>JANZLQ010000009.1:13408517-13457554 GCA_026212715.1 Elanus axillaris | reverse complement strand
CCCCTTCCTCCTCCTCAGATGCGGCTCCAGCCCCCCCGGCTGCCGCCTTCCCCTCCCGCAGTCACTTCCTGCCTCGCCGAAATTGTATAATGCCTGCGCCGAGCCGGGGAGCCAGGCGGCGAAAATGCCGGAGATGTTTCTTCTCCCTCGCTTTCTCCCCTTCCCCCCCCGTCCCTCCTCCCCTTTTCTCCTTTTGCGCCCAAATTTGGGAGGGAGGAATTCGCTGCAGGAATTAAAGCAGCTTTCAAATATGCGGGAGAGGAGCGGGTGGGACTGAAATCACGGCGGCGGGGGGAGGAGGAGGAGGAGGGGGCGGTGGGTGCGTGTGTGGCAGCGGGAGAGGGCCGAGGACACCCTTCCCCGCCTGCCCGCCTCCGAGGCTGTCTCTTTTTCCTCAGTATTACTATTATTTTTAATCCCTGAGGGCTTCTTCGGAGGGATTCGTGCGCGGGGCCGGTGGCCGCCTCCGCGGGGTCCCGCTCTCTGCCCCCCCGCCCCGCGCTGCCCGGCGGCCGCTGCCCCTGCAGCGGGGCCAGGCCCTCGGCCGGCCGTGCTCAAACCCAAACGGGGGCGGAGGGGGGGGTAAATAAAAAAATTAAAAATTACAATTTACGAACCCCCCCCCCCCCGGAAATCCGTGTGAAATGCTTTGAGCAGTTTCTGTGTGATCCCCTCGTTTAGGCAGCCAGTCCTGCAGAATAAATTGGAGGGAGGGCTGCTTAGTGTTTCAGGAGGGTGACTGGGAAAAGGCGTGAGTCTGTGCAAAGTTTCCTAATGGGCGACTTAGGGAAAAGCAGCTAAGCTTATTTTAGCGTGAAGTTGTTGACTTCACGCTGAACCAGTTATGTGCAAATGTAATTCTGTGAAAGACAACGTTCAAGAATCTTCTGCGTGCTGTTTGTGTGCCGCCTCCTGCAGATGAAAAATCAGTGAACAGAAGACTGTCAGAAGTACCCATTCACTGAATGGGTTTTTTTATTTGGCTCTTGGAATCTCCCTCTGGCTGACAGTGGCTTTAGGTTATGTTCAGTAAAAGAAGTGCTTCTGTATGTAGAAACACCAATGAACTGTCTTAATATTGGGACCAAAAAAAATGTCAGCTTGTGTGAATGGGCAGGCCCAGCTCCCATCAAAGTTAGATGGACCACTGCTGTACATCTTGGCTAAAAGGTAGACCATACCTTCTTATGCAATATTTTGTTGTAGTAGTAGATTTTCAGTGCTAGGTGATAACTCAATTTCTGACCAGAACTTCCACTGAGATATCAAACTAATATTATTGTAAAGTATTTCTCCTTTCTAATTTTGTCTACATATATTTTAAAGATTTTGCCTGCTGAAGGGTTAGGAAATTGGGGAAGATGTGTTTTTTTGTAGTGTTTAACATCTTTCACTTTATACCTCCTTAGTTTGTAATGTTTGTGTCTTGTTTGCTCTGTGAGATTACTAGCATCTTTGGTTGGTGACTTGTGAACATAAGAGCATTATTTCATCCTGGCTTTGGATGACTGCATTTTTAATTTTTTTTTTTAAGCTGACAGGTGAATAACAAAAAGCAATGAATAGAGATTTTACTTAGAAGAGCAGGTTTCAAAAAGCCATTGCTTTAAAGGTCAATTACTGCCTTGTTTGTGTTGAAACCTGAATTGAAATGCAAGAACATCACCTACCTGTTCTGCATTTGCTCTATGGAAGAAGAAAGGGTTGCTACTTGGTCATTCTGAAATTGAAGCAAATGCACCCAGGACTGTGCATATCAGTCTGTGTGCTGATAGTAACTCACAGCATTTCCTTCAGTTTACCCACAAGGACAAGCGACTAGTCTCAGTTAAAATGGTGCTTCAGATGTATAGTGTCACAAACAAATGGATGTTTGTGTATATATGGATAAAAACTTGGTTGTTTATCTTATGCAGGAATAAAGGGTCGGATTTGTCTTTGTAAGCTAAAATACAATAGATTTTGCTTTCTTTTTGCATAAAAATGTCTAAACGCGCACAGTAGAACTATCTTCCTTTTTTTCTTCAACTGGCTGGCTACTTAGTGGTCTTTCATTACTCTCTTCCATGGGTCAGGCTCATACTTCTTGTACTTTATTTTCTTCAGTTCTAGTAGCTCAATGCTGCTGTGCTGGTGTTTTTAATACTATCTTAAAAAATCCATTAAGGCAACAAATAGTTATAAAGAACAATGGCTACAGATTGAAAACCTCATTTTAAACGCAAAGTCAGTGAAGGAGAATTTGCCTCAGAGAAGGTGTAGGAGAGACGTTTCTACTCAGAACTGTAGTGTGACATACATTTTTAGCTTTAATTTATTGCCAGACTATTCATTTAACCTGTCTAGACCAGAGATGTGTATGTATGAGCGACGTTCTGTTTTCTGTAAGTTGGTGTTCTAGCTCCTGAAATAAGCTAGGTAATTGCAAATGTGTTCTCTGTAATTAGAATGGCATTTAGTCACCATTTAAGTAGTTTAGTTAAGTCTCATTTAAATTAGTAATTCATATTTGGGGTAGTGTTAAACTGTAGGCGGTCACAAACTATTCCCTGGGAGAGTTTGAATGTCTTGAACTGGTGTTTATAGATAGATGTCTTACTGAGGTGGGGATGGTGGCATAGGTGAGGTGAAGACATTTCTCAATTGCAAGGTCCAGAATCTCAGTTCACAGAAACCAGTGACTTCCTGCTCACCTTGCCAGAGTGAGTTTCATGTATGTCAAGGATGAGTCAAACTGGACTTTTTTCCAGCCTGGTTTAATGGTCGCATCGTGATAGCTCTCTCTAAAGTCATTGGGTAGCTCTTTTTCTATTTGTGGTTGGGATGGTTGTTTTGGTTTTTTTGTTTGTTTGTTTGTTTGTTTGTTTGTTTTGTTTTGTTTGCAGAGGAAAGAATCAAATCAATATTTACTTACATAACTTACAGTTTTGCCTTCTGCTTTAGTTTAAAGCAGCTGTCCTGCAAAAACAGGTATTTGCTGCACTGCATGAGTATGGCTGTGTAAGTTATGACATTCTTTGCATTACATTAAAAATAGAAAAGTAACCAGTAGGCTCATAAGCTCTTCAGAAGACAATATGTATCCACTTTCCTTTTGACAGAGTTTGAGCTAGAGGTATGTAAAACACACGCCTGACTAAACCTTGTTCTGATGTATGTCCTGGACTTCCTTCCCGCAAAAGCCACTTTATCTTGCTTCTGCTTTTTGTGCATCAGTGCTCTTCTGTGCTTCTAAATGTGTCTCACAGAAACCTGCCAGTCGTGGGCCAACTTCAGCATCTAGAGTGGCAATGCTGCTGCACAGAGCAGTGCACTGCCCGGTAGCCCTTCTTAAAGCCACTTATAGGGAATCTGTTCTTCCGCGGCTCTAGCTCTGTATCTTGTTTTCAAATGGCTCTTTGTGTGGCCATTTTCATGCCAGATTTCTATCATTTAATGCAATGATAGTTCAGAATGCATTTGCAAATAATTTTGGAAGTAGTGTTACAGAACAATAACACTATGGGTGTTACATTCAGAAGCACTTAAGCAACTAAAATAAAATAAATAGTTCTTAAGTCTAAAATAGAACTGAATTATTTCTTAGTAGCACAGAAGACTTAGAAATTTTTTTTGTCAGCATTGAAAATCGCATCTCAAGATGAAGGTTTTTAAATTGCTTTTTTTTCCCATTTTACACTTAAATGATTGTGTGCTTTTTGTTTGGTTCTTTTTTTTTTTTTTAACCCAAATAGTAAAAATGTTAGGACTTGGAAGCAGGGGGAGGCTTGATTAAAACATTAGGGAGATTTCTCCCTCCTTTGATCCACTGTATCTTTAGGGGGATCAATATTAAGATTGATCAGCACCTAGTTTCGGTGTCAGCATTTTTTAAAAGAGAGCTTTTTAAATGGAAAGATTGCATCATACTCACAAAAGATGTGAGACCTCAAGAAAAAAAAATTGACTTTAGACTTGTCTTTCATTTGGCTACACAAAAGTCCAAAGGGTGACAGTGGTCTTAGAAGCATGCTCTCAAAGGAGAGAATATCACATACTAAGCTTTTTCCAGTCCTTTGGGGTAAAGCATGACAGGGACAATGACCACAAAAAGAGACATGCAAACTAGATATGCAAGGCATGCTCTTCAGTGTTGTTGGTGAGTGTTGAGCTACAAAGTAGCAGTTTATCAAATTCCAGTCAAAATCGTCTTATTATATGGAGAAATCAGTCTATCATACAGTAATGTTATTACAAAGAGACCTTTCAGAAAGGCAGCTGAATTGATGGCAGAATTTCTGGTGTGGCATTTGTCTGAAAAGCATTGTAGGTCATTGCAGTTGATGCTGAGAAAAATGTAAGATGGCGTGAATACTGGTACTGGTTGATACTGGTTATCACTGTATCATAGGCAGGCAGATTATTAGAAGAATAATGTATGAAATATCACCTCTTTTTATATCTCGTATGTTAAAAGACCATTCATGTAATGATTCAAGTTGAACTTCAAATAAAATGAAACTTGACCTACCGAGGTGGTCAAAATTGCCAAGAATGCTTAAGTTAATGTTAACATAAACCTTAAATCAAACCTCGTCCAGTGTTGGCCAGTCGGAGTGTTTTAATCTCATATATGTATAATTCTTTCACAGTTTGCAGGAAATTTTAGTATGCCCAAACAGTATCTTCAGTATTTTCAAACAGTATCCTCTGATTTCCTTTTTGTTCTTTCTTAAGGACCCTATCATGTGATTTCATAGCTTATGCTGGTATAACTGGACTGCAGCTGAAAAATACTGCCTTGAATGTGTGTTTTTCTCTTGTCCTTTGTGTTACCTCTAATGTTCATACACTGGTATGATGAGATGAGCTTGCTGACGCAACAGAAAGTTAACGTTATGGTAGAGTAGTTTTCAGCTGGATATGTGAGCTGATCTGGCTTGTTCTCTAGCTGTACGCTTAGCAGAACTGATAGGAGGGAAGCCTAAGCTCATCTGCGTTGGCACAGTTGCTTGGTGAATCTGTTGGCCAGTTGCTTGAAAGGAGGCAATTCTGCTGCTCTCCCCACCCTTGCAGTGGTGCCTCTTTGACCCAACAGTGAGTCAGTTCACAGAGCTCAATTCACAGGAACTGCCTGTTTTTTCTTCCTCGAGATTATTTTTCTTTCTATCAATGAGGTCCCTGAACCTTTCATATCATGGGATCACAGAAGTGTTGGCATGGAAAAAGAAATGCACGCGTGCTCTAGGCAAGACATGGAACTTCAACCCACCGTTTTGGCAGTAAGCAGGTAGCTGTGATCTTGGTTTATTAGTGCCTGTTTTAGGCTAGTGTAACATGGCACTGCTGCAAAGAGAAGCAAATTTGAATTTCTGTTCCCACCCAAACACTTGAGTTTTAACGGAGGCTGAAAGTTGTGTAGTGTGCCCAAGGCAGCAGAGATGCGTGGTAGCTGATCTAGTTGTACAGCTTCTTTATTTCCACTCTACCAGTGGTTAAGATAGGGAAAGAGGAAAACCCTGTCCTGTTGGAGGAATTAATGCTAGTGGTAAGAAGGTAGTACTCTCCCCTCAGTGCTGAGCTGGTGACTTAGCTGAGGGTAAACACAAGTGGGCAAAGTTTAATGGCTCTTGTTTCAGCTGCTATCATTTACTCCTTGAGCACTGAATGGGTGAGGTGATTTGCCTTTTTTTATCTGCTGTTGCATCATTACCTGTGATGTTTGTGGTAATACTAATATTAGCATTTGGACTTTCTTGAGTGATGTGGAACACTAAAGCCCTGACTAATGATGGCTGCAGAAATCTGGCAGTGCAGAGGGTCTTGTAGGGTCTTGTAGTCCTGACCAGATCTTAACTGTGATGATATCTTAAGTAAGTTGAGATACCAGTTTTAGCTGACTTCTTGTTGGAGAAATGTAATTTTTCTGGAAGCTTTTCTGACAGCAGACATTTTTCTGGCTGTGCAATCTTACCAAGACTCACTGTAGCTTTTCAAAATGAGAATGCAAAACTCAGAGCGTCTGACTCAAAATCTGAGTTCCAGATGCTGGCTTAAATGTAGTTGAATGCTTTCAAGTTTGGGACAGTGAAAATTTCCAAAGTAGAATGAGGCCAAGAAATCAAGGTCTGAGTAAGCTCTTGATGATGGGTAAAGGGGAGCCATCCTGTTGCCTTCCTCTGGGTTCTTCTTTATTTTTTTAGCACTTAGTTGAGGGAGAACTTACAGAGAACTGTTTACAGACTGCTGCAATATTAGTTACTGAAGCTCGTGGTCATCTCCTGCTGTTCCGCTGTGCCAAGTATTGACCTTCAGTGGTCTTATTTGCAAGTCTGTTGGGCATCTGCAAACCTGGAAGTTTTCAGAGCAGTGCAAGGAACCTGCAGTTTGTTAGGTGACAGGCTAAAGCAATGGGGAACAAGATGTTAGAGACTGGGGCAAAAACTAGAGGATATGGTTGTTCAGTCTTTTTTCAGATGTTGTGAAGTTGTGGATTGTGAATAAAAGGAATCTCCTTTTTTATCAGTTAAAGGAAAAATGTCTTAATGTTACAGGTTCAAAACAATACTGAAGTTTAGATGCTTGAAAGGAGAAGGTAGGGGTAATGAACCCCCATCTAATAAAAATTTGGCAAGGAAAGCTGGGAATTTCAGCAGGGAGTTTTTTCCTTACCAGCAGTTTCAAATCTAACTAGCAAGTTAATTTTTGAGCTGGTTGGTTTTTGTTCCTTTTTAGCTGTTTAACAGGGCCTCTGTAAAAGGTCTCTAAGATTTGTTGTGTTCTGAATCCTTAAACAGTTGAACTTTTCAACAGGTGAGGTCAAAATTATATCAGTACTCAGTACTTTATGCAGACGAAGTTAAGTTATTTGCGTGTTAATACCTTAGTAACAAAGGGACACCGAAATCGTTTTTGTCTAAATGCATGTAAGTTGGTTTTGGAGAAGACTTTGAAAGTGGTTAAGACACAGCTTCTCCACAGAAATATTGAATGAATGGCCTCTAACCTGGTTGGTGAATGGATTTCATTTGGCCCTAGCTTTGTGTCTCTGGCTTCTGGCCTAGCAATATGCCTGCAAGGCATCCAATATCCCCTTAGGTAAAGGTGACTCTCTTTTGGTATGTTCAATTCTTTGTTGCTGTGGGTAGCAACAGCTATCCTGGGTTTCCTGTTGTTTTGAATTGTGTTTCTGGCTGTGAATCTTGGCCATCAAGTACTCTGGTGTGGCAGAAAGGTATGGAGAGGATTTAACCCCCATGCTAAAATTTAGCAGGGCTGATGATGCAGGATAGCTGCTCTGCTGGTACACATGTTGGACCATGTAATGAATGCTCTTCACAGCTAGCCTCGTTAGTAATACAAAACCCAGAAGTACTTGGGAAGTTGAGAAACCAACAGATTGGGTGCTGTTGATCAATGGGATGGTTTGCTATCGAGCCGTGGCTTCAGTCCTCACAGTCTTTAGTTTTGTCATCCAAGGCAATTGGACCGCTGGTGTCTGGATGCTCTCAAATGGGTTGCCTTCCTCTTTGAAAAATGTAGGCAGTAAATGCCAAGTTAAAAAATGAATTCCTTGACATGGAATAGATGAAATCAGAACTCTGGGTTTCTAACTGCCAATTTATACTACGGATGAGTGGTAATTATACCAATTGTATATTGTAATGGTCTTAATATTAAACCTGGATGATACATTTCTTTATCAGTATGGACCATTCTTTGTATCAGTTGCCATTGCAACCCGCAGGGAAACAATCTTAAATTTTACTTACTATCTTCCTTACACAGTAATTATAAGGGGAGTTATCTTTCTGTGGTATCTCTCTAGCTTAAAAATAAAGACAATTAAAAACAATGCAGCCAGCCAGCTGTGTTTCAAAACATCCAAGTTAAACACATGGAGAGGTTTTTATTAGTTGGCCTAATTCTTTAAAATAGCACCTGTGTCTCTTTTTTAATCTTCTTGGTCTCTAATTAGAGTTCTTTGTATTATAAATACAAAACTCCTCAGACAGTGTGGAAATAGTTAAAAAGTAAAATCCTCTAAGTAATTTCACAATATTGTTAAGGACCTCTCCTGGTAGTGTTTGATGGACCTTGTAGTAAAAGTATTGAAACACAAAAATAAACATGATTTCAGGGTATCCTGAAAATTCAGTTTATAATTAAAAGTCTAACTTCTGTCTTTTAGTGTCATTAAAATATATTGTCATGGGGGGAAATGAATGCTGTGGAAGAATACCTAACCCGCTTCAAGTGATTAAAAATGCAGTAATTTAACTTTGAACTACCACTGTGCTTTTTTCTCAAAAATGTGTTTTAAGTGAGTAGTTGGTAACAGCTTGTTAATGATAGTCTCAAGATGTATTTTAATTTTTCCAAAGAAATTGCTTGTCTGAGACAAAAGGATCGGTGCTTTCAGAAGTACTTGGGTTTCACTGTTCTGGGGTGCTAGTTTGCTACAGCACAAAAATACAATAAACCTTAAAAGGCACGTGAGCGGGACATGTCTCTTAAAAATTTAGCTCAAAATGTCTTTCTTGGTGAAACCTACAGTTCTTCTGAAGGCTTCTTTAAGTCAGATCTTGAGATGTTCAGCATAGAAACTAGTATAGGAAAGAGAGAGAAAACAGATGGCTTCCATATGGGAATGAGTTGCATCCACCACACAGAAGTGTATGGTAAAAGCCCTTCACTCAATTTAAATGAGAATTCCTCATGTTAACAGAAGCACCACAGATGAAATACTCTAATTCCTATCATGATTTTAAGGAGAACACACTTCACTTGGAGTATGTTGAACATACATGAGTATTTCTGCATGAGTGATTCACCTCTCATTAGCATTTTTGTACCTATGTGTTCAGGAAATTTTACTAGATCTGATAGTAGCCCTTTAGGCTAGAAATGTAACAATACTATTTCTTGTGTTGCCATCCTTACAGCTGGTTGATGAAGAGAATGGGGTACACTACTGGGGAGGTCACTTCTGTTGGTATTCAAGGCATAGAACAGAAGGGAGCGCAGAGTGCACACCTGCAAATGTCTTTTACAGAGTCCCTTGGTTGAAATACTGCCAGCTGGATTGCAGGGATCTACTTTTCCTGACAAATTCACTCCTGGGCTTGGGCAGATGCAAGATGCCCTTACTGTTGCTTCACCCAGAGACTTGGGATGGGAGAGGGAAGGAATCAGTTGGTTTTTTGTTTGTGTTGTAATTATTTTTTTTAAATGGGTTTAAACCTATAAACTGTAATTTATCAACACTTGCCAAGTTTTTGTGTTAACTGACCAATCTGTATGCAAATTTTGAAGGAAAATGCAATGTTAATGTGAACCTGAAGGAACTGAAAAATGTTCAACAGCAACTTAGATTCAAAGGAAATGGCAAAGGAACTAAATGATACGTTAGTCACAGCATGATACTTTAGCGGGTTTTACCACCAACTATGCTTTGCTGCTTATTTCTACTATGTTTCCTGTGCTAAGTAAGACTCTTGAAATGGTCTCCAGGTTAAGGCACTAACCTACTTTGTAGAGAATTTGTTTCCTTAAAAATGGCTTAAAAAGCGCAGTGTGAGAGAAAACTGCCTGAAAGTTCCCACCGGTTTGTTGTGGGTTTTTTGGGGAGGGGGTTGGGTTTTTTTGTTTGTTTTGTTTTGTTTTAATTCTTCTTAAATCTTTTCTTTACATCTCTTTGGGAAACTTCCACAAACTAGGCAGACAGGAGACATGTTAAATACGAAGTGGAGTACAGATACTTTTTTTTATTTTGTTTGGCTTTTTTTGTTTGTTGTTTTTTGGGTTTTTTTTGCTTTCCCATGGAGGCTTTGTATCCAGGAACCTTGCTTTTTTTCAAAATATTTTTCCTTTGCATTTCCTTTGCATCTTTCATCTTCATCAGCCCTTGGTTCAGTACTTGTATTGGAATAAACATTCAAGGATAGCAAAACTGAGGAGGAGGAGTTAGGAAGGAAGGTTAAAAGTGGTGATAGACACACCAAGTGATGCGTGGTTGATGCTTGGTCTGCTGCTGTTCCTGGCAGTAGTTCCCTGGCTGCTGTTTTGGTGACCTCTTTCTTTAAGCTTTCTTATCTCCTGTGCCATTTCTTGCTGTAGTTGTTTTGACCCCTACTTTATAGAGTGGAAGATAATCCGTCACTTTACTGTCAAATTTGATTTTGAGTTGGTCATTTCAGTGAAGTGCAAGTTGCTGTGTGATTGTGGTTTGCATGCTGCTTTCTGCAGGCAGACCAAGGCTTTTTTAAAAGCCAGAATAAAGGGGAAAACGTACAAAAAGAACAAGAAGCTTTAAAAGTGTACTCTTGCACTTTGAAACTGTCTTTAAAATGCACAAAAAAGGTTTACTTTTTCTTCAAGGAATTAGTTGTCTAGCTAATTCTAGTGAAGGATGAACTGTTACATAAAAATTGTCAATATGTGTGGCTGGCCTGAATGTTTTGTGGAGTCATCATGGGTAGAACTTTTAATATTATATATTTTAGTTATACAGGCCTGTATTTGTAGTTTGATAACTCCCTCCCCCAACCCCTGCCCTTTCTTTCCTCCCCTCAGCTATCTATAATTATTTTTGTTTTTCTAAATAGTCAACTGAATTCATTTTCCTAGTTCATTTTCCTATAGTTGTCTGCTTTCTTGTCCTTCTTTGGCTGCTGTAAGAACTGCAGCACTAACTGTTTGCCACAGCTGCTGTGGTCTGTGCACAGTTTGCTCAGGCATGCCCTTGTATGCTGTATGCTGCCACTGAAGGCTGGCAAATGTCTTTCTAACAGGCAAGTTAAGGTTTACTTGTGTGCCTGCTACCTCCCCTTTCTTTTTCTTTGGAGTTTTCTACTTTCCTTTTGGACATGCTGCCTGTAGCTCAACAGATGGACTATGCTGTCTGGTCTTTCTGATCTTTTACAATGAAGAATCCTTCTTGTAGAACCCTTTTGCTCTTAGACCTCACATGTTTCAGCGCTATCTTTAAATAAACCAGCTGATAGTGTCTGGCACAGGAAAAGAGAGAGTCTAAAGCTCACTCTTCACTTACACTCACTGTGCCCAGTGAGATTTTGAGGAACAGCTGAATTGAAAGTGCATTCACTAGATCAGTGACTGAAGTTACTGATTATTGACTTAATCAGCTTGCTCCTAGAAACTGAGAGGAATAATTGCGCTTATGCATTGAAAGGTGTAGGCAAGGCCCTAAGTTCACACTTGGAAGCCAAGTTGTCTTCTTATAAAAGAAGGCTTTTAATAGGTTTCTGCTGTCTGCAGTTGATGCCTGTTTGAGGGAGTAAAAGTGCTGATTTCCTTTCCGTCAGTACGAGACTTCTACCGTGTAGATTATAGCAGACATTACTGACCCAACAGATGTTTTTACTTTACTTTGAATAGTGAAAGGACAAACATGTTCATAGATGCTCAGCATAAGTTTGACTTTACAGCTAGAGTTGATGAGTTTCCCCCTTTTATATTGTTATTTCCATACTTTTAAATTCAGGTATGGTGGGTTTTTTTGTTTGTTTATTTGTTTTTTAATATGGATTGCCTATCTCTTAGTGTTTTTTGGAAAAAACCTCTAAGTTAAGCTACCATCTATTACATTAATAAGTGCTCAGGGCTTGTAGAAGCATTACTACGCTACATACTGCTACATAAAGCTCCGATTTTAAGAATGTGTTAATAAAAACTGTCAGTTGCAAGACATAGACAGTTGCTGTCTGCCTCTGGGATGTGGCAGGACAAGATGAGGATATGTATTAGCTATGTGTTTTGTGTATTGCCTCCATATTGACCACTGGAAAAAATGCAGACTTTGTTAAATTTTAGAAAGATTTTAGGGATTTTGAAGATGTTGGTAAGGTAAATCCCTAGGCCTTCTCGCAGGTTTTGGAGGCTTCTAGATACTGGTGTGGAGACTTTAAACAACTAGCACTGTTAGAAAGAAGAAAATAAAAAGTTACTATGTCAGGTATATTGGAAGAAATGTAAGTATATGCTGTTTTATAGACTAGTCTTTCTATGTAGAACTAGAAATTACTAAAGTGATCTTACTCATAGCATGATGGTAGGAAATTGAGTAGAAATACTGTGGCTAAAGACTACACAGAAATTAGCTAAAAGTTCTGAAGATGGTTTTAGCTGTATTGAAATCAGTGTTAGAGCAGGTGCAAATTCTTATGTTTTGGTGGCTCTGACATCTTTTCGAAGTAAACTGTTTAAAGGAAACTTGCCCTATGTCTAGATATCTTAGAAGAACCAATTGACTCCATAGCAAATGTAAATTGTAGAAAAAATACCATGTTCAGAATGTGCTCCCTGTTCCAAATGTGTGAAATAAGTTAAAAATCACTTTTTTAAGTGATCACCTTTTATTTTCATTGTTGATGACAAGTAACATTGCTATCACATGCCTAATGCAATGGGTGTCTGTGCCCTTTCTAAGACTGTTTTGTGTTGAGTGTAGTTGTGGTCAGATTTCAAAAATTCCTGGGTTTTTCTGTGATGCTTCTGGAGGCTTTTTAAAATAATGGTTCCTAGAAGGTCACTAGGGAAAAAAGGACTGTGTTTCTTTCTCTTCGAGTAAGTTTGAGAAGCTCCAAAGCCAGCTTTGATTGGAAAGGACGGTGAATCCCCCCATGTCAAACTGCTTTTCTGTTTTGTCTTTTTTTCTCTCCCACTGTCTTAGTTAATATTTGCTGCTAGTTTGGCTAGGTCATAAATCCTTGAAGAGTTTTCATACCATCATGTAACAGGCTGCTGGTTTCTACCAGTGCATAGCCGCTGTATTTCGCTGTGTAGAGTGTGAGCTGAGCTCTGAAGTTCCATGTAGTAAAGGTAAAAAATGGCTTTAGCTCACCTGAGACTTGCATCCCCTCTTGATCAGAGGGATAAGCTATGCTCTTTTGTCAGGCAGTGGACCTTATTATGTCAGAGACTGTCATCGTTTGGCCCAGGTAGTAGTACCTGCAGAATGACTTTAGATTTATCATTCCTGGACACAGTCAGCACAGAATAAAGGGGAGATGTAAATCATGGTGACTGGGCAGTAACAAAGATGATAGACGGACTTGATGGAAAACAACGAAAAGAGGATTTTTTTGGTTGTCGGTGTTCTTCCTTAAAACTCCTTGGAAAGCCACTGATGGTGCCTCCTTTCTCTCTTTTTGCTGATTTGCATAGTTATAGCAGCTTGCTGCTGGCTATTAATCCATCAGTTCAGATGATGGATCTAAAAACACCAGCTCCGCAGCTGGTTTATGTGGGCTTTGACATTTTGCTTGGGGGAGATATACATTAAAGTAACATTGAGTGCGCAGAGTGGATGTATCAAAAGTCAGCGAAGGCCAAATTTATAATTGTATGGCTTGCCTTCGTTTGTGCTAAGTTAGAGCAGAGATGATGGACAACTACAGAGACTTGAAAATGTTAGAAGGCTTGATATAAAATGGTAGTTGAAATGCAGCGTAGGTGTATGTAAAGTGATAGACATGCAGACTGCTTTTGTGCTGTATGCTCAGTGATAAGCTGTAAACATCTGTTAAAGCTCAGGAACAAGGTCTTGAGCCTGTGTACAGTTCACAGTACTGTGAGCTCAGTACTTGGAAGTAGTCAAAAAAGAAAATTGCATGCTGGGAATCAGTAAGAAAGGGTCAGAGAATAAGAGATACCACATGATCAGACCCTGGATCTGTGACTGTTTTGCCTCTTGGATATTGTATGTACCTCTCACCCTGGCCTCTCCAGAAGAATACAGAGCTAGAAGAGTGTTATGGAAGAGCAGCAGACACAATCGGAGGCATGAAATGGTTGCTTCTCAATGAAGTATGGTAGATTATTAAGGCTGTTTTCCAACACAGGTAGTACTGTGCAGCTGTTAAGCCAACACATGGGAATTTTGAAATTATAAAGTCCTCCCTTTAACAGTGTACAGGTAATCAGAGGGAGTCTTTGCTACAAGGGCTTTTGTGGATGCTCTGTTTATGTAATGCTAAGAAGAGTGTACGAGTGCATGGAAGAGAAATCAGTCAAATGCTTTTAAAGTGGAAAAATAGCCCCATCTTAACAAATGCTTGAGAGGTAGATTTTGGTGGTTACAGAGGTGTTTGGAGAAATACTGCCGTCTATTTACTCAGTTGTATGCGCTACCTTAGATGTATGTATTTCACCACTGTTGAAGGCATGAACTTTGGTCTGAACAATGGGGCTGTTCGTGCTGGATGACGGTTTTAAAATCACAATTTCCTAATACTGCTTTTTTTCTAGGGAACCAGGCTCTCCTATGCTCACTTGGTGAACCGATGTAGAAGTTGTCTGTGCTTGACAACACTAACTTGTTTCAAAGTTGAGAATAGTGGTGTGCAAGGTGATAAATGATAGTAATAATAGTGCTTAAGGTGGTTGATATCAAAACCTTGGGCATTCATACTGCTGTAGGATCTGGAGTATTAGTTGTATCCCAGCTTGTATGTCTTGCTCCAGTTCTGCTGCACGTGCATCTGTCCTTCTCCCAAAGCTACATGGGGTGTCTTGTGCCACCTCTCTGCAGGGCACAGAGAGGGACTGAAACTGATTGGCAGTGATTTGCTTTTTTGTTCTCAAAAGAATGCAGCGGCAAAGTACCCAATGTGCTGAATTGTTATGGTTCTGGACAGTGACAGAATATGAGGGGGACTGTAAAAACAGAAGGCTCATTCCCATTCAGTAGAAAAAGAGGAGACCCCAGTGCCATTTTGAACTGTAGTCTCAATTACAGTGTATATTTTCTAAAAATAGGCTCTAAGCCTCTGGGAGTATGAGATTGATTAAAAAATTAGATGTTAGGGTGCACAAGCATCATTGACTGCTGGCCTAGAATATGGTACTGAGATTTTTTTTTTTCCTTTCACCTCTTTTTTATGTTGGTGTCTTGAAATACTCAAGCATGGGAAGATGTTTAGTGAAAACCAGAAATTTAAAGGGTCTTTGTGATACGGGTTTGTAGTTAAAGTATTTTAAGTGCTGTGTAGGTGAACTAGCATAGGTCTCTTGTCATCCACAGTTAGGTGATGCTGAACAGACACTTGTGCTCTGTAATTTGTTCTTTATCTTCTGGCGGTTCAACCATGTCAGTTATGCCCAAAATTGCAGCAGTGCTCCAGTGCTCAGTATTGCAAATGAAGTGAATTGACACTGTTCCCTGAATGTATAAAGTGACACAGAAATGCAAAATCCTGAGATGCATTTATGATGATAATAGCTGTGATCTTTGTACCTTTTCACTCTAAAATAAAAATATTGTGCAGTAGTGTAGGGAAATGAGATTACATGTTCTGGTGAACACCTCTGAAGAAAGTAAATACCCTTGAACCTATTACAGGTTCAGATAGCATATGGTAAACAAAAAGCACACTGAACAACTATAGTAAAAAGAACTGTTAAATAACTGCCTGTATTTATCATTAAATGGTGTGGAGGTCATGTAGTGTATTATCATGAAATAAAGCTGTTGTATAAAACAAACTAAACTAAGATTACATAAAACATTGTATGCTAAGCATACTAGATGGAAAGTATTGTGGGTAACTTGGTCAAATGTAAGTAACTTTTTCTTTCCTTTTGCTTCTCTCCTCACACCACCCCTGTTTCTCTTTCTGGATTGTTGCTGCGCTTGTTTGGACTCATTGCTGCAATGGTTCAAATTCATCGGTCTCCTGGACTGCTTCTGGATGTACTCTATTGATACCTTCAACACTGGAAATGATGGAAATGTGTTGTTTACAAAGTAGCTGTAAGTATTACTTCGATACAGATGTATTGCAGCTATTGTGGAAATAGAGGAATCATTAGGGTTTTAGTAGGTGAACTGAAACTGAGCTTAGGTAGCAGCTGGTTGAAAATCAGGAAGGGATAAAAGTGAAGGGGAAGCTATTGTAAGTATTAGAAACATGAGATCTCACTTGGCACAATGATAATACAGTGAAAGTCAATGGCTCAACAAAAAAAGTAGTAACTTCTTTTAAAAGCTGTTGCAGGAATTTAAGAAACTCAATTCCTAGTTTGTTTCAGTGTGTTTAGAAGTAGCAAGTTATGAACAAATGCAGCCATTTAAAAATCAGTGTGTTGAAAGCTTCAATTTTAATTGGTATTGGTATACCAGAAATCTGAATCTGGCATCCGACTTCATTTTTTTAAAAGGCTCTTTTCTATGTAGTATAAATGCTCACATTAAATACAGCATTAATGCCAAGTGTAACATTTCATACATCTTTCTGGTTAGTAACACTTATATTTCGTTATCTAAAATTGTGGGTGTAAATGCTATAGAGCCACTTAACAGAGCAAACAACCTGCAAGTTGCCATGTATTCTTGTTTAGCATTTCATACTTAGTAGTAAAGCTATGCTAAATGTGGAGCTATATGTGAAGGGGAAGAGAAATAAAAATAATTTAAAATAAGAATTACATGTAAACCGTTTCTTTTAAGCAAAAGAAGTATTACCTAGATTTAATGAGGGGGCGAGCTGTTTCTTGTGAGCATGACATACATTAAAAGGTATCTAGGCATTAAAAGATACAGGTGGTTGACAAGTATATATATATATACACACTATAAGGAGTGTCTGACTGATGACATATTTTACATCTGGTATCATGAATAGCAGTTGCATATCCTTAATAGTTATTAAGGACCTGCACTGTTAAAGAGCTCTAATATCTTAAAGAGCACCCACCTGCATGTCATATAATATCTCTGAAACATTGGCTCCTGTTCAGGGTTTTAGATCATGATAGATTGTATTCCTCACATGTAGTTGTAGTAAGAGATTGGAAAAGTAAAACAGTCTTTGGATTTTTAAATTCCTGGCTGTTTTTTTTTTTTTTTAATCTTTTGAAAACTTTCAGATGAGGCTATGGCTGCACCAAAGACTGAATTGAAACAAAAAACATCTTAAAAAAAAGTTTTTGATGACACAAGGCAAACATTCCTACATTTAGAGAAGTAATAACATTTGTTGCATTGTGTGTATTTGAACTTGAAACTGTAACACCTAGCTTTAGCAGGCTATCATTAGGTGTTCCTCTTATTAGGTATGAGTTAATGAGTTCAAAGGTACTGCCTTTTTTTTTTTTTTTTAATTTGAAGGAGGATTGATGCAGTGTATCACTAAATGAGAGGTGATACTAATTTGCAGTAGTATTAAATCTATCTTTTTTCAAAGTAGTCCTGCTAAATTTGGACTTTTCAGACTTATTTAAATATGGTGATAGCACCAGTATAATATGTCTTTGTAGTGGTGTAGCATTGCTTGAGAATAATTGTTTGCCAAATGGAGAAATCGGTTATGTGAGTTAAAGCAGAGACAGTTCATTGATTAGTGCTGTTGGATTGCAAAGAAGTTCTTCTTGCATTCAGTGCTCTAAAAGGGAAAAGGGATAGTGTTTTACATCCTTGAAAGGAATGTTTGCTTTAATTTAAAAAAATTAAATAATTAAACTATAGGAGTTATTACTGTAATAAGTTTATTCTGTCAATTTTAGAAAAAAAATGCAAATAAACATGAGTCAGCCACATACTAAACTCAAATTAACTGCACTCTATGCCATACAGAGAAGTTCTGAGACAATAATTAGTGCCTGTAGTAGAACAGATTTTTTTATTTTTTTAATTACTTTTTAGAATTCCTCTATCCTCTTGAAGATAATCTTAGAGAGGGGAATGTAAACTTGTAGACAGTGCTGCAGCTCTGTGGAGGTACATAACTCTCTTAAACTCTGAAATTGAGGTAGTATCAAATCACATCCTCTCAACTTTGGATGGATGTAAAACCTAAAGGCTGAAATCATTGCTCCATGAGAAACACTACCTTGTGTTGCTTTAAGTAGACAGTTGTCTCTGAAAGTATTTTCAGATTCTCTGTAAAGGAACTAAACTGTCTTGTCTCATAAGACAATCCTCAGACCTGCTGTGATACCAAACACATTTCTCGGATTCTACTGGAAGAGTAGTTTAAAAGTAGCATGGCTGATCTCTGAGGATTGCCAGGTCTAGTACAGTGAGGGAGAAGAGAAGCATTTTAAGCACCTTCCAACATTTTCATTAATGTGGTGAGAAGTAATGGCTAACGTCCATAATTCTCCTTTCTTTTCATAGTAGGCAATATTTTGAATAACTTCTTCACAGGACAAGGCAACTGAAGTTTTGCCTTAATGGAGGGTGTGTTGCAATGCATGCTGTGCTAGTGTAGATCTAGATTTAACATGAAGGCCTCCGATAGTGTGACTTGGAAGTAGAGGGCATCAAGTTAGTCCCAATCATATTGGGGCAGTACCACCATGACTCTTGGGAGCATAGGAAAGCTACACTCATACTACTTGTCTGCATTTCAAATGGGCATTGGAACAAAGTTGATTTTATTTTAACCTGTTTGTGCTTGTATGCTCTGGTGCTTGCGCAGTCATAATGTGGTAATTGTACTTGCTCAAAATACTGTTAGCATAGCTAACTTTCTGTGCCAGTCTTTTGGCTATCCAGTCAAAAACAAATCAATTTTTCTTATTTATTGTTGCAGTTCGTTGCGCTGTCTTTGAATTAGACAGCTTAGGTTGTTGAGAGGTTGGGTAGATAGCACCTGTCTACAAATGTGAAAATGAAGTGAACATATAAGTGACTAAAAGAAATACAAGCAAAGTAAGAAGCTACATGCTTCTCTTTTAACTCTCCCCCCCCCCNNNAATATCTCTTGCCTTAGCAACAGAAGAACCTTGAAGGATATGTGGGGTTTGCAAATCTTCCAAATCAAGTTTACCGGAAGTCTGTGAAGAGAGGATTTGAATTCACACTCATGGTAGTAGGTAAGTTTCTTTCTTTGTTGTTGATGGTTTTCATTAGAAGTGTATTGATGTAGTTCTTATTTACATCATCATCATAGATTTTGTTTTGCATGGCCTCATGAGAAAATATGGATCTTCTACTTTTAGACTGTTAAATCTAGAGTGTTTAAAAAGAACACATTGTCTGATATGCGAGTAGATGAGGAGGAGAATAAAGAATGAGAACTGTATAGTTCATACAAGTCTAAGAAAAAAGTTTGGTGTGGATCTAGTTTAAAATGTGACTTGCATGTGTGACGAGTAATTTGAACTTGGATTTTCATTTGAATAAAAATCCACTTTTACAGTTGCGTGCAACATGGCAAATTGGCATCCAAAAGTAAAGCTGGAAACTTTTCTTGCACATAACTAGGCAGCAGGATCCTGTATATCCTGCACTTCTGTGGCCACAAAACCGTGCTACAAAATCAAAGCTTTAATTTAAACAAACCTTTCTAGTTTGTATGGTTGCAAAGGAAACCAAATGTAAACAGTGCATTCCCTATGGGCTAGAGAGAATGGGAAACTCTAGTTAGTATGGATGAATAATGCCATGCAGAACAGTTTGTTCAGGCTTTAGTGATCACCTAAATTGTTGTCTGTCCTGCTAGGACATCAGATTTCCTTTTTTCTCCCTCTTTTGAGTATGATAGTAGACCATTATTAAGGTTGGGTACATTTGTATATAACTGATACTTATATACTGGATATGTAACCCAGTTTTGACATGCTAATCATTAAAAATAATAATGAAAAATGTGTTTTATAATAGCCAGCTGTCTCTGTTGATGTCTACCTTTATCTTTTGTGATTTGGCTAGCTTGATAAAGCTTTGATGTTTTGTCATCAATACAGTGGATATCTTGTGCAGTTATGTACATGAAGCATGTACCATAATAGTACTATTGACAGAAATCAAGGTCAAATTGGTGAAAACTCACTGTAGATCACTTATAATCTTCTATTGATTACAAAGTGAGTTAGAATTTTAAAATTCGAGGGTTGCTTTTTTCTTTTGGAACTTGATTACAGGTTCCTTTGTAAGCTCGCATCCATGTACATAATAAATTATTTGGTACAAAACTGTTTAGTCTTAAGTAAAATTTGGTTTTCTGCCATCTGTGGGAAAAAGGGAGGAGGAAGTGAGGGAACTGTCTTCGTGAAGTGTTATTACAGAATGGTGTATATTTTGTACTTCCATGTTTCATTCTTGCAAAAAACAAGTCACTTAAAGCACAAGTAGTAGATGTAGTGATGTATTAGAACTGGAGAAAGTGTGTAAAATTACCCTGGTGTTCTTACGTTTGCCTCTAGTACAGTCTAGTGCAATTGCAGTTATGAGAACTGTAGAAAATTGTGACTGTCAAGAAGAAAAGTTGGTCCAAAATTAGATTGAAAATGAGATGTTGATCAGAAAATTTTGTTACTAGTTTTACTTCTAATATTCTTGTATTTAATACTAATACTTGATTAATTTACCATTGTATCGTTGTTTGGAAGTTTGCTGGGGGAATTGGCAGTAGTTTTCTAGATTAAAAATGCATCTAATTCTCTTCTTCCAACTCCCAACTATAGAAATCAGATACTTGAAAGTGAGTGTTTAAACAAAATGATGGCTTATCTTTTAGCACTCCAGCATCTGGGGAGGGTCAGGGGCGAGAAATGATTGTGTTTCAAAGTGATGTGCTTGGTAATAGTATGCCCTGAAAAAATGTGTCTGTTTTAAATATGAAGTAGTTTGTGTATTACTGATCACTTTTGTTGGTAAACATTGTAATGTAATGTGCAATTAGAATCTTGAAATTGTAATTATTTATTGCTGCGTTCATCCATTGAGATACTGTACTCTGACTTGGTTTGAGGTCTTTAGCTGACATTATGGTACAGTTCTGTAATTGCAGATGGAATTATCTATAATTTACTTACTAAAACTTTTAAGTTTTAGTATGTAGTGCTCATCTGTATATGGTCAATGCTGGCTGAAGAAGAATACTGTATATATAATCTCTTGGAGATAATGTAAAATACTCTTGCACTCTTTCTACTACCAAGAATTGTGTGTGCATGGCTGCCTTCTACTGTAGATTGCACAATTATTAGTCTGCTGGCTGTGCTTTATTTATAGGTACTTCAGCGTCAGTGTGTTACCTGTTTGTTCTGAAATGAAAAATGAGAAAAACAATGCTTGTTGTTGCTAAACAGGTACAAGGAAGAAAACAAATTGTTTGGGGTCTGCGATCTCTGTATCCAGCTATTTTCAGGCATCTGTGAGGCTTGATATTGCAGCTAATGCATTTGTACAGAAACTACTTTCCAGTTGTCCGTTTATTACCAGTTAATGTGTATAATATATATAACAGTTAATATATAACTGGAATTACCAGTTAATAGATGCACATGGGGTGGTATCTGGCTGCTTTGTCTTGAAATACATAGTACAAAAAGTCATCAGATCAGTGTTTGGGGGGGGACTTTGCCCATGTGGTCATACAGCTGTACTGACTGTTGTAGAAACAAATCAGTTTTCTGTTTAACTGTGTAAGGTATTTGTCACAGAGGAAGTAGTAAGCACAGCATCCAACTGATCTGATGTTGTTTCCAGTAGGAATTTTTGCAGGGAGATAGATCAGTTTTACAGATCCTTCCTTGTGCATAATGCATGGATGTATTTCCCTGGCTGCCGAGTTGCCATCATTGCCCTGGAGGTGATGGGGCTGCCCATAGCAGTGTGCAGTGGTTTCCTGGGCTTCTGTTTGTTGTGCCAGTGGAGTTGGAGAGAGGGCTTTTGTTGAATAGCCTAGAGCATGGTTTCTGGAGCAGGTTCAGGATGTAGGTGCTCCTTATCTGAGCTGATCTAAGCTGGCTGGGGACATTGCTTTGGAAGTGGCTCCATTTCAGCCATGTGGGCAGTGCTCTGTCCTGTAACTTGCTCTTTGAGTCAGGACTCAGTAAAATTACTTTATTTGGGGCCTATAATGCTAGTGAAGTCTTTTCTGTAAATATAGTTGCTAATTTCCAGGTGTTCTGGTGTTTACATTAAATGTAACTAAAGGGTGAAGTGTTTGTGAACTACATGCATATAAATATAAAAAGCTAATGTTAAAGTATCCTTTTATATTTAATGTTTTAAGAATAATTGAAACTTTAACCTTCCTATGAACTAGGGTTACTCTATAACATATAGCCATAATAAACATTACAATGTTTCTATCTCATTAATTGTATTTATGTTTTCTCTAAGTTGTATTGGTTTTTTTTTTGGTAGTGTTTCTAAACTTTTCTTCAAAAACTGAAGACTGAGATAACCCTTTGTTTTCCTTATTGATCAGTTGTCATTGGAAAGTGATTTATCTTTAAAATCTTCATGAGACAATGAATTTCATATTAGTCATATTCTAAAAGGCTAATCGATAGTTTAAATCACACTATTTCTGAAATTACTTGTTTTTATTCTACAAAGCCAAGCATTTCCTCTGAGGGTGAGGCATAAAGTAGGCAGAAATATGCATTAAACTGAGCTGTATTCTTGATGCTTTCAAAAGACGACATTTAAATAGTGATTTAAACCAACTAATTCTACCTCTGAAATATTAAAGCTCACCAGTGGAAAAAATGCCAAGTTTGCCTTGGTAGGCTGCTTCCTTCATAATCTTGTGTAATCTCTTCAAGTGTAAGATGTTGAAACACTTGAGAACCCAACATAAATATTTGGTCTGTTTGAAATACAAAGTGTATTCTCTGTATTTCTCTGCTGTATAGTTTTTTTTGGGGGGAAAGTACATGCTTAAGTCAGATGCTTATGAAAAGAACTTCCAAAAGTATGGTTAGTACCTCACAAATTGTGAAATTGTAGTTATGTCTGCTTATTAATATAATTACACTTAAGTAGTGGGCCTGTGTTTTTGTTTTACTGTAAGGAGATGTGGAACAAATTGTTGCTTTTCAGTGTGCGCTTTTTCTAAACACTGAATCAGGGAATCCCGCTTTTGTTGTTGTATTGAAATTATGCTGGTAATGTGATTTGAACCAATACCCAAGCAGATGCAAAGTCATAATTTTTTAAAAATTCTTTTCTCCTATAGACTTTATGTACCTAAGAACAATAATTGGGGGGGGGGGGGGTGGGTGTCTTAGAGCTATATACTTTAAGGTGTTCAGGCTTCATGAGCCTTATTAGAGGTTAGACTCTTAAATTTTATTTATTTATTTTAAATAATTTGATTTGCAAAGTACAGAACACTTACAGTCAAGTGGATTTGCAGAGTTCCTATTTCTTGAACAACTGTTTGGTAGCTTTGACTCTGAAAGCTGTTTTGAAACCTCTCCTATAGTAAATTGTCTGTTTTGTTTTCTAATTGTTGCTTTAGCCTTGTAGATCACCTGTAGATTACAATTTAAAGGAAAAAGTCATGCAGTATTGTCATAGTGTTTAATTTGTAATTATATGCACGCTCAAATGTTTTGGTTTAAACATGGCTTTTTGGCATGGACACAAAGGAAAGGGCTGTATTTTGCAAGACTTCAGGTTGTGTTAAAGAAAAAGCACACTCTGATTTTAAAAAAGTTTTACTGTTCACTGGAGAAAACTTGGTCTTTAATACTGGTATCTTCTGGTGATGAATCATGTTCTGATTAGAATTACTCCTTTCATTTGTTTACTTTCTGGGGCAGTTTATTCATCAAGCCAACCAGTGGTACCCAAGAGCCTCAGATGCTCACAGCTACTTGTTCTTTGCTAGTCTGATATCCTCCCCCCAAGTTTTAAAGGCACAAACAAAATCATTAAGCATATGGCAAGATAGGAAGAATAATTAAGTGAAAAATAACCTGTGGATGGGCAGTACAATTTAATAAAAACCATTCCGGGATGTTGCCAGTTCTTGTTGACCTGCTGTGATTTGAAATCCTTTTAATTAAGCTTTCTGTAGTGTCCCTACTACTGCAGTATCTGAGTATGTGTTTGGCATTTGGTATGACCTTCATACTTGGCTTCATAGGTTCAGTGAAGTATCATTGCTAGGTATTTGTTGCCTAATTTCACCATTATTTTAGAGGTCTCTAGGCTCTGCTACCGTACAAATATAGTTTAAATTAAAACATGCTTTCTTTTAAACCTGCTTGAGGGGAAGAAAAAAAAAAAGTGAATTTTGACCTTTCCAGTCAGTTGTTAGCTTCCCTGGGCTGTATTGTTGCATTGTTGGTTATGGAGCTTCTCCTTGTGCATACAATTAGGTGTGTATGCTGGCATACATATCTTAGAAAGAACAAAGCGTATCATGGGAAAGAACTAGCAAAAACCTTTTTTATTTCTTGAATGTGTCCTGTTTCCTTTTCCCCTGTAACTTCACTTCTTCAAACTACCTCAATTCCTCTAATTATCTCATCCTATGAAAACTGTCCCGTGTTACATGCCATGACCTTGGCTGCAGCCCATTTTGAGCTACTTACTTACATGGCAGCTGACTGCCTGTCCCATACTGCTGTGCCAGTGGGCTAGGGCCAGACTAGATAGCAGTCCTTCAGTTTCCAGGGTACTCTTCCAGTAAAGAATAGTGGTAGTCTGAGTTCAACTGTTTTGTAGCAGATGTGGCTCCCTTAGGAAACTAGATTTAAAAAAATAATAATAAAAAAATTAAGTTGCAGGTATTCTGTTGACAGGATTATGAGGTTTCAGTGAAGTACAGAAATAAGAAAGGTTCTTTTCATGACTTTTGTAACCTTAAAAAAATAATTTACTGCCTTTCGTGTACTGGTTCTGTGGATATGTGTTCCAGTGATGCTGTCTACAGAGTATTAAAATCAATAGCTTAATACTTACATGTACCTCACGGGGATGCCAAAGCAAAATATGTTGAATTTAGGGGAATTGGCAGAGATAAAAATGAAAGTAGTAGAAAACTGATGGAACTCAGAATGGAGCCGGGGTATTCCTAGAGATGACACATTCCTCTGGAGTAATCTCTGTTGATGGAATAATGCCTCACCAATAGTGTATCACTCCTTTTTGTGGAAAGAAGTTGATAAACGTTTTTTGAGAAGGCAGAACAGAAGAACTCTGAAGACCTTTCTGTGGAAAATAAGTGAATATCACTTTGGGATGTGAAAGGCTGGTTTACTGACCTGCAATGCATAATTTTCCACTGAGTTACTTTCAGGTGAGAGCCTGAAGTATAGATTCACATGACTACTTGGCCTCAATTAGAAAATCTTCTCTCATACTTCTTTGTTTCTTTGTTGGTTGTATAGGTGGTTTTTTTCAGTCCCCCCCCCTTTTCTTTTGTAACGCAGTGAAATACAGTTTGCAGTGTGCTTGTTCTTCTTGCATCTTTTGTGGTATTTTCCTATGCCTTTTTCTAGCGTTGGGGGAAGAAACCTGCACAAAGTCTAAAACCTGATGGAGGGAGAGAAACTTTTTACACTGTATTATTGTTGAAACTTAGTGTTGGAGAAGGGCAGTTAATCTACCTATTTGAGTTTATCTAGAAACCATAGCTCTTCAAAAGCTCTCACAAGTTGCTCATAGCGTATTGTTTTTTAATCACTTAATACAAAAATCCCCATTTTTTTAATCTTAATTTTTGTTAAGATTGTTTAAAACAATTTCCTTCACTGTGTAATAGCTTAGACTTGCACTGAAGGATGCTTAAAGACTCTAATGGGCAGAAGTGAAGCTGGTATTTAAAATGATTGCTCTTCAATTCTCAGTTTTTCATTGTTTGCAACTGCAACATTAATTGGAATTGTGGTGCTTACTAGACAACTTTTAAAGAGCCTTTGGGCTCTTATTTTCTTTATTAACTGTATGGATGCAAAGCTTCTTGAATAGATTATATGAAAGCCAATTTCAGTATGGTATCTCTTACTGGATGCTTGCTGTCATACTAGTCTTGAGTTCTGACAACTAACCTTAAGTACCAAGTATTATTATACTAAAATGTTGCTTTGAAAAATTAAGGGAAGGTTTTGTAAAGCTTTGGTGATTGCATTTAAACTAATCTAAACTGAACTTCTACTTGTGTTGGCAGCATTTTGGTCAGAGCCTAATTTCTATTTCAAAATTCTTTGTTGCCTGGCAAAGGTTTTTGATGGAAGAGACCTCTGCTGAAGTGTGTGTATGTGAATCCATAATTTGGCAAAAATCTGCCAGTAACCTAATTGGCTTTTATTTCTTTAAACTAGTGATGATTCTCTTGGAAGCATTTTCTTTTTTCTATTTCATATATCATTTCCTTGTCAGTCTTGTAACAAATAGTATGAATTCTTTTACTTCGATCTGTATTTAAAACAGGGTCGCTAATTGATGAACTCAGGGAATTTAATGAAAACCATCTAATGAAATACTATTCTCTGCATTGTGCAGGTCTCGTCTTCACTGTCTTTTTTTAAGCTTTGTGGAGTTTTTCAGTACTTACCTAGATAGCTCATACCACAACAGGATTAATTGTCTTCAGGCCAGTTGTAACTTTGGCTGTGTTTCTAACCACATAAATAGGTAGGTTTTCTTATCCTAGCTTACCAGTTTTTATTTTATTTTAAAATAAAAATGTCCTTGCTTATTTTACACATCTGAATATGTGCGCACATGCACACAAACACACAGTTATTCTGCTGGTATTTCATATATTACAGTATGCTGGTTCATGATGGTGAGATCAGCCTTTGAAGTTGGTCTTTGTTCCTGTTGGTGACAGGCTTGTAGGTCGCAATTTAACTGACATGAATCAATCTGGGGTTTTTGATGTTAGAGTAAGAATAATCAATCACTGCATGATGTTCTTGTTATGCTTTTGTAGATGCTCAGATGTAATGGTGTTTAATGTAATGTGTGAACTTAAACATGTCTTAGAGAAGGTACCAAACTAGTGGATACATTTTACTTCTTAAATTGGTTATCAGGTGGCCAACACGTACTTTGATTCTACCCTCAAAAGTCAACAGATGTCCTGAGCTGTCATGTTGCATTGGTAAGGTGTGAGCTAAAAGTTGCATATCTTGTAAGCAATGACCTGTTAGAAGTCACGCTACTACTGTTTCCAGATCCTTAGCCCTGGATGATCAGGTGCCAGCTTCCTGCAGGCCTGGTTTTGGGGCCGTCTTTGCTACAAGCCTGGGTTGAGATTCAAAGTAGAAGTCTTTTTTTTCTTTCTTTTTTGTATAAATAAATATGCTATATGAGTTGAAAACTGCTTCTTGCTGTTGGCTGAAAATGTTAGGCTTGCCTGCTGTATCAAGAAATACTGACAATTGCATGAATTAATAGGTTAATATTGTAACCAAAGTGATATTCTTGGATGGAGTATTTGTGGTCTAAATATCCAATTGTAGTAAAGCCACTGTGACCCATTAAATGTGACTCTTCTGACTCAATATGCTTGTTTTCCCTCTGGCTGATTTTGCAGCAGTCAGTTCAGATCTTCACTGTGAAGCCATTTGAAACTGTTAAATTTTGTTTCTTTTTCCAGTGTTTTTCTGTACGTAGTATGGCTATTGCACACAACTATTCCAATTTGGCTTTTGGATGTTTTTCTGTTGAGCTTCTGAGCACATTTACTGACAGATTAGAGTTTGTACCATACTCTTGTCTAGAATTTCTTTTATTGAAGAGAATGAACACCTTCCAAGAAGATTTTTTTTCTCACTTCTATTCTGGTGTTGTAGTCTGATGTTTTTTCCAGTCATTCACCATAATGACTTAAGGCAGAATATTTGGACGTATTAGTGGTTGGAGGTGAGAAAGGCTGCTGAAGCTGACTGTTTCATCAGATAAGTTTTTCTGTTTGAGTTCTTGTCAGCCTTTACTTCCATCCCAGTTTTTCACTAGGTAGTTTTGTTATGCATACCAAGAGCATAAATGTAAGAACTCTTACACTTGATGTTGGAATGGTGCTAAGTTCCTGTCAGTGTCAATATAAGCTGTATTAAGTGTGTAATGATGCAATTCAACATAGTTCCTTCCCTCTATTAAGCTTGAAGTGAAAGTTTTTTGGAGGGTCCTGACTTCCTAATTTCACAAGCAGTTCTGGCTTTGTATCACTGAAGTTTTTGACTTCTGTCACTGATGAGGCTTTTAGCCAGAAATGATGCTGATATCTTAGAACCAAAACTGCAAGTGTGTGAAAGCTAGTGTAAAGTACATCATTCTGATACTTCTGTTCATGAAACCTTCTGCTGTGAAGGCTAAACGAGTGTTTTTCATGGGGCAGATGCTTCTCCAGAAGGGCAGAAATGGTCTGTGATTTAAGAGGACTAAACTCGTGGCCTTGGGCAGGTGACATCTCTTAACTGCAAACAACAGTGCTTTTTAAAATAGAAATTTTGCAGTCTGAAGTCATTATATGTAAAATTTTGAATTTATGGGCTAATCCTGAATCTTGGGTCCATTTTCTGTTGTTAAGTCAGTTAAAAAATAGTGATTCAGTGGTCTGAAAGCAGTTGTTGGATATCTGTGGGGCACTTTGCAGTACAGGCTAACAAGAATTGTGTTGAAATGAAGAACTGTGAAAACAACCCACTGCTGAAAAATACAATTATCAGGTAAGCAGTCGGTGACACTTCATAAGCTGGAATGGCATGGAGCACAAAAGAGAATTTATTGTACACATGCATCGATTATTATTACTGCCTTGATCCACATTGCCCATGTCTTTTATATTTCAAAATAGAAATGCTATGCTTTGTATTCAAAAGCATGGTAGGGAATCATGTGTTTTAGAAACAAGGGACATTGATCTTCAGTTTGTTCTAGTGTTTTGGAACTTGCTGTCCTTGATCTATTCACACTTAAGACCTGTTTTTTTTGACCTTAAATGTTACTTGCCTGTGATATAACAAAATGCTCTGTTCCATGTGATGGAAATGTCCATTGTCAATGCTCTGATTGTTGCCAGTCAGACCAACAGTTCACTAAATTAAAGGATTTTGAACTATTGCACCAAATGTAGTTGGATTTGTATTCTTTTAGAGTAATCTGATTTTTGTTACAAATGGGGTAATCTCAGGAATATTCTGAAGTTCTCTCATGAAAGATCTGAATAGTTCACCTGTGCTACAATATTCTGGTAAAGAGCTAGTTGAGCTTTCATCTATACCTATGTCCTCAAACCCTATGATGTAAATCTGTAAAACATTTACTTGTATCTGTATTAAACTGTGATCCATTAATTTGCCTTCACATCTACATGTTTTTTTCTGATGAGGACCTGTTGTTAAAGTTTCTGTCCCACGCTGCAGAGTTAAAAGGGAGCTGTAGGTTTTCTGAGAGTAAACTTTTTTGTTTGTCTTGAAAGTCAGCAATTCTCTTTTACTATCTGTTCTTCCTTGGTTTAAGGTATGAGAAAGTTTACTGTCAGTTTCTGGTTATTTCTGCTTCACTGTTTTCTTTATTAGCTATTTATATCTGCCATTGATGAAGAGGATTTGGTTTGCTTTCTTTTTTTCACCCCCAGAAAATGCTTTCCATGACAAGTGGCTCACTTGGTTGAAGAGGCCTTTGAGCAATTAATGTAATACCCTGAAGTAAAATAGCGTTGTCTTCATGTAGGATAGCATAAGTAAGTAACAGAAAGAGCTCTTTAAGACAAACTTGACTCTGAACTCAGTTTTCTTGGGTCTTGGATAATGTGTGATGGTGTTTTGCTTATGACCTGTGGAGAGGTTAGCAACATAAAACAGTATTCAAGTTTAATCGTAATTATTTTTAGGGGGATTTCCCTTCTGAACTTACTACATTCTGGTCACCAGAATTCTAATCTTGTATCTCCAGACTTCTGGCAAAAGACGCAGGGAATGTAGAAACCTTTGAGATGGTTGCACGGGTTTGTGGCTAAGCATTCTTCTGTGCTCCCAGCAACGGAACTGAAGTTGTGAAAAGAAATTATATCATCTCTTTGGAGACTTTTAGCGTATGGCACTCCTTGATCTGAAAATGCCAAAGGTAGCCTTGTTAGTGTGAATCTTCCAATACAGAAAGAAATTACGTTAAATAAAATCCCAACCACCTTGTTTCTATGTACTACAAAGCCTGTGTGAGGGGACTAGTGCAGGGGTTAGCCTGAGCAGGACAAGTGAAGCCCCTTGTCCCACACGCCAAGTATGTTCCACACCACTACCATCTCTGGCCCATTGATTAACTTCAGTGAAACTTCAGCGAAGTCAGACCTTGAAGAGCATGGTCTTGCCTGCTACACCAAATCTCCTCCTGTATGTAGATGACGGTATCAATAAAAATAGCATTTTAGATTAACTTCTCTGTAAAGCTGTGCTGTAATTGTTCCATTTTTGTTCTTTTATGGTCTAGGGTGCTTGCAGTACATAAAATTTTTATTTGAATGGTTATTTCAAGGGTATATTTTGTCTTCTACTTCTTGAGTAACTGAGGCTAAAAGCCTAAACCAATTACCACTGCAGGGAAATGTCTTCTATCAGTGATTTTGTGAAATTAATACCTTCTCCTACTATACAGGTGGAGCTTAATTCAATAATGCATATTACTTATTACTTTGCTCAATAGACTAACACAGTCTAGTGGCTGGAAAACTAAATCCATGTGCTTTTCTTACAAGGAAATAAATACCATGTTTCTGAAATACAGTTCTTCTCGGTGCATTTTTTTTGTCTTTTTACCTGCTGTTGTTGAAATGCTTAATAGTGAGGTCACTCTATGATCAAACATTTTTAGTGACTTAATGCAAAGAAATGAGTTAAGACTTGGATGGTTGGGCCAGATTGTAGCCTTAAGTATTCCTTGAGTTGGAACAATTTGGCTTGAATTATCACAGCTATTTCAGTCTATACAATAAGTAAAAGGATTGAATTTTTATACACTTGTTAGTGGTTTGAACTGAGGGCACTGTCTAAATTTTTATTTGACTAAATTTATCTGCTTTGGTCGATTCATGTCAAATGGCAAGCATTACGATAACTGAGTAAAATAAAACTGACTCAGATGAAGTGTTTTATGAGCTTTGCAGATACTTGGACTGTTTGAGATTCTACTCTAAACCAGCTTCTGCTTTAAGTAACAAAAACATTTATTCCACAAGTAATTGCAAAACATTTTAATACACCTGTCTAATTAGAAAGAAACTGAGATCTGGTAGTTCAAAACATGAACTCTACTACATCAACTCTGTAATCAACAGATAAACTTTTAGTCAGTGTGTATATATATACACATCTTCTTGTCCCTCAGTTTTGGCACGCTTCAGAAGTTTTCTATCTGTCTGGCTTTGCTAAAAATAAACTCAGTCTCTTAGAAGTGAGTTGCTTCTGGGCCACAGTGTAGAATACTGTAATTGTATTTTCTAATGGCTGTTAAATTGTGTTGAGTGGCTGACTGAGAGCAGGCAACGATACAGACAGTAGCATAAGTAGAAAATACAGGATATCAGAAGGAGGATTGGCATAATGACAGTAGCTGAAATCATGACATGGTATTAATTTGGAGAAAGCAGGTACCTGCTTTTGTCCTCTGTTAAAACTGTGTAGATGCTATTGGGTTAGATAAAATAAGCTAGATCCCATTTTGGAGTCACAGTTGACAGTTTATGAGGATTTCAGGAAGGTGCTGGTATGGAGCGCTTGGTCAGACTGAAGGCTCAGTACATAGCTTTTATTGAAAAGGCTTGTTGAAATATTTTAAAATGGTAGTGAGCAATTGTCTGACTTTATGCTGAACGAACAGTTGTGTTTCAGGCTAGATTTTTTATTTTTCCTTGTATTTGGGGTCACACTTTATACTGGAGTTTTCTGAAAGGTCTTTTGTATGTTACCTATGGCTATGTAATATCTGGGGAAGCAATGTAGGTTTTAAGTTGAAGGTGGCAAGGAAAAAGCAAAATCCTGAGTTTGTGTACAATGATGATTCATTTTTCTGTATGGATTAGATGCTAGATAGGAGTCTTTATCATTCAGCTTTCTTATTTTACCATTTAGGAGGTTTCATTTTCCCTCAAATAAGGCTGAACTACAAAAATGCTTTTATACCATTTCAGTAAGAAGTAGAGTTCAGGAAGTTAAGCCACTGACCCTTTGAAAGGACTTGGAAATCTTTATGAATCTAATACCCTTTAGAATTTGTCTCTGATTAAATTTGTGTCCTGACATGCTTTGCAATTGCTAATCAGGTGAAGTTAGGCCATTTTCAGTTTCTCATTAGCTAGATACTGTGAATATTTTATTAAAAAAGTAGTTTTTTAACCAAAGATTAAATAGGATTGCCTGAGATAGAAAATAGCATTTGATTAAATTGCATATAATAGTTTTTATTTGAAGGACACTAATTTGAATATGCAAAGTGTGAAGACCTTCGTTGTTGTGTGTCTTTATAAATAAACTGCTAAAGAAAAGATCATACAATTGAGTAAACCTGTAGTTGATTATCTTAGTCCTTTAGCATTTTAAACCCAATATATTATTGCATCATTTTTTTGTGCCATTGGAAAGCAGGGCAAGAAAGGCTTCCCTGTTACTAGTAATATGAGCTGATGGCAGATGCAAAGAATTTTTTCTGCTTATTCAAATAAGGTTATGTTTGCCAACATTGTGTATTTACCGGTTTCCTTAACTGACTAGTGCTGTCAGCTTAAAAAAAAAAAAAAAGTAAAATCAATCTCATGAATGTTAAATATGATTAAATATTTAAATAAATAGTTTATTACTATGAAATGATAATTAAAAAAGCCCATCAGCCATGCTTCACTAAGGATATTGTGTCCTTTACTTGTTTGCATGTTTCTAAGTGGTTTAATTTAGATATATCTTTCTAAGGTTAGGTTATCCTCGACTTGCCAAATGTAAAAATAAGCACTAAGGTCAGGGCCCTAGCCTCAGTAAAGATGAATCTTTACTGACTGCATTTTGTGGTGTTGGGGAGGCATTTCATAACTTGTTCTATTTGCTGTTCATATTCATGCTTTATCGAATGTTCCCTCTTGAGAAGTTGCCCTCTCTCCCCAGGTAAGTGGTTAAAGGTTTAATTTGCATTTTCATCCATATCCTTGGCTGTAAAACTTTCAGTTCTGCAGAAACCATCTTCCCTATCCAATCAATAACAAAGTGGTGGGATTTTTTTGGTTTTGCTTTTTTTTCTGGTTGTTTTTTGTGGGTTTTTAATAAGGAGGAGAAAGCCGCTTGCTAATTGTCTAGCTACTGAGAACTAGACCTTTGCAGGTATACTAGAAGGGTCAGTACTTCCTAGAAAAAGCATCACATCTTAAAAGCTGTTTTTTTTTCTTCAGATAGACACATTGTTCTAACACCACCCATTGTCAAGACACATTGTTCTAACACCACCCATTGTCAATGTAATTTAGAGGAAGCTTGAGGCTGACTTATTGGATAAGTATTTGAGAGCCTTTAGCACTTTTAACGCTACAGAAAAGATAAAAGATAACTTTGACACAGTTAGAAATATTGCAATTGTGGTATCTTTGAGAGGTAGATGTATATGCCAAATCTAGGTTGGCAGTAATTGCTCTGTATTTCCTCTCTTGACCATTTCCCCATGAAGTATTTCTCTTTTTAAAATACCTGTTTTGTCACAGAAGATATTTCTGGTGCATATGCTAGTACTGACAGTATTGTCTGAGTGACATGAACACCTCAATAAATATTACCTATTTATTATGAAGAGGCATAAATACGCAGCTTCTCTTACTTGTAATGAAGGGCTGTGTAAGATTCCACCCTGCCCACCGGGTTTTTATATAAAGCCTCTTCAAGCTGAATTTTTATGATAGGTTTTGTTACATATAGAGCAAAAGGATTTAAAAAAACTCAGCTGGGTTTTCTTGATAGCAGTGAGAAGCTTTTCAATGAGGTGTATATATTTTTTTTAAATCCCTAAACCCAGGAGAAATAAGCAACTGACAAATTCTAATTTTCCAGCTAAGAAGACTAAGATAACTAAAAGACTATCTTTGTTTCTGTAGATGATCACACATGACTTTTTAGTTAAATTGTGCCTTGATCATGTTTATGCTTCTGAGAATGGAAGATCAAGGGCTATATCTTACATGCCCTACTACCAGTTTTGTTCAAGCTGCTGTGTCACAGTAGTACTGCTGAGTATGTTTAGCATCCTTTCACATCCAGTAAACTGTAGGGATCTTGTTTTTGATGTTTCTGGCTGCAGCTTTTTTGTTGATGTACTTTGGACCCTTTCTGGAAGGCTTTTTATTACTTGCTGTTCAAAACCATCTTTAGCTCTTTCCACATACTCTAACTAAGTGACTGTGTATGTCAAAACATATGTATAGCTTAAGAGTAATCTGCTTCTCGAAGCAAGCTAAAGCTGTGGTTCTTGAAGCTATTCTAGGAGCAAGTGAGGACTTGATATGCTGGGTGTGAAGGTGGGCGAGTGAAGGTGAAAACAGAAGACAAAGGAGACTTCTTGTATTGATGTTTAGTCTTGAGATGTAAATTTCAATTTGCGAAAAGAATTCGTAATGGAATTTCCATGGATAAAAAGGTGGAAAAATACAACTGGGACATATATTCCTGCTGTGTGCTGCCCTCCGTTCGAATCCCATGATTCAGATTCAGCACTGGGTGCTGCTGAAGAAGTGGAAGCTGCGTGGCTGGCTGGTGATAAGGTAGGCAGGGACAGCAGAGAGCTCTGGTTCAGTGAGAAGTTTCCTTGGTCAGATCTGCTAACAGAGGTGAATTTCTGTTCAGCCTCTTGCAATACACCACGAGAGGTTGTTGGACAGCACCCCACTGCCCACAGGATTTCTCTTACCTCAAACCTGCTGAATACCACAGCTTTTTGTGATCTTTCTTTGAGGTGACTGAAGTCCTTGCAAATGAGGGTAAGAGGACCAGTTGGAATCATGCAGTTGAGTGAGGTAGGGGTAGTATACAGTGTTTCCCTAAACGGTTAGGATAAATGAGTTGCCACTTAACACAGTTTGTTGCAAAGCAGATCTGTTAGGGGAGGCTTCTTGTCCGGCTGGCTGAGTCGGGCGGGTTACCGTGCCTTGGACATTGTGCATAGACACTCTGTTCAGAATGAGCGCAATTGCTGATTTTCCACTTAAGCTTTTGGCCTGAATATTGTATCATGAGGCCTTTTTATAAGCATAAATTCTTTTCCGTACTTCTTTCATCAGAAGCTTTTCTGACATTTTTGTTACAAATGAGCTCATTGGGTGTTTCCTCATGGAGGCTTAAATGTGTTTTGGTCCTGCCCTTTCTGTCGTCAAAGTATCACTAAATACATTCGGCAATCCTCTGGGTAAGTCTGTTTTGTTTTTTTTTTTTTTTTCCGATGTACATGATTCATGTCAGAAGGGTAGGCATCTTAAAGGCTAAGTGCAGAATTAGGTCTTGCACAGATGTGGCAGTTCATTTGTTCATGGTCTGAGTCATGCTATGGATCTAGCATATGGATATGTCATTCTGAAGGGTTGTCTCACTTTTTTGCCTTGTAGCTTGCTGAGAAGCTGGGTCAGTTTATTGGCTTCAAAGAAGGGTGTTTGGCATGACACTTCAATCTGAAGTCTCCATCTAAAACTATAGATCATAACCAATCAGCTCCATTCAGAACAGCAGAACATACTGGTTTTCAGAGTCCAGTATGGCTGTAAAGAATGCAAAACAATACATGGAAGCTATTCTGAAGCTCTTTGCCTTGTTCAGCTATTTTGAGACATTTCATTTCACTCTAAGCTAGTTACAGAGACCTTCAGGATAGGAATATGGATTTTATATTTTTTCATAAACAAAACCTGGATACAGAAATTACAGTTCTGTGTTTTGTCTGTTTTTTGTAAGAGTCTTGCGAAGTAGCAAAGAAAACTGAATACCTTATATTAAAAAATAAGTTGCCAACAAAGTGTAAGTTTTGCTAAAATGCACTATAATTTTACCTTTTTTATTTGTGTCTATAAGGTGTTGTGTAATGCTGTTTTTGAAATAGGGTGTGGGTTTTTCAGTGGGGTTTTTTGTTAGGTTTTTTTACCGTGTCTATATTGCCTGTTGGCCATTTTTGAGTTTATGCATAGTGACTATGACTTGTACTATGTTGATAATGTAACTACTCAAGCCTTTCGAAACTGTTCTAGCTTGCCTTTCAGAACAGGCTTCTTAGCATCTTGGTTCTAAGCCTGCTAATTAGTAGTTAGCCTTGGTCATAAATCAAAACTAAGCACTGTTTGTGTATGCTATGAAAAGGATGAATTAATAGATCGTTCTCTCTTGTTATATGGATGTTTTTCTTGGCACTTTTTGTTTGAGGGTATATGAAATGTAGTAGTTTAATGTTGATCCTTCTCAATTAAACGGACTGAAGTTCTAAAATGGTATTTTTATGCATGCTTTGGGTCCAATAGTGCTTTTGGAAAGGAGTGAAAAAGGTAAGGACAACTTTAAAGCTGCAGTGGTGTGGTTTTTTTGGTTTTGTTTTTCAGTAATACTGGTTTATTGAGTTTTACATAAAGCTTGTATGTGAAAAGGTTCTCAAATAGGTTGTTTTTTTATGAAGTCTTATGAGATTTGGTGCATATTAACACATTCCAGGTAAGAGTATGTTTGCTATGTGCTGTGCAATCCTTTGTTTTCAGAACTGTAAGGACAGAGATTGTGTTAATTCCCCCCCACACTATGATCCAAAAGTGCTCAATTCATTTTCTTTTAAAACATTCATATATACTTGCCAAAATACTACTCAAAATAGTTTAACGATATTCTGCAGCTTGTTGCTGCCTGGGTCAGTGGACTAATGTTAGATTTGTAAATAAAATGTATTCAGTGGGTTATGAAATCTCTGAAAGTAGGAGTGTGGTTGCAAAAATTGTGTGGTTTTACATAGTCTGTTTCAGGTTTGTTTTCTTGGGCGGGATTCCCAAATAGAAGGTTAGGAGAACTCATTTCTAGTCCCTGTTTGATAGAGGAATCAACTGGTTGCTTCCAATAATTATATTCCACTTCTGAGATACCAACATTATGATTTTTAGCTTTGACTCTGGAAGAGGGAGCATCTCTGCTATTCTGTGTGAATCCTGCTGCCTTGGTTGGCAAACCACCACTGTGTTTTGGTGGGGTTGGTGAAAGTGGCTCTTGACGCAGTGGGGGCTGCTTTAGGTAGTCTGAGGGGCTGAGGACTACAAAGTACTGCTCTACTATAGAGGAAACAATGCTTCTGTGCTTGAAGGGAGAGGGCTTAAACAGCCCAACACCAAGGCTCTGGATAAGGAAGCTGGAGTCCAAAAGCATTAATACAGATGTATATCAAATTTAATTTAAGGAAAAAACTGTTTTGGGTGTGTTCCTCTCTTGGTTGAATGAAAGCTTAGTTCCTCACTCCCATCCCTGGGTGCGGGAACACAGACCCTTAAGTTTTGAGGAAAAGGAAAGTTTGTTTCCTTTCTGGATTGAATGTAAATTGTATCCATATAATTGGAGAGTTTATCTAGGAAAAAGCTTTTAGATAACTAAGGCCAGCAGTGATCATGCGAAAGAGCCCCTTGAGACTGGGGAAGTATTCTGCATTCAGATTTCAAAATTGGTGCTTTTGTAGCCGAACTCGGGATTGCAGATGTGTGTGTAAAGTTTCAGTGCTGTTTTTTCCCCCATACCTTTTGTCTGGCACCAGAACACTTGTTCTTCCTTACGGATGGAAGACTAAGTGATCATGCTGCCTGTTGTCAGTTCCTTTTTACTCCACCACCTCTCACTAGATGACACTGGGGCCTCTTGAAGAATTTCAGAAGGTGCCAAAGACTAGAAATGTCATGTAACTATATAGATGCTGGCTTTGCAAAACTTTCATAGGATTGTTTGACTTTATCTCTCTGGGGGTCAATATAAATAAGCTTTTTCTATTCTACAGTTGGTGTTGGCTGATCAGTTAACACAAGTGTTACTGGCTAGCTAGCAAGTCTCACTTATGTTTCTGGTCTGGCAAAACAACACGCTAGATGGTTGCATCTACAAAGGAGTTTTAGCTCTGATCGTAATTCCATTTTTGAAGTGAATCTCCCAGTTGTTCCTATTTACGGGTCTTTCATTCCCATCGTGGGGCAGTCTGGCAGAATGTGAGCTCAGTATCTTTCAGAAAAAATACTAAATCAGAAGATTCTGTCTAGGATTACATCTAGTAGGGTCTGTTTGCTAATTAACATTCAGTCCATCTGCCTTGAGGCTTATGTTGAGGACGCTTTTCAGGAAGACAACACGAGAGGGCAGAGGGCTGAAAGAGGAACCTGCACTAACTGCCTGGTGGGAAGTGATGGCCACTGGTGTCTAGAAAATCGGACTTGGTTCTGCCAGTTATGGAACAACTTGTACAATAATAATGCATAAAGTGTTTATAAACATTTCTGTAAGTATGTACTTGCAATTAAGCCTGCATTAACTATTTACAAATTAAGACAATTTTTCTGAGTGTAGCTGTTGTTCCAGTAAAAGTGTAAATGTGGCCTTAGGTATAGTCAAGTCTTAATTAATTCTTGTAGTACAACTTCTTATGCAAATTTTGCAGTGTTTGGCTTTTTTTGTATGTAGGAAGTACTTCATATTTTCTGTGAAGTGATGCTCATTTCTTTAAAAGAAGAAAAAGCAGTAAGGTGTCTAGGAGCAAGTTTCAGAAGTTTTTTTTGTGTAGAAACAGAATCCGTAAAAGCATATGACGTATTTAACATGCAGGCTGTAAGCTGTAGCTTAAACATTACAAGTTAAATTGAATTAGCCACAGTAGTTCTGACTGCTTTTTACAGATAGATTGCTTTGTCAGTTCTTGCAATCTTGTCAGTAGTAAAAGCTTCAAGCTTGTTTGTCTTAATTCTGTAAATGTCAAGGTGTTTAGCACAGATGGGTAGCACTTGAGGATCTGCAGTGGGCTTGCTGTGTTTGCTCTTTCCAATGAGGTAATTAGCAGATAGTTCTGTTTCTTCTTTGGATGGTGGGTTTTTAATGACTTCCCCACCCTGCCCCGGTTCCCATTTGTGACATTTTAAGATGGTCAGGCATGTAGAAACGTACAGGAATGTAGGTATAGTATGTCTGTAGTAGACCTGAGGGGATTCCAAATGTTTGCTGAGTAAAGGCCAATAGTTGTAATGATTTCTAAGATCAGGAAATTGATCATAACAGCAAAAAGAAACCAGTGAAATCTTTTTAAAATCTGGTTGATAATAAAGATGTAACCGATGTTTTTGTGCTTCTGTACAAATGCCATGAAATCAATGTAGCTTTGAGCACATCTGTCCTGATTTGAAATAACAAATGTAATGCTAGAAAGTGTCTTGCATCTGCTATCAGAAGCACTATAGCTGAAATGACCTTTATTTCTTAGTGTGCTGCAGACATTGCTGTTGTCCAGTCCCTTTAAAGATTTTAATGTAGCTCTTTATGGGCTATTTATATTTAAATAAATATATAAAATTAAAAAAAGAACCAACTATACTTTTGGACTGGAAGAAGCCATCCAGGTCAGTTTATCTGGTCTCCCTCACTTGTGGTAACTAGCCCTTTTAATCATTGCAATGAAGCCTTTCAAATTAAAAAATGCCATGCCCCCCAGCCCTAAACCCAAACAACCCTAACCTTGGCATATGTATTTTGCTGAAATATGTTCAGTAGGCCTGGTACAAACACTTTAAAAGTGGCTGGTTGAAATACTTCCTTTTTAAAGAAGTGTTAAACTTAAATCTTTGCTGAATATGCTTTAAATGACTCCTTTCAGAATCATAGCTAGGTATGTTTTAGGAAATATGCTAACTTTGTCCAGTCCTTCAGGATTGTTTTAAGTAGCAGAAAAGGCACAGCTCATGGTCATGACCAGGAGAGGGGAAGCCCTTAAATCTAAGAAGAGACAAGTATGCATCTCATATTCTTTTTGCAGGGAGTTAAGAGGTAGGAGGATGCTTCTTTTCCAGTAATTAGGAAGTTAGCTAGTACAGAAGGAAAAAGTACAGCATCCTGATAGAGATGGCAGTGCTGCATCTCTGATTGAGGGGGTAGAGGATATTGTGAAATGTACTCTGGTGGCAAAAGTAGCAAATTATGTCCAATTACAAGTCTTGTTGGTTATTTCAGTACCTGAATTATCTCTGGAGCAATTTAGGCCTATAATTCAAATGAAGCATTATTAGAGATGAGTAGAGGGACAAAAAAAAACCCCAAAACAAACAAAAAAACCCCAAACCCCAGAACCAAACAATCCTTCATGGAAATTTGGAAAGAAAGATGATGTTTTGGAGGGGTAGTTCTGACAACCTCGATCTTTATTTTACAGTATAGATGAGTTTAGATCAAATTTTAGAAAGCAGTTAACCTGAAAAGCATACTGTAAAGAGGAAGTTTGTTGTCATTGTTTATGGTGAGTTTATTTTTGGAAGGAATGTTCTTGGGAGAGCAGAGGCTTATTGATGTACACTCCATCACAGCTTGGTGTAGCATTTTTTTTGCTGAAGTCTGAATCTTGCCTAAAACCATTTTCCACAGCTTTCTGATTGATTTTTCTGTAAGGCTATTTCACTCCAGTATAATTGGATGCTGGGGTGACCAGTACTGCTCTCCTGGTATGATACTTGGTTTAGGACTCTGTCCTTGCTTTCTTTCTGATTAGTCTGTGTGGCTGAAGTGCTTCACTGTTCAGAAGTTTTGTTCAGAAGCAGCGTAGGTTTGGGCTGCCTGTGTATTTTTGAAGACTTGGTCTCCTCCAGTTCCCCTCATCCCAACTTCAGGTTTTCTGTCAACTCTGGAGTGCGTGTGTGTTTGCATGCGGGTGTACCTTCTGATGAGTATTGATGTTTGAGACACCTTACAGTGCAGCGTTACTGAATCTGCTGGTTTCATCCTTTTAATTCCCTACCTTTCAGGCTGCTTCATTTAGGCCTTCATTTTTGTGATCTTGATTTGACTGTTGTCTTGCCTTTACTTTTGAGAACAGAGTTCCTGATAACACTATGGATATTCACGTACAAAAAACTTGCCGTTTTTTTCATCATAGTAAGTTTGAACAATAACTGATGTTACTGGAACTCTAGAAGTTGTCTGTCCCCTCTCCCCACCTTTACAGGGATGTTGTACTACACAATGACCTATTTTAGCCGTAGCATTTGGAAACAGCTAGGAAGAATCCAGACTTGCATCTTCCTTTTCAAAAATATTAGAATCAATGCAAATTCCTTGGCAGTCATTGCCTTAGCCATGACTCTGTTTTGCAGTTCTTGACCTCATTTGGCTGCTTTTTTTCTTTTTTTTTTTTTTTTTTTTTTTTCATATCAATACCAGTGGATTTCTTTGACATGGCTCTTTTTCCACTGGCTAGTCTTATGTGGCAAACTGTCTTTTTCTAGTCCTTCTCTGATAGTTTTAATGTTGGTAGATCTGTAATGTGACCAGCATAAAGTTACCACTGGAAAATAACTAGAACTTCTGTCTCCAAGATTGCTGGTTCCTTTGAGAGGTTTCCCATTGGAACACGGCAAGGACGATTAGCGTCACAGATGTTAATGGATAAAACACTCTACAGAAAACCACTTTTTTAATGTGGCACTGGAGTCACTGTTAGACTTGTTTATTTCAAGGTTTGTGCTTTTTTCTCATTTTTTTCTAGCTTTTCAGTAATCATACATATTTTAAAACTGTAAAATTTAAATGAGTATTTTCATTCAGTATTGTGTGCTTGTCAGCTTTTTATCCCAAACTAGGTTATGGTGACTTTCAGGAAAATGAGACTTGAGTATTTTTTGTTGAGGAGAAGAAAAAAAAAAGAAGGGGGGAAACCCAAACCCAAACCAAAAACTACCACCCAAAAACTTGAAGGGTTTTCTTGCTTAATGAAAGCCAGAACAAAGTGAAGGGGGGAAAATTAAACTGTGCATTCCATATGGTCAGCCTGTTTTTGACTAGTTTTTCTGTAGAGTTTTGTTGGGTTTTTTTTGGGGTTTGTTTTTTTTTTTTTTTTTTTTTTTACAGAATCTGGAATTCCCTTTTCACACAGTTTCTTAATATAGTCAATAACCTTTTGAAGATGCTTGGATGGGAAAGTTTGGTTGATGTAGAGGGTGTCAGTTGTGTAAATAAGAGTATGGAAATGATTCTCCATAATTTTTTAAGTACTTGAAGAGACATACTGGCTTCAGTGGCATTTATGAAGTGTCATTCTGGTTTGATTAGGAAAAACTGTGATCCAACAATAGCAGCTGTTCCTCTAGGCTGAAATTCAGATTTTAACCTGGCCTAAGTCTGTGCTGCTGCTGAAAGAGCTAATAGCGCTAGGCCCAAATTGGATTAGTGTGCGAATCCAGCTGGAGAGTTTTCTGAAAGCTGCAAGGAAGGTTGGTGTTGAGTCTGTTTGTAGCATGGCAAAAGAAAAATCTCGTGTCAGCACAAAGAAGGGATAGCATGGAGGCTGGGATTTAATTTTTTTTTTTTTGTGTGTGTGGCAGTACTGGCTGATATGACAGTGATTAGGCATTTGTTTCAGAAACTTGTCAAAATGAACCTCAGTTGCATTGAAAAAATGCTTGCTTTATGCTAAATATCTTCCATATTTTAATTACGGACTATACTGTGGTGGTTGTAATGAAGGATCTGTGTTTATGTCTGAGATACTTTTCCTCAAAGAATTTTAAAACTTTCATAGTTGGAAGAGCAGCTTATCCCATGGATAACTTCATACTAAAAATACTAAATGAAGCTATGCACAAGTCAGTCTTGTAGGATGGGATTGAAAAAAAATCCTAGGTAAATTTTAAAAAACTGTGTTTTGTGGTTTCTGTATGTGTCTGAAATTTTTGAGAGCTCAGGGGAAGAGTACAGCCTGTAGCACTGCTCAGCTGGAGTCATGCATCAGATCACCTGATCTTAATGGATTTGTAACTACACTTTGGCAACATGCTTTTGGGATGACACTTTTTTTGAAGTGCTGGTTGCAGCTGCCCAATGTGATGTAGGATGAAGGCAAGTCTTTTTTACTTGTTTTAAAAGAACAAGGAAAAAGAACAAGTTTTGTAAATGACACATCACTTAGCGTATGTACAGTCTTGTTTAGATTGTGTGTTTGAAATGAAACATTTGTGTGGTATGGAAATCTTATCTGTATGTATTTTCAAATGGCTCCCCAAGTTTTTATTAAATGGGGAGCTTTCACATATGTTGACCTGTAAATAAATAACTACATGTTAATCAGATATATCTTATTTGGACTTCCATGTATCTCTGAAGCTTTTTATTATTTTTTTTGACATCTCACTAGTAGAATTACTATTTTAGTATGAACAGGTATATGATATACCACTCCAACAGCAAACTTGAATAGGAATCTGACAATTACTCAAGCAAATTCTTAAACATGGCACATGACGAGTGGGAAGCTTTTTGCTGTGGGAAAGCAACATGAGACTTTTTAAATTCAGATTTTGAAGTTCACATAAAATGAAAATCCATGGTACTGCAAAGGTAGTATCCTCATATTCTAACTTATGGAATGTAGAAATTACTTGAATATTTTATGTGCTGCTAGCCCTACAAAAGCAAGTAACTTCAAAAACCACAGAGGAACTTAGAGCCTTAGCGTAGCATAAATGTTGAAATAGGAGATGAGGTGAGATTTTGTGATATTTTGTATTGAAAAGGCTAATTTAAAGGAATGCCATTACACTGTAGTGGAGGAGAAAATGCAAGATTTCTTTATTTTTTAGGTCTTGGAGGCATACACTGCTGACAGAAAATGTGGAATATATACAAAGTTGCTAATTCAGAGGAAACTGACTGTTGGCAAGTACTTATTCACCACTTTTCTGCTACATCAGTGCCAGGCATAGCAGAAACCAATAGCTGACAACTCAGCAGATGTTGAGAGAGAAAAGAGAATGTCAGATATTCACTGATTTACCAAGTCAGGTTTTTGGTGTGTTTGTTTTTTGTTGTTTTTTTTTTTTTTTACATTGCATTTGACTGAATGATTCAAGAATTTGTGAGAATATTTTAAGAATTACGTTTTGTATTTCTTTTGCCTAAATTCATTGTATATCATTCTCACCTTCTGTAAAGGACAAGCCTGTGACTGACCTGATTCTGTGTCCTTGACTCTGGACTCTGTCCTCCCTAGCTGGCAGGAATTCCAGAAGGAGTCCTGGTCCACCTCCTGTGTTTGTCCTTCACGCTCCTCTGCTGCAAAACATAGCAAGCACACTAGACAGGTCTTAGGATATCACCTTATCGTAAGACCTATCCGTTTTCCTTTCAGCTTGGTAAATGTATGCTTCTGTTGTTGCTACAAAAGCGGCTCAGTTTTCCTTAAGTAACAGAAAACTAAATAGTGGTGACAGCAATTTGGAAGCAATGGTTTAGCACTTAAGCAAAACAGTTCTTCTCACCCTATTAAAAAGGGTGTAGTCTTGACAACACAAGCTTATTCCAGCCTACCTCAGCCTTTGTTAGAGATAAAATACCCATTTTTATGACTACAGTGGAAGCTGTCTTACGGAAACAAAAGCATGTAACTGCCCCCAAGTAATTGAGGTATCAAATCTGTGTATTTTGCCAAGGTTGCTTAGAACTGGCAGCAGTGCATCCAGCAAAGCACACCTCTGCAATCCTTTTGCTCCTTGTTTGACACTAGATCAAATACTGAAAAGCAGAATTATCCTAATTTGCAAATGGCATTGCCCTAACTTTTCATTCTTTATTGCCACAAAAATAGTATCACTGGGGTTAATTTGCAGAATTCTGTCATGTTATCTGTATCTTTCTCTTGCCAATTGTGCCCGTTAAGTGTCTTGTCCTAACGTAGTTTCCCTTGTGCTGCCTGCAATAACAAGTTAATAGCAGAATGTCCCACCTGGGATATTTTGAGAGCACTCAACACTTCCAGTAGTTTTTATTGTGTTTGTGTAAAAATTTTCAAGGGAAGAGCTGATGCAGTGTTGACTAAGTCAATCTAGGTGCTCTTTGAAGAGTTCTGTAGAGACTCATTAGTTTCCATGTAAAAAAAAAAGTTTTCTTTTTTGTCCTTTTGAAATGTTCTGTGATATTCATGCCTTAGATTTATCAGTTGGGTGGCTTTTTGAGTAATATCCTGCCTAATGTGCTTCACCTTTCTCCCCTTTTGCTCAAGTTGATCTGTAATACTTCTTGTTCTTAAGTAGATTGCAAGTAATGCAAGCTATACTGTCTTTAAGGTTTTGACCCTGTATCTGTACCAAGTATTTTAGTCTTACAGATTAAGTAAACCCAGTCACTCCTTTGTTGTTTTCTCATCAGCATGTAGATAGCTGTGTGGGTTTTATTTCTGCTGGAGTAATGAAAGATCCTACTGTGACAAAATTAATCTGTGATAAATATACCTTTCCTTCCTGAGTCAGCAAATGTTAGAAATTATGTACTGGAAATGCTGTACAATTTGTTGTCAACAATAATGTATAGATGACAAATTTCGTGTTCCTATCATCTTTCTTGCTTTTTTCCTTCTTTTTTTTTTTAAATTCATGTAATTGGGGAATTTAATCAATTAGATTTGTGACTCTGCAGCTTTCTCTAGACACATAAGTCTTTCAGACCAAGCAGTGGTGGTCTCGGATATGTGCTTCCTTAGCCTTAGAGACCATCCTTCTTTAGCATCTTTCACAACTGTTTTTGTTCCTCTTGCTTTCATTTTGAAGCAATATGGGTTTTTTCTTCTTATGAATGCTCTTTATTTTGGCTTTGTCAAAGCCTGTGAAAATTCAAGGTATGTGCTGGTTATGACATTTAACCATAGAAGATTTGTTGTTCTTGAGCTCTGTTGGTTCTGTCGTTTCCAGTTGAATCCCTTAACCCAGTTATTTCACAGATAGCTAGTGCATTCAGATTTTCCATGTACATCAGTTTTGACAACTTCTTGTTTCTTGTAATGTCTCTGAAACTGCATTGCAGTATGGCCACAACTTGATCAGACATAGGAATTGTCTTTTAACTAATACAGAAAAAAAAGTGAGGTAAGCTTTGGCAAGCCTGGGCTGCATCTGCTAATTGCATACTTTTAATTCCATGCAAGCTTGGTTGCTGAAGCCCAGGTTGTCACATTTCAGCTCTTGTTGGTACAAGATATGGGTGGACCAATGCCATGGGGTATTTTTTTCATCTGTAGTCATGTTGAAGAACTAAAAATGAAGAGAAACTTGTGATTTCAGCTCCTTGGTTTTAGTAGACTAGAACTTTTTTTTAAATGCTGAAAGCTTGCTGCCTTTGCCTCATGTTTAATTTTAAATGGCTACTTTGCAGACATGCTATTTATCAGGAGCAAAGCCTATATATGTAACTAGAGCAAATGTGACTTTCTTCATGAAATATCACAACATCTTTGACTTGTGAATTGTTGGTGGTTGTTGCAGAGGGGGTTCTAGTTTTAAAAGCAGATTTTTACATTTACCCTCCCCTCTTTTTGGAAACCTGTAGATTTGACTCACCTCATCTGTCTGGTGTCTTCTTTCCCTCATTTGCCCATCCTTGAGCCCCTAATGACTTGGTTTGCTTCTTGCCTCACCATGCTGCATCCTGAATTCTAGTGCAAGTGGTGGGTTGGGAGTAGGGGACCATTTCCTTTGGCAGCAGCCAAAATCTCACTTGTGAAGTTAAGCTGTTGTTTCATGGCCATTTTAATCTGTTAGTTGTAGAAAGCTAGAACTGCTTCTGTTTTGAGGGGAAATAATAGTACTTGAAAAATGCTGTCTAGAATCTGTTGCAATATTCTTCTGAAGTACTTCCCTTCCCTGCTTTTAATGGCTTTTCTGAATTATTTAAATGACATCTGTGACAAGAACCATATGCCAAGTCTGTCCTCAGTTATTGCACTTAAAATTTAAATTTTGCACTAAGAAAGTGTATTAAATTGTCTTACTGTATAGTGAATGCTGAAATTTTGTTGCTGTTGATGCAGTTGCTGATAGGCAAAAGTGAATTTATTGCTGGTAGACTTCCCTGTTACTCTGTTTTGCTAGGATCAGCTCTGTGGCTCTAACAGATGTTACTTCCATAATTTGTGCTCCAAATTCAAGTTGTGAAATATGGAGCTTTGGCTCTCTTTTCTTTATAAATGTCTACAAAATACGAAGTTGAACTTTTTGCAAGATTTCACAAGACGCTGTCCTACATGGAACTGTAGATATGTGGGAGCAGCTGTGTAGCATGGTGCTGCTCCCACCCCTCCTCCTGATGGGTTTCATTTGGATGTTCTTGTATGTTTATACAAATGTTGGTTTGTATTTTGTAGAGCACTGAAGACAGGAACTAGCCTTTATGAAAGCTTCTAAAATCAGACTTAAAATTAAAAGCATCTTATAGTCTCTATTTTTGTGGTCATCTATAATGACATGGCAGAGCATCGTTCCCCCTTGCAAGAGGATGGTTCCGTCGTACCATTTGGTGTAGTTGAGGCTCTTTGATTATTCATGTAGCTTCCCTTCTGTATAAAAGCAAAAAACTGTGTGTTACAGTGCCATCAAAGCCATTGCACATTTACATAAAGCTGCAGGTGCTGTTGTGCACATAAACTGTGAATTTTACAAGGATGAAAGAAGATGAAATGCATTATTTTTTTGTCTTCTGACAAGCTTTTTACCCCTCTGAGTCACCAGCATCAAACTGATGGGATTATATTTTAAGCAAAAACTGTCGCAATAATTAGAATTTATAAAATGGAAAAAAAATCCATGAAAAACTGGCTCACCTGCTAAAAATAGAATATGCTTTGATGTAAAAGTTCTGTATATGTAAGTTGTGAAGTACAGCAATTTTCTGTTTAATTCGATCCCTTTGTAGTAACTCTTTGGGACTATCAAATGCACTAAAAATCTCTGCCCCCTCACATCAGAGAAGAAACATATTGTTGGATATCTTCAATCTGATAAATCAGTAAAGCAACTGCAGCTTGTGTTTGTATCAAGTAACTCTAAATACAGACTTCTACTTAAAATGCAGTGGATGCTTTGGAAAAAATTGTGCAATTTGTAGAAAACCTATTTACCCTGGGACATTAGATGTTGGTGGCTTGTCTCTAGTAAACTACAAGTGCCACTGGGATGTTACCTTCTCTCGCCCACCAGAGTTGCTGGAAGTTAATGCATCTTCTGAATATGCACTTCCTATCGTTCTCTGTTAATAGATACAGTGACAGAGACTGGGTCATCTTCTTGGTGACAATACATGAAGCATACTTACTTGAACAATTTAACTGAGCTCTTGGTTTATGATGCTGTGATCACCAAAAGCATTTTCCTTGCAGGTGGGTGGTTCCTAGGCAGTCTTGTAGTCCCACCTGGAGCTTGGGAAAGCAGCTTGAAATTCCTAAGTATGGATAGCACGCGTGGTCATATTCCCAGCGGTGCAGTTGACTGTCACAGGGCACGAGCATGAAATACTGTTTGACTGGTAGATAGCTAAGTAATTGTCGGTGAAGAATAGAAAAACTTTGCAAGACTGACAGGAATATGTTAGTAAAAGTACGTGCTTACTTCTACCAATAAGAGTGGCCAGCTCCATATTTTTCCTCTATAGTCACATTCAAATACAGCTTGAGAAAATGCTGAAATTTTGAAATGCTAATTTGCTGATAAACATGAGACACAAAATAATGAAGAAAACCACGTATTTAATAAGAAGAACTTAAAGCATTTGAAACATTTAGTGGGAGAGTGAGAGCAAGGTAAAAGCAGTAGCTAGATACCAAAAATAATTACTCCCTTGGATTCACGATTACCCTGCAAAGTCAAAGTATTTTTTTCTTTTCTTTTTGAAACAAAATATTTCATGCTGAAAACAGAAGGCGTAAGATATTTCTAAAAATGACTCAGTCCAAATTAGGAAGCTAGATCTAACTGCATCGTGATGCATTAAGTGATTGGAAGTTATTACTACTGAAATGGTTCTATTACGTTGCATCCTTATGCCACTTTATGTAACGGTAAAAGGGCAAAATCTCATCAGAAATGCTTGCTAAGAGTGGGAAGACGCATTTTATTTGGGGTGCATTTTTTTTTTTTTTAAGACAAAGTAAATTCCATTTGTTTTCCCTGTTCTCTTGTGTTTTATTTGTCATATTCACAGCCCATTGCATCCCTGGAAGCTGCATTCCAAACCTTTCTAGTAGGGAGTCCTTTCAGGTGAATTTGGGTTGAGCAAGGTGAGGAAGAACAGAAGGTTTTGGTTGGGGTGGTTTGTTGCGGGGGGGGGGGGGGGGGGGGGGGGGGGGGGGGGGGGGGGGGGGGGGGGGG
>JANZLQ010000009.1:13385179-13408417 GCA_026212715.1 Elanus axillaris | reverse complement strand
CCCCACATTCCTTCTCGCCTGGGAGCCAGCAAGGGGACGTGCCTTGTCCCATCTGTCCTCTGAAGCCAAAGACCCAGCCCCTGGCCAGGGACCCCCCCCTACAGCTGCAGGCTGACACCCCTATACTTGAAACCAGGGTACTGGTGCCTGACCGTGCCCTGCCTGATTCCACACGGCTTTTAATGTTCTCCCCTCGCTGATGGGGTTTTGTACATGGAAAAATAAATGTTATTTCAGACTTTCAGAAACAGGAGTTGTCCCTGTTGCCGAAATGCTGTCCCCTTCCCCGGGAACTGGGACTGTGTGGGACTCTCTGGGGTGCACGGGAAGGTGTCACGCTTGGTCTCCATGGGGCAGAGCAGGACCGAGGGTGCAGGGATGCATTTCAGCCTCTCCTTGCAGTAGCCGTGTCCCTCGCAGTGTGGCAGCAGCAGCCGTGGCCCCGCTGGGACACCCGGGCACCCGGCAAACAGCCAGGGCTGCAGACCAACGTTCCTTGTCCTGGCTGCCAGCCCTGGCTTGTCCTGTTGGCCCTGGCCATGGCCAGCTGCCCTCTCCCTACCCGGGACTCCCCAGTCTCACCTGGGGTGGGGGTCTCGGGTCCCTTTGCTCTTTTCCCTGGGGACTTGTCCCATGCCCAGGTGGAAGACATGGGGCACAAAGCTTCTCTGGGGCAGGCAGGGTGGCACAAGGTGACAATGCTGCTCGTGTTGCCTCTCCTGCCCCTGGGAGCCCTCCTGTCCCCTGGTGCCCTGCTCTCTGGCATCAATCCCCTCGCTCCCAATCCTTCCTGCCCTCACCCCTCAGGCAAGCTTTATTTTTAGCCCCTGGCTGCTTTCTGCCTTTTTGGGGGTCTTCTCAGGGCAGGGAGAGCATCTGCCCCTGCCTGTACCCCCCTGCTCCCCCCCCTTGCCCCAGGGGAGGCAGCCATCCCAGTGCAGAGCTGGGCAGGGGGGCAGCCCGGGGCAGGCAGGGGTGTTGGGGCAGATTAGGTGGAGGTGGCTGGATTAGGGATGTAAAACTGTCTCAGAGACGATTACTTAAAGCGGCGGAGAAGGAAGGCTGGGTGGGGACAGCGCAAGGGCCAGGGGGCTGCCCATAATCCCTCCTAAAGCTGCTTAAGGAGCACGGTTCCTCCAAGGATACAGCCCAGGGAGGCTGCTGGGGCTGCCTGCCTGCCCCAAGTGCTGGTGCTGGGATGCCGAGCTGGGTAGTGGGGTTCCTCCACCATGGCCCCAGGGCTGGCTGGGATGGGGCTGGGGCTGTGCCGTGAGTGAGATGGCAGCCGTGTTGGAGCCTGAGCATCGTCTGTCCCCAGGGTGGGAGCTCGGTGGGGACTGCACTGTTTCCCAGCTTGGGGAAACTGAGGCACAAGCACCGGTGACTTCTAAGATAGAGCTGGGAAGGGAACTAGAAGTCCTGGCACCCTTGTTTGGCAAGCGTTCTGTGTATTCCCCAGGGAGAGAAACCCAAGGAGGGCACAAAAGCTGCCCGGGGTGGTGCAACCTATCCCCTCCGGGCCGAGTCAGCCCCCTCCGGTGCCAGCGCTGATCCCAGCTGTGTCAGCTCCCGGGCCTGTGCCAGGCTGCAGTCAGCAAAGCCGTAATCTCCCTCGGTTGGCAGCTCCCCAGCCCAGCAATTAAGTGGCTGACCTGAGCTCGCCCGGCCAGGGCGATGGTCCCCTCCAGGGAGGGGGTGCCAGGTTGTGCTGGCACTGGGGGGCTGAGTCCCGGCTGGCAGCGTACACCTGCAGCGCGTGGGGGTTGCAGGGTATCGTGTAAGCCGAGTGGCTCGTGTTCCCCTCTAAGTAGCCCAGAAAGCCAACCATAACCTGGGCTGCATCCAAAGAAGTGTGGCCAGCAGGTTGAGGGAAGAGGTTCTGTCCCTTCGCTCTGGTGGGAGCTGGCAGGGGGACCAGGGTGATGCGGGGGTGTCCCCTCTCCCAATGGCACAGGCACACGGCTGATGCTCCAGGGAAGCAGGATACTAAACCCTGGGCAGCTGGTGTCCCTGGGACAGGCACTGCCTGTTCCTGGAGGGCAGCAGCCCGGAGACGGCATGAGCCGGTGCCTTGGCACTGCCAAAGGTCAGTGCTCAGAGGCTGCCGTGGCTGGGTGCTGTGGGGGGGGGGGTGAGGGGGTGGCTGGTTTTGCTCCTTCCCCGGGGAGCGCTGGGTCACAGGGCGACGGGGCTGTTACTCATTAACAGGATCTGCTGGCCAGACCTCCCTGGGGATCCACTGGTTGCTTTGGGTGCCGTGCCCGGCTGCTCCCACCCCTCCGCATCCTCGTGCATCCCCCCCGTGCTGCTGCCGGGGTTGGGAACTGGCTGAGCCCCCCCCCCCCAAACCCGTGCTGGTGGCACCGAATGACCCGGCCACAATCCCACAGCCCCCCACCTCCCTCCCTGCCCCTTTCCCACCTCATTTTACCCGTACTGCAACCAACCTGGGGGCTGTTGACCTTCTGGAAGGTGGGGAGGGCATGCTGGGACTGCCCTCGCCCCCCCCACCCTTTGCTGCTGTTTTGGGGGTCCCTGGCAGAGCAGCACCCTCCCGCAGGCTGGCACCTCCACAACGGGGGTCTGGGGGTCCCCTGCCCCTTGTCCCTCCTGGGCTCCCTCCAGCCCCGCTGCCTGAGTCAGCTGCTCCAAGCAGGAGCCATGTGAGGCCGCACACACATGGCTCCCCGTGCGGCACCACGCTGTATTTTTAGCAGACGGTATCAAAAGCATAATTATGTCTGTTGTTTAAATGCAGTCTCTTTTTCTGGCAGCCCCAGGAGCTTTCAGCTGCCTCCCGCCGCAGAGGGCAAGGAGGCGTGATGCGGAGCTGCAGGCAGCGTGCTGCCCGCGGGCAGGGGGCTCGGCCAGGCAGGGGCTAAAAGCCCCCCCTCCCCCCCCCCATATTTATAGTTAAGATCAGTGTATAGATCAAATACAATTTTTTTCTGTAATTCTGCTTTGCCTGTAATCAGCAGAGAAATTCCTGTTCGATTACAGTGGATGCTGCATGACTCCCCATAGTACAATATCAAATGTTCCAGTTATGTTTTTTACCTACAGTTTCAGTGTAATTTGTTTTATTTGATAGTATAGCCTTCTGCTGCCATCATAGGTGTTAACTGTTACATGGTCTAAGGCACAACTGCATCCAGGGTTGGTGTATTGGTATTAACTCTTACATGTAATACTTAAATCACTGGTAGCACTTAAGCAGTCTAAACTGTTGTAATCTGCACTGGCTGATTAAAGTTAGGTTAGCATGGGTGGGAGTATCTAGGAGGCTGGGCACCTTTGGGAAAAAGGTGGTACATAAATATCCTTAGCATACTTAACTTTTCAGTAATTTTGGCTTGAAGGTGCCTTCCTATCTTTGCTACTGTAAGGTGGGGAGAACAAAACTCAAATCTATTAGGGCATAATGGGGAACTACTTGGTATGGAGTACCACAGCTGCAGGAGCCATCTAGGGTGAGCTGCTGGTTTTCCATCATATCCTGTAAAAGCTGAAAATCTTATTTCCATTTGTTGAATTTCAAGGACAACTTGACAAACACTGTGATTTTTGGAGAGAAGTGGTTGTTCTCAGTGTTTTCCACTTCAAATTCTGTAGCATTTTAAGACCAGCAATAACCCTAATAGAAGGAAGAAGAAGGGAGAAGGGACAACCCTTTTTGTATATTGAAGTAGAATCTGATACTCAAATCTTTCTTCAGTAATGCAGTAGAGAGCCTTTTGCAAGATTATGGTCAACTTAAAAAAATCCATGTTCACTGAAAGGATATGAATTGTACATTGCAAAACTGGAGCCCTCCTCTTCAGGGGTTCAGTAGGGTGGATAAAAAACTCTTCAGTTTAACTGGAATGGTATGTGCACCTTGAGCAGAGTAGTGAGATGGAGAAGGTTAAGCTTCAAACTGGCTGCAGCTATGAGGTTGGAGAGCTGTGCTTTTCAGAAGCTTCTTTCCGTTGCAGACTTGGTAGGGAAGCCTCTCAGCTGTAGGTGACCCTGCCCTAAAGGTCTTGCAAGTGCAGAGTAGAAGACGCGTGTCCCTCAGAACCAGACACTTGTAGGCACTGTATTTACCACACAGTTTTGAAATGTCCAAAGCATCTGACTACAGAAAAAGGCAGAATCTGCAGTGATAGTGATTAAATGCTTGTCAGCAAGCCTGTCCCTTCTGGCTCACATAATAGCTGTTGCGTTGGGGTTCCCAGCACTGCTATCTTGGGGTTATAACTTGAGTATCTCCTTCTACCTTGGCTGCCACAGCCCATCTTCCTGGCTGTAGCCAGACCCTGCTTCAGGCATGAGTTAGCTCGTCAGTCGGACAGGGTGGGGTTTGAAGAACGAGCACTGTTAATAATGTAGGCAGCCTGCAGGAGCTCTGGTTGCAATGTTTCATCAGCTGCTAATCCGTTTACAGTATAGCTAATCAGATTGCTCTGTTAGGTACTGCAGAGACTTGAGCTACACAATTGTAATCGAGATGTATGAAATGGAGCCAGCTATTACAGTGGAGACGAGGTCTTGTCTGCCACGGTTGCTAATGACGTTCTGTTTTGTAACTCTCAGTTACTTGCATTAACCCAGGATGTTTATCTGAAGACAAGTTGTGAAGCTTTCTGAATTTTGTCTTTAAATCAACCGGTATTTGGGGATGGGGAGGACTAATGATTAGGTTTTTTCTTTTCAAAGTGTGGGTATAGTGCAGCTCATTCTCCTTCCTCAGAGAAAGTGTCATCAATGGTTTGCACCCAAATTCATTAGCTTAAGAGCAAATCTCTGTGTGACTGTTTCTGTTTAGGTCAATGTACTAACAACACTGTATATGAAAACTTAAAAAGAAAGCATCATTTCCATATACTTTTTTCCTTGGTTCTCATGCTAATGTGAATTGTTGAAGTAGTTTCTTTACAATAGAAAACTAAGCAGAAGACTTGTCTTTTCTAATACTGTAATAAGTAGTTGATGTGAAATTCTTGCTTCTGTCTCTGTAGAGCTGTAAATGTGAGGTAATCTTTGCTGTGGGAATTGTAACTGTATTTACTTGGATTGTCATGGCAGTAGTGTCTCCAGATTCTTTAGCGAGGCTGACTTACTGTTGCTCATGAACGAATTACCAAAAATACCAAACAAAATCCAATCCCCCTTCCCTGCCCCAACAACAACAAAATTCCCAGGCAAACCACATAGTTCTGAAACTTCATTTAGCTCTTGTGGCTTTAGTAGTTAAACCAAAATACTCTTGATATCTGTCTCCCCCCCCCCTTCTTTCACCCTTCCCTGACAATAAGACTCTCAAATAATACTTGAAATAAAGGAGATAACTTAGTCTGCTTTGGCATTATGATAGGAAGTCATATCAGGGAGACAGCTTGTTTATAAAATTTAATGTGGGGTAGTATCATCTTTGTGTGTTGTAGTGGGAGCAGTGGAGAAGTACTAAATGCATTCAGTACTTCATGTGATCAGAAAAATGAATGTCTGTAGAATCCAACAGTGACAGATTTGCAGGGTTTTCCTTGAAGTGGGAGAGGATGATAGATTCTCAAAGCCTTAGAGCACAGTGCATGTTTGCAGGTACTATGTTTCAGGACTATTTGAAATGTAGATCTAAATGCTTATACTTGGTACGATACTTCCAGTTTTACTGAAACTGTTCTGTTTTCTTCCAGGTGAATCTGGACTGGGAAAATCAACATTAATCAACTCATTATTCTTGACAGAATTGTATTCCCCAGAGTATCCAGGTCCTTCACACAGAATTAAAAAGACTGTACAGGTATGTCTGTGGGAAAAAAACTGCAGCTTGATCAACGTAACTTGCAGTTTAGTAGTGTAAGGTGATACAGTTGTCACATAAGCGTCTATATTCCAAGTAAGTATAGCCAAGATGTGAACCACTAAGAAATATTCAGTCTTTCAGAGTGCCTTAGCTATACAAAACTTCCAGGTTCTGAAACTTCTAGCCTGTTGAAGCATGGCAGCCCCGAAGTGAAGTACTTGGTGTGCTGCCTGTACTTTACAAACCTCACATGGTACAGTGCTGTTTGGACATGGAATGTTTTATTATCAATTAAAATACTGCGTATATCTGTAGAAATACGTAGATGTACACTAAAACACTTGACTGTTTAAGGCAAGCTTTTAGAAACTGTATTAAAGGATTTGTTGTAAGTGTAAGGACCGAAGGTATGAAAGTATCCACCAATCTTCTGCGGCCTGTATCCTTTGTGGTACATTTTTTATTTATAACTATTATAAGTTGTTACTCTGAAATATATCAGGGACTAGGGTGAACCTGGCTGCCTTTAAGCACTAGACTTACATAGGCAAGAAGGTGGCACTGCAAGTGAATGATACAACTAAAATATTTAGTCAAAGACTCGAAAACTGAAGTTGATCCATTTGTTTTGTGTCATAATTTGCTGCTGATCAGTTCTATTCACTCTCAAGAAAGGGAGCATGCTTTTTGTATTATAAAAAGGTTATTAAAAAAAAACCCAACTTAGTTTTAAGAATTAAATAATGTTGTGGGTAGTTTAGAAAATCATTATGTTTCAGAGGGGTATGTTCTGCCTCCACAGCTGAGCAGCTGAATAAGGATGATCTCTGTTCATCTCTCTTGATGTGTGTCAGATGCTTGTTAAAGATTTTGATGAAGATAGTGTGTGATAATATAACTTTATAAGGGTGCTCACCATTGCTGCTGTTGTTCAGGAGAGTTCCTTCAGCTGCACAATTACTCTCAATCACTTCAGCCACAGCTGAGGTGGTCTGTGCAATTACAGAGCTGTCAAAAAGTGATTAAGCCTTGTGTTGCGTTAGGAGGGTATGCAAGGTGCTAAGCAGAAGCTGTAAAATTGAATACTTTTTTTTATTTAATGGAATTGAATAACTGTGTTCCAGTGCTATGATACACTGACCTTGCTGCTTTGTGGGGCTTTTGGTTTGTTTTTGTTTGGGGTTTTGGGTAAGGCTTTTTTTAGTCCAATCTCTGAATACTGAATCATTACCACAGGGCCAGGAAAAAGTTAGTTATGCTCATACTAAGAAGGTTAAATGACATTGTCAGTTAGCTCAACGTCAAAGCCTTGAACACTAATAAAAATGCATTCATTGCAGAATATCAACTTTTTAATTTGGAAGAAAGCTTTTGAACATCCTTAGTTTGATTAACAATATTTTTTCTAAGCTTTGGTCATGTCTTAGGCTATTTTATCAGTTTAATATAGAACCATAGTGACATGCAAAATGGACTTAAAGCTTGTTAGCAGGAGTATTTGGCCATTATTTGAATTAGAAGGGTTGAATTTATGTACCTGTTTCAGAGAGATGTTAAATGGGATGGGAAACGGGGTGCAAATAGTTAAGCTCTGTTATAATATACTTAGTAATAAAATAATCAGCGACTGTTATAAAACTTAGTAGAAGGGTGACTTCTTTTATTATTGGGAGAGAGATGTGATTTCATTACTGTTGATTACACATTGGTTTAGCAGAAGCTAAACTAATTCAGGTTGTGTTCATTGGATTATAGTTTAAATAATGGGGGGGGAGTATTCCCTGTCATTGGAAGATTATTTTTTTTTTTAATTGGGAAGAAATAATAGGAGGAATTTACATGCAAACTAATGAAAAATATAACGAGACATCTTTCAAAGATGACTCAGTCCCACCCTGGCTAAAAGTGGATCATTGTAGGAAAAGTTAAACTAAAACTGTGTGTGTAGCTTCTATAATCTGAGTGAAGTGCTTTCATCTGTTAGGTGGCAAGATTAGATGAACCATTCATCCTGACTTTTTGAGTTCTTCAGAGGTGGTTTGATTTTTATTCATTTACTGGCTGAAGAAAGCCCATACTTTTCAGGAAGTTTCACTTAATATTTTTTTAATTTTTATTTTTTTTTTAGACATGTGAAGCTAAAAAAAAGGGGGGGGGGGTTGCCTTGAACAGAGCCCTGGCTGAAAAGCCGTTGCATTTTTTCCTACTTCCACTGTGTGGGCTAAAGCCTGAGGGTGGCCGAGAGCTAGCCAAAACTATTTGCAGTAGTGAATTTGGGTCTGTCATGATTTAGCAAATAATACAATTGGAAATTACTATATTTAAAGACAAACTTACCCCTCAGAAACTATTGCTTACTTTATCTAGTGAATATTTTTTTTGTTTTAGTATAATTGTAGTGCAGTGTTGCTTTGCTTTCAGTTACTTGTTGTGATGAATGAAAAATCAGTAAATGTAGCATTTTAAGATGGAAACAAACTGTCTTATTTCAGTGTCAATGTCTAAGTGAGGATAAAATTGTTTTCCCATACAACCTTGAAAATTGTATGTGCTAGCAACTGTGTATGATGTGGAGGTGATTCCAGTCAAATATTAAATCGAAGAATTAACAGTGAGAGCTGCTATTTGGATCCAAGGAATTTGTACTCTTTGCCAGTGTAAACCTTTCTAAGTTAAGGATGTCAAGAGTTTTGTAGGGTAGAGATGAAGCAGATGACCAGAGCATCCTAAAATCTTGGTGGTAATAGTCGCCTGCTCTTATTTGGTGTTAATAACTTAATACTGAGGAATTATATTAGAGTGTCTCACATAAATAAATACAAACTGTGGTTTGGGCTTAAAAACAATTGCAGTTTGAAGTTGTTTTGTGAGGCAGGTCCTTTGTATTAATTTTGTGGAAAACAGAGAAAAACAGTTAAAAGTAATTTGATGTCAAATGAATTCAAAGAAAACTTCTTCAGAAATGATGGGGTATGAAATGTTTTATCTGATCATTATTTGACTGTCTTAAATGGAGTATGGTAAAGGCTTGTTTAATCCATTAAAAGCAGTCAAGCTGTAACAAGCATCATGTCATGAATGCTGTGTAGCAACTGCCAAGGAGACCCGTGTGACCCAGTTGACTGGAGTGCATGGGAAAATGGCCATTTGGAGAAGACTTTTATTAAAAAGTTTTAAATTCCAAGACTTGAACTAATGTTTTCCATGAATCCCATGGGAATACTTGTAAATCAGATGAAGGGATGCAGTTGGATGCTTAACTATGAATGACACTAGTTTACAGTGATTTTCTGGATCTTCTCCAGATGTTGCTACTTTCTGTGCCTTTGACCATGTATGGACACATCCATTTCAGTTACAAAAAATGCAGTTTTACAGAGGCTTTATGGCAGGTTCTTCACCTACTGTCTCTTACCAGTAGTCTTTACCGCTTACAATATATAGTGGATATGGTCTGAATGTCCACAACACAAGTATGGGACATTTAATTTGATCAACTAATGTTTCTTGTTCTGTAGGTTTTCGAAAACCCTGCTCTGATAGCAAGATACCTACATGAATTTATGAAAAGTAAGAATAAATTTAAATCCTCACCACCCAGTAAGATATTAGCACAGTCTGCAGAGATTCAGTTACTGCAGGCCATTTGCCAGAAGGCAACTTCACAATTTCAGCCACGCTTACATTTTACAAGCACAGAGAATTGGGGAGAAATGTTTGGTGTGGCATTTCTGAGGATCTCCTGACCTTCCTCTTCCTTTGTTATAAACACACATTCAAGATAATGTTTTATTAATTGCTTCTTTTGTAAAAGCATTCCACTGTGAATGCTTAATATTTTAATGGTTCTTGCTGGGAATTTTTGTGCTGGAGAACAAAGCTGATACCTTGTAGCACTTGGCAAGAGTACAGCTCTTAACATTATCATCTCTAGGTTTTTTAAAATGTTAAGGGTTTCTTTTACTTGCAGAGAGCTTGGTTATAGGAGGGCATTGTGGTTATATGCAAGATAGCAAAAAGAATGTGAGGAATCATAAGTTAATCTCCTGTGTGTTAAAGCTTATGAGTAGTAAACTCTTGGACGAGTTGACTGTGTGGCTGGGGATTACTGTCTTGAGTTCTGGCATCAATTGTGTACAATAAAATTTCTCTATAGGACTCTTGAGGGGAAAAATACATTCACCACAGTTAAAACATAAGTTTTTAAAGCACAGCACGTATTCCTAGGTTCTCATGGCTTTGGACTGGACAGTTTCGGAAGGCAAGGAGTTGTACAGTTAGTGAAAGGGTAACTTGGTAGTGTCTTAGGCTGGTGTGTGTACCTTGGGGTGATTTTTTTTTTTTTTTAAAAATTTCTTTTTGTTAAACCTTCCTAACCTTGCAGTAAGACCAGCTCCAGTAGGAGATTGAGTTGGGTGGCCCTGAAGTCTACCATGACCTGGATTCTTCTGTGACTAGCATCCAGGTAGCCCAGTGTTGGGGACTCTTGTTTTATGAAGCTGCCTCACTTATATTTTTTTGTCTTTTTGTTAGGTGAGGAACCAGCTCATGACGACTGCATGCTGTAGACAGACACACTGTAGCTGAGTTAAGTTTTTGAGATCTAGCAGTGAAAGGGATTGATCTGGCTCAGATAGGATCCCTACTGATGAGTAGATAAAAATAACATCCTGCATACTCAGAGGTTAAATATGGATCTTTCTTTGCAGTTAGTTACTGTTTTCTGTGTTTCTGTATATTCTCTTCTGAATTAAATCAGTGTTTTGCTTGTGCAAGAGGTATTTAATGTGACTTTCTGCAGAGCGTTAATTTATCTTGTAGATTTACATTGCATCACATGGCCAGTGATTGCGAAGTGTTTACAACAATGTTCAGGTGTGGCTGTGAGAGAGTCTGTTTCACCTATATAACTGGGGATGTGCAAGCACTTAAGCAGCATTGATAATGATCTCTCTCAAATCTTGAGCTGGTCAAGAGACCATCCAGATAGGATTTATTATCCAAGTTCTGCTCTCACTGAAAGTTTGTTACTGAATGTTCTTGCAGGTGTTCACCTAGTTAAATATAACTTTCTTTTCTCTCCCCAGTTAAGGGTTCAGGGGGCTTAAGAAATGTTAAGCAATGAGGAACAAAGGTGCATCAGTGTCTGCCAACTTGTCTGTGGTTCTGAATAAATGCCTTGCACGGTTGATTTCTTGAATCCATGTCTAGAAAACAGCATCCCTAGTAATTTAATGGACATTGTCTTACTATCAGGGGAAAAAACTCTGATGAAATATGTGAACAACTGGAAAGACCCAACATGCTAACATGAGTTTGTAATTTCTTACTGTTGCAGATCAGACTGATATGACAGTGGTGTACAGCACTTTCTCAGGCAGATACACCTGACGCTGGCATTATCAATAATTACTGAGATATTAGTAGAATGGAGGAGGTAGCAGTCCATTTGCTGTTTAGCCTAAATTTTCTGTCATGACATGCTTAATCTGTTTGATGACAGCTGACTGAGCTGCGCTGCAGATGGGTGGTCACAACTCGAGGCACGCGTTCCCACACCCAGATCTTGCATCATGGCTTGTGCTGGTGCAGCTGCCTTCTGAGCCAGGTTTCCATCAGTGACCTGAGCTAACAGGATCCAATCCATTATCGTCACGTGAGGTCTAGTTTAGCAGATTGCAGCTAGATTGTATTACTTTCCAATATCAATCTTGTTTGTAACAGGAAACCATCACATCCTATGATACCTTTCCCAAGCATTATACTAGCTGAAGAATAAATGTATTCTGAAAATTACATAGAATTAGAAATGTAGAGTCTAAGGTGCTTGGGGAGGAGGATTAGTTTTGAAAAGTGTAATTTTCCTTGAAGTGACCGAAATTTCCAATTTTATATATATATATATATATCATGCCTGGTTTATCAGAATGTCTGGATATCTCAGAACATTTCTCTCTCTCTCTTAATATACTGGCATTAGTATTGTTGGTTAGGGTTTTTCCTGTTTCAACAGGAGTTAAAATATTAAGATATTCTATCTACTTAAATGGGTTATTTTATCACTGTCTTTATTTAAATTATGACCCTGTTTTTTTCTTTAAAAATAATAAATGATTATCAAATTATTGGGATTTTATAAGCATAACACGGACCCAGTATCCCTCTGAAGCAGAAAAGTTAGCAATTCTTTATCAGACTTCTTATTTATTGAATGCTTTTCCCAGTGTTTAAGATGGGTGACTAAATTGCTAAAAATTTAATCTTGCCTTATTCATTTTACAGGTTGAGCAGTCAAAAGTTTTAATCAAAGAGGGTGGTGTTCAGTTACTACTTACAATAGTTGACACACCAGGATTTGGAGATGCTGTGGATAATAGTAATTGGTAAGACATTCTTCACATGTTCTCCCACAGTAATTCTGAATTGTATTTTGTGTGTGTGTGTGAGAGAGAATACCTCGTGGCTTTTTTTAAAAAGCACACTTCAATCTTCAGTTAAAATATTAACTCTTTTAAACTTTCCAGTTAGCTGAAAACTTTAACTACTGTAGTTCCCACGTTCCTTTATAACTTAGTTGAAATGCTATCAGCTTTTCCCTTTAAAGTGAATGGAGCATTTGGCTCTTTATCCACATATGAAGTGTGGAGAACTGACTTCTGTGCTGTCACAAGATGTGACCAGTAAAGCATATTCCTTTGGCTACTTGTTCTTACTCTATTTAATGCTATTACAATGAAGGTAATTGTGTTTGAAGGTTTTTTCAGTGAACTCACAGATTGTATCTTCAGAGCTATGTAATTCAGTTGTATGTTGAGTGGCTGGTCACTTAAAACATGCTGTCTTAAAGTCTCTTAATTTAACCCCCACCACCACCTAACCCCTCCCCCCCCGAAAAGCAAGCCATGGTGAAATAGTGTACATCTATTTCTTAGCAGAGACAGACTTTTTTACATAAATGATATAACTTACAGGTTTTTATTCATGTAACCTCTGCAGTTGGCAGCCAGTTATCGACTACATTGACAGTAAATTTGAGGACTACCTGAATGCAGAATCTCGAGTGAACAGACGTCAGATGCCAGATAATAGAGTGCAGTGTTGTTTATACTTCATTGCTCCTTCAGGACATGGGTTCGTATTGGTGTATTGTATGTTTCCTTTCTTGTTCTTTTCTCTCGGATAAATATCCAAATTTGGCATTCTTAGTTTTGTAAAATTCCAAATAGGATTTTCTTAATGGCCTGCAGACCATGTTTAATTTCAAGATGAGCTTACTTTGTTTTTTCAAACATCAGCAAGCCAGACAAGTAATAAGTTAGAATACCAGAAAACATGATTATATGTTAATTAGATAACAAGAAAAATAGTATTAGAACAATTAAAAATACACAGGTGTTCACAAGTGCCAGGTCTGTTTGTGATCTGTCTCTTCTGTTCTCACTCTTCTGTTCAGAAGGAGAAACTGGTTCACACTCTTAAGCAACAGGATTTTTGCTTTCCACTCTTCCTCCCTCCCTTTGATTTTAATGGTAATTTAAAGATGGGAAGTTTCATACATCCTTATAAGTACGCTTTAATTCACCTGGGGTGTAATCCTTTATCTAGTGACGATTCCAATACAGGCATTCTGGATTTTTTTCAATTATATGATCTTCCATCACTGCTTAGTTTTTTAACTTGATCAGACTTCTACCTAGTGGTAGAGAGGGAGAACTGCATTTCCAGGGTGTGTTAGATGTACATTGATTATATCTGAAATTGGTTGCTTAGCATTTTATCATTGTATTATGACTGGTTACATTTGTCAGAGACTCTTTAAGTTACACCTTCAAAACCAGAGGGAGGAGAAGATAAGTAGCCTATTCTATTGTATGGGTCAAAAATAGTAAAACTTGTTGAAGGGAGTAATGAAGGAATTCTGAGGAATATTCCTCAGGCAGTGAAAAATGCCAGCTATTACACTGAGCTTCTGTAGCTAGCATTGGAATGGTTCTAATAATTTTGAACTAGACAGACACTTGGCAAATTTGGAAAGAAATACTGGGGGTGGAGAAGAGTTTTTCTTATGTAGACTTAATTAAGCATTTTTTTGTTGTTGTTCCATATGCACGTCTGTAATGTCAGTTTTGCTCAATGTGAGTGTCAATTTTAATGCTAACACTTGAATCCTTGGCATACACTGCTTTACTAGTGTCATTTAAATGAAGGGAAGATGGTCCATTCTTTGTGTTAGTCAATCTTTTTTGAGCTAACTTTCAGATTATTCAGAAAACATTTGTCTTCCCTTCACATCCCCACACCCCCATTTTATCCATTAAAACTCTCTAAACCCGTGGGAGGTACAAATTGTAAGGAAAACTAAAGGTAATGCTTCAGATAAATTAAATTTTGGTCACTAAATTTGTAAGGCTGAAAGCTGGAAAAGTATGTTCCTTGTGAAGATATTTCATACTATTCTTGAGGGGGAAAAAAAGTGTAAAGTTGAGCTAGGTTTGCACAGTGTTTTTCAATTACTGGAGTAAATGCTTGGAATTGTCATCTAATTAAGGAAATGAATGGAGCACAGAGAAAATTGGTGCTGCTGTTAGCATTCATTTCTTCTTTTAAGGTACTGTCTTCTCTGAAAGGACATTGCTCACTTCCTACCTGTTTTTTGTGGTGGAGCAGTCTTTAGTCATTTTTCCTGTGCAGACAGCAGCACCTGTTGAGTAGCATACTCTTCACTCCTAATGCATGACTGTATTTACATTGAATTAAAGCATTTGTAGGTGAACTTACTTCTGTTTGTCCTTATGACTTAATACATTTGTAGTAGCCAGCTTGTTAAAATTTAGAAAGAAAAAAAAATGTGCAGATTAGGTCCTTCCATTTAACACATCCCACCATTTTTAGCTGGTATCCCCATAGACATCTGAACTGATGGGTTAGTTTGTGTGGGGGTAGGGGGAGAGTGTGAGGGGATGGGAGGAGCATTCCAGGTAAGTGAATGGAGCGATAATGAATTGCAGCCTCTTTCAGCAGTTCTGGGATTTTTACATAAAGGCTTCCTGCTCCAGTCTCCACTGTAAACTCAAGACCTTGAGGCGACCACTGTTGTTGTTCTGAACTATTCTGCTTTGGCAACTGCCCTTCAACCTGGTGTTGGCCTAGGTAGCCTTTTGAAGCGAGGAGAGGGAAAGCATATTAAAGTGAATGGATAGCCAAACTAGAGCTGTTAATCTAAATGTGCATTAATGTTAGCTATTTAATGGAAACATGGTGAGAAGCTGAGAAATTCAGTGGCAGGTAGAAAATGTTGAAGTGAAGTGTTAAGTATGTGTTCTTTAATGTTTTCTTTATTCTTTTATTTATGGTTTGGAGAAGAAGCTATATTTGAGTACCAAATGAATCTGGTTTTAATGTTCCTAATCCTAATTTCTTTTATATGAGAAATAATCTTGTTAAATCCTTCAAGTGAATCCTTTAAGCCTGACTAAACTTGCTATAATTCTGAAGCATTAATGTACCAAAACCTCTGTGGCTTTACTTTAGTAAGCAGGAAATATTGACCACTTTGATCCACATTGATGGTTTCATATACCCATGGTGGGTGTTCTAGTTTTTGTCATTGTCATCCACTTTTATAAAGGTCTTGTTGTTATACATAGCTATTTAGAGATGTGACATTTCTACTTCATCTGTACACAGGCTACAGAGTTTACTGTCTTCAGCAATCTAATTTATAAAAAAAATCTCAGCCCACTCTCAGGAAGAAGCATACAAGTAAACACGATTTCAGAAACTGAAACTGGGTATGTGAATAGAGCGTGATTCACAACTGTAAACTCTTACTAGGCAGGCTTTAAATGGGACTGTCTTCCAGCTAGTGACATAAGCTCTACTACCTTCGTAGGAGAGTTCTTATCACTTGCTTGAATCTAGCAGAAGTCTTATGACTACTGGTAATACTGACTCATGACTTAGTCCTCTGGTATTATACAATTCTAGGAGATTTCCTGTAGCAGTTGCAGGTAGCCTTTTGAATTTCATTCAAGCATCTATCACTCATAAATCAGTGTCTTAAGAGTAGTTGTCAGGACAAATCTCAAATTATTTGTACATTCTTGTTTAATTAATATAAATTGCAAGACTCTAATGCTGTCTTTCAGACTTAAGCCTTTGGATATAGAGTTTATGAAGCGCCTGCATGAAAAAGTGAATATCATTCCACTTATTGCCAAAGCAGACACACTTACACCTGAGGAATGCCAACAGTTTAAAAAACAGGTGAGTTGAAAGATTAGTATTTACAACATGGGATAATTTAGTAAGTTGATCCCTATGGAAATGGTGAGATTTGATTTTTTGCATGCAAAGTTTAAACCCTGAAGCAATGACTTGAGACAGCAAAAGTAAGTAATTTATATCTCTAAAGGTAATTATGTTTCTTGGTGAAATAATCTTGTTTCTATCCTCAGGGGAAGAGGTTTCAAGTATAGTATGATTCTTGGCAAGTGAAATCATTCACTTCTGAGATAAAAATCAGTAAGGGAGGAGGGAGCTCTCAAGATTTAGGTGCCTAACAGAAGTTGCGTGTGGTTTTTTGTTTGTTTGGTTTTTTAAAGGTATTTAACAGTATCACTGTATTATTAATTCTATTGTGGTATTCACTTTCATGTTGGTGTGCTATATTTATTAAAGATGCCTCAGGTATTAGGTGAGAATCAATATACCTGTTGTTCAGTCTTGTGCTGTGGTAATGCATTTTAAAGATGGTGAGATAATTCTAACAATGATAGAACCAATATATTTTCTTCATATTTGTGGAATAAATTTGGTGTTAAAGCCTCCAAGTTTTATTTCAACTACATGATCCGAGTAGAACATTTAGGCTTTGCTGTATTATACGAGGAGGATAAGGAGGATACAGAACAAGACAAGGAATGAAGTTTGTTTTGTTAAACTGTGTCCAGTCCTAGTTAAGAAGAACACAGGTTATGGGGAAAAAAAAAAAGTAGGCATTAAGAGATGTTGTGTGCAAAACTCTTGATTAAAGACTAAAAATTGAGGGACGTTTTCTGCCTTGGAGAAACTTAAGCAAGAGAGGTGCTAGAGACCTGAAGTCTGTTTTGGTTGCATTTCACTTTTTTTTTTTTATATATAAAGGGGGGAAGAAATGGTAGAACACAGAACATTTCTTAATGTATAAGCAGCTTTATCAATGAGTTGATGTTAAATGGAGGAGACTTCTCCAAATCAAACTTTGAAAAGAAGTCCTTGCATGAATTGGAAACTTATGTTCTTACAAGATTGCAAACCCACGAACCAGAAACATTCCCCAGGGTTCTTCAGTGTAGCTGTCAGCAAAATGGTTTAATATTTTTCCGTTCTACAATTCTGGAAAACTAATCAGCTTGCTTTTTAAAAATACCCTACAGACAAAAGGAGCACCAAAACAGTACAGTCTCATTTTTGATGATGCTGTCAGTTATTCTTAAATTTTCTTTAGTGCTTGCAAATATTTTTCAACACAACTACTGCTGGAGTCAGCCCATCAGTCACAAGCTCTATTAAAATAGGCAGGTGATCCTGCTTCAAGCAACTGATGCTCAGGTGAGCTAGAAACAGGAAAGGATAGGAATGACAGCAGTAGCTATTGGGGGAACTGAAAGGGCTGAAGTATGCCTGCAGTTACCTATTCAAATTTTTTTTTTTTTAAGGTACTCAGTTGCGAGACTATTCAGAGAATTCAAGCTGTACTGTGTTAGTTCTGCATGTGCAGGTAGAATTCCCATTAGTGAAAATCTCTGTTTGCCCCGTTGTAGGAAACTGGTGTTCATTTTTGCTGCCTTGTATTGATGGATGGTATTCTGTTAGCTGTAAGGCTCTGGCCCTGATCCCGTCTTCTCCTGGCTAAGGAGACACGGTGATGCTAATAATCCCTTGGGGTCACCTGATGGTGTTAAACATGTGCAAGCTTTGTGATGTAACTTACTCACCCTAATATGCAAGTATCTTACATACCAAACAAAAGGAGGGAGAATCAGATTGCAGCAAGAAATAGTTATTACAAAGTATGAATTCCTCAAACAAATAACATATTTTTGGTTTTAGATAATGAAAGAAATCCAAGAACACAAAATTAAAATATATGAATTTCCAGAAACAGATGATGAAGAAGAAAATAAGATTGTTAAAAAGATAAAGGTAAATAATTTTCTTTTGAAAAAACTGCTTGGGGCGGGGGGATAGCAAGTGAAAAGCTTTTTGTCATTAATGAAGAGCCCACCAAAATGTTTAGAAGAAAAACTGGATGTAAAGCTGTTCCAAGAGTCACTGTTCCTCATCAGAGGCAATGAATGATACTCTTAGAAGACTTAAGTCATCTGTCTAATGGCTAAAATTCAGAATGAGAGCACTAGATCACATGTTCATTTAATAAACTCTGAAAAGATCATTTTATCTTTATTCCCATCCCTGCTTGACTTTTAGCCATTTTGTTTGATTCACATTTTGTTTGATTCTGAGCTTCGAGGGAGGCAAGGGTTGTCTTTTCAGACATGTGTGCAGTGGCACAGAGTCTGTGTGTTACAGTTAATAGCCCTCTGACTAGTTGATACACTGAAAACTTAATGGAAAAGAATGACTAAGAAAATCAAAAGGACTGTCAGGCTGTTTGAAAGGCTTTTTCTTTGTTTACTTGTGTTTCTGGTTTGTTCTTTTATGTTAGAGTCCATCTTGTATATGTTTCTATATAAGCCTTGCTTCTGTTTATTCAGTAGCTTTAACAGCCTGTGAGAGCTTTTGAATTTTTTTGTTACTCTGGGAATCACTTAGGATAGGTAAACACAAATAGTACAAATGGAAGATATTGTGGGACTAAGCCTAAAGGAGAAGAGCAGAATAAAACCAAGGACAGAAGTCCAAAATACTTAGCTTTGTACACTGTTCCTTTCAGTGTCTTGAAGCTGCTCTTGGCTCCTTTGTTGCTTGTTACACTGGAGGGATTTTTGGTTCAGCTGAAAACAAGAACTTGAAGTAGTTCTTTGCCAAACCTTTGAAAACTGGGTACAAGTTCCAGTCCAAGTAACAGTCCTTGTAGCCAGTAGGAATATGAATTGATAAATAATTATTGTGCAATTGAGTAAATAGGAAATGGTTTGCCTGTTGCTTAGCTTACTAAGTAACAGTAATGTCTGTTTCTTAACTAGATTTACAGAATACAAGTGTAAGGAATTTCAAAGGGCTGTGTGTGTATATAAGTGTCATTAAATGAGGCAGAGGTCAGTAAACATAACTATTCTTGCACTTTGGTTAAGCTGCATTGCAGTGTTATAGCACCAAACTAACTTACGTCATGTTTATATATGGGCATGCTTTCAGTATCTTTTGGCAGTAGAAATTTTGATTCTTAAAGTATTACTTTATCTTGTAGGACCGTTTACCTCTTGCTGTGGTAGGTAGTAATACGATCATTGAAGTCAATGGCAAGAGAGTTAGAGGAAGGCAGTACCCATGGGGTGTTGCAGAAGGTAAGGCTTTCTTGTGATTTTTTTATCTATTTAAAACTTATTAGACATTAGTCTGTTTTTTAAATGTTTGAAATGCTTAATTTGGTTTGGAAATTTATTGAATATACCATTTTGTTATTCAGACAGTCTTGGGACAAGGTAAAGGTTCAGCAACATGTAACTTTGCAAGCAGATTCCTGTTGAAATCTCACTGAGGAATTGTAAAACCTGTAGTAATGTACTGCAGTTAATGACAAGGCTTAGATTGCAACTATTTGCTAGCATTCTTATTTTAATTTTCTTCATATAAAAACTGTGTATTTCTTAAATTTGTCTTTCTAGAGTATTCACATTATAAATGTTAATTTGATCAGCTTGACTAGTATAAATTCAATTTAAAAATCTAAAGTTTCTGGAAGAACTCGTGGGTTTTTTCCCAAAACATCTGAGTCTTTACCAGTTGCTACACCCCATCAAATATGAATTGAATACTTTTGATGTTTGGGAGCTTTTTTTTTGGTTTTTCTTTTTTTTTTTTTTTTTTTTTTAAATTAATTTATAATTTGCTTTCTACTGTTAAAAAGGCCTGAAGATAACTGCATGTTTTTCTGGCAACCATTGCTTGTGCTTTAATGCTGTTCACTTAATTCAGATGGCACATGGCATGACTTGCACCATGCTGTATAGTGAAACAATCACTATTAAACTGTTTTTTCATGATCATTGGACTTTTTCCTTGTAGTATGCATGTATTGAATGAATAGAAGGTTATTTTTTTCTCACTATTTCTGCCTTCTGAGGCGAATGGACTATAAATTCAATGCAGTGTAAAATAGACAAAAATCCCCAACCAACAAGCACTGTATGGACCAATACTTTAAAGAGAAATGCTGTAGCACTTTGAAGTGTGTGTCTGGCAGGAAATGAGGTTTGGCAGAAAATAAAAACCAGCTGCACCAGAGAGGATCAAGCTTTATTTAAGGCTTTTGCATTAGCATTTGAAGATGTACAAAATGGTGTTGCTTTTCTTTATTTTAAAACAAACTTAATAAATGTTTCATGCTCATGTGATTGTACAACTTTGGGAAGGGAAGAACTAGCCTGACTAAAAAGAACCTTTTGAAGTGGCTTTGAGTCTGTCAACTAAGGATAGAATACTTGGAGATGATGCTTTTTTTGGGAGTATGACTTCATGTACTATCTGAGTCGAACTTACCAGTTTGTGTAAAACCATGGAACAAAATAATGCAGGAATGCAGCTACAAGACGAACGCACAAGGAGGCTACATGCTTCATTTTTCTGTAGGATTCACCAAAATTACTTGAGTCACTTTAATTCCTTCACCCTGTTTTTCTTCGTCCTTCCCATGAAAATGTCCATCTCTACTTCAGGGGCACATTGGAACCTGCCTCATGCCTTTCTTTTTTTGTGCGCCAAGAGCTTCGTGTGTTGCCTTCTCTGTCTGCACGCCAGAGAGTTGTAGCGTGTGCGTTTTTCTCCAGCGTCATTTCATTACCTGTCAGGGAAATGCCACTCATAGTATCAGCCTCTTCTACAGTAATGGGATGATAGGCACAGTGGAATGGGTGGCATCTAATGGCAGCTGCCAATGCTCTGTTTTGGTCCATAGGCGGGTGCATCAAATTAAATATACAACCTTCCTTTGCTAAGTTAATAAAGAACTCAATCCACATTAAAATTAAAATTAAAATGAAGACTTTTGTAACTCGTTTGGTGGGGCAGGGAGAAATAGATTGCATTAAGTCCATTTTCCATAGGTGGATCTAGATTGATGTCTTTAGTGTCTGATCCTTAATTATTCAACTGTGCTGGCAGGGCCTCCAAAGGATCATAAAGTTAGTTAAACTGGCAAAACCATGTTTCTGTTGTGGTAGCTTATTCTGCTGTACTGACTTGGAGTACAGTTTGCCAGTATGGCTTGGGGGAGCACAGGAACTTTGCTGGTAAGATATATTGATGGAGTTGTATTGTTAATGCTCTCCTACTGTTAACACACATGCTGTTTGAGTAAGGAAAGGCTGGAAGCTATCTGTTGTTGTAATGAACGTAGGAGATGGGTGACATCTAAAAGCCTTACCTCTGTGTGAGGCACATATTTTGGTTGGTATCTCCACAAAAATTTACCTCTCTTTGCAGTTGAAAATGGTGAACACTGCGACTTCACAATTCTGAGGAACATGTTGATAAGGTAAGTAACTTACAGGTAACATTAAGTTTTCTAGTATGTCTGAGAGATTGGAAAGTCATATATTGGAGAAAAAAGGATTTGAGCTAGTGAGTTCATATTAATCCCAATATTTTTAATTGTAAACAAACTTACACTTCATGATACCTTGTTTAACCACATATTTAGCCAGCAGTGCTGGTGGTGATGTTTTTTTTAATAGTTCTCTTTACTTTCTGATTATTTGTTCTTGAAAATTGTGATAAACCATAGGAACCCGAGTTGTCTGCTAGTGCTGATTGTGTACTTAGTTGTAGGCATTTTTTTTTAATTTTTAGCACTGCAGTTGTCTAAAGCAAGATTGTGCTTTGTTACGTTAGGCGCCAAGTCCTATACTCACAGCAGTTCAGTAAGTGACGTCTGCTGTAACAACTGTTAGTTTGATTATTGAGCTTTGTTTTTCTCTAGGCTGATGATGGAAGATTATTAAAGGAAGCTAATGTTTGTATCTTAGTCTTGAATTTTACATTTCACTTTTGCAGACTTAAAAGGTAGAAATTAGGAACTTTTGGTTTGTTGGTTGTTTCTTGCCTGACATGCTTTGGCGCACCTACTACAGTAGTAATATGCGGTTTTCATAGCTGTTCTTCAAAACTTACAAGTTTGTCCATGGAACTCAAAGTTTCCAAAGATTGGTCCTGTAAGTTAATGTTTGGAATACTGCAAACTTGAGCTAGTTCAGTGCAAAATAATCTGTTATTTCTGTGGTTTTACTGTCAAGACAGCTGTAATATAAATGGAAGAATGACAGCATTGTGGGGAATGGGACATTAATGGAGGAATGTAATTTAAGTCAATCTGCAGTATGAACATGGACTGATTTTTCAGATAGTATTTTCTATTTGTGCACTAAGATGCTAAATTACACTTATTGACAGAACTCATATGCAGGACCTGAAGGATGTCACTAACAATGTACATTATGAGAACTACAGAAGTAGAAAACTGGCAGCTGTTACATACAATGGTGTTGACAACAACAAAAATAAAGGGCAGCTAACAAAGTAAGTTCTTGTTAAGGTTGTATTGCACTTCAATCTTTTTGCTCTGGTTTGTGGTTGATGGTTGGTTTTACGTATGTGTGGTGGGATTTTTGGTTTGTTTTTTTTTGGGGGGGGGTGGGGTGGCTTTGTATTTATTGTCCTGTCAGTTGCCTTTTTACTGCGTTCTCGCCTGAAAACTGTATATGTCTTGTTTATTTATGATTTGGTTTCTTCTCTTTCACTGAGGTTTACACCAGTTTAACTGAACATGTTAAATAACCGGGTTTTAGTTAGATTCAGTTCTGAAGAGAATCCTTACATTTACTCTTTCTTGTTTGAGTTTTATTTCACTGGTATTTACTGCAAAGTTTTTGTGCATTAGTGTTTCTATTTTGGTTTATATACTATTTTTGGGATTATTGGTTCTTTTGGCATGAATGCTCAATATTCAGTGTCAGGGATGTTTTTGAGAAGAATGGCTTAATATTTGTTCAGAAACTGAAAATCCAGACCTGCTACTGTCAACTTTGAAATGCTGCCCTGGCTGTTTCTATGGTTGCTTATCAAGGCAGGGAAATCATTGCACCATCTTTACCTTTTGTGAGAGGAGAGTTGCAATGCAGGGCTTTTGGGGTTTTGGAGCATGCAGCTTTGCTACCGAATGTGAATTCTGTTGGAAATAGTTGGAATAAGATACACTTGCATGGGGTGGGTGGGTTTGAGAACAAAAT
>JANZLQ010000009.1:13365634-13377530 GCA_026212715.1 Elanus axillaris | reverse complement strand
GCAGAAGCGAATGGATAAAGAGAGAAATGCTAGGATACATCAGTCAGCAATTTGAGGATTGTAAAGCTAGTTGTTTTATCTGGATTACGGTGTTTAATTAGTCACTGGATTTATCCTTCCTCAGTTTTTGTCTCAAATCTTTTTGAACCCATTTATACTTCTTTCTTCCACACTCTCCTTGTTATATGAAAAACAAAGAAAAGCCTGTCTTACTGCTTTTCATGTATTACTTCATTACTTCTGAGTGAGTGTATCCTGTGATACCTGTTTTTAAATGTCCATGCAATTCATTCCTTTTCTTTTCTTCACAATTCATGACTTTGTAAACTTCTGTTGCATTTTTCTAAATGTAGAAAAGTAGGCAATAGGCAGTGCCTGAGTATAAAGCATTTAAAACATCTGTAAAAGGCAATACATTTTGAACGGTTTGTGTAAGATGGACTTGCAAGAGAGTAAGAAAAGAGGGAGTTCTATTTAAATGAATTAAAAAACATGTTACACCAAACAAAAGGAATCACTTTTCCTGACAGTGTTTCCATTCTCACATAAAACGTGTTTGATTGTCAGCCTGTCCCATCAGCTTGCAGGAGAGACTTCTTATACCATTCTGGCAGTGTAGACAATTCACTTCAATAATACTAATAATTCATTTAATTAGTGAATAAATTAATCCACATAATGTTTTCCCAAATAGATTCTTAATATACTTAATACTATAGGATGAAATAAACATTTGGGTTTTTTTTCCCCACACAAAGTCAAAGCAGCTGCTAATTTACACATTACTGATACTCAAATGCTCTGCAATTTGCTTCTTAACGTTTGCATCAAATATCAAATGTTCTTGAATTTCCTTTTGTTTGCCACATGTAGCTGCTTACAATCCCTGTGTGTAACTCGGGCAGTGATTGGGGTGTTTTCTGTTAACTCTAAAATGAGGCTACGGAACTAATACCCTTTTTGTTTTCGTTACTGGCAATACCTATAACCTTAGAGTTTTTGGCCTAAAAGTTACTTTCTCTGAAGAGAAAATATACTACTATATTTTCTTGCATTAGTATAATTGCTGATGTTTGTTACTACAGCTCCAAAAGTTGCTGTGTTTTCTGTGCTTACTGACTCTGCTCATAACATTCTATAGCTGCAGCGACGCCACGAGCAGATGAAAAAGAATTTGGAGGCACAACACAAAGAATTAGAGGAAAAGCGTCGCCAGTTTGAAGATGAGAAGGCAAACTGGGAAGCTCAACAGCGTATTTTGGAACAACAGAATTCTTCCAGGTAAATTGGAGTCTTGTCCTGTAGTTCACAGGAAACGTTCCGTAGCTTTCTGCTAAAAGGCAGCTTCTGTGGTAACAACGGTCGATGGTGGTTGACCACTCTGGAAGTGTCACTTAAAAGCCAAGAAAAATCTTGAACTGCTTTTAGTTAAAAATGAGCAAATGTCAGAAATATTGGGAAGATTATTAGTTTCTAAAGCAGAATTTAATCTGCAAAACCACTGTATCCATACATAATTAGATATATCTAAACAAAATTATGTTTGTATTTGTAAGCTAGGTTGCATCAGACTTCTGGGGGATGAAGAGTTAAAGCTTTGAGAATGAAAGCGTTTAATTCTCCTAGTCCTTGGAAGGGGAAATCTAGTGATAAATGCATTGCTTGACTTCATGTAGTACAAATACTGTGTACATAATAAGCTTCATACATTGCAAGCAGTAAAGCTTTATAAAATGCATATTTTTAAAAGATGTACGTTAGTAATTTTTTGTTTTGTTTTTAAATCAGAGCATGTATGCATTATTTAACAAACTTTTTTTTATATCATTTTAGAACCTTGGAAAAGAATAAGAAGAAAGGGAAGATATTTTAAATGCATCATTTTGACCACCAGTTATGTATTAGTTGCCAATATGCCAGCCTGGACATCAGTGTTTGTTGGATCCATTTGACCAATTTTGCACCAGTTGTATCCATAGTAATGGATTTAACAGCATGACAAATTTTTGTTAGTTAATTTTGATGGAGAATGAGATGCCTTGAATTGTCTAGGGTGTTGTGTACTTGGAAAAATAACAGCTCTAAGTACCTTTTGTTTTCCTTTCCTGTTTTTTTAAAACATGTCATTTTATTGCAAAAGAAAACATTTTACTGTTGTACAATCATGTTCTGGTGGTTTGACGGTTTACAGGATATTAAAAAATGCAAGGACTCTAGACGGTTTTTAGTGAGGATAAATTGCCATAATATGATGCAAACAATGCTTCTTTATTATTATAATACAAGAACTCCATTCAGTGCAGCATATACAATAATGTAATTTAGTCTAACACAGTTGACCCTATTTTTGACACTTCCATTGTTTAAAAGTACACATGGAAAAACAAAAGTTGTAGGCTTACAGTGCACCTAAGCTTTTTATAACAACCCTTTTATGTTTTGGATTCTTTGAATATATGCTATTCTCATTTAGTAACTTCTTTAGCCAGAAGGATCTCATTACTGCTTCATTTTTTGTAATAACATTTAATTTAGATATTTTTCCATATATTGGCCCTCCTAAATAGAATATAGCTTCTTTCATATGGTAGGAACCAGTGAGTAAAACTTTCCTTTAACTCCCTTTTTACATTTTATGGTAAGTAGCAGGAAAACGCATTTATAGGTCATTTCTAGGCAAAATTGTGGAGTTAACTACCAACCTGTTTCTACCTGTGTGCAGTCTTTCTTTATTTTACTAGAAATGGGAATATGGCCTCAAGAAAAACATCACCATTTTGCATTTAGCTGTATTCATATACTGCATTTCTGTATTTTTGTTTGTATTGTAAAAAGTCACATAATAAACAATGTTGTGATGTAACATGCTGCCGTGTCAGAAGTCTTACAGCACTCCTCTGGTAAACGTTTGAACTTTCTCTCTTCCCTCTGGGCTCGATTGACCCGTCTCTCTGATTTGTCCGAGGAACTAGTTTAAGGTATAGAAAGGTATATTCCTTTGCATTGTGGAATTGGTAGACAATCCGGTTTCCGTGGGGTGCTGGGAACTGGCAGGAGGAGGGTCTGCCTTGCCCAGAAGAGGGCACCAAGTGCCCGCGCAGGCTGCGCCGTGTCCCGCCAGCTCCCGTTCCAGTAGTGACTCCGGCATTCCTGCCAAGGTGTTCTGCGTATCTTGGGAGGGGGTTGTGTACCAACACGTCTGCGGCCTCCTTAGGTACTTCTGTTAGGCTCGCTGACAAGGGTGGGATTTTTTGTTTTGTCTTTGGTTTTAGTTAATTGCGTTCGTTCTAGTAAATGTAATCGCCAGGAACTTGGTATTTAAAATACAGCCTGTAAGCTGTTGAAAAATCGATGGGGACTTTTTATGTATGTCCTTGCTGTGAAACAATGAAGAATGTCTCATTTTTTTGTAGCTATCCCTTGTATTATGCCTGCTATCGCTCCTGTTTCCATCCATTTTTCTTCTACGTGCATTATGCTTATCAGAAGTGTCATTTATTCAGCTAGCTTCCCAAGGAAATGAAGACATTTTCAGCAGTCTGTACAAAGGCCTCCTTATAACTTATTTCAAATATACTGCCTATCTCATTTCAGAGAAGACACTGATTAATGGTAAGTGGGCATAGCTTTCCCTTTCAAGTAACCAGAATTGCAAAATCTGATCTTTCAGGACATCACAGAGGACGTACACTGCCTGCATCTGCCCCTCAGCCCCTCAGGTTTCAGTTTAATTCAACAAATGGAATAATGAGAAGAACAGGCAAGAGTTACCATCTAGGACAGAAGCTGCAGATTCTGAATTGCGTTTAGGACTCATCAAAACTCAGGATATACTGTCTGTGGAAATGCTAGTGCTTTAGTGTTCCCATTTGCTCTGAAACACACATTTCATTTATCAGGAAACTTGTTTTAATCATGCTTGTCTTCTTTCTCCCCACTCCTATTCGCTATCCTCCCACACACTTACACTAGTTTCTGATTATCCTGAATAAGCTCTTGTTACCTCTTGTGTATAAGGGCACATCGATATTCTATAACGTAGCATTTGCATTTGAGTGAAAATTTAGAGCATATAGAAATCAAGTGTTCCAAGTTCTCTTCTGACAGGGAGCATTGTCCTTTTGGGAAGACTTTTGTCACCTCTTGTTCCTTAAATGCTTTGGCTTTTTATAGTAAGTTTGGGCTGCACCAGAACAGTGTGAGTTTGCCAAAAATTAGAATTCTTTCAGACTTTCTGCACTCTCTAGTTGTGGGGTTTTTTTTTTTAATTAAAAAAAAAATTAAGAATAGGAGGCGTGAACCTGTGCAGCTTGCAATACATTAGCTGTGTAGACAATAAAAAAATTTGTAAGCTAAAGAGGTACTGTGATAGAACTCAGGATTTCTTTTTTTTCTTCCACTGAATAAATCGTAATTTCGGTGTTTTACTTCTGTGAAGTCAAAACTCATTTTATTTGCTGATAGATGGGTACTTAAATTTCCCTGTATTTGTGTCACAACTGGAAGAACGTGCAGCGGAGGTTTTGTGGTGTGTGCACTAGTGATCAGAAACCTGTTGCATCCAGATGGACGGTGCTGGACTTGTCTCGTTTCCCTTGCGGTGTGCTGTGACACGTTACTTGCTCTCCTGAGGCACAAAATACGCGGTATTAAAGAGCAGTTCTGTCCATCTGCTGCATGTTTCTGTAACAGGAGTTGTTAGAGTTAATACAGCCTAGTCTTCAGGCAGTCATGAGGCTGGAAGTTTTGCTGCTCTGTTTTAGAATGAAGGATCTCAATCCAGCTTAAGGTGCGTTCTGTTGAGGTAGGGAGGAAGGGAAAACGATCCTGCTCCTGTCAAGGATGGCACTGCAGATAGCCCTGGAATGCGCAGCCATACTAGCCCCTACGTTTATATGGGGGTGTGGGTATATTTATTTTTATAGAGAGATAGATATGAAAATGCATCTCTTTAGGTATGAAAAAGTGAATAAAGACTGCAAACTCGGGCCTTTCTTCTGATCTAAAAGACCTTCCCATATTGGGTTGCTTATCTGGGTGACCACAATTCAGGTTTCAGCATCCGAAGTATCCGGATGCTAATGCTGCTGCTTCCAGCATTTGCCCACCCCTGCCTTCCTGTTGCCACAGGGTTACTTCTCCCAGGAACTACTCAGCTGTTGCTCGTGGCGGCTTCCTTCGCTTCTAACTAGTCACAAATGTTGATCTTTAGAAGTGTGAGCTACACCCTGGTAAGAACGGCAGAGGTCTTCTTCAGCGATCCCGGACCCGGATCTACCGCCCGCCGGTGCTGGAGCAGAGCACTGTTCCCATTGCCGGGGTTTACCAACACAGGTTGTTGGCCGTCCCTGGCCGTGGACAGCAGTGAGGGAGCAGAGTACACAGAAGGTCTTTCCCTTCCGATGGTCACCAGGATATACAGCCGTGAGACTGGAGAGTTCGATCAACTCATCGGGTTCCCACAGCTGCCTGGGGCATCCCTGCGTGAGCACCCTGCTTTTAAAAGTGGATGATGGAGGGAACAGACTTTCGAGCAGTATCATGAGAAGAAACCGCTGGCCTATATAGGAAAAAACGAGTAGAAATCTTCATCCTTTTCCCTCACGATCGGGAAGGCAGCTCTGGTTCTCTTTCTGTAATATATCATCTCTGCGCTGTCATCCGGAGACGTCTCCGAGGCAGCCAAGATGCTTGCTTTGTGCAGCCAGAGCAATTTTTTAATGAAGGTGATCAGCTTTCGGCTTGCCCTGGGATAGCTAGACCATATAAGTCAAGATAAAACTGTGGTTTTGCTTTATTAAGGGAATATTATTCCTCTGACTTCTCTGCCCTCCTCCCCCTTAGTCTGTAGCAATAATCTTCATGGAAGCCAATGAAAGGAAATGGAAAAAGCAGTCATGTTGCAGTGACCAAGGCAGATTTCTGTAGTTTATCAAGATTACTGAGAAGTGAGAGGAATCCCTTTTCTGCTCTCAAAACTTCTCATTTAGATACCTTGAGAATAATTTGCTCCTCGCCTTTGGGAGCTGCTGAATCCCTTCTCCCCAGACTTGACTCCACTGAGTGGTTCTCACAAGGCAAGTGCAATGGTGAAGTTTTGAGATCTGGGCTGATTTGAACTTCACTGATGCCTGAGGAGAGGTTGTAAAAATTAAGAAACAATATGATATTGCCCTCTGCTTGCCAGCAAAAGCCGCCCTGGTCTGGGGGCTTTAGCAAAGATGAACTGGAGCAGAGTGAGGACACCAGCACACCGCTGGTTCCTTGCTGAGGGGAAACCTTTACTTCATACGTGCCAAGTCCGAGAACTGTGCTGACAGCGTTCAGGCTTCCACCTGGCTGGTAAAGGCCCCTGAGAAATTGGGAAAGTCACCTGAATTGTAGTTTTCTTCACTTTCCCATCTGGCAAAGAAATTCTGGTCTCCCTGCAGAAGAAAAAAAATGCCTTTCTTCCAGGAGCTGGAGGCAGGGACATGGGTCTTGGCAAAGTTTGGCCAGCTGGGGTGGCCGTGTCCGGCCACCCGGTACGGCGTGAGCTCCTCGCCTTCCCTCTCTGCTGCTGCTTTGGTGGTTTTAGGCCCTGCGTGGAGCTGATTCAGCTCTCGGGCAACTAACCAAGGAAAGAAGTAAGGAGCAGTGTAATTCCATCCTGCCTGCAGACCTTATGGAAGGTCGGTTCAGACTTTGCATCTCCGTTCCCATGCACCAAACCCTGGTGGGGTTTCTCCCCATCCACCCACGGACCTAAATCTTTGAATTGCAAATACGGGCAGCAGTTCAACACCCGTTCCTAGTCTGTTTAGGTTACGCACTTTTTACAGTGCTTTAAAAAGAATTATAAAAGCCCCTTCTCTCTTGAATTTGCTTTTGGGTGCCCAAGGTTTGGCCAACCATGATCCTCATCATCCCTAAGATTTGCACCTCGTACTAAGAGGCACCAGGGAAGAAGCCGAGGACCTACCTGAAGGCTTGGCAGGTGATGCTTGCTTGCTGTGGCAGCCCACCTGATTTGCAAACCTGGTTACAGAGAAACAACTGCAGAAACGGGAGTGTTTTGTGGCCTGTTGTGTTTGCCAGCAGTACGGTGGACAAGAAGGTGGTGACAGCAGAGTTATACAAGTGCAGAAAACCAGCTTTTAGTCCCTGGAACACGCGGTATTCCGTGGCCCCCTTGCCGATTCCAACCAGGCTTATCGGGCCACAAAACAGTTCCAACCCCAGAAATGACCCCAACTCCGGGGACACTAATGTCTGCCTGTATTTAAGCAGCAGGTGGCAACATCTGCTGCCTTATGAAATTCAACTTAACGGGTTCGTGAAGGGTTTGTTTTTCCTTCCCTGGAGCAGGACCAACCTCAGGCTCTGTTTGCAGCCTCTGCCTTTCTCAGGAGCACCTTGCCAGTGCCTCCAGAAGAAAGTCTTCAGAAGCAGAGTGGGAAGCATCTTGAATTTAGTGCTATGGTTCCTGTTAAGAGAAGGTGGCTTCTTCCCCGGTTGCTCAAACGGCTTTCACTGAGCATAACCTGAAATGAGCGGGCGGTGTGTGAGGGCCGCAGGAATGCCTCCACGCGTACTGACAAACGCTTTCCCTAAGTGGTGGCTTTAGTGGGTTTGGAAAAGATGCAGAAAAAAGCTTTCCCTGAATACAAGGATGTGCATGGGTGTGCATTTTAATGGCTTCTCAATTGGGCAATTTAGAAAAACATCTCTGCCTTCCCATTCCCAGCATTTCCCTGCAGGGCAGCTTGGTGACCTCCAGGACTTTCCTCCTCCTCCTCCCCTTGTTTCCTCAGTCTCCTGCTTGCCTTCCCCATGTCCGTGCCCTGCTCCTCCAGCCCCGGCCTCTCCTCCTCCTGCTCCCCCAGTGACTCTAAAAGTTCCTTGTACTGAGGTTTTTGTTGCTCCCCTGAGCAAGGGAATAACGAGGAGGAGCCACTTGGGAACTGCCGTGCTGGGCAAGCAGCGTTCAGCCCTCATGCACTCCAGTTCGAGGCTGTTCCCCAGCAAGCTGGGTGTTCATCCCGAGTGAATTTTAAAAGCGCGACTCTGTGGGCTTTGCTCATGTTGCTTTTAACGGTGCACCGAGTTTCTGGTTTAAAGGATGTTGCTGCTGCCGTTCTTTCTGGCTCCCACCACTAAATCTCAGCATCCCCCTAAAGTCTTGCACAGGCCTTAGAGGGTCGCGAGCAAAACACCTTAAATAGGAATTCAGGCTTTACCTTGAAATATCCTGGCTGATTTCGCAGCCGTTAGGCCTGAGAGACACTGGCTTCACCAGGCATGGCTCTCCGGCTTTTCTGCCATCCTTGGGACCGTGAGCTCTTAGCTAGTCCACAGCCGGTAACTCAGGAGTCTTTTAACCTCAGCATCTAGAAAAACTGCTGTAAACTCATTGAGCCATTTCACAGTTTGTTTCTGTGTGCTTCACCCACTGCATTGCTTAGCCCCAGACTAGTGGGATGGGAAAGGGCATTTGGGACTAATCCCACAAGGGAGAAGACTAAAGCTAATTTTTAAATGGGAGCTGCTTGAAGAAGCCTAAAATTATGGCACTCCTGGCATAGGAGGGATACAGGCAAAGGGCCCAGGGTCCAGACAGAGTCATTTAATGGTGTGGTTTCTAATTAGTCAAAGAGAACACCAGTTAAATTCTTCTATGTGCTGCCTTCACCTTACATCTGTCGTTCTTCTGAGGTATATCCAGTCTCTGCTGTCCAGCTCTTCCATGCCTCTGGATAGCAAAAGCAAAATAGTCATGGGTATGAAGCATGAGGTGGCTGGTGATATCCAAAAATGCACCAATTTTAAACAAACAAACAAAACACCAACGCCCCTCGACCAAATCCCCTTCTGACTATAGTGCAATTCTGTCTGGCACTTCCAGATTTCAAATCTGCAAGTAGCTGCTTATGGTGAAGAAGATGAGCTGCTGCATAGAATGGTGCAAAATCTAAATAGCTGAGTTCTAAAAAATGGAGAAAAATATTCTGTAAAAAAGAGATCCTGTAAAGTCATTTTGTTTGGGTTGTTGATGGATACTGTTGAAGGCCAGAGGTAAGGTCACATCATTTCAAATGCAGAGGAACTAACAAAATATGGAAGCCTATTATGGAGAAAGAAGCAGCCAGAAAATTAAGTCAGATCACAAGATCTGTGCAACAAAAGATCATCTCTCTAACTGTGCAGACAGTAAATGCTAGCCCAGAAAATCCTGGAGATTGTTGAAGAGGCACACGTGACACTGATTTAAAAGATACTAAAATATTTCTGTCCACAAAGACAGATGGCCAAGACGCCTGAAAGCCTGGGGGATTTCGTTTGATACGGATGAGGAGGCCAGTTTATTAAGTCACAAAGTGATTATAAGTAGTGGGGATCATTACGGGCACTGGCAAGAGGCATGCTTCCACCTTCTATTTCATCTCCTGCTCTTGCCAGGTCGTCTTCTGGCATGTGATTCATGCTGCTCTTTGATCAGTTTTCCATTAGCCTCAAACTCTTCCTTTTAAAATCTGGTCTTACCATTAACATTGTTTTTCCTATATACCAGGTTTACGTGTCTTCCCGTCTTTCCATCTACAAGAACAATCCCCACGTGAAGCTATGGAAATGCGGTTGCGTGGAGAAAGCATTGCCAACAGTCCCATTTACTTAGAAATCCAGTTTTCCATGACCAGGAGCTTAACACCTGCTCCTTCCTACTTGATGATTTCAGTTCCTCTGCCACATGCTCTTCCTGCACCAGAATTTGTAATCCGTACTGGATGGATCGAGTCTGGGCAGAGAATGTGAGCCAGGCTGCACTGGCACCTGAGGGCACTGTCTTTGCAAAACCGCTGTCTGTCACCTTTGGAAGGTCCTACAGAAATGTTGGAAGGATCCTTACGCAATTCAGCAAAATGCCGAGAAGGGACCACCTGACAGCGTCCCTGCTGCCCCTGTGTGCACTTAAAAGAAATAAAAAACACACAGAAAATGTAATTGCCTTATAAAGGGATCTTGCCACTCAGAAATAAGGATTTTTAATGCTGCTTAAAGTGCTACTCGAGACCGATGTCTCCAAAACAGCAAGTTGTTCTGTATGCCTTTATTTACATGAGCTTATGTAGAGACACTGTGTGCTTAGATACAGGATATAAAAGCTGGTGCTGGTTCTGCAGAGCGAACGGGAACGTGCCTCGGTAGCTGGCGTTCCTGCCGGCCATAGCCTCGTCCCGTGACCAAGACGTGTTTCCCGAGCTCCTGGGGTAGCTCTCAGCCTCTTTGGATAATTGCCTCCTTCCTGGCAGTTTCTCCCAGTTTCCTGGGGGAGGTTTGCTCGCATTTGCTGCTTCAATTCCTCCCACGCCACTGTGATGCCTTGCAGGTGAGCGACCCAGCAGCCAACCCTGGGGAGGGCAATGCCCTGCGGGCAGGCTGGGACCACAGCTGGGAGAGGAGCACGGGATGGGTGACGGAGGCTCCGTCCCCTCCAGACCCCCGCAGCAGCCCCCGAGCCCCTTGGGGAGCCGGAGAGCACAGAGGCTCAGACCCTCCAGCATCCACAAGCTGCACCTCAGGGTATTTACGTCATGACATCTCAGCAGCGCTCGTGCTTAATTCCCGTGGAAAGGCAGCTACGTTGCCAGATGTTACAACTCTAGTGACCTAATTCGGGATCTGGGGGTCGGCGCCTGCCATCCCTGCTGTGCTTCGCAGTGTCCTGGAGCAGCAGCTGCCGGAGGCAGGAGCAACTGCCCTGGGTTTGGGCCTCTGCAGGCACCTTGTCCCCGGGTACCGCTGTGCCGTGTCTGTACGAGGCAGCAGTGTCCATATTTGCAGCCAGCAGCATCCCGGCTGAGCACCAGAGGATGGGCACGTGACTTAGATTTCGTCGTGCTGAGCCGATTTGCTGCACACCGTGAAAGGTCGGCACGCTGGGTTTTCATTGAGGGCTGCTTTCCCAGAGGAGGGACTTCTGTCAGGGATGCTAACTCCCTGCTGTTTCAAGCTGAGCACTTCCAGTGGCTTTCACCATCATCTTAAAAATAGGGATATCCTTATGAATATATCCCAAAGACTGAAAAGGTCTTTGTTCTCCAGCAAAATATGTCATCACCCATACACCAAGAACCATCCTTCCTACCACGGCCTTGCTGGCGTTTGGCTTTGTCCAAAGGAGAGTCAGGAGGTTGCATCCTTTTCCTCAGGACGATCGCTTTGTCAAAGCAAAGCAGCGGGCTCGCGGAGGACTGTCACCGGCACTGAAGTGAAGAAGTGCCACTGGCTTTCAGGTTGACCTTCAAATGTCTCTTCCGACACCCAGCTGAACCAATGCATGGAAATTAAGTCTCTGTCATGTGCAAAATCACCTGTTGTAGTGAAAAGCTAAAGGCTCTCCTTCCTCCTGGCTCTTTTATGACTGCAATTTATTTCATTTTCTTGGGAGGAGAGGAGTGAACTACTGCTTTGGCCCAATCCCAGTCCCGATGATGTCTCTTCTGCCTGTGCGGGGAGTCAGCTGAAGGTAATTTTTCCTTCCATACTAAGGCAGGGAACTGCTGGCACACGTCTCGCTCTCCATCAGTTGCCTCCTTTTCTGTGTCACCAGAACAAGTTACTTCAGACCAGACCTTCCAGGTCCAGAAATGCTGGTGGATGAAAACAATCAGTGTGATTTCCACCAAAGGCTTGGCTAACTCGGGTCATGGATTGTCACCGGAAGGCATAGGAGCTGCCACACGTGCTCATCTGCCTCTTCCAGGCACACAAACCCCTGGTCACCCCTGAATATGGATGCCAGCACGCCAGGGATGCCCACGGAGACTTTTCTGCGTGAAAACCGACTTGGACAAGGGAAATGCCTGTGAGGGTTCCAGTGGCTGGAAGGGGTCTGTCCTGCAGACCCGCCCCCCCC
>JANZLQ010000009.1:13322390-13365534 GCA_026212715.1 Elanus axillaris | reverse complement strand
CCCGCCCCCCCCCCCCCCCGAGGCACGGTTTTCTCTGTCACCCAGGGGAGGGCAGGAGCATGGGAATAGGGAGGCTGGGTTCGGGTTGCTGGCTGCAGCCAAAGGTCTATCCCCGTCTCTCATTCACCGGTTTTTGGCCAGTTCTGCATCTGGCTGGGTCCTCAAGAGCCCAACTCTGGGTGTGGGGGCTCGGACGTGCATGGGAAAGGGCTCTGAACAGCAGAAGAGCTTCACGTATTGTTTATCTGGAAAAAAAAACCCAAACCCAAACCATGATTTTGTATTATTTTTGTCCTCAATCCACATTTGCTGTCCCTCCTAATCTTCTCTGCTGTTGTTTACAGAAGCCCTGGGGCGGGGGAGGATTTCAAGCACGCAGCTGTGTCTCTGACCCCGAAAACTAAACCCCGTGGAGGAATGCCGTGGTTGGTTCAGCCACGGGTGTCCCTGGGTGTCAGGAGCTGGAAATCGGCAATCCTGGCAGCAGGCCCGGCTGCCGTTCCCGGCTCACGGCAGCTCCCGTGACCGGCTAACGCTGTGGAGGCACCAGCTCTCCCGCCTGGAACGCCGAGGGAGGAAGGTAAAAATACCTCCTCAGTCACATGCTTGCGAGATTCCTGGATGGAAGATGCTAAAAAAGGCACGAGGGTTTTGGACAGGTCGGGTTTCTTGGCAATGCTGTCGGAAATTAGTCTCCCTGCTGGTTTTGCACCAAAACGGAGACGTGGGCTTAGCGCTGGGGGAAAGCAGCACTGCCCCGAGGCTGTGGGCCAGGAGATGTGCCTTCTTCCAGCCTTCCTCCCGCCTTAACGCATCCCCTCAGGAGACCTTCGTGACCAAAAGGACTGCCTTGAAATCTTGAGGCTGGCCAGAAGCAGAGCGGAGGCAGGGCTGGACCAGCCCCCACTGGTCTAGGACACCAATGCTTTATATGAGAAAGGGTGTTTTAATGGTCTGAACAGACTCGTGCCACACGTATAACAAAAGGAAACTTCCAAGGAAATAATATAGTGGAGAAAAAGCTGGGTCTTTTCCCCAGGGGGCAGGGGAGGGGGGGAGTCTCTGCCCTCTCAGAGCTGCTGGTGCTTTGCATTTTCCTGAAGCAGCACATCAGTTTGGGACCACCAGCCCCCCCAGGAGCTGCCTGGGCTGAGGAAGAGCTTGGGCTGCCCGGGAAGAAAGATGCTCAGCAAATGCAGAGGTTGCACATCGCTGGGATGTTCCCTAAAATGAGGAAAAATGAGGGATGCTAAGCCCATTACAGGCAAACCCAGCATAAAAGTTTGAGAAAATCTTTTACGTGAGAAACCCAGAGAGCTGTGGGATTGCCTTCCTGTTGTATAAATAGCCTTTTTAAACCATGAGCTTCATCCGCGTTTATTTCCGTTACAAATACTTTCTAACAATACTAAAATGAAGATGGCAGAAGGAAAGCCAGCCTCCCAAATAAATGGGAGGTAAGAGCAGGCAGAAGGACTTGCATGATCCCACTCCGACGAGTTGCAGGAGCTGTTCCAGGCGGATGGGATGTCCCACAGCCCCCATTCCCAACTCATGGGCTCCCTCCACACATGTCTGTGCTGGAGGCTTGTGGAAGCCTGGCTGTGGGCAGCACCTTCGCCTTTGGCCAGGGGCTGGATGTGGCAGGGAGACCAGGAACCTGCGTTGAGTAGGATAAGCCCCATAAATAAATCAGAAACCCCATTGTGGCCTTGGTTTTGCTTAATCACGGCTTTCTGCAAACAGTTCCTCTGGCTGCTCAGAGCCCCACAGCAGCCGTGTTCCTCCCCAGTATAAATGCAACCACATTTGGTAGGTGCTTGGCCAAATCAGTGCTGAAGCCGTTGGGTTGTGCTGAGACCTCAGAGGCTTGGCCATTAGGCAAGAGGCATCATCTCTCACCAGTGCTGCCCAAACCAGTAATGGCTGTTGAACCCTCCCCAGCGACGCTGGTGCATCTTCAGTGGCCACTTCCCCAGGCCCAGCAGGGAGCACGGAGCCATAAGAGGCAGATTTGTTAGTAGTCAGCAGCTTCTTAACTCCTGGAAGAGGATCTTGGCCCCTTCCCCAGCCAGGGGAGGCAAAAGAAACAAACGGCCAAAGAAACAACACAACGAACGCCGTGTCCTTGGCAGCACTGGATTTTGAGTTAGTACCTTAGGGAGGCATCAGCCTGTGAAAAACACCTTTGAAATCCAGTTGCCAGATAACCACTGGGCAAAGCAAGATGTAGCTTGGGTCTCCAGTCTTGGAGTTGTGTTCCAGGGCTGCCCTCCACCGCTGACCCTCATCCCGCAGGCACGCAACTCCCCTTCAGCAAGCCGGTGCGTAGCCGGTGCTGCTGCTCTCCTGTGTCCATCACCTCCTCCTGAGCCAAGCTGGCTGCTCCGCACACAGAGAAAAGGTCTGTTCTCCCCGCTGAGGTGGCTGAGATACCCATAGCGGGGCTGGGGGGGACACCCTGACACCGATCTGCGCTTAGACGTGAGGTCTCTCGGCAGCACTTGCCTGTGTTATCTCAGCTAATGTGCAAGCATGGGGGAAGCCAAATAACTTTAAAAATATCTATCTACATACCATGCAATGTCAGCTTGCTGCTTTCTGGGAACAGCTGCTGCGGAAGGCTGTCCATCCCAGGGAGCCGCTCTCACAGCGCAGGCATGAGCCCAGCGGACGGGAAATCACAGGAAGGAGTAGTAAATTATGAACCAGCACCCTTCCCATTTAATTTTAGCAGCAGTCAGTGGTGTTTACAGGAATTTCTTCTTCTTCCTCTGTGTTCCTGTTGATTTCCTGCTTGGTACGGCTTCAGTCAGCGTGACCTGCGGGCAGATGAAAAGCAATGAACCAGCCCTTGCCTTGCCACGGGGAGAGTGGGACAAGGGCTCTGCCATGGTTACGGATGTGGGTTGCTTCAGTCTTTGGGGTGCTTAGCCTGAAGGGCTTGATCCTCAGTGAGGCTGACCACAGCTTTCCTCAAATCAGACCCTGCTAAGAGTTCAAATCGTCCCCCCCCGAAAGTGTAAAAGTTCCCAAATCTCCATACCCACAGGCCCGTGAGAGGCAGCGAGCTGGGTCTCGGTCACCGGTGGCAGGCGGCAGCAGGGACGGATGCTCTCTCCGGGCACAAGTGGAAAAGCAATCACAATTTTCTGATGTGTTGGGCTCCGCTGGGAGGCTATCATGCTGCTTCAGACCACGCATCTTCATTACCGTTCAATGGCACAGCCTGTTTAATCAGCCTGTCTGCTCAGCAGTGGGAAAGGGATGGCATTCCCAAGCCTTGGCCATCACCTTTCCCGATCCGAGTGGTGCAGGGGCTCCACAAAGCCTTCAGGCACAGGAGCTGGCAGGGAGCACGCCAGGCAGTGTCCCGCTCCGTCCCGTGGATGTCCGGATGATGTTCTGGCTTTTTCTTCACCGGCCGGCAACAGCAAGCCTTGCTTTCCCCCTCTGCCAGCCCCCTGCACGCTTCCCCTCTCCCTCCTCTTTCCGAGGCAGCCTTGCCCCATTAGAAACCCCTTGTACACCCATCCCTGGGTGGGATTTGATTTTTACAGGGCATTTGAGCCCCTCCTCAGAGGCAGGGCCACTGCAGAGAGGATGAGGATGCTCTGGACGTGTACCCGTGGCCATCCTGCACTGGTCCACAGGCCTGGCTGGTGCAGGCAGGGGCTCGGGGCAATCGCCGCAGGCGGGCGGCACAGCATCCCTGCTCCCAGCCCTGCTCCCAGATCCCTCTGCACGGTGTCGGTCACGATTTACCATCACATCTATCTGATTTTACTGATCGGGTAACATAGGGTCACCTTGCCTCCCACTGGGCTTTGCTCCAGAGGGGATGAGCAGAGTTATGGCAAGGAGAAACCCCATCCCATCCCATCCCATCCCATCCCATCCCATCCCATCCCATCCCATCATCCTGGGGCCAGGGTGCTCCCTTACTACTTTCTGGCTCAAGGCATCCTCTCCTGGCACAGAGATCCCAGCACCTTTCTGAGGTGCTAATTGTGAATTACTGCTGACCTCCAGCAGCTGGAACTTATTTTCCAGCAGCTGCCAGTTGTGGGGTCAGGTTATATAGGGACATGAAGGTCCTTCCCTAGGTGAGGGTTGGAGGTTGGTTTTGGTGCTGTGGGCAAGTTTTTTTTGGTTTGTTTGGTTGTTTTTTTTTTTATTTTAATTTTAGTCTGCTTGGCACGCTGTTGTATTGGGGGTCTCAGAAGAGATCTTTCAACATCCAAGAGCAGGGATGGTAGGTAAGTCATGCTGCAGCAAGTGGGGGTGGGGGAGAAAAAGAAGGTTTTAGACTAAAAAAGTTGCTTCTCATGTTTATTCCCTATAGGCTAAAACCTAAATTTTTAGGTGTTTCTGTTCCTGCTTTAAATGCTTCTTTGTGAAAGATTTGGGGTCTAAGCTGTTGTGTTAGAAGCCTTCAAGCAGTGTGTTTTACGTCCTAAATATGCCTGAGGGTTGTTATTCCTCCATGGAAACCAAAACACAAGCAGATTATGGGGTTTGGTGGTAAAATGAAGTAGTGAGGTTTAAGGTTTTAAATCCCACCCTGCCGTGGGGCAGCTGGCATGCAGCTCCATGCCTGCTCTGTGGGCAGCCGTTGGGATGGAGGGCGCAATGGGATGCTTTGCAGCTGCTGGGAAGCCGTTTCAGACAGATGTAAAGAGGGACAGTTTTCTGCCTGTGAGAGGGGCTGAAAATAATTGTTCAGAAGACAGCCTTTGGGGATGGATGGGAGGTTTCTTCACGTGCCAAACCATCCAGAGGAATGCAGTGTGGCTGGAGGAGTGTTTGAAGAGGGTTTGGCAGCAGTCCTGAGGGAGGGGCATGTGAGAAGCTGCATACCTGGATGCATATTTCTGCACAGCTGAACTTGGGAAGCTGCTGGTTCATCTTCTCTGATGACCTGGCCCAGCTGGTTCATGGGGCTCTGCAGAATCCTAGTGGCTTTCTGTTCTCTGGAGGTTTCTTTCTCCCCAGTAAACTAGAAAAAGAACAGCTTCCAGCACAGCGGTTTGAAGGGCAAAGAGTGGGTCAGGGCCCCTAGGTGGGATTTGGGGGTGAAAGTCATCTGTGCCCCTTGTCTCTTACCTCTGCATAGGTTGTATGGGGAAGGCACGGTCATGTCTTCATGCCATTAGTTACGTGACCCTTGTGTAAATCACAGGGTATGCCTGCAGTGTTCAGCACAAAAGATCCTCTTGCCAGTTTGAGCCTTTGGACATGAGCAGTTGTGCTGGTTTTCATTCACCAGGCTTGCGTACAGCTCCTAGATGCTGGTTTTGGGTGACAGTTTTAAGCTGCTTCTGGAATAGCAACAACTTCCAGCTGCTTCTGGCATTGTGTAGAGTGAAAAAAAAAAAAAAAAGCCCCTCTTGCCCAGCCTTCAAGGAGAGAAAAGGGAGCAACAGTTTGGTTTTTATTCAAACATTGCAATGGCAAAGCTCACTGCTGCAGCAGGCAATGGTCCTGTGCCTGCCTTGCTCACTGGGGAACAAGGGCACGTAAGAGTTGTTTTGGTGGGACATGCCGGCCAGGTTCTTCCCTTTCCTTATAGTGGTTTGGGATCATCATGTGGGAAGTGGCTACTGATTTGAAAGCCCCCATACAGAGCTGAGTCACCTCCTGAACGAGCAAGTGATGCAATGAGCTGCCCTCAAGCCTGCTCAGAGAGGCTGTGACCAAAAATTGCCTCAACCATCGAGCCCAGGGGACTTCTGCTGTCCCCCTCCCTACAAACAAGTGCAGGGCTCCAGGTGACCTTGCGTCTTTTTCTTAGGAACAATAATAGCAAAACAAGCTCCCCCCACCAACAGTCTTGTCTGGGCGAGAACCGGAGTCTTTTCCCATCTGCCCCGCTCACTGGCTCCTGGCACGTTGTCTCTTCTCTCACAAGCGAGCTGCACAGACTTGTTTTTCAGAAAAAATGGTGTTTTGTAATTTTTTTGGCAAGTGAGGCAAGTTCTTTGCAGTCATCTGAACTTTGCATTTGTTTAAGCAATTTACAGCCATGTCCCTCGGAGGGGTCATTTGTCCAAATAGCTGTGGGGTCGGAGAATAGTTCTCAGCCTCTCCACTCTTGCTCCCACCTGGGTATTGGCCGGCCATGGGTGATGCGAGATGAGCTTAGCTTCACCCTGTTTGCTTAATGAGTCAATGAACCCCGTATCTCTCCTGACTTCTGGGGCGACCTTTAAAACGAAGGTCGGTCTCCCAGCTGCAGGCAGCAGCAAGGAGCCATGGTTCTGTGCCCCCCACCCCTGCAGAGAGCCTGTGGTCCCAGGGAGGGACAAGGTTGTGCGGTGATTTTATTCTAAATAAAGCTGCTTTGGAGATGGCAACAAATGGCACCATTGGGCACTTGCAGGTAGGAGAGGCTTGTGCCAGAGCCAAGGACTGGAGCATCTCTCTCCTTGGTCCCAGGCCAAGGCTGATGTCCTCTGGGTCTTGTGACCCTCCTTGTCTCACCCAGGAGCCTTTAAAATCTGGAGGAAATCTCTTTTATCTCGTCCTCCAGGCCAGAAATAAAACCTCTGCCCAGTGCATAGGGATACTTGGGATGGGGCTTTTTCTGAGACCTCGGGTGAGAGACCAGGTGAAACATCTTTATCTGCGAGATGGAAATATTAACTAGCACAGGCGTGTTCACTGTTTATAGATTCATAAATAATTGCTAATGCTGTTGAGCACTGTTACTACTTCCTAGAGGTCAAGCAGGTTTTTTTTACCCACAAAAGAACCATCTCAGCTCAACAGCATCTCTCAGAGCATTCAGGCAAGACTCCTGTTTGACTGCAGCTTATAACAGCATAAGCTAAGTGTATAGCAGAGCCCTTACGATAATGATTGCAGGGCTTAAAATAAAAGGGAACCACCTAAAGCTAGCAGGCTATGCTGGGCAGTGAACCCTGCAGTTTCAAAGCTGGAATACACCTCACTGGCTGGCGAGAGACACGTTTGCTGGGTTGGCAGCCCCAGTGCATCCCAGCCCTGCTGCAGAGCCCAATTTGGGGGTTACGTTCTGCAGCTGAAAAGTGAAAGACTGGCTGCCCTGACCATTGCCGGGCCACTCAGCTTATTTGCATGCCAAGGGGATGTTGGGCTTCCCAAAAATACCTTCAGTGCCTCTCTCAGCAGCCACCGCAGGGAAATGAAACCTTTCTCGGACGCCTACGCTTCCACGTGTGTACGTATGCACGCACGTGTGCGTCTCCTGCAGCATGGGCTGTATGAAACTTGGAGCTGAGCCTCTTGCTTTCCATCGGGGCAAGCCCAAATTTCTGCTTTGCACCATGTCAGGTAGCGCTTCTCCCCTCTCCTGCTTGGGGATGCAAAACCTGCGGGGCATGGCAGGGGAGAAGCAAATCCAAAGCCCATAAAACCCTCCCAGCTGGCCAACACTCTTTGCTCGCAGTTCAGCTCCTTTTTGGGTTCATGAAGCAGCACAGTGGCAGCATCTCTGCAGGTACCTCTTTGCCAGGGCTGTGTGCCATCCGCAGTGTTATGCCCTATGTCTTTTTAGGTTTCTCACATAGAGCGGCACAAAACCAGAGGCACAACTTCCTTTTGGATGTGCTAAACCAGCAGAAGCCGCGTAGGCCCTTTTGCTCTCTGGAAGTGCCGGCGAGATGCCTGCGATGGGCAAAGAGGAATTTGGGAGGTGTTGCTGGCTCTTGTGGGACAGCCACGATGGTGCTGGGGAGCACACAGAGCCTCCAGCGTGACTCAGGGCTGTGGAAATAGCCCAAACCACTGGCTGGGTGGGAGCTCAGGCCGCACTGTCTTGCTGGGGCAAGAAGGACACAACGTGAATGCTCACCTCATTAAAACCCCTAGAAAAAGTCCCAGATTTTTTTTTTTTTCTAGCAAGAGTGAAACCCCGATATGCAGAGCACAATCCCAGCCTGGCACATTGCCCAGCAGTGTATTTGCAAGCCCTGAACTGGAGGAGAGCCCTGCTCCCCCTGAGCATCCCTCCATCCAGGTGAGTGGTCCAGCCAGGCATACTTCTGGCAGTCTCCATACCACAGATATGTGCCTGCAGCACCTGACTCCAGACCTCCAGCCTCCCACATGCCACAAACAGGAGCCCTTGGCTTTGCCAAAAAAAAAAGGATGCTCTATTCTTGCATGTGGGAAGCTGGGGTTTCTGTTCCAGCCTTGATGGGGCTGGTGACTCATGAACCTGTTTTGAAAACTGTGGCTGGATTAGCAGCAAGAGGCTAGTTGTTCTTCTTGCTTGTCCTCTGAGCCTAACTTACCGTTTTATTGTCTGATCTGAGGTTTTCTCTTTATTCCCTCGTCTTTTCCCCCCTCCGCAGAGCCCTTTGCCCCTGTCTTCCTGCCTTGGCTTTACCTTGACAAATCTTCCTTCCACCTTACGCTCTCATTTTCTGACTCTCTCGCATCAAGCCCTGGATCATTCCAGTCAAAATCCAGTTTGGGGGATTCTAGAAACCCTTCTAGGAAAAGAGCGATGTGCTGCCAGGGCTCTCGGGGAGCCTGGGGCTGGTTTGCTCTTGTGGGGTTTAATTGCAAAGCTTGCTCTCCTGAGGGCTAATTGCTGCTTTTGCTCCTGCCTGCCCCCCCCTCGCCACCTCCTCTGCGCCAGCGGAGGTGAAAGAGCTGCCGTCTAGACCTTCAGATTTTCCTATGTGTAATTGTATGGTAAAAAAAAAAACCAAGCTATGATGTGATTTGGGAAGAGGAATTGGACATTTCTCAAGCCAGTATTGCAACTCCCCTTCATGAGCAGAGCTGCTGGTGCCAAGCCAGCGCCAGGCTGTGTGGTTTGCTCCTTCAACAGAGCAGGAAAGGGAATGGGTTCCCAAAGTGCTGCCTCAGAGGGGAAAAACTCCCGTGATTTAAAGAGAAGGTGGTGGGGAGGCAAATCTGGTGCCCACAGAGACAGCAGCAAGAGCCAGCTCACGCTGTCCCCTCTCTCCAGGACCAAAGCCTCCAGAGGTTGAGGCGTGTTCTCCATCCATGGCTGAGGCAGGGATCATGGAGGTGGCTGCTCAGGCCATCGCTGGGACCCCGGAGCTCACAAGGAACATGATCCTGCCTCATATATACCCACGCTTGAGGTCCCCTAGAGGGAACAGAGAACTGATACTCTTGCAATAACCCAGGAGGTTGTTGCCCTTGGTCTGAAGCAGAGTTGCAGGCTGTAGATGTCTAGATGTAGTCTGTTGGCTGCAGATGTTGAATGAGCTGTTCAGGAGATAAATGTGCCATTTGGTGACTGGCCAGAGCATTATTCGGCAACTATGTGGTGAAAGTTCAGCCCTGTGGAAGGTGGTGCGTGACTGGCATAACCAAAAGTGCGGGGACAGCCAGACCCAAAATGCGTGGCCGCTGGCTCTGCCTGCCGCAGGGTTTGCTCCGAGTGCAGCTGGCAGAGCGGGGACAGCTCATGTTTCCCGAAGAACTGGGTCAGAAGTGGTGAGATACTAGATCTGCAAACATGATATTTGGGAAGCAAAGGCCCTCCTAAGCTAAATAAAGCTGTGAAAGAAGCCAGATGCCTGTGTTACCGCAAGGTACAGCGAGCTTGTGTTTCAGGAGCCCTTATTTCAAAAGCCACGGGCTACCCTGCCTGAGCAGTAAGTTAGGAATGCACCAGACCCTTGCAAGGAAGACCTACCTATATAACCAGTGCTACTATGCTTACCCTCCATAGTTACTACCCACGTGTAGCTCTGCAGCAGCAGAGCTTGGAAATGTTGCAGAAGAGGAGAAGCGTGTTTCACAGCTGGAGAAGCCGAAGCAGGCAGGAATGCTGGTGCTCAAGGGTCACCAAACTCATCTCTCCCATGTCTCCATCCTCTGCTGGCTGCTGCACTAAAGCAAAAGCAGCTCCTGCATGTCATGGGAGCAGGAGAGTGGGGCAAGGTGTCAATGCTTCTTAATTAACAGAATTGTCCGCGTTTCTTTGCTGGCATTGAAATGTACTCTTCATGTAGCTGTGCTCTCTGCATTGCAAAATGGTCGCCGCAGCTACTTTTATATGTGTTTTCCCAACCTCTCTTCATTTTTCTGTGCATCTGCTCCTTGCCTGATCTTGCTGGGTAGCCAGGAGTGAGGATGAAGTAAGGAAAGGGAAAATTTGGGCAGCCATCTGGAGTCTTTCTCAAAGCATTAAGCACCCCCTGAAACTTTGATCTTTTTGCAGCGTTTATGCTCTGCACCCCCTTAAATGGCATAATCTTAAATCACTGCTCATTTTGGAAAGTGAAAGCCAAGCTGTGTTGGCTAGCAGAGGTGGCTGGCAGCAGGCACAGTAATGTAATGTAACCCATTTCATCTTCCCTCCTCGCTCCGAGTGACTCTCCGGTGTGACGACTTGCTCTTGGCAAAAGGAAGAGCTGTGTGATGAAGGGCCTTCCCATCCGCGCGCCATGTCCCTGCGAGGTGGGAACGGGACTTGTGTTGGGAGGTGCCACCTTGCAAAGCCCTTAAGCTGCTTCTTGCAGGGAAAAGCAACCCTAGAAGTGAGGCTGTGCTACCTCTTTTGGAGCAAAATGGCAAAACCCAGATGGGCCTTCTCCCTCTCTCTCTTGTTCCTTTTCCTCATGAGGGATTTTGATCTCTTGGGAGCAAATAGTACAGGATATTTCTTCAGCGTGATGGCCCTGGTGCATTTTGTGGCTGGCAGATCTTGACACCTTATATGTGTGAGCAAATTCACCCGTCGCTCATCCTGGGCAAACATTTCCCAGGCAAATGTTTTTGACGCAGGCTGCCTTTGGGCACAGTGCATACCCTCCATAGCTAATGGGGAGATGTTCCTACGGAACATGATTCCTGCTCAAAACCATGCTCTGATCTTTTTTTCCCCTTCACAAATTATAATCTTTAATAATAATGACCAAAAATAACCTCTAACAAGAATGATTAAATCATTGCCTTGATCTCCTAGGCTAAATTCAGCCTCCATATATTCAGAAGGTGCCTTTTAGTAACCCAGTCCCAGAGAAGCGCTGGTGGGAAGCCACGGCAGCGGAGATTGCGGCCGCTGGGCTCCTGCTGCTACAGGGCAGCAGAGATGCTGATGTGCAGATAAAACTGTGTGGCAAGGAAGACTGAAGAAGCGGGAGGTGGAGACTGGTTGTGTGGCAGTAGATAACTCTGAAAATTGCTTGTGGAGTGTGGAGAAGCTTTGTTTTTAGGCGGCAGTGATGACACTTGAAGAGAAAGCGCTGGACTCTTCTGTGCAATTCTGTCACTGTCTGATGTGCGAGGGGGAAGCCATTTCTTCACCCAGCCTGTGCTGCCATCCAGGCTTGGACTTCAGACTTAATTCAGGGTGAGTAGGAAACCTAGAAAAAATGCTGAGATGCTCCTTAGCATAACCCTCATCTTGGGTGAGCTCAGAGATGGACTTGCCCCCCGCCCCGCTCTGCTTTTTGGGGCTTTTGTGCACTCCCTGTGGGCAGAAAACCAGTGTGCTTGGGTTGCATTCTTCCCTTGTCTCTTCAGAGCTGTGCACAAAGTCTGGTTTGTTCCCTTTAGACAAAAGGACAAAGAAACTAAAGTTCCTCAGCCACAGACTGTATACAGCGTCTGTCAAACTTAGCTCTTCCCTTGCTGGTGTTTCCAGTACTGGGTTTGGGCTGGTTCACAAGCCAAAGCTTCAATCTAGGCTTTGGTCCCGGAGGACTTCAGCAGTTTAATTTCTCTTCTTGCTGCCTCAGAGGGAGGGAATAAACCCCCACCCTCTGAGTGCTATGCTGTGCAGAGCTCCCCATGCTTAGGATGTAAAGACAGGAGGGTAGCACGTTTCTAAACTCAAGGAAAGAGTTTGGAAAGCACAAAGCATTGGCTCGACTCTAGTCCCGTCAGAGTCAGGTGTAAAACTCCAGCTGACCTTCCTGGAAAGAGTGTTAGACCAGTGCCCAGCAGTTTTGAAAAATCCCACTCCTTTAAAACTGTCTTCACTGTAGGCATCTCTGGTCATCATAGAAAGTCATTTGAGCCTTTCCAGTCTTAGAGCAGTAAGCAACAAGTGGTCCTCATGGTCATAGGAATGCTTGAGGCTGGTGGGCTTGTGTGCCCATCTCCACTCAGCCTGGATGCTGCGTGGCTGGTGGGGCTGAGCCAGCTCTGCACGGAACCTCTGCTGAGGCCCTCTGTGTTCAAAAGAGCAGGGAGAGTTTGCTGTATGGCCCAAATCTTCCCTGTAAATATCAGGCTGCCACGGTAGTGGGTTGCCCTGTGCTGTTGTTGAACATGCTGCTTTCATGTGGGATGGGGATGGTTTGAAGGTGTCCTTCAACATGGCATTTCGATTGGTAGCAAACCAACCCAACAACACAACGTCTAGAGCAGGAAGGAGAAAAGGGGAAACCCTGCCTATATGAAAGGAAGGCAGAGTTTTACTGGGCTTTATTTAATCAGAAATGATTAGTATTCCCCTGCTGCTATAGCTCCGCCGGGGCTATTCCAGCTTTGATTTTAATTTATCATGTTTTTAATGCTCCTTTTTGTATATCTGCCATCCATATCAGAAAGGCACTTCTGCAATATATAACAAATAGGTGAGTGAAAGAGGGGAGAGGAAGACGAGGAGGAGGAGGAGGATGGAGAGGTACAAGCACAGATGCCTCTTCAGCATGCATTGGGTGGCTGGCTCTGCTGGAGAGGACCAGCTGGCAGGTAGTGCTGAGAAGCTGGCAGAAGGCTTGCCACACCATGCGCCATGTCGTAAGCCAGCAGGCAGGGAGTTGGGAGGATGGCAGGAATTTCGGCGTGTCCCAGTTGACACCTGGTGCAGGGAAAGAGTGGGAGGGGAGGAGGGAAGAAGGCAGTCTGGTTTCTCAGAGTTAGCTGCCAGCTTCTTTGCCTTTGCTGCCTTGCCAGCTCCTAGCATTAAGAGTCGTGAGGCAGCCCATCCTTTGCCTAAAACTGCGAGAAGTTTTTACACCATAAAAACATCGTAATCTCTGCAGAAAAAAAAAAAAAAGCAATAGCAAATGCCTGGCTCTTTCNNNGGTAAGGGCAAGTTTTCAAGGCTGGCTCTGCAAGCGGGAGGGCCAGAAATGCAGGAGCGATAAGCGAGAGCTGATGCCGTCCCCGAGCAGTCCGGGGACCAAGTCCCCGCTGCCAGGATGCTGTCCGTCAGCCGGGGAGGCAACATGGATTTCAGGCACTATGTGTTGCATCAGTGTCCAGATCCTGCACGCTTCCTTTGGATTTTTTTGGGTTTGGATGGCCCCAACCCAAAAGCCTGACATAGTAAAACTCCTAAGTCGCGTATAGATGTAGTCCAAGCTAGGCTGAGCGTGAGAAATGTAGCCCCCCTTCTGCGCTACTAGCACCAACACAAGTTCTGACTGGGTTGTGGGGTTTTTCTATATTAAAATTTCTCTTTTCTCTCAATGAAAGCTAAAGAGAAGAGGACTGGTGTTTTCCTGTGTTTGGGTCTAGGTCCTCTGTTGTATTTTGTTTCTTTGCAGTAAACGCTGTGGTTGGTCAACTGTTCCTGCCTGCCACTGCCTCCCCCTCATCTTGTGTTTCTAGCACCTGCCAGCTCAGCTAAAATCTGTCAGCAGAAGTCCAAGTGTGCTTCCTGACCCGCCAGCCCACCCGAAACATCCTAGCCATCCCAGCTGGCTTTCCTCACCCTTCCTTCACCCAGGGCTTACCGGAGCAGATAAATCTCTTTCCGTTGATGATGGGGCATCTGTATCTATATGGGACACCTGTGTGTGCCTTAAAATTATTGGGGGGGGAAGCCCAAAATGTTGGCCACAGGGAGAAGATGGGTTTCTTGGTAATTCCAGGAACAGTTCAACATTGCAACACTCTCCTTTTGGCAAAGGCGTCAATGGTCAAATTTGTGCCCCCAGCACAGGGTTGTTAATTGTGTCTGTCTTCGCCCTTTCCCACTCCCTGCCAGCAGAGACAAAACAAGAGGGTTCTTGAGCCTCCTCTGCAATCTGGGTCCCACCCACACCTAAAAATCTGTCGATGTTATAGCTGTTTCTCTATCAGTTTCATTCCTCTTCACTTCCTTCAACGTGTGCTGTGTTTTAGCAGATGCATGTGTATGTTACAGACCACCTTTGCCTACAGAATTGAGCTGCAGACAATATAAGAGACCTGTTACGCAGGTACTCGTACCACTGGAGTATAAGGCAGCTTTTGAGAGGAGAGTCACCAAGAATATCTTGGTGATAAACCTATTTTGTAAATGATTTGCAGCTGCCTGTAAGAAAACCAGTGGTAGCCTTATGTTCCTCACTGATTTCTGGGCTGAAATAAGGAGAGCAAAGATTTTGTTCAAGGGACCATGATGTTTATAGTTGTTGGCTACATACTGAAAAACAAGCCTATTTGGTCATTCATTAACCAGAAAGAAGCAAACAAAATAGAAGATTGTTCATTCAAGAGGCAGTTTATGCTCACTGAGTTGAAACAAATGTCTTAATTTCATTTTGTGAAGTAATTTTCTAAGCAATTAGTTTCATCCTTAGCCCTTGTAGTCATGATATGCTGACAAATATTTTGCCACAGCCCAGGTAATGGCAAATGGCTTTTCCATAAAACCCCACCTGGACTTCTGGGAATCTTGTTTTGTGAAGAGATGACAGTTGGGTGAAATGTGCTTCCCCAACCCCTTTTTCCAGTTTTAACTTGGCTGGACACCATCACTGGAGAAAAGAAAGAGAAAACTCATCAGAGTTTAAGAATCCATGAAGACACATGAGCTTGTGGGATAATGAGTAATTCAGTTTAATGCGGTTGTACCCATCAGAGCTACCTATTACTATTCTTGTCAGACCTGTGAGATGTGGGAAACGATTTGGGGTTTGTTAATCTGTGTGTAACTTGTGTAGTGAATAAGCTCTTGGAGTGCTGAAGCACTTGAGCATGTTCATGGACTCCAGTCTTATCAGTCAAAATTTGTAAGGCTGTGTCTAATGTCAAGGTGGACACCACAGAACATTTATTTCTAAGAAATCTGATTGGGAACCTTTGGAAACCCAGAATCCCTGTCTGTAGGGAGGCCACTGCAGTCCTCTTGGCTTCAGTGTGATCACAGGCATCCTTAAAGGTAACCTTGTGCTCAAGTGCTGTGTGGGATCAGGGCTCAGGAAAATGCAGAAAAAAGAACATTTTTATTGCTGAAGACCTGTTGCAGTAGCTTTTAGAGGGAAGACGCTTGCAACGCGTGTTGTACGAAGCTTGTGGGTACGGTAAGGAAAATGCTAGTTCTTGCAGGACAGATGCCAGCGTCACCTAAGGGATAGTGGCCTTGTCGCAGGCAGTCTGTTGAATGTCGGTTGTATGATAGCAGAGGCTTCTTGTAGATCACACCTATCTGTCTTTTAAGAAGATTAAATATGGGCAACTTTTGATGAAGGAAAGCAGAAGAGAAAGGGTTGGAAGCAGCACTAGCAACATTTCACTCTGTACGTTTTAAATTACTTGATTCTGGGAAACCACCAGTGTGTTAACTGGTGTCTAGAGGCTGGCAAAAACTGCGCCTGTGCTTGAGGGGTTTGCAGGATTCCTGTCTTTTTTTTTTTTAATGGAGAAAAATTAACAAATAAGACAGTCCCTAGCGACTGCTTAACTTTGTACTCGTATGAATAGCAGCTGAAGGCAAATGTCTTGGTCTCTTCCCGACATTTGTGGTGATGAGTCACCTAAGGAAGGGACCAGCCCTGTGCCAGCGAACTCTGCGCAGGCAGCCGGCTACTGGTAACTGCTGGGAGCCAGCCAGGATGGGTTTAATCCGATGGCATGGGGAGGTAGCCCAGGGAGTGAGGTTTGGGGTCCTTGCTGAGGACCCCCTCCCGCCGAGCTCTGCTCTGGCTGTGCATCCCCCAGCTTTTGCCTTTGGTCCCACTAACTGCAGCCGTCGAGTCACCTGTTCCCCCATGCCTGGCAAACTGAAATCAGATGACGATGACTCTAAGGGTAACAGATCTATTTTGGGGGAAGCAGGTCAGATGTGAGCGGGAGTGCGTTGGTTCCGTGCGTGTGTGTCTGCCATGGCAGAGCCCGTGGATGGGCTGACATTTCAGTGAATCCTTTTTATGCTGCAGCCCGGACAGCGGGAGCAGTATTTATAAACAGAAATGCAGATTGCACTGAAATTGCCCTGTGTTAAGGAAACAAACACTCTTGCCACAATGCAAAACCAAACATTTGCTCAAGATTTAGGATTCCTTTCCCTTAAGCTATCTGCAAAACACAAACTGACTTTTTCCCCCCTCTTCCCCTGATTTCCTCACTGCGGTCCTGAGATATATCCAATGGAGAAATGTTTGCCATAGGTAACAGTTTCACATTTTTGCATTTTATAGCATGCCAAGAATTTGATTGCTGAACATTTCTTGTTTGGAAATGTCAGGCATGTCTGTCTGAATTGACTGCTGCTTGCACTGTGAGCAACGCCTTTATTTTGACAATATCTCTACACTGAAAGAAAAAAAAAACACTCCAACAACCAAAACCAAACAACAAACCAAGCTAAAAATTACCCTGGTTGCTAAAAATACTACAGACAGGAATAGAGAATTCACCTCACTGTTTTGCAGACTCACGTGAGCTTTGGGTTTATTATAGGATTGGAGCTGCCAAACTACACTGAAGGCTGTGGTTGAGTTTCCATTATAAGTCTGCTTTTTGGCTTCTCCCCAAAACTGTGACAGACTTCATAGATGCTGCAAAATCCATAGGTAGGCAGCCTTCAGGATGAAGGTGTGGCTGTGTGGGAGTTGCTTCCTGCAGCTGAATTTTGAAGTGGGGTGCCTGGAGCAGCCCAGTTATGGGGAGCATCCATGCCCTTGTGTGTGCTTTCCTGGTGGCTGCTGGACACCTTGGCTGGAAGAGCTGCTTGGCATGGGGTTTGCCTCTCCCATGTTACACCCCTCACTGTGCTGAACCATGATGGGAGGAAAAACTCATCTGAGAATTGCACTTTGTCCTACTGAAGATTTTTGTCCTACTTTTGTCCTCCTAATGGTGCTGAAAAGGATGAAGAAGCAAGGTGGGCCAGAAGACCCTTTTGTAGAAGGCACTTAATTGGGAGTAGAAGTCAATGACAGCATTAGCATTTAATCAAAAGCATATAGCAAAAAAAAACCCCAAAAAACCCAAACCAAACACCACCTGAAAAAATCCTGACCCTTTGTTGCCTTTTCATGTGAGAGAACGTTGAAGGAGTAAAAGTTTCAGGACAGCACTTCTGAGCAGGGAACCCTTCAGGGTACTGTACTGGGCTGACTCTGCCTCATTATCCTTCCTGCTTTCACCTTTTTTCTTTTAATGTGGTTTTATTCTTCAACATGCAGAATACATTATTTTGCAAGAGCTTCATCTATAAAAAGCAACAAGTACGCTGAAGCCTTGCCTCAGCTGGGAACAGCTCTGCCACTCCGAGTTATCAAACTCCATTTGCAGAGCATGCACCGGGAAGGGAAGCGGCAGTACCTGAGGGGACTAACCCAGATAATTTGAACAGCACTGTCTCTTTTGCTACTAGCAATGAAAAAATAGCTGCTTCGGGTCATTACTGTAAAGAGCCAAGCAGGCAGACAGGTGCCATCAGCTTTCCAATGCTAAAACCGCACAACGAGGCCAGCGTGTCACCCTTGCTTGCACCATCGTGTCTCTTGCTCAGGCTACATCTGCAATGCACAAGGGATTTGAAACACCTTGCAGCTGGTGGTAACGATAATAAGGCTAATAAATAGACTGGTCGCTTGTGAAATGATCATTTGTTCCAAAACAGTCCTTATTAATAGCGTGGGGATGGCGATGGCCATCTGGGGCCTCAGCTATGCAAACTGCTGCAAGAATTTGCTCAGGCTTTGCTCTGCTCTGTGGCTGACAGGGAGCTGTGGCTGCTGCTGTTTTGTCCCAGGCCAAACGGGTGCTAAAATTGGGGCGTGTTTCCTTGGTGAAATCTATTTCCAGTTAAAATATCTATTTGTTGCTCTGCGTATTTCATAACATGACCATGAAGGAGAATATTGACCCCTTGAGTAACACAGCTGACTCCAGGAGACTTACCCCCTTGATGAACTTGGCCTGCTTTATTTCTTAATGGCATTTCAGAGCTAATTAAAACCCTCCCATGCAGATAAGCAAGAAAAAAAAAAAAAAGGAAAGAAAATTCCCCCAAGGTTCCCCCAAAGGTCAAGCAATGCCACAAGCTGTGATGAATAGGACTGTTTGTCACCTCGGGCGCAAGGCTATCCAGAGCTGTGACATTTCCCTGGTAAAAGTCAATAGCAAGACCTAGATTTGTAATGCAGCGTGCAGTTTGCCTGCCTTTTTTTTTTTTTTTTTTTTGCCTTGTTCCAGTTAAAGGATGTGACGGCCCGTAGCAATCTGCACCTCTACACCAATATTGTTTCACATGTGTGGAGTGCGGAGAGCTGTGGGACCACCCCAGCGAGACCTGCTCTGCCTGGGCAAGGGCAGATCTGTGCCTGCAGCTCAATGGTGGGTGCAGGCACCATTCTTTGCCCATGCTGCTTATTAGCAACAGGACGGAACCAGGGCCGCTGGCTTTGTGCTTGACTCCCATTTTCCTGCTGCACAGAGATGCAGGCTGGAGAGCCGGGGGCTGTGCCTCCTCACCCTCCTGCGGCTCAGAGCAGCTGTGTTGGGATGCCAGCAGGGATGTGAGCAGGGATGCACTGGCCGGGTGCTTTGGCAGACATCACCCAGGCATCTGGGAAGGAAACCAAACCAGAAGCCACCTCCACATGCACATCAAAACCAATCTGGCCGTGTCCGGGGTGGCCCAGACCAATTCCTGGCCCTTGTGGCAGGGACGTGCGATCCGGGGGACCAGATCAGACCTCCTCTGAAATAAAACCTCTGAACCGCTTACAGTGCGGGGGCACCAGCTGCTTTGGTCCATTGACCCGTTCCTATCGTGCTGAATTACTTGCTAATTATAGCCGGGAGGCAGACCTTTCCTACCCTACCCTGCTGAGCTATGCCAGTCCTCCCAGCAAGCCACTAGTAAGGTTTACTGGTGTCTGTTCCTTTTGAGTGCCAGGACTTCATCCTAGCACCCAGCTGGCTCCTGCTGCACTATGCCAGCAAAGCCCTGCTACGTTTAAAGCTTGCCAAGTTTCAGTTTTAGAAGCAAAGACTGAAGCTGCGTTGCCCTCCTACATACCCTGCTTCTCCCTGGGATGCGGCTTTTGGGGTGCCTGAAGAGGTTCACGGGGAAGCGATGGCACAAAGGAGAAAGCAGATCCCCACCACTGCTGGTGCAGGAGGAATTCAGCAACGAGCGAGTTGTGTGCAAGCAAATCCAGAGTTGTTTCACTGCTCCCCTTCTCGGCACCCTTGGTGGCTGTTTTGGGAGATGTTAAGAAGAGATACAAGCTCTTCTACAGTCAGAGTCAAAGCTGCCTGCCAATAATAGACATGTTTGTTCTCTTTGGTTCACCCGCACAGGTTGATCTGTGGTTTTTATTAAAAATGATGGAAGGCATTTTAAATTTATAATGATATTAAAAAAATACTGTAATTATTCCTTATGTTGTTGTTGGGTTTGGGGGTTTATTTGGCTCAACTGTATTTTTGTCTTGGCTTAGGAAGTCTGTGCCTGTCTGGTCTTCTTTTGTTGGTCTTTCTGAGAATACGTGCTTCGTACACAGAGGGGAAAAATGAACAGCAAAATGTAGTTTTCCCAAAGGTTTCTGAAGCAGGCAGGAGAGCCTGTGCTTCGGCCCAACCGGTGAGAAGCAGGTTAGCTGCTGTGGGGAGCTGGCAAGGGGCAATATGTTTATTTTCCCTTTTTTTTATGGCTGCTGCTTCTGGGCACACATCACTGAGGGTTGCGTGCAAATTGGTACGAGAGGTGGGTGGGTGGAAGCCTAGGCAGGGCTGAAGGGGACGAGAGAAACTGGGGGCTGAGGACAGGTAGGTGAAGTGAGAAGGAGGAGATGTGGTGGGAGGATAAAGAAATGGGGACCTTGGAGCTGCCTACCCTGCTTTTAAGAAGAGGCTAATGGAGATGCCAAGTAGAGAGATATATGCAGAGAATTATATATAGACACACCTACAGAAGCACACAGATAAATATGTCTCTTAAGAGTTTATAAATGATACAAGCAAAATGTATCTATATACACACACATCATCTAACACTAAATGACTTCTGAAATTGGTACTTGTCAGTGCTTATATCAATACTGATCTATAAATCCAGCGCAACAGATCTGTTGTTCTCTAAATAGCTTCTTATTTTGACCCTGTCTAACATTTGCAAAAATCAGGAGACAAAACGTCATGTAGGCAAGTGAAGCAAACTGCTTCACATAGGAAAAGAGACGCGTGATGCCCTACAGGGCACATGCTGGAGGAAATTCGGCACTTGCACCTCTGGCAGCTTTGAAGATGAGGTCTCTAATTGCATTAATGCTTTGTGAGGGAAGGACCCATTTGGGACATTAGCTGTGCACTTTAGTCTTCCCCGCTCAAGTCTGTTTTCTAGCAGCACACTTTGTTCACCTGAGCATCCCCAGGGATTAGAGAAATTAAAATAAATGGGGGTAAAAAACCCAAAAAAGCAAAAAAAAAAAGAAAAAAGCACTCAAGTGCTAGCTAGGCTGAATGCACTTTTCAGATATTCTCTGGTGTTTGCTGACAGGGAGTTATGTTAGAAAAAAGGTGAAACAAGGGGGCCCAATGCTGGTGTGGGGAGAGATCCCTGCAGCAGGGGCGAGGGCATCCCTCGCGGGGAGACATGCTGTGCCAGCGCACACATCCATTTGTAATCAACGGACAGCAAACTTGGCGGCATTTGAATCTCTTTCACAGGATCCGAGGAAGCTCCCAAGTGAGTAATAAATTACTACTTAAAAAATTCAGAGGTTTATTATTTATTGCATGTGTCACAGTAGGACGTTGGAACTGTGCCAAGGCCCTCAGCAAGCGGAAGAAAAAGATGGCTTATGCCCCGAAGAGCTTATCTGAGGGTAAAAACTTGCTGGTATATGCAATGTCACCTGCAGAGAGCCATGAACCGCTAGAGAAGTTCAATCCCTGTGTGTGCAAAGCAAGATGCTACAGGAAATGGAAAGTTTTTCCCTAAGTTTTCCAGAAGTCCCACATTCTGGGCTATGGAAAGGATGTGCCCTGGGGACGTTGATTCTTGGTTTTGACCAAATGGTTTCACAGAGGTGCCTGGAGCAGGGGCTGGAGCTCAGGGGATGCCCCACACCAGGCTCCCCTGCAGAGGTAGAAGCCTGTACTGGCACACAGGTATCGTCTGCAGCGGAGTATGGGCTACGATTTGAATTGGTTTTGCTTTGTCAGCTTAATTTTTTTACGAAGAAACACTCTGAGGATTTTTTCCTTTTTTGGGGGGTCAAAAACCTGGGTACTGATCCTATACCTGCTTCTGCAGAGAAGGATCACAGTGCTTGGCTGATGCTTTTATCTCTTTACCAGCTGAAGGCAGCAGTAAAATATTGAAATTAGACTGGAAATCACAGGGTAATCTTGACCTAGCATCCACCTGTTTGTCACTGAGATAATATGGAAGCGCTTCAATTAAATATGAAAGCTCTCTGGTCTCTTTAATCCAGTAGCTTAAGACTCTTTTAACATATATATATTTAATTATTTTTTTAATGCCTGTCCAGAACAATGTTTCCCCTGTTTTGGGTTTTTTTTTGGCCATGGGTCATCATTTCCCTTTTGGCTTGAGAAAGACTGATAAGGCATCAAAAGCTGGGCTGCAGCCAGGTAGTCAGGTCACTGAATCAGGCAAAATTCAATCCAATATCTTTTTGGTCAGTGTCACTCTGGCCTGAAAAGGCCCTGAAGCTCTCGTCCCCCTTGATAAGCTCAGGGCTGTTCTGCGTGCAGTTTTGACATCCATTTAACCATTTATGTCTTGCTGTGTGCATTTTGGTGACACACTTGCCTTGCTCTCCTTGTGCCTGCACCAGTGGCTGGCTGTCAGCACAGTCCCCGTTTGCACTGCCCCGTCTCTGGTGTAAGTGCCCATCGACGAGCTGAAGGATAGGGTATGCACAGGCATGTTCTGTGGAGCTCGTGGCTCTCAGTTGATCTGTCTCATGGGCTATCAAGCCATCCCTTGAATCCTTGTGAACCGATGGGGTCTGTACCATCAGGCGCCAATAGGTGACGTAGCTTGATGAGGCTTTGCGTGAAGGACTGCTGCTTTTTCATGGAATCACAGAATGGCTTGGGTTGGAAGGGACCTTAAAGATCATCTAGTTCCACCCCACTGCTGTGGGCAGGGACACCTTCCACTGGACCAGGTTGCCCCAAGCCCCATCCAGCCTGGCCTTGGACACTGCCAGGGATGGGGCATCCACAGCCTCTCTGGGCAACCTGGGCCAGTGGCTCACCACCCTCACAGGGAAGACCTTCCTCCTTACATCTAATCTAAATCTCCCCTCTTTCAGCTTAAAGCCATTACCCCTTGTCCCATCACTACATGTCCTTGTCAAAAGTCCCTCTCCAGCTTTCCCGTAGGCCCCTTTAGGCACTGGCAGGCTGCTATAGGGTCTCCCCGGAGCCTTCTCTTCTCCAGGCTGAAGAACCCCAACTCTCCCAGCCTGTCCTCACAGCAGAGGTGCTCTAGCCCTCAGATCATCTTTGTGGCCGCCTCTGGACTCGCTCCAAGAGGTCCATGTCCTTCTTATATTGGGGGCCCCAAAGCTGGATGCAGTCCTCCAGCTGGGGTCTCACGAGAGCAGAGAAGAGGGGGAGAACCACCTCTTCATTTTAAACCTGCCACCTTCACTTAACAGCCAGAAAAAAGTAGCGAAGGGGCTGCATGGCTCAACAGATTTCAAAGCGATGCTTTCTTTTGCTGTCAATAACCAAGTTTGGCTCTCTAGACTGACCCTGTCAGGAAAATTAGCTTCTCCTGCTAGCGTCTAATCCAGAGCCAAAACTGAAAGATGAGACAAGTCAATTTTCCACTGGGTGCATCTTAATCTTTCATTGCCAGCATTGCACAAGCCGCGCTCCCCCTGCATTATAAAATGGCATAAGAAGAATGCAGATCCCAGAAACAGGCGTTGTTAATTTACATCTCACAAGTATTGTTTGTCAAATACAACTGTAGTAATTGCTTGCCTTCCATTTCTAAAATGTGCTAGCAACGAACTGAAAATGTAATAGGATACACATATTTGGCAAGTTCTTTCCAAGGTTTTGTCTCCCTCCCCACTGCTGGATTCAATTACAAACGATTTGAACTTTTCATGCAACATCTTGCTTCTTAAAAATGTCTCCTTTCAAAATCAAAACCCCCAAAATAATTTGTGAAAACACTCAAGGTGTTTTAAGTTTTATTCCAAAATTTTTCATGTAGTGTGAAATTGGATTTTTTGGTAAGTGGAAGATGTTGCTCTCATTGGATTAAAACATCTCCAGCATTTCTGGTTAAATGGGTATGTACTGAGCCAGAGGAAAATGGAATTAATTTCCTAACATCTCTCTGCTCTGGTGCATTGGAATAAAATAGCCGGCTGGTATCCAGCTGCTCTCTCCATCACAGCTTGAGCACTGTCCAGACAGATACTTTCCCAAATTAATTCTCATAGCACCCACTGGTGAAGAGAGAAAAGCAGAAGCCCATGATTAAAGAAGAGCTTTTCTAGGGCTTGAGGATCTTGCACTTGCAAAAAAAAGTGGCTGCTGGGATTCTCAAAAGCATTATAACTTCTACTGAAATAGATAATACCACTGGGAATCGCACATTGGGCCACGTGGCTGTTTATCGCAATTCCCTGAGTGTGGCTTGGCGGACATTGGAAGAATTACAGTCTGCTTATCCTTCTGGTTTTCTTCATCAGTCAGGCTTTGAGTTAAGTTTCTTTCCTAAAGGATATTGGTTTAAATGAATGAAGCAGCTGTTGCTCATCCTAACTGATTGTATCAAAAGTTAACAGTGCTAATTCTCTCTTTCGTACCTCCTTCCTATTTTTATCCGCCGCTGTTGAATGAAGCAGAGAAGCCATCAGATGAAAGTCCCGCAACGTGGTGGATTTCTCTGCTAAAACCTCTCCTGCTCAGCGAGGGGATTAATAGTAGGTGATGTTATTAGCTGTAAATCCAGGTCCCCAGGCTGGCTCTGCTTCAGTGCAGGATTGAATGTTCCCCCTTCCAGCTCAGTAATTTCTGCCTAATGCCACCCCACCCATTGCTGATCCTCTTCTATAACGGGCTGTCTGTCAAAGACAGATCCGACCGGCGACCTGCGTGACGGGGAGGGCGGTGAGGGTGTTTGTGCTCTGCACCCGCGGGATCGGTGTCGGGGCGTCTCTCCAGCTGTGGGCACGCAGCACAGCTGTTCTTCCAGCTTCTCTTGGTAGACCTTCCATGCTTGGTCACCACCACATCTGCCCCACAAAGCTTGTGCTGCTATGAAAACCTGTGCTTTGAGCTGAACACATTTTTTTCTTTACCTGTTTCCCATCACTGGCAGATTATATTTTTAAAGGTCATGCAGGCACAGAGTGAAATACGAGCATCCCTGCTTGTTGCAGCCCTGGGCTGCTGCTGGAAATGTGTAATTTCTCTCTGGGAAAGGCAGAGAGAGGGGTGGGCTGGGGGAGGGCTACAAATTTCCGCACTAGAAGCACAACTGCTTGGGAGAGAAAATGCAGGAAGAAGAGAAGAAAAAGAACATAGCAGCACTGCAAAATGTAACAGTCCTGCAGAGACAGTCACTCCTTGTTCAGCCTTCACTTGCTGACTGATACCACTGGTGCCTCCCTGATGTGATATTTAAGTTTCCTACAGCACTCTGCATTCATATGCCATGTATTTCTTTACCATTTATCTTCACAGACATGGACACAGAGGCAGTAAAAGGTGAAATGCCTTTGCTAAGGTCATGGAGCAGATGTAGGAATTGGGAACAGAATGTGGTTTCTCTGATACATTGTCCTTTGAAGCAGAGCAAGGCAATGAATTTTGACCAAGGCCCTCCAGATGGTTTTAGCAGGGCCATCACAGCAGCTCCAGCTCCGTTAGATGCTTCCCACTTCCATTGTGCAGCTTCCTGAGGTGCTAAAGGAGAGGTAAGAGTAAGGACAGTCCCACAGGTGCAAAAAAGGTTGTCATGTGCGTCTGGAAAATAGAACCTTGGAACAAATGTTGCAGGGCTTACCAGTCCCACCTGAGCCTCGTGCCAGGCAGGACATGGGGTCCCACACGGTACATGGGAGCTCTGGGTGTGGGATGCATCCAGCATAACCCAAAATACTCCAGTGGACAGATTCGGAGAGAAAAAGCTTTGAGATTTCAGCCTGGTAACAGCAGCAGTTTGCCACATTACAGGATTGGTCCTTGAATTTACCCTCTAGTAATTTAGAAAGGTCCCTGCTTCAAGGAGCTAAAAGTTTCTGGTGAGATCTTTTTGCTGCCGAAGAAGGAGCGTTCCATCAGCCCAAATGGGGTAATCCCTGACAGCCGTTGTGGGCTGTGGTTGAGGAGAAAGATTCAGGTTTGCTCAGGCAGAAAGTGAGCTGTTATGGGCTGAGCAGGCTTAATTAAAAAACAAGAAATAAAATGAGCATTTGGATTTTTTTACAAAATATTTGAAGAATTAAAGGAAGGTCCTAATGAAAAATGAAACAAGGAAAATGAAAACTAAGTAGTCAAAGAATTAATAACCATTGGATAAAAATGAGAAAGGTCTTTGGTTTTCCTTTAAAAAAAAGCACAGATGAGCGTGAGGTGGGCAAAATGAATCTGCCTTAAGGGCAGGAGCCCTAACGCTTGTCCCCCTGCAGCCCCTGACCCACCACCACAGAGTCATCTTCCTCCTGCTTCAGCCCAAGAGGGAGGGAAAGGCACCCCAGCACTGGGATGGTCTGGGATGCCTTTATGGCCAGCTAAATCATGAAATACACCTTGGGTTTTGCAGCTAGAAAATGTTAAAATTTACCCATCTGACCCACCGGATCAAATCTCTTGTGTGCGCAGCTACTGCTACTCCAGCTCCAGGGGAGTTTTGCCACTTTACATAAGCAATGAGTTGGGCTTGAAGTGTGTATGGATTGTGTCCTTTTGTCCCATGTCCTATATGATCCCAGCCTTTCCATCCACACAGATTCCATAAGCTTTGCACTTTCTTCCTGGGCCTTATTTAGTACAATTCTCAGATTTCATCTTCGGAGGGAAGCGATGTGCATGCTTACGTAGGTATGTACGTAGGCTTACTTTGGTATGTAATTGAGACTGCTTTTTTCCGGTCTGTGTTCTTTTGGAAGGAGGTTAAGATAAACCATATCTGGGCTGCTCTAAAACACATAGAATAAGTATTCTTCCACAGTTATACCAGTATAACTTTTATCCATAAAATTGAAAATATTTAACATAAGTAGCAAAACTTTCCCAGAGACCTGAGCCTTTGGCGTATTCCTCCCCAAGGCTGCCCTTCAGTTTGTTTTGCTTTTTTTTAATTCCAAGCTGACATATGAATGTTTTGGGGCACTAGTGAAACTATGATGAAAAGAAGAACATGGAGAAACTCTGTTATCAGACTGAGCTTTCCTGGCAGAGACTCTGAGTGACAGAGGCTGGAAGGACTGACTGCGTGGCTTTGAGCAGCTAACCTCAATGGCTTGAAACTAGACTTTTTGGCACAAATTATGGGAGTAAACTTGAGCGCAGGGAAACCAGCAGATACTTTTCAGCTCTTTGATGGAGAGCAGCATTCAGGCATCTCATTAAGCACAGGGATATTTTTTGTGTAGTTTCTGTCAGACGTAAGGAAATTTGTAAAATCTCGTTCATGGATGCATGGGGCAGTATGCAGGAGATTAAAAACAAACAAACAAACAAAAAGTAGAGTAGCTTTCCTGCCCTGTCTTGTCTCTTCTAACTATAAAAATGTGCAAAGGAGAGCAGGTAGGGAGTTGAAAAATGCACCCAGGGCTGTAGGGATGGTCCCAGAGCATCTGCCCCACAGTGCTGACATCAATGACTAATTACTTTCTCCCTTCTTGTCTCGCTGCTGTAGGCGTATAACAGGACCAATATCTGCCTTGGGAGGTCACTTGATGTGGCTTCACAGAAAAAGGACTGCAAAGACATCAGTGGTGTAGGGCTTTCTGCTTTTTGGCCCGTTTCTCAGTCTGGTCCTTGGAGTTGCAGGAGGCAGAGATGTGTGGCTGGAAATCTCAACCTGCCGATATCTCTGGGCTGTCTTTGATCCCTTCGTGCTTCACCACAAGGTTAAGGTTTACAGGCTGAACATGAGTCTTAAAATAAGCTGCGATTCCATGGTTTGTAGATCAGGTTCCCTTTAAAACAGGGTAAGCCATAAAGAGTTTTAAAAAGGAGAGAATCTGCCAGATTGGGTAAAACCAGCAAAGATTTATATCCCAGTGATTTTTTTTTTTTAATTTCCCTTTGTTCCTATGTTAAATATTTTTCCCTTCCAGTCACTTTCACTGGGCTACCAGTGCCAAATGAAAGGAACAGGAGGACTCCAGGGGAATGACCGGCAGTGGTTTGAGTCTTCCTTCACCTGACACATGCTGAGCTTAAGAAGTGGTAGCTTTCCATCATGGGCCTCCTGGGTCTTTCAGTTGGGTTCAGAAACTTGTGTAAAGCTCAAAGAAGAATGTGGGTCTGGAAGATATAAAGCAAGCTGTGTAAAAAACGGGAGTGAGATGGAAGCCAACCAGCTTCTATATTTGGAAATCGGAGTTTGTGCACTCCCAGCAGCTGTGAGTAATTATATTATAAGGGAAAAAACGACCTAATGGGTTCCAGCTTGCCTGTGGTGGCACCATGCTTTCGAACAGCCAGGGTACAAATGGCAGCGGCTCCAAAATTTCATTTACATCAGAGTGGCCAGCTAGAAATTTGCGGGATGTACCAACAATGGAGCAGCCACATGCTGCCAAAAGTGTCCACCCCCCCCCGCCCCCCACAAAGAATTGCTGCTGGAAAGTCTCTGTTTGCCTCTGGAGCAGGGACATCAGCAGTGTTTGCAGCTGCTGCAGTTCTGTGCTGAGCCCATTCTCACATCTTCAATTAATGAATTTTAGGACAACTTCAGCGGCATTGGGTTTTTTCCCCTCTTGGAAAGCAAGTTTTCTGTTCCCACTGTGACCTGCCATACCTTAAAATTCCAGGAGGCAAAATACAAGAAAAGGAGCAATGTGTATTTTGGGGGGATGTCAATCTGGCAGGTTGGGGTTCCCCGTAGGAGCTGCTGGGCATCGTGCCCACGGAGGAGGAAGGAAGGCAGCCTGAGGCCCTGCTCCATCCCCCGGAGCTGGAGCGGCTTTAAGAGCCCTTGGGCCAAGCATAAGGCCCAAGGTAGCTGGGTAGGACGCATTTAGCCATCAGAGCACAGTGGGTCATTAGAAAACCAAGTAGGACTTTAAATATAATGGAGCACAAGTGTATGGCTTAAAATTAAAAGGTATGTTTTTATCTAGGAAAAGGTTAAGCACCGGGGAAATGAACTGGGTGAAAAGGGAGGTATTTAGGACAGTTAGTGCTGGGAGCAGATCGGGAGAGAAGAATTTGCTGCCTGCCTAATGAAACTTTATACACTGCCATCTGCCCAGGTAGACCCATATTTCAGAGAAGCGTTAGAGACCAGACAGACCTCCCTTTTAACTTCACCCCAGTTTCTTTCATCAGACATACAAGGCTCTAACAAAATATATGTTGGAGAAAAAGATCTCTGGCATGGTAGAACTGAAGCAAAATGACTTGAATTTTTTATGGCCTATGTTTCTAAAAATATAGATGACTAATAGAAATCATAAAATATTCACAAATTCGGTAATCCATGTTTACAGATAATGCTGAATTACGTCTGAAGACATTTTTAAATGGGAATTTAATGGATGTCTTTGAACAGAACAAGCAGGTCTCTTCCCCTCAGCTTCAGTCCTCAGAGGAGGAGCTTTGGGGAACCACTAAAGCCCATCACCGTAGTCTCGCTGAAAGCCACCATGCACTCCTGGACAGCACATCTTGCTGCGGCCACGGAGCATCTCCCATAACAGGAGGTGGATGATGCCATACCACACCGGCGATTTTGGCAGCGTGCAAGTTTCTCACTATCCAGGAATGTAAAAGAGTGGGGTTTTTTTCTGCACCAGTGGATAAGAAGGTCTTGTGCCAGGGTATCAGCAGAGGCTAGATCGTGGCTTTGGGAGAGAGAAGAAGCTCTGAGGTCCCTCTCCATCCCTGCGTGGGTTGTCCAGCCCTGGGGTTGGAGTGAGATGGGAAGGGCTGCGTTCCCGTGGGGTCCCTGCTGAAGGGTCCCAAGCAGAGGCATGTGTGTGCTTGGCTGTCCTGGAGCAAGTTCCATTTCAGAGCAGAAAGCACTGACCTGGACTTGAAAAGTCTGGGATTTGACATCCAGTTCTGTCCCTGACCAGCTATGTATCTTTAGGCAAGTGGGTTCACTTCCCCATAACTCAGTTTTCCCCCTGCAAAACCCACCTGACTGACTTTTGCATCATGAAGAACTGCCCAGAAGGTTCCTGTGACTTGAGGGTGGGTAAGCAGCCAGCGCTGTCCTGACTCAGGACACCGTGGGGAAGCAGGCTGGCTCAGGACTCTGGATGTTGCTGGGGAATACTGTCAGAAAGACTGATTAAAAAATAACAATGAAAAAAAGAGGAGTAAGTATTCTGTGGTGACAGCATGGTTTCACCTGCTGCAGTCTCCCAAAATCCTGGTACTGAAAGTAGATATTTAGGAACACAGGGCTTTACAAACTGCTCAACATACTTTTTGAAGAGGTTTGCCAATCTACCTAGCTTTCAAAATGTTATATTTTAGGGTTTCTATGGTGGTTCATTAATCTAGATTGAAAGCATGCTCTAGCTAGAGGACAGACGATGATCCAGGGGTGAAATAACCTTCCCTTCTCCTTCTGAGAGCCAATATGTTTTCCACAAGGCAAAGGCAGTTAGGAGTTTATTGGACTGTTTCTCTCCCCTCTCCCCATCTAATCATTTCATAATCATTTTCATATTGCTTGCTTCATAGGCTGAGTACCATTTTCCCCTGCGTTCTTCTCTCCCTGTTTACTTTTTTTATTCCACACCTAGAAATGCATGAATCTGAGCCAAACTTTCCAATCCATCATACCTGAAGGGATCTGAAATGAGGTCAAACAAGTTCACCCATCCCTACAGGATAATCCTGCTGCTCTGCAACATTGCTGGATGTACTGCAAATTCTACAGGCTCCTGCTGGAGAGGAGGCATGCTTGCAGGACTGAGAACTGGGGAGGTATTAAATGGAGACAGTCCATGCACAGGAAAATCAGCAGCAGTCCTGCTGCTGGGGGTACATGCTTTAGCCATCCCCTCTCTGGGAAGGATGCCATGTTGGACTTCTCTGATTTCCTTGCAGTAAATCTGGAAACAACAGTGCTGTAGCAGACCAGTCAGCTGGGTCTTAATGGTTGTCACACCGCTGCATGCCAAGGTCATTCAGAAAGTCACCGGTGACAGATGGGAAAAAGCAGCTCTCCCTGCTTCAAAGGCACAGGCTGCTGCCATTGGAGCTAGTTTCTCTTCTTCATGCCGGACCTCAGTACTTGCCCCCAAGCATGAAGGAAAATCTGCCAACTAAGTCAATGTTTGCAGTTTCAGAACATGAAGAATAATTTCCCTCGCTGTTGCCAAGGCGGGACTGAAGGCATAGAGCTGAATGGCACTGACTGCCCCCAGCCAAGGACAGCGGCAGGTGCTTGGCCCCTTGTTCCTTTGGAAGATAAGCCGTTCCTGATGCTGGATGTTAACTCCTGGAAAAACGCCATCGAAGGACAATTGGAATATGCTAGCAAAGTCCAGTCCTTCCCTTAAGAAAACACCTAGCATTGAGGAGAGCTTCATATTGCACCCAAAGTGATGCAGCAATAAGACACATGCCCTGGCTAGAAGAGACCTTGATGTTGGATGCAGATGCACAGAGTTAGGCTGAGGCTGTCTCAGAGGTTCCTGGTAGTTTCCAAATACTCTCTTAAAGAGGCATTTCCACCCCCTTTCAGATGTCCCTTCAGGCTTGGCAGAATCCACCATCCCCCTTTCCTCTTCTGGGTTACACTTTGCCCATACCCTCTTGGTGGGGCTGGTAACAGTGCTTGTGAGGACACGGGTTACCCCGTCTGTAACAGTGATGGGAGTTAAAAATAACCCCCCAGAAAAGCCTCTGGGGAGAGGGAGACTAATGGAAGATTTGGCACTGAGACTGATTATCATAAACCAGTTCTTATTTGCTCTTGGGAGCTGGAGAGGCCTCCCAGTCTTTTTTTCCCCCCAGATTTTCCTTATCTCTTCCTTTTCTTCTCCTTCCTCCAGCCCTTTGGATCTGGAGTGTTTGAGAGATAAGGCAGCCATCATTTGGCAAATCAGAAAGCCTTGATGGGCCACCAAAATGCACATTGTTCCTGCCTGGGAGACATCAGTGAGATCAGCTAGGAAGTTTCCCCTTCTCGTGCAGTTCCCAAAACATCCTGGCTTCTCTGAGAGGGGCCATGCTGATGAACAAGATAAACACATGGACATTATGAGAAACTCGAGCAAAGTTCACAGCTCCTTACGTGACAACGGTGTTTTTCATAACCAAGCCAAAGCCTCAGGGTTATGGGAGAGGGTGGCCGAGCCATTGCGGTGAACCCACAGTGGAGAAGAACTCCATGCCCTCCCCCTCAGCAGTGCCACTGTGGTCGTACCTCTGGTCACAGCAAACCCATGAAGACGGCAGGTGATGTTCGGCCTAAACCACTACCTCTCTGCAGAGCAGCCCAGGTTGTCTGTTCATCTCACCCAGCGAGTCCAAGCCCCAAGCAGAAGGAAGCTAGTCCCATCCAGAAACTCCAGACTTAGGTGAATGTTTTGCACCATTTGTGTCCCTGACAGGAAGACTTGTACACATGGGAGCTATGTTTCTGCCTCCTACTTCCATTGCTCTAGTAAAGAGCATCAAAAGCGGGTGTTTAGTTCAAAGCATTTGCTTTGACGCAGTCTTGAGTCTTCACAGATTTGAGTATTAAAATATCTTAGCTTTCAGTAATAGGTCACACCATGTTTGCAGATTTTATTAACTTGAATAAAGTAAGACAAATCTTATTTAGCTTTCACAATGTACACACCATGCAAATGCTAACCCAGCTGGGTTTAAAAACAATGAAAACCTACAAAAAAAAGAAAGGAAGGTAAGTATTTTTAGCTCCGATTCAATGCACAGCAGCAAGCCCCCCCTATCTCCTAACCAGGAGGGAACAGCGATGCAGAGGCAGGGATGAACAGCCTTAGAGAAAAGAGAAAAAAAAAAGAGAAGAGGAACTTCTTAAGCTATTACTGCCACTGCAGTCTTCTTATCTCAAACTGAGTACAAGAAACAATTGAATTACAGTGAAATAATTACTGGTCTAATGAGGGCAGACAGGCAATTGCAATATTCCCAGAGTTTTCTTCCTTCCCTTTCCTGAAAGTACTTAAAATAATTGGTAAACAAAGTGAGTTATTTATAAATACAGACAGACTATACAACTCATACCAGGACAGCTAAACAGGGAGAATGGAAACAATTATTTGCCTGGAATTTGGAGTAATTTAAAGGAAAAGCTTCCCTTAAGGAAATGGTGCTGTGTACCCTCAGACCTAACTTCACAGCTTGCTGTTAAACAACCAAGCTGCTTTAAAAATCTATTTGGAGATGCTGAATATATAGTTTTAACTCCTAATGAGGTGTTAAGTGTCTCAGTAATTTATTTTCTTCCCAGGGACTAACTATCATGTCAGAAGGGAAAGGGCAGCTAGCAGCTTTGACATTTCAGTGAGCCCCATCAGGACTAGAAGAATTATTATTGCCTTGTTTGCCACAAGGCAATGAGCTCTCCTGGTGTCAGCAGCACAGTGGGATTTTTTTTTTTTCTTATTCATATTATAGCAGCCTCTGTTATTCTTAGCCAGGGCTAAACGCTGCAGGAAGGATGACAAAGTAGCCGCCTGTGCTTGGGAAGCTTGTCAGGCAATAGCACGATAAGGAGCTCCCACTGAAAGCCAATGCTGTGCCAGCTTGTTAGGCACTATGGGGAAAATATCTCCTAATGACATGGGATGCTAGCTACTGCCTCTCTTTTTTTAAGCACCAGGTTTTCTAACTCAGCACAGGCCATCTCTAATCAATGTGGTTTTAAGCCTCAGCTGTCAGCTGCTTTTGAGCAGAGCCTCTGAGAGCAAAGCTGAGAATGGTTTGCAAAGGCTTTTTTAGCACAGACCCGGCTGAAGTCAGGAGGAGGTAAATGCTTCATTTTGTTTTGGGTGTCTTATGCCTACGTAGGTGCTGCTTTGCTAAGACACGGTCTACTGTGCCAAGCAGAGTTTGTAGCATTGTGCGGCCACAGAGCTTTAGCTTAATTTCTCTGCCGGAGATGCCCGTTTGGTGAGATGATGCTAAATGTTAACAATTTCCATAAGGAGGGCAATACAAGAAGTCAGTCTGTCTGCAAGGTGGGAAGCACTATGAAAAAGTTACTACTAAAGCATACTCATCCTGATGAAATACAGGGACAAGTTCTTGTTCTTTTGGGGTATTGCTTGGCTCAGTAAAGGTGAGCTGTGGGGGCTGTCATATATGTGCTCCTTTGGTTTGGTGATAAGGTAAAGGGGTGAACGTATCCTAATATGCTGAGACATAATGGCCCATGTGCTCTGAAGATGTGCTGCTGTATATGGTCGGGTCTGCAGGTGGGATTGTTGAAGGGGAATGAGGAAACAGAAGCCAGCTGCCTAGGGCAGGAGCTTGCAGAAAGGTGAATCTTTAGATCAGAAATATGTTGTCTTTTTGTCTTTTTTTTTTCTTTCTTTTTTTCTTCTTTTCTTCTCTTTCCTCCCCCCTCCTGTTGCTCTTGTCTTCTGTTTGTAACTGGTTTCTAGGAAATTGCCAGCACGAAACCTCATTACAGTTCTCGAGTCTTACGATGAGGTAGCTTTGGTGGGACTGGTATTAGCTTCAGAGAAAGAAGTGGCCTCCTGATTGCCCTGGGTTTGGTAGGCTTTCTCCATGCTGTGTTGTTTGGCAAAGCCCTGTTTTTCATCCTCTGCCACAACAAAGTCTCTGGCTCGGTGAAGATAACATCACAGTGAAGGCTTGTCATACCTGTTGTCTAATTATGTCAGTCTGTAGAAACAGCTCCAAGTGAACAAAAATAGCTTTGACAGTAGGAATTATAGGGCTCTGGTTTATGACTAATTTCAGTGCCTTGGTGTGATAACTTGGATGCTGTCAGAGTTAACACTATACAATGCCTTGACAACAGATAGGAAACTCGGAGTTAGGCCTATCTTAGCTCTTTGTGTGTTTCTGAAATGGACTTTGCCAAATGTCTTTTCCACCCTGCAGTCTAAGCTAGAGGAGATTTAACATTTTCCCTGCTCTATCATCATGGCCATTTAAAAATTGCTATTTATTTATTTTAATCCCCAGCTCTCACTGCCTTTTGTAGCTGCAGCGTAGACCATCTCCCTCGGAGTACAGTGCCAACAACTGTTGCACTTGTTGCTTGGCTTAAAGTACCCTGGTGAAAATCCCAGCTCCTGTAACGCAGCAGGTCACGCTGCATGATGTCTCATCTAAGACAAGGTCTTCCAACTGCTTCGGCTGTATTGCATGATCTTGAGTGACTTCACAGCTAATGGCACAAGAAGGAAAAGCTGGTGTATAGAGGGTCCTTTTGCGCCGTGCAGAAAAATAACCACTGCCACAGAACCAGCCCAAAGTTCTCCTCGTTTGGACTGTTCCCCCTCATGCTCTGCTGTATGGTTAGATGTGAACAGCACACTGCAGAAACATAGCTGAGGACATTGGCATTCACTTGATTGCTTGGCTATTTAGTGATGGGGTTATAGGGTGCCGACTTCCAGGGCTATATTCCTTTTTCAATCGCCTCTGCATTACTCAGTTGTACTCTGTCATTTATCACGCTGCAGGAGACCATTTTCCAGTGTCTGTGCTCCATTCTGTTGCATGTAGCTTCATCTAAAATTAAACTCCAAACTAAAATAAATATTATCCTATCTGTTGAGCATTAAGTATTGAATAGGGGTTTTAGCTGAAGAATTAGATGCTACGATTCACTCTAACACAGTGAAGGTAAAAAGGATAATAGGAAGTCCTTGCATAGCTAAGCTTTTTATCTAAGAAGCCTTATGGTATACAGTTTTATCTTGTTAATATATAAATCTAAGAGTCAGGTGGCCAAGATTTCACAGTTCAGAAATAAAAACATCACAAGCAGTGATTCAAATGCAATACATGTCCACGCCAAAAGCCATTACAGTACAGTTATGTTTCATTTTCACGTCCATACAGAAATTCCAGACTACGTATATTGCCTTGGAAAACTGGGGAGCTGGCAGGAGAGGGTACTAAAGGAAGAAAATACTTGCTTTGACTCACGCAGGATAAATGCAGCATCTGGATGATGTTTCTCAAAACAGATTGCTCTCCCGATTTTCTCTCCTGTCTCATTTGACTTTACAGGATTGTCTGCATGTTGCATATGCAATGTGGTAGTTCTAGGGGCAAGGGGAAAGCCTGGGACAGATCAGGCTGTGTGATTTCAGGCATTTCACTTTATTCCTTGTTTTTTCAGTTGTAGAAAGAGGTTAATGGCACTTCTAGATGTAACAAAGATGCTATGATGAAAGATTTCTGTGATGTTCCCGAGACGCTTTGATTACAAAGACTGGGGAAAGGACCTCAGCAGATGACTTCCAATCCCACATTGTTTGTTCTCTGTTCTTTCAGACCTGCTCCTTTTAAAGTGTGGCAGAGCAAGTACCTCTGAGCTTTTTGTTTTGTGACCTAGGATCATCAGAATCCTCCAAGGAAATGCCTTCCTTGGTATTTTCCCAAAGGGTTTCCTCTCTGCAAGTCCTGTCCTGGAAGTACAGGAGACACGTTGTAGGTCAGAACCTCACCGTTGGGAGAAAGGAGAGGAGATGAAATGCTTTGTGTGGCTCTGTATTATCCCTTCTGGCCATTTTCAGAGATGCATCATCCCTTGTTTCATTTGCCTCAGCCCCCTGGACACTGCCCTGCTTGCCACAGTCTGTGAGATCCTTCTGGGGGCTTTCTGTATGGTGAGAAGACTTCTTGAGGCCATGCAGTCCTTAGCTCCACTCAGAAAAAACATTTATTCTGAAATCTTCTAGGCAGTTTAGTTTCATTATTGTCCATTACTGTCATATAATTTCTTAAGTGAAGAGACCGAAACCCTGAAATCTCTCTAGCAGAGAGACACTGAGGCATCCCTCTTCTTCCAAGACTGGGGGTCTCATTGCAGAGGCAGTAGGCTGAGCACAGAAGTGAAGAGACAAAGCTCTGAGTGTTTAATGACTTCATTAAAAATGAATGTATCTTATGAATATTCTTTTCTATGTGTAATTTCACTTTGCTATGAAATCCCAAGTTCTTGGCAATGTGATCCCGCTAGAGTGTTATTCCCCAAGCAACACAAAGGCACAGGCTTTTACTGAACCCTCTAGGACTGCACAGCTTCTACTTTGTAGGAATCCCCACTGAGATTTGAGGGGATAATAATAATAATCATCCTCAAGAAGAGCCTTGAAAAATACTCCATCTGGCCTTTATGTAGGAGAAAACCAGGACCAGAGTTTTCTGTACAGCTGCTGCTTGGAGAAATCTCATGATTAAAAGGATGACACCACAGGACTTTGTCTATTAACAAGCACTGCCCATGCATCCAGTTTCTGTATTCTTCCAGCTGGATGCACTGACTATATGTCTAGTCTCTTCTCAGTCAGACAGATCACTGGTCTCCCAAAGGTACAAGCTTCTGAGCTACATGGCTTAAGGAACAAGGTGCTGACCATGAGCAGCGGCTCTCTGCAGTCGCTCCTTGGTGTGTGGGCATGGCATTAGCTGCTACATCAGCCCTGAGTGCATCTCCTCCCCACAAAAGATTGACGCTCCTGATCACACAAGTGCTGAGGTTAAATGGAGCATGGTTCATAGTCCTGAGACCTCAGAAGAGCATGATCTGGTTTATCCCCATCACAGTTTTCATTATCGAACAACATTCCAGGGAAAAAAATTAATTGGACACGGTGGTTAAATTTGATTAGTTCCAACTAGTTTAGAAAGCTGGAGGTGGGGGCATTTTAAGATCAAACACACTAAATTTTTATTTACAGTACGGCATGAGGCAAGAAAAATGGCGATGGGTCTTCACTGGGAATCCAAATCAGGCATTTAAACTCGTGTGCATCTCATCTGTCTCTATTCTGAGTTCTAATTTTCTTTTCCCCCTCAGTCCTTTCCTGACATTTTTAAGCATTAAATGTTAATGTAATTAAATGCTAATTTGACTGCAGCCTCTAACAAACACAGCATGCATTTTTTTCATACTCGGAAAGCCTCACAGGAGTGTGGGAGTCTACTTCTTTTCCTTCAGTTTCCTCAAGTTTTGGAACCTCTATTTCCAAAAGTGATGCCAGGAACCAGTACATGTGTCCCCAGCCCATGATGTGACCATGGAAGTGAAGAACAGTGTAGCTACCGAATAAATTGTGGACATTTTAAACCTGAAAACCTGGCCAGAGTGAACTATAGTATCATGTGCGTTGATTCCCTGGGCTATCCTATTAATGCCATTAGTCATAATCTGATTATTTATTATAGATGCTATCAAATATAATGACTGCAAGCTAGCAAGGCCTGTTTCATCCAGTACTGAGCAGAATCTTAATGTGACTTTAGTATTTGATGTCTTTTACTGTGGAAGATGGAGATCCATTTGTGTTACTTCTCTTCTGGGCTGTGCTCTCAAATGAAGAAAGGTTCCCTTTCCCAAAGCAGAGGTAATTGTCCCTTTCTGTGAATACACAGTATATCACAAAATGACTATGTGCACATCATGGTATCTGTGTTTGGTCCTTAAGAGAAGTAAGTAAAGGAGAACGTTCCTGTTGTCAATTATGGTAATCTTTACAAACTATTTGGCTGAAGTTAAACCCTACTATCATTGCTAGGACTCCAGTGTGAAGGGGATGTGTGTGCTTAGGAGTCTCAGCAACAAAAAATGCCTCAAAATTTCAGTAAGGAAATGTTCTATTGTTTCAATTTGCTGTAATTGAAGCCTGCTATTTGCATTAGAAAATCAAATTCCATTTACAAGATGAATAATTCCCTTGAGTTGTCTTTGCTTCCGTTGTTCTGAAGTGACTGAACTTCTCCCTTTTTGGCAAAAAGAACCTGCCTGGTTTTTTCTCTCTTAAAATTAACCCCATATATCATGCAAAGTGACAGCAGAATAAAAGCTCTGTGATGTTGCTGGTTGAAGGCTGCCGTGTTTCTCCTTCCGTAGAGAAGTCACCCCTTCCTGACTAGGGAGTCTCTCTGCTGGACCACTGCAACAGAGCTTCGACTCAGGACTTGTGGATTTACTTGTACAGTATCAACAAATGTTTCTCAGTGAGCCTGACAACGAGCCTCTTGCGACGGCACTGTATGAGCCAGGAAGCTGTTAAGTGAAGCCATAGGCAGCTGAGAAGACAGCCTGGAAAGGGTTGGATATCTTATCTGTGGGCAGCTCCTCTGCTTTATCCAAAGATTAAAATATGCAAGCATTAAATATCTGACCCTACAAAGTTGACACAGTATAGTGAGGTGAAACCCTTTACAGCTGGTTCCTTTAACAATGTAGATCAGTCACATATTACAGATTTTTCAAGCCTTTTTGAAAAAAAATCCTTACAAGTTTGGGTGTTGTTTTGTTTTTAACAGTGGGCTTCGACATCGCAAATGTCTGAAACTTTTAGCAAGAGGGCGTTTTCTAATCAAGGACATTTTGTTGGGATATTTGTCTAAGTTGTTTTTTTTTTTTTTAAGCTCAACATTTAAAATCAAGATTATAGTTGACTTTTCTTGAATGTTCTAGTTCTGGAAAGTGAAACTATTTGATACAATCTTTTTGAATGTGTTGCTTTAAAAATGCGTTAGAGAATGCATTGAGATCTTCCTGGAGCATGGGAGAGAGACCTATTTGGGCCTTTATATAACCAGGTGGTGTTTTTTTATTGTTGTTTGGGATTTTTTTTTGGTTGATTTTTTTTTCCCCCTCTTGATTTAAGGTAACAGCAATCCTTGTCTTGCCTTTTTGTTTTCACGCACTGCACCTGGCCTGATCTGGCAATCTCTAACCCTTCCTGAAATCCAAGGGGAAGAATGCCCCTGGCACTGCTTGAGGGACTTGCAAACACCTCGGAGAACTTGTGTCTGAGTATTTACTTCAGCTTATGATCCTGCAGTAAGTTGGTGGAATGTTTCTGCCAGGCAGTGCACCCCACATTACACCTGCCAGAGCCTCCACCCAGCAAATCCAAATGAAATTCAGAGCTTAATGAAGGAGAAAATACAGTGCCTTCCCCAATTCGAGGGATTTCTTCTCTAACAATGTTCCTTTCATGATTTGTTCTTGTGATACAGAGTCATCATCGTGCCTTAAGCAATCACCAGCTTCAATCCAAAGGGAATCTGCAAATTTGTGTCACCTTATCTAAAAGCAGCGAGGACAAAAGAATACAGAGAAAAACTCCTTCCCTGTTTCTTTCAATCTGCTGCAAAGACATTGAGAACCCTCAAGTGTTTGGCTTTGCAGAGTCAGCCCTTTCGGAACCAGATGGTATCAAGATCAATTGATGTGAATGCAATTTAGCGTCCCTGCCAACTGTTGGCGTGCAGGGCTGCCTATCTCAAACACACCCTGTGAAGGCCATGTGCTGACACCCTTCCTCATTGCTGGGCAATCCCCTACACTCCAGCTAGTCGTTATCATGCTAGAGAAAGTTGGATTCAATGAGGGCAGTGCAGATGGCAGATCCTCATGCACAGCATGCAATGGCAGGCTCAGGTCCAAAGACCTCGCAGAGCTGGGCCAAGAGCCATTAGAAACCTGCAAACCCCTATTGATATGATAGATAATGACTATATTGAATTTGTCTAAAATAAATGGAGACCATTCTGGGTTCTCTTTTAACCTGGCTTTCTAAAACCCTACTGTCCTATGCTGTTAGGAGTAATGCCTGCAAGCAGTGAAATGCAATGGAAAAAGCTGCATGGAAAAAAAAAATAGTATGAGTGATGCCTTGGTTTGCTGAAAATCAGTCTCCCCATCCCTGCACAACATGAAGGTGACAGTGCACCTAATAGCAACTGCTTGCGCAGTATGGGTAACTCATCCCTGGCAAATGTAATGGTCTGAGAGGTGAACCGTGAGCAGCCTGATAACATTGCATATGAGCGCTGGATGTCAGGCAGGCCAAGGGAATCAGCATATCCAAAAGAGGTACCCGACACCCTGAAGCCCAAGGCATGAAGGTCGCCGTGCAATCAGCCCTATATTCAGAGCGGAGTGAGTTCACATCCAGTTTGGGATGGCAGCATGGCATATATGCTGAAGAAGCAGTGTTTGTTTTCCCCGAGGTGTTTGACTACCACGGCTCGCATGTGTGTGTGCAGGAGAAAGTCAGATTCAGCAACTGGTACCTTTGGGATGGCACCTTAGTCAGCTTAAGTGAGTCACTCATCCAACCATTTCTCTGAGCGTATTGTCCACACTGAGTGTCCTGTCTTCCTTCGGTCTGATCTTAGGAGTCATGCTGGTGAGATACCAGCATCCCCTGACATCATGGGGTAGGTGGCTGGATAGGGATGCCTGGCACCTTGCAGCATCAGGAAACAAGGACGTCTCCTGAGTCACGGGAGGAGCACCTTGTGTCCCATAATTGTCTGCCACTGGGTAGGTTAAAGGCAGACATGCTCCATGACTAACACAGGAAGAATGTGGCTCATATACCAGCTGGCAAGCATGTCTGTATGTGACATGGCTATCTGCAGTGTGAAATCAGAACTAATCAACTGCATGTTTCAGGACACTTGGGAGAAGTATGAAAATCTGATTTCAGGTTACATAGTGAGATTGTTTTTGAAGCAGGAGGTTCCTAAACCACCGCAAAGTCTGAGAATCCATCACAGGAAAAACGAAAGTCCCACAGTATTCAGAACAATGTTTGCATAGAAATTACAGCCAACCAATATCTCTTGTGTTGTTTTCATGTTGAGTCATGCTAATGAGTACACCAGGTGAATAGGAATAAATGTCCTGCAGAGTGTGGGGAGCTTGTGCTGCTAACAGTGCAAAAGCTTGTGTAAAACGGTGACAGCTGTTGTTCCTCTTAGCATTTCAAACTTTGGAAAAGCCTCTCCAAAGCAGATGATACCTGGCTAGAACAGGGTTTGGAGCTGTGGACGTGACCTCAGCCATAATGTCACATACAGTGAAAAGAACGCTCTGATACCTTATGTAATTTAAGCCCTCATTTAGGCAGCAAACTCCTCACCCTGGGCTATGCAAGGTTTACTCCTGTCCAAGAGTACTTCATAGTCCCTGTGATTCAAATTAAGCTTTTTATCAGAGTATATATTACTCAGCATAAATGAGGACTAGGATCTAGGCTTAAACCAGTAAGCACTTCAGGGCTGTGCATTTTGTTTTGGGGGAACTGTTTGGTTTTTGCAACTTGTACAATATCTGGCAGTAATTCATCAATACTTTGGTATGGTGGCTCTAAGCGTCATGTCCTTGATTGTGATTGTGTCACTGCATACCTATCTTCCTAAATCATGTTGTTAGGATTCACAAGATCCGCTAGAAACAGCCTTTACCTAATGGGCCACCCTGCTGGTTCCTGTTTACTTTGTTGAGCCCTTCCTGCCCCATCTGTGGCTCAGTTATTCTTCAGTTTGAATGGATACCGTGGATTTCTCCTCCACAGGTCGCTACCAAAACTCACCTTGTCAGTTTTGGCATGTCCCTCTGATCTGTGAAGACTCTTTTGAATTTTGGTCCCACCTGCCCAAGTCCTTGTGGACCCTCCGGCTCGGTGCCACCTGCAAGCTTTGTAAGTACACTCTCTTCCCCCCTTTGTCATGACCAGCTGTTTCTGTCCTATCCCTCAAGCCAGTCACTTCATCAAAGAAAAATGTGAGTTTGGTAAAGCCACGCTGGTGGTTTTTTTTGAACACCTAATTATCTGCCGAGAGCTTCAAATCCTTATTTTCGCCAGAGTCTTTCCAGTGATCAAAGCTAGGTTTAATGGGTCCTTCATTTTTGCTTTTAAATAGCTCAGTGCTGTTCATCTCCAGGTGCTTAGGGACTTGCTTGGCCACCACTGGTCCAGTGTTGCTCAGATGCTCTGCTGCCCATTCCCCCAGACGCTGCTGGCCTGAGCTCTCCTGCCTTCTCCAAGCAGCGATCCTACAGGACCGAGTTCTAGAGGAAGACCTCTATACTGTCCTGCTTTCCCACCTCCTTTATCCTTCCATTTGAACAAACCTGGCTTTCAGATGGAGAACCACACGAGTCAATTCCATCAACCGTGCAGGTCCGCCTGCTCGCGTAACTTGGCAGAGCACCCTTTTAAGTCATTCTGGGCATCCTTCCTCTGTCTTTACAGGAATTGGATCAAACCTTCGCAGAAGATGTTGTAATAATTAGGGAGCTAGGTGTGCTTGTCAGGGAGGTTCCTCAGAGAAGTTCAAAGTCTGCTGGGAGTGGTTGAGGCCATGAAACCATTTTAATTGTCGGTGCAGGACTTGAAATGCAAGAGACAGATTTTCTCAAGAGAGTAGCGCAGAGACACTCATTTACGCAAGATGCTATGTTTTGTGTGAAAAGTCTTAAACAAAACATTTACTGTTTCTTAAACCAATGACCTGATCCTCAGCAGAGCTCTGGCTTTATCCTGAGGCTCTGTCCTCTGCAGATCTCCTCTGAGAATTTGGGGCTAAGGGAAAATTTGACTCTACTTTGTGGTTTATTTTCTGTTTAACAAACAGAAGTTTATACACGAAGAGGCAAAGACAGGAAACAAATGAATCTTAGCAGAAGTAAACAACACGGAGACCTGACTGACCTCTCCTTACACCTGAGAAAATTAGGAGAACTAAGAGTCCAGGTTTTGTCTCTCTGAATAATTTCAGGGTCTGAAGCAGAACTGTCCACGTAAATGAGAAATGGAGACTGAGACTGAGCTCTTAAGTTTTTATACAACCCGCCCCACCCCCCCCCCTGCCC
>JANZLQ010000009.1:13292352-13314973 GCA_026212715.1 Elanus axillaris | reverse complement strand
GGGGGGGGGGGAATAGCAGGGGAAGGGCTGCTGAGTATCTACCCTGTTTCTTACGGTATTTCCCCAGAGCATCTTCCTGCCACTTTGGGAGGCAGGGTGCTGTGCTACATCCACCTCTCTCGGAGCTGCCAAGCTGAGACCTGCCAGTGCCCCTTCTCCAAAAAGTCTTGTTTGGGTGGTGACCTCCTTAATGTCAGCCTTAGGGCTGTAGTCCACTCTCTCTCGGATCCGCTCCTCAAATCCAAAAGGCTTTGGAGCACAGTCACGTCGGTTTGGGCTGTGTAACAAGCGTGGAATGCCACAGCTCGTCCCGCAAGGGTGACACGGCTCGTTAATGAGTGGTCATGGGGCATCTGCTCAGCTGGGGGGACTGCGCATTTTTGGGGGTGTGAGACATCCTTGGACGGCTGCCTGCGGAGGCTGTGCTGTCCCCTGCACCAGGTGGGCCCCTGATTTCACTGAGCTGATGGGCATGGAGCAAGGTCTGTTTGTTTGTGTGGTGTGGTAAAGTGGAATGGTGCTTCTGGTGTTAACGGCTGAGAAGCTGAGAGCTGTACTTTTTTTTTTTTTTTTTTTGGTAAGGTAATCAGGCAATGGTGCTGGGGATGTCTCTCTTGCTAAACTTTCTGCTTGATACAGAAATGTGAGAATGCAATAAGGATTTTGAAATAACTCTCACCCTTTCCTCTCCACGTGTGAAATCTGTCCCAGCTGGTCGGGCATGTAGTTTACAACTTAGGAAGCTAACTTTTCTTTCTGGCTTTTGTTCAAACTCCCAGCTGGAAATGAATAGGGGTGGGGGACTCTTGGACTCTGCAAAAGGGGTATTGTGGGGAGGGGAAGAGCTGATGAACCGTTATCTCTGGCAGTGCCGAGAGCTCTGTCCTTTTCCAGTAATATGCTGAATAATGGCTCTCGTCGGTGTGGTTGTGGAGGTCAGGCATGCGAGAAGGACGGTGACAGCGATGTAGCGTCCTGCTCTGCAGTACAGTATTTGGGGTCAGGGATGCATGCCTCTGCCGTGCACTGCTTGGGAGCCTGATGCTCCCGTGTAGGAAACATCTGTCATTTCACAGCCATCGCTGTTTGGTAGCCAAAATGGAGATGATAGCCCAGCGGGGGTGTTCAGATGTTACGCTGATGGCTTCAGCCTAACGGCTTTTGGTATTCCTCGACTGCTCTGCTAGGTATCCCGTGCTTCCCTATTCGCCACTGCTCTTGCTCTTTTGCGAGCATTGGTTTGCTGGAGTGGACCTTAGGATAAAGTCTGGTGGGGTTGGGCATTGGGCTCGGGGTCAGAGGTGGACAGACCTGCTGAGGAAAGAAACATCTCTGATTATTACTAGTCTCAGGATTATTCCAATAAACCAGTTTTGAAAGAAAAGTGACTTTGGTGATTTATTTTTATTTATTTACAGATACATATTATGGGGTTTTTAAGGACCTCATCCAGTGAAGTGTTAACTGTCTGTCACTTCTGCATCTTCAGCATTTTGGGGGAAGAAAAGTCCCCACCCAAAAGAGTCCAGCTGTTACAAAAGCTGGGCAGAGAAAGTGAACTTATAAAATAAGCCTGCATTTGCCCAGGCTGGCCACTGTGTATGCAGAGCATGGCCCTAGCTGTTTGTTTTATTTTTGCTCTTAAACTCCATGGCACTTTGTTTCCATCTGGCTTAGCAAACAGGTACTCAGTTGTACTGGGTAGTGTGAAAGGTCTGCCTGATATTTTGAAATTTGAAAGGAGCCTTGTGTAAATACCTGGGTTTATTCCGTTTTATTGCACGTATGTGTGCCATCAATCACACAGGGAGAGTACGATGCAGTTGTTTTCCGTACTTGATCCTATTTGTGATAATGTGAGAAGCTGGAAAGAAATGAGAGTAAAGTGCATCCACAGACAAGCCTGCAAAACTTTCCTGGGAAAATAAATGTGGGTACAGGAAAGAAATCAACACGATGCAGGAAAAAAGTGTATGTTGGGAAAAGTCATACTCAGCACCTCGGGGAGGAATTTTCTCTTGCTTGTGCTAGCATTGCTGAGGTCAGTGGAGCTTTGCAGCTGTAAAATAGCCTCAGCTGAGGCCAGAAACTGCCTTCTTTCTGTATGTGAACTCCATGGTCTTCCTCTCCGCTCCAGCCCTGTGCCACAGGAATGGATAAAATGCCTTGCAAACTAATCTTTGCCCAGCTAAATCAACTTCAGTTGATAATCAGCTGGAGAAAATAATCTCTTGCTTCTGCAAGCAAGAATATGCTGCTGCACAGGGCTCACCAGCACTTCAGCCTCCTGAAATCCATGGGCTGCGTCTTCAAGGTGCTCTGTGTGCTCAGCAGATGTCCCGCACGTGTTGCTGAAGTCTCCAGCTATGACCCAAGCTGTTGCCTGGTGGATCTGAAGGCTAATTAGTCCGGCAGTAGGCAGATGCTCTCACGAGCTATGCCGATGGGCACCTGCTTGCTGATGTACTTTGTGCACAGCCACCATCACGTACGTAAGCGTGCTCCTGCATGCCGGTCCCTCGTAGTCCGAGGTGGTCTTGAATAGTCCAGGGTGGTCTCAGGAGCTGGCGTCCTGCTGGAGGACCTGCCTCACCTGGCTTTTTAAGTCAAGGAATAAAGCACAGTAAGTCAAGAAGATTATTAAAACTGTGTAAGGAGCAGTAAAGAATCTTAATGAGAGATCTTGGGGACTTTCATGCCAGTTGAAAGGCTGGGTTGAGGTTTGCTTTGGGGTCTGTTGGTTTTGTCTTTTCTTCATGACCAGCTCATAGCAAGTGGCTTTGAGACCCCCTGGGCTTGTTTTTCAGGCATTAACAATGGGGAAAATTACAGCTCGTTTCCAGGTGAGGCTAGAAGACGAAGGTCCTCCTGCCTTCCAGCCCTGCATAGCCTTTGCACTGAGGGAACAGTTGTGCAGGAAGGAAAGAGGGCCGTGCCTTCATTCAAAACAAACAAAAAGCAAGAATATGTCATCATGTAATCTGCTGAAGGGGGGAGGGAAAAAAAGGATCCAAACCCTTCACAGTCATGCCCAGAAGTGCTAAATTTTTGAAGAACAGCAAAGGGAATGTATACCAAATCAGTAAGCATGACTACTACTGCTAAGCTATTTTGAAATTCATCGCTGCAGTACAAAAATAATGAAATACAGCAAGGTCCTCACCCTCTTTCTCATATTACAAGGATCTATGTTTATCACGGTGTTTGGAGTGGAGGAACGAGGTGTTTTCATTCAGAGGACTAGAGGGTAACTTTAGAAGAGATTAACATGATGAACGTGGAGGCGAGAGTGACGCATAATTGGATTAAAGTATCAAATGTGGGGTGAATTTGCCCAAACCTGCGACATTTCTTGCAGGCATCGTTCGGCAAATCTGGGATTTGTTGACAGGGGGGTCAGAGCTGGCCTGTGTCTGGGGATGCAGGTCATCCCCTCCAGCTGACCTCCATGTCCTCCCCATTCTCAGGGGGATGAAGAAACCAACAGCTTCTTCTCACCAAAAAAAAAAAAGGGAAAAATGCAGCGTTAGGGTAGCACAAAAAAAAAGGGCGAACGAGTTCAGGTGAAGGGCAGCAAGTGTTTTCTTGGGGAGCATAAGTAGCCCCAGCAGAGATGTTTCCTCTGGCCAAGGTCATTGGAGGTACCCCAGAGCTGTCCTGTACCCCAGCTCTGTAGGGAAGGGCACTCTTTCCACTCTTCATCCGTAACTGCCTCAGGCCTGTCCCTCCTGGCCGTAAACTGGGCTTGTGACTCCCACGACACCCAGTGACTGGCTCGCTGGCTGTTGTGAACCAGGGCAGCCTCTGGGTGACCACATCAAGAAGTATGACGCAGGCGTGTGCAACACCGACCGATACGCAGAGCGTGGTAAAGATGCAGCCTCTAGTTTTAATTGCTTGCTTGGAAGTTTGCTAATGGTTGAGGGCAGTGATCAGTTGTGCACCTTTCCCAGCACAGTTTGCAGCGGAGGTTTTCCAGCTGTTTTTCATGATGCTTTATAATACTGAGTGGTAACTTTGTGAAGACTTCTTAATTTTTATTTTTTTTTTCTTGTAAGCACACTTTGCAGTTGAGTAAATGAAAATTGAGAGAGGGTCTGAAAGCCAGAATTTACACTCTCTCAAAAAGAAAATTTTTTTAAAAGGGTGGGGGGAAGAAAGTGTGTGTGGCAGGACGATGGTGGGGTACCAAGATTGAGGCTCAGGTCCATGGAGCCCAGCTCTGTTTCCTTCCAGATGTCAAGCAGTTCAGCCTGCTTTTTCCCTCTGCTGCTTCCTTTGGTCAGCTTCTTGGTGAGGTTACATCTTTGAGATGCAAAAAGTGTAAGTAATAAAGCCTTAATACCTGTTGCAAAAATCGGAGAACCATAGAAGAGCCCAGGCTGGAAGAGACCTCAAAAGATCATCTGGTCCAGCCTTTGGTGGGAAGGATGCAATTACCTGGCACCCCATCTAGTCACACCTTGGAAACCTCCAGCGATGGGGGCTCTTCTGCAGCCCTGGGGAGGTTGTTCCAGTGATTGACCGTTCTTACTGTAAAAATTGTCTTTCTTACAAGTCTGTAGAGTAACGAATACAAGTACCAATGTAAGGTTTCTGCTTAGCACTGATGATTTTTTTTTTTTTTTTCCTTTTCTTGGCTTAGTTTCTCGGACAGCAAGCCTCCATGCTTACCCTTTAGGAACACGTCAGCCCCTCTTCCTTCCCCAGCCTTGTAACCAGTTAGCTGGTTAGATAGAAGTTCAGAGGTCTCTCAAAGGTAAGAAGTTAACCTCAGTTTCTGTGGCTCAGAGACCCAAACTGGTGTTCCTGCTGGCGAAAGGCTAGATAAACCTCAGCCCAAAATTGCCTCCTGAGAGGTAGCGGGTGGACAGACACTCCTTGGGTAACCCTCTCGATGCCACCCTACTCGGAAGCTCTTCTTTCCTCCTCCTCCCTATCCCAGGTGGGTATCCCAGGGGAGCGGTCACCCTCAGCACATCCTCTCATTACCTAAAAAAAAAAAAGGCAAGCTCATGAACCGCTCTCCGGAGGAGCCTCTTTCTGTTAAGAGATGAGGAAAAAGCTGTCTCGTTCACGTCCCTGCAGTAGGCGCTGGAGGCAGGAGAACCACTTTCCCATTGCTCCCCTACATTAAATAATAGGGTTTTCCTCTCCAATCTCTTAGTCTGGGCTGAGAGGTGGGGTCATTACAAGGGACAATTATTTACTACTGGGGCTTGGTGCTTTGATTGGGAAGGGGTGCAGTGTGCTACCTTGCCTGCTGCCTTGTAGCCGAGTTTCCTGGCAGGATGACGGGAAAAGGTTGCAACCCCAAACGGACATCGTAGTAGGGATGGTTGTACTTGCATGCTTTGGAGGCTCAGCACCAGCTTGTATTTGTTATTTCTACTCTGTTGCTGCAGCTCTCGGTGGCCCCGCAAGGCCCCAAGGTGCATCTGTTTTATGTTTCCTTCTTTATACAGCCGCTTGGTTTTTCTCCATCGGGTTAATACTAGGTTGGAGCCTTGCCAACAATAATTCCCCTGCAAGAAAAGATCAGGAAAGAGGGCCTGGCTTGAGTAACCTGACCGTGCTAGTAAGTCTTAAACGACAAAAAGAACAAATACACCCTCTCCTCCTTATGTAATAGGGAGGAAATCCTGCCTTCTGCAAGCTCTGGAAAAACTTGAGAAAAAGGGAATTGTTAGATGGTATCTTCTATGTGCATTTCGCAAAGGGATTTTTATGAGCAATAGAAATAGAGATACCTGTAAAGCCACCATTAATTTGCACTTTTTAATACCTCTGAGGACAAAAAAATGGTGTGATGGAAGAGCTGCTGTATTTGGGGTTTTTTGGGGTGGCTTTTTTGTTGTTTTTTTGTCCTCTACCTATATGAGATCAACAGTATTTTACTTGCTGGAGACTCGTGGGAGACTGAAGCTGCCTTCTGCATACGATTTGGCCGGGGAAAGCAGCAAGATCTTCTCAGGTCAGACCCTGAGTTACATCATTTTCCACTGAAATGAAACTCTGCTGATTTCCTCCTGTTCAGGAGTTGGCCCATTCCTTTGTCTATGTCAAATCACACGAAGGTGGCAGAGCTCAGAGCTAAAAAGCATGACCGTCTCCCTGGGGGCTAGGGCTCCTCTGCACTACTGCTCCCAACCTGGGTCCCCTTTCAGGGCTGCTGCTGGAGGAACGGGTGATGTCAATTAATTAAATTAATTCCATTTCCAAACCTCTGCTTCATATGGATGCAGTACCGAGACCCTCCATGCAGGCAGCGCCTGCTCCTCCTGCAGGAGGTGGGTCAGATTCTCAAGATACTTCGCAACTCCGGAGTCTTTGCAGGAGAGATCAGAAGCAGTGGATGGACTCGCAGCAAGATCATGGAGGAAACATCACACCATCCCCCTGTCCGGACTCCCGGAGAAGGCATCTGGAGCCATGCGTGCTGCAGGAGATCTCAGGGGTGGATGGAGTGAGCTGTCTGATCCTGCTTGGTCTCTGTCGATCTGGTGGGTTTGCCACAGCCCCTGCAGCTTTCTTCCCTCAGACATGACACAGGAATGTAGGACAGCCCCTTGAAATCACCCCTGAGCAACCTTCCCAGGGATTTTCTCTTTTAAAGGGAGATCTGGGCATCTTGTTGACTTTGAACAACTGTCCCAGTGTATTCCTTGAACATCTGAGAGGCTGTACCTAACCAGCCATTTTTATCTGCTTTAAAGTTGAGAATGTGACTGGGAAAATGGTATAGTTAAAGGCCAGTTTATCCATGTAAAATAAACCTTATTCTTTTCCTTTTAAAAATAATAATCATACCCTGCCACTGTTACTTGTGCCATAAAGCCTGACTAAAATGGAACAAATCAGTGGGGAAAGCATTTGTTCATATATTATTTTTTCTCCCAACATGTGTACTTGATACATCTGGCAGCACTTAATGGCTGCATAGTTTCAATCCACGTCTGCTGGGCTATTCTGCACATTTATTTCATGTCACTGGATTCATGTTGCAGATTGCAGGTATTTTGGTAAACAAACCGCCAGCTTACTCCTGCAGATCCTGCAGGGTTTGCTGTATTTCATGTGGCAAAGCTTAAACGGATGGGCTGATTTATGGTAATAAAATCAGTGAAAAAAAAAAAAGTATGGTAATAAATCAGTGAATTAGTAAGCGATGTTTTACTGCCTGCTCCTGAATCATGAGCAGAGGCCACAAGGCTATAACATCATCCTGCTAGACTTCTCGGAAGGCTTGTGCCACACGACTGTAGAAGACAGACTAGGTACCTACACGTAGGGCTCCATCTTGTAAACAGAAATCTTTAATGCTCTGTGATTCTTCTGCAGCTTGGGGGCTCATGGCACAGCTGCAGGAAGGGTGGTTTTCTAGCTTTGGCTTTAAGAAGAGCTTATAAGCTCTTATAAGAAGAGCAATAGGACCATTCCTGAAGGCGAAAGACGCCGCTGCTGCTGTTCTTACCAGGAAAAGACCAAGGGACTACAAACATGGGAATTAAATAATCCAAGTCCCTGAGAAGGTGTGAGCAGAAACTCAGTCATTCCCAATTAACTAGAAGAAAACGCTGTCTCTGGCTTACTGTGAACATGGCTCTCCAGCTGTGTTGACCAGGGACATTAGAGAATCTGGTTTTACAGATTTAGCTGCACCTTCCTTGATGGAGTTGGCTTTGGCGTGTTTCCTACAGCTGCGTTGTTAGGAGGACCCTGCTTCTTCAGTCTCTAATTAGCGTTTCTCCGGGAGTCTTGCCCAAATAATGATTTCTAGGCTTGGCTGGATGAGCAGAGAAAAGTTGGTAAGACACAGATTACAGCGTGCATGTAACTTATTTTTAAGTCGCATTGTTCTTCATTGCAATGCAGGTGTAAGCTGACAGGCAGAGGCACAGTGTCCTTACTGAAATAATTACAATATGCTGCAGTAATTTCTCAACACTGTTAGATGGTGTGGTGACGGAGACAAGAACTGTGGCACATTATTAATAACAGTGCTTAAAAATAGGAACTCAGTAGCTCTTTCCTTTCCAGATTTTTTATTTATTATTTTACATGAGGAACTTTGCTTTCTTTGAGTAATAGGTGGCAATCCCCACCGATTTATCAGAGGATAAAAGCGCATGGTGGCTTTGCTGAGGGGAGGGTGAGACCTACTGAAGATCTTGTCTCCTGTGTTGGGGGTGTGGATGTGCTTTCCACCAGCCTTCGGTCTGGTCCCCTTCCTCGTCTCCAGCCCGGGTGATCCACAGTGGGTTCTGAAATGCCCTGTAAGGTGCCGAGAGCGGAGTGGGCATCACCTCAACAGCAGATGAGCAGTGAAGGGAATATGTAGCTGCGGTAAAAAAGATGTCTTCTGTCGAGAAACATTCATTCTGTCGAGAACATCTCACCCTTGGCATATGCGGTACATCCACGTCCCGGTCAAGCTGTATGGCATTTTCAAATGGCACAAGTGTTTTAAACTGCTTGGTCAGTGCCGGGGAGGATCAGCGCTGCTGACCTCCTTTCCATCCCCGCTTCTGGGGGGGTTTGTGCAGGCAGGAGCCCGGCATCGGCACCAAGCTGTTACTTTCAGTGCCTGTAGTAAAATTATTAGCGGCCAGTGAGTAAGGGAAACACATTTAGCCCGCTTGCGCCCCACGGGTGTGCATGTTCCAGAAGTTGAACTGTGTATAAAAATATCATGAAAAAAATATATTAATTTTTATGGCAAAAGACATTTGGGATCATATTGTCATCTATGCCACGGGTGGTCAGGAACACCAGGGTTACTACGTGTGCGGTATTTGCCCTGGAATAAACGCAGCCAGCTCATGCAGAGCGGGCTGGAGTCCCTCTGCCCGACCCCACTTGGCACCTCCTGTCTGGAAGGGAGCCTTATGGCTAGGCAGGCTGTCTGTCTGTCCGTCCAGTCTCTGTCTCTGCGAAGGAGCCGCGGGGAGAGCACGGTAATGCCCTCCCACTCCGTGTGCGGAACAGCCCACGGCGCAAAGCTATTCCTGGGAGCAGTTTGTGCTGAAGGTTTACGGATACGGACGAGGAGGAGGAATTGGAAAATTTCCTTTTCTTCTGCGTTGCTATTTTTTTGCTGTGTTTTTATAGGTGTTTCAGGTGCTCGAGCTCCTGTGCAAATTTAGCTACAACAGCTGTCCAAGCCATTCACAGCTGAATGGGTTTTTAATGGGTTACTGAACAGCTAATTGATCAACAAGGCTTTTGCTGTGAGCTGTGGAGCAGCCTTCCTGCCCTAAATCCCTCGTGTTCGTGACACGCTGCCAGTCCTGTAAAACTGCTGGGCCCTTTGCTTGAGAAGGCAGGGGACAGCACAAACCTCTCCCGCCTACAGCCTAAAGAGGCTGTCGCTTTGGCTTTCAGACTTCTCCTTCAACTCCTTTATATTTATAGATCCGCTTTTCCCTTCTGCTTCCTTGTCGGTCCGTCCATCCCAGGCCTGCGGGTGCGGAGGCGCAGGCAGTTGCCTGTCGGCTGCCGAGGGCTCACTCCAGCCTTTTCGAGGTAATTGTCCGTCAGTTCCCTCCCTTGCCCGGGCTCGGCGGGCGTAAAGGTTAGCCAGCTTTCTGCCAAACTGGAAGTGGCGTGCTGTTGGATACGCACTGGATGTTAACTTAGAAACCTTGTGTTTGGCTTCTTTATTTATTGTATTTAAGCAAATAAGACCAAGTGCAGCTCCTGCTCAATGCCACTGAATTGCAGGGTATTGTGGCAGAAGCAGCTCTGGTTTGGTGTTGAAAAATGGTCTGTAAAAATAGGCAAGTCTGTTGCTTTTATGCATGCAAGGTCAGTTCCATAGGTTTGCAGTCAAACCTACTGCTCATAGTGTATAAAATAACTACCTTATTCCTCTTTTTTTTCTCCTGCCAAGCAGACAAAAATATGGAGAAGTGTGAACCCCTGTCAGGCAGGATAGTCCTAGGTGGGAAGGACCCATATTACTTGATTTAAAACAGTTTGCATTTTAAACAAGGCAGCAATTTTCCTGGTGTTAATACCATCTTGAGCTAACATAGGCAGACGTGGCTCTTCCACTGGAGGCAGGGATGGGGTCCCACCTGCAGAAGGACCACCTTAGGGAAGTCTTTGTGTTGTTTCCCTCTCGTGGCATGTGGGGCTGATGGTGGTGAGGCACATACCGGCACCACGCTTACATGGGAGAGGAAGTACACTGGGTCTGCAAGAGATCCCCACTGTGTATAAAACATCAGAGCTGCCGCTGAATTGTTAAAATAAAATGTTATTGGCAGGAAAATGCCACTGTGGTACCTGACTACCCTTTGCAACCTTTATACTGACCAGCCCAAGTTTACCTATGGTTTTGGCAGCAACGGTAGTGCAATTTTTGGCTGTCTATCTATATCTTGCTGCTAGTCCTTTGTACAGCTCCTTCCCTTATCTCTAGCTGTGTTTACACTCTGCTTTCATAATCAATGGAGACTGTGCTACCAGCGCTGCCTGCTGTCCTCCATGCTGGCCGCCCTCCCGAAAACCCGGCATTGAGCAATGTACAGTGTGTGGCCTGGGTGAGGGCAAAGGGGTTGGTACCGCTGGCAGGTAGCTCAGCCTTATTTCCAACAAGTCTCAGAGGGATTTCTTGGTAAAGATGACCCTTTGGTTATCAAAAAAAAAAACCCCCATGATTTCTTGTTTTAATTGCTTCTGAGTTCTCTGGTGCAAAGCAGCACCGCTGAAAAGGAAACTATGGCTTAAAGGACAAGGTGAAGGTTCAGGGATTGAACAGTCCACAGTCAGCAGCTTGTGGATTTAATAGATATTTGGACAATTTCCATGCAGAGCTATTGGCAGTAAAAATCCTGGAAGCGTTGCCGGTACATGAAGGTTGTGCTGCACAAGCAAAAGCCACCTCTAAGCGTGTGGTGTTTCCCATTTCTTTTTTAAACTGAGACCACTTGGACTTGGCTGTGGTTTGAGTTGCTTCTCCATTCTTTTTTGACCTTTTTTTTTCAAATGTGTGTGTAAAGTACAGCAGCTTTGAGGAGCTGCGTGCAAGGATGGTGGTGGCCCTCTGTATCTCCCAGCTGTGCACTCAAATTTGGCAAAAAGGAAGTGAAAATAAGAAGATGAGCAGATTCCTGTATATTGATTGTCCACAGGTTGAAAGGAAATTGCCTCATAAACCTGCCTCTGTGTTTGCCCGGACCTTTGAAGCTTGTTCTTCTAACCTGAACATGACCCCCTTCCTCGTCCTCTATCCAGTCCTACGGAACCTAAAGCCTTTTCACTGGCTTCGCTTGGCTTTTAAATTGTCTTGCCGCACCTTGAGTGCTTCCAGTTATTGCAAGTGCCTCTTGATCAAGCCTTTGCTTTCACACCATGAAGGTTGAATGGTATCATCTTCCACCTACGAGTCTGAGGACCTAAGTTTCCTTGGATAATCCGTGGTATTTCCCCCAAAATCAGTCTAATGCCATCTTATCATTCCAAGATGTGATGCAGTATTTTTCTCCTCCACTGAAGCCTCTTGCCACGCAGTTTGAAAATCAGTACCTTTTAGGATATCTCAAGTTTCAGGCAAAACCTGCTTGAAAACTGCAGCCTTTCCTTTTATTTCAGGGGGTGTTACAAATTCTTGCAAATCAAGTAGGCTTCTCTACCATTGCTTTAAAGGAAAAAAGTATGGTTTTGATTTCTGTTCCTCAGAGGTACTTAAAGGTCTGCAGAAAAATACCTTGTTAACTTCCTGATATGTGGGATGTGGAATTATTTTTAACTTGCAAGAGCACTTGTTTCAAAAGAGTTTGTATGTACGTTAGGAGATCAGCAGCACAAGTGCTCAGCATTTTTTTCCTATCTTCAGTTGAGCCTATCTGATTATGCTGTATGGGTGCATGCTGCACCAACAGTTTACAATTCCTCTTCCATATGCATCTTATCTTCCTAAAGATAGCGTCTGGGGATGTCAGCTGTGTGAGGAGAGACTGATGAATTTATATCAGAAGAATCTTTTTGTCTAGCAGCTCTTCAACACGGCGGGGTGTTCAGAATATCCTTAAAAATAGAAAGCACTGGAGAAATACCAACTTTGTCACAGCGGTGTCGTTTGTCTTCAGTGCCTAGGTACAGCTTGGTTTGGCTAAACCCTGGTGTTTGTAGGAGAAAGCCCGAGTTGTCCATACAAGACTCCCTGTGCCCCAGTTTTTAAAGTACTTACTGGTATGTTTTGGGGGATTGTTTGGAGTCTACAGCCAGATCAGCACTAAGCATGGGTACTCTTTTAGTATGTAAGTGTGTTTTTTGCTAGGAATGTAAGTATGATGGTCTGAAAACTTCAGTTCTTCTGGAGCAGAGATTTGCCAGAGGGCTATACTGTCATTCTGGGGTTTAGGGGGATTTTTTTTTTATTTTCCATCCTCATGAGATGTTCCCAGGGTCATTATAACCTAAAGACTTGATCAGATGATGTCCATAAACTTTGCGTGCGCATTTATCTGCTGCAGGGCAATTTAATGTTATCGGGGAGCAAGGGTCATCCAACAGCTTGAATCCACCATTCAAAGACAGCACAGAGATTGTTGCTTCCATTTTTATTATTCCTAGTGCTTGACTCAAATTTCACCTCCCAGTTCTGCTCCTGGAAATGCTGCCAAATCCAGAAGTTTGTTCCCATTGAATTGGTGGTTAAATTTTGGACAGTTTGTTTATTCCTTGTATCCATCCTCCTGGATGCTGCATCCAGTCAAACACTTCTGCATGTTTCCCTGTCACCCTCTTTTTACGCCCTTGTCCTTCATACTGATATTTTGCCTTATGGGGCCAATGAATGGCAAGCTTGATATTTTAGTACTGTATTATTGCCTATAGGTATTAAATCATTGGTTTGATTGTTTTTATAGACTGTGTCTACGACACAACTTTAGGGAGCAGTCGTGCTAACAAAACCTGTGTGAGGCACACCTCTTCAAATAACCTGAACTGCTTTCCATGGAGCAATGGTTATTTTAGCCACAGAATAATCAAGAAACAGGAATGAGGTCTGTGTTGTGAAAGGGTTGTAATTTCTGCTCTGTGGACTTTGTAGGCCTGCAGGTACGTAGGCACCATCAAGAAGACTCACTGTTGCTTTATGTCCAATATTGAATCCAATAAAATAATCACTAGGGCTTGGCATGCAATCTTCTCACTCCTGCTCCCTGGGGGTGCCCGCGTTGCCACCTTCACTGTTTCTTCACCAGTTTGAGGGGTTATCACCTGTTCAGGCTGGAGAAGATCTCTGGCAGACTGGAGGAAGGCACGGCATTGCACAGGCTGGCAAGGGCATCGGGGTGAACTGATGGGGAAGGTCTTTGTGACATTTGCATGATCCTGTTTCATGCCCTGCTCGTGTTCATTAAGAGCTGCTTTTATCTGCGTTGGAGCTTGTTACAAACAGTGTAAATCATGTATAAAGCTGCACGAGGCATACTTTTGCACCACTGTGTTCAGCCCAACAAACGATCTCCTCCTGTCATCCCTTTCTAACATATGATTGCAATTCAGCTCCAATATTTGGAGAGCTCTGGGTCCGGACAAGCAGGCTTTCTCATTCCCACGGCAGACTGGGGTTTCTAAGACTGTTTTGTGTTGCAGCCTCTGACCTAAATGAGGTTAAGGATCTGGACTACACAATTAGCACCCAGTGCCAGGGGGGGAAAAAAAAAAAGCTAATCTCGAGCCACCATTCCCTGCTTTGCCAGGGCTGGTCTGCGTGCGGGGCTCTGCAGTCCTCTTGTATTCTTATGCTTTAAAGACCATTCTTATGTCCAGACGTCTCCGAGCCTGGCACACAGGGGTAGTCTGTGACTGGGAAGCTTTCACAACTCCTTCCTGCATGTCATTGTGCAGCTGGAAGCTGGGATTGCTTCCAGCTCACTGAAGACACTCTGACATTGTTCCCTCGTAATCCCCTCCACCTCACAGAGTATGGTTTTTTGGGAGGCTAGCATGTTCCCTTGTTGGCTTTCCACAGTGGGAAGACAAGCAGCGGTTCATGGGAAGAACGTAACCCCGAATGAGCGATGAGCCAAGGCACAGGGCGGCTATATGGCGTGATGGTGGTGCGAGTACAAGTGCTTGATGGCAAGGATGCCCTGCGAGCCGGGCTGGCTCACAGCAGAGCTCCACTGACCTGCTTGCTGGCCTGCCATCAAAACCCACAAATGTTCAGCGCGGCAGGGCTCCTGGGTTTCGGCAGGAAGAAATGACACCTCCCTCTCAACCCCGCTTGCAGTCGCTCGGGGAGTGATTTGCTGCTGGTTTGCTGCTTCTTTTTGTGTGCAGGTAGCTGGGGGAAATAAAAGCAGGTTAATGGGACAGGGAGGAGGGTTCTTTCTACTGAACTGGCCTTTTTTCTTCCCAGAGCCAGATGCAAGGAGAGAGAGAGAGAACACAAAGTAATGAATATATAAATATATTCAAATGCCTTTACAAGGTCATCTTTCAGTGCAGGGATTTCACCTTGGAGGTTTGGATTGCATAATTTATAAGATGGTAGCCTTGAGGCCAGCCCACCTGATACCTGAAGGTGCTGCTCCAGGAGACTTCACGCAGCTCTCTAGGCATTTGCAGACCTAAGGAGACTCAGCAAACACAGGTCGAAAAGGAAATTTTTTCCAACAAAGTTATTTCACCTTTTCCTGCCTTCTAGCAGGGCAGGAGCTCAGGTGGAGTGAGAACTTCTCCTGGTGCACCCGGCTGTGCTTCTCTTTGCTCTGCTGCCCCTTCTGGTATTATTAGCTGTGGATGTTTGGAGTGCTAAAGGAGTTGATTTGAGGAGAGGGAAGCTGGGGTAGAATTAAAGCTGAGGTCTGAGTTGCACTGAGGTGTGCTCGAGGAGCTCTTATGTGCAGTTTGATACTTTGGTTTTTCTTCAGGGTGTCTCCTAATAACGAGAACCTGTAAACAGCTTTACCTGTGAGCACCAGCCAGCTCGACTGGGATCCCTGAATGGATGGCGTACAGATGTAGGAGTCCCCTTTGCAGGGTCGGGCCCTAACCTTCAAGTACTGCCTGTTCTGAACATTCAAAGATCATGAAGATAGCCTCTAAATAAATAACGGGATTAACTTGGAGTTACAGTTACAAATTTTGTCATCCATAATCTCACACCTTTTGCGTTCATCCCTCAGAGCTGTGCCCTGTGGAAAAGGCTGCATTCTACCCTGGAGAAAGGAAAGCTAAAATGTGAGGTGGGTAGGATGCTTCACAGCCGGGTCCCTCATTGATACGCAAGATCTGCCGCTGTCTGCCGTGGACTTTGGGGCATGTCCTGGTACAACTTGAAGAGCAAAGCAGCCGGAGGCGTGTTGCTGCACGTCCTCCAGCCAAGAACCCACATCCCTTTCACGTCTCACATCCTGTAGACACAATGGGTGTTTCCCTTCTTGAAAGAGCGTTTCAGAGCGTTATTGTGTTTTGGGATGGGGGCGGGGGAGAGAGGAAAGCAAAAGCCCAACACCCTGGCTCTGCTGGCTTAGGAAATCAGATGGTTTGCCTGCCATGTGAGAGATTTCATCAGTGTGGAGCTGACGGTGAGGTGGTCTGTGGCAATGTTGACTAATTCGTGAAAGCAGTGTTTTCCTACCGGGTGTGTGTGTGTGTGTTTGATCCCAACAAAGCGTTGGCTCACCTCCTGGTGTTACCCAACTCCCTGTGCACACTGTCTTCGCATCTGTGCAGGCACGTGTCAGCCCTACTTACTCATCAGAAGAGGTTGTCTCCCCACGCTGGCTTTCTTGCTGTGTGTCAGGGCAACGTGCATTTATTTGGGTGTTTTGTGACTGAGCAGGAAATCCACCGTCGTTACCATATATCCACATGGATAACAGCTTCTCACAAGGCTGGAAAGAAAACTGGGTTGTCTTTGACTTTCATAAAGTAGCAACAGCTATCCACTAACCTGGATTTCTTTGCGTAGGTGTAGGTATGCCATTTACTGATAACTGCGGGCGTCTGCTCCTCCTATGTGGTCTGTCAGACTTCAGCTGGTGGGGGGTTTTGTAGTGATCCTTTCTCTGCTCTTTGGGGCTCTGGGAAGAGAGGACCCTGGTACCCAGCCCAGGGCCATCCCTTTGCGGTGAAGGGGGGGGAGCATCTCTGCTGCGGATCTGCTCCAGTGATTGCTCATCCTCTTTTTCCATGCACTGCTCTGTCTGTCCATCCTGACTATTAAATTGTGCTTCAGCCCTAACAGTACAGTTTTTGCTTGAATTGTTTGTGGTTTTTTCTGAAGAGGGGAAGGAAAATTTGAAATTCTCCTTTCTGCTCCTTTCTTCTACGCTGTTTTTCTGGGAAAGCTGTCCTTAGCATTTTTCTGTGTGGTTGTGCCATGAGGTGTTACGTATTTTGTCATCTCCTCCCCACGCTCTCCTAAAAGAGGAAGGGCTGACTGCCACTTCTACTTGTTTGTAGCCTTCCCTCCGCAAGTGCACAGCTTTTGTCATCTTCCTGTGTCACTACATGGTCGTTCGCATGAGCGGTGCTATCCCAGGTGGGATTGCCTGAGTTCACGCATGGCCGGGGAGCTTACCTTCACTGCCTCCCTGAGCACCTTGGAGACTCGATAACAGTCTTTGGCTTTGCTCTACAGTGTGACCCATCATACTCCTGCACTCCATTAGGACTCTCTATTTCTTTCCTTGAGCTCGTTCCCTTGAGGATGGTGCTGCTTCACAGTGACCTTAGTGAAAGTGAGATGCTAAATTGCAATATTGTGTTGTTCGGCTTTTTTCTTCAGTGAAGTGCCGGTGAATGCTGTCATACTTGTTTTCTTTTCATCGTCTATGACATGGCTGGTCCTTTCCTGAGTATTGGGGTTTGCAGGGGGAGGGGATGATTCTTTTTATGATCTTGTATGTATAGGGCATAGTAGAGTTATCATTTGAATAGTATCTGATTTAGTCATGGAGGAATAAGCAAGAAAACAAATGAAATCACCTTTTTGATGTGCATGGGATGTGAAGAAGTGCTAGAGTTATCCCCTATTAGAAGTTCAATAAACAGTATTAACCTTTCGTAGACTGCTACGACTTGCATAACGTCAGGAGCCTTTTTTTTCCCCCTCTTACACTAGTACAGAGGCTGTGTGGTGCGTGATATTTTTCTCTATAAAGCTGAAAAGACATCTTTTTTTTGCCTAACCAAGGGAGATAAGAGAACTTCCTCTTATTAAATCCTGTGGTGATGCAATCCCAACCACATAATATCTGAATTTAAGCACGCGGAGACATCTGCCTTTGGCAATTTTTGTTTTTATTAGCGAGCGAGCCAGAGTCAGTGTTTCTCCTCTTCAGATGTGAATCCTAGTAACCCCTAAGACGTCTGGCTGGATCCCTGCCTGCGCAGGGTTACTTCTGTTCAGGGAGTTCACCCGCAGCTCGGGGCAGGCTGCAGCCACTCGCAGGCAAAGCACCTTAAATGTTCACCCTGCTCACACTGCGTAGCACAAATAAGGCAATGGTGAGAATCATGTGTTTAACAAAATCTCCATTTCATGTCTCTTTGAAAGGCTTTAAAAAGATGATTTTTTTTTTTAAATCCCCCCAAAGCTCACAGGCTTTTAAAATTAGAAGGATTTGGGGGTTTGCTTTTAAATTTACCTGTATCCTCTCTAAAGGAAAACCCTTTGTGACAGAGCTGACACAGCAGAATCATGTTTATTGTCCCATGTTATGCGTCTGGTGGAGCAGATGTGACAGGTCGTCCTTGCTTTAGACCTTAAACCTTGCTTTAGAGCTTAGTGGATACTAGCAGGCTGGTTAAAGAAAATTCCTCCATAGATGTAGCCCTCTGCAGTTTATGTCATGGTTATTTCTATAACTTTCTGTAGTAACTGGTTACATACCTGCGTGCTGGCTGTATACTGCGACAGTTGTGGCAGTTTGCAGGCATCTGTGTTTAATGAGAGCCGTGTAATGAAATTAACGTCCCTTTCCATCTTCCCAGCCTGTGTGATTCCTTAGGTGCTCTGCTTTTGGTTTCTATTTTTATTTATTTTAATTTTTTTTTAATAGCCTGTGGCCATTTAAGACTAAGCTGTAGCTCTTCTGTGTTTGGGGATTTGACGCTCTTTGAGAAAGAAGCAGCCTAAAACTTCTGCTGCTTGACAGAGTCTTGCTGAGAAGAAGACTGTGACGCTTCCCATTGCTGTCCTGTGCTTCTAAACTAGCACTGGTCATCCACCGCGTTCTTCTCCTGCCTCCACCACCTTAATTAATCCTTCAAAAAACAGCATTTGCAAATTGTAATCAAAATTATAGCTAGGAACTATTTGGCCAAACAACAACAAAGAAGTTAAAAAAAGGGTGTGTGTGCTACAAAAATCAGAGCAGTGATCCAAACAGCAAAGCGTAACTGCTGAAGGAATGAACAATGCATTAATGCTTTCCTTAAATCTGAAGTAGGAGCCCTTTACACTATATAATTAGCACTTACATAATACGTATGCTTTCATGCCCTGTAAAATGTCTAAATGAGGCGAGGAGAAGGCTGCGGCCGTGGACCATGGCTCTGTCCCATCTCCTTCTCTGACATCATGTTGGATGAGTGTTGCCACTTCTCCGCAGCTTCAGGCGTATTCTCATTGCCACTTAAGAAACACATGTTTCTGAGATCCTCCTGCTCGCTGCTTGTTACTCTTTCTCAGCACCCAGAGCTGATTCAGGTTAATCTGGGAGCTTCTTGTCTGCCGAGTAAACTGGCTTTGCTTAAAGAGTTGCTGAATGCAGCTTGCTGCATGGGAGCGGTGAATGCTCAAACCACTTTATCTGCAGGTGCCAGAGAAAGCCAGTCTTTGCCCTGGTTGTAAGTGTTGGGGGTAGTGCCATTTGCTGCCTCCGTAGAGCATGTGGACGTCTGCGGGGAATAGGGTATGAAGACCCCAACTTTAAAATACACAGGAGCTGTCGTGTGGTGGCATGGCGTGTCATGGGCAGAGGTTCTCTGGGTGGTCACCTCTGACATCTGGTCAGCACTGCTCCTGTTGGAGGAGATGAAGCTCTGCCGGACGGCCATCCCAGGAAGGTGGACGCAGCCAGCACGGTTGTGGTACCAGCGCTGAGAGCAGGGTGCCCGCTCGGTGCGGTAGTGTTTCAGCGTGATGCTGCTCTGCCTGACGATGTCCAGCCATGCCATGCTGTTCCTTATCAAATCGGAGCACTTGGAGACTGACAGTACAGTGCATTTGGGTTTTTTTATTACTCTGACAAATGCAGTGGTTGTATTTGTCATAAAGAAGTGGGAAGGTCATGACTGATGCCCTTGAACTTGCAGAAATTGTTGTAGAAATGCTGTGGGAACCTGTCTTCATGGGTATTCTGCCCATTCACCTGGAGTACAGGAGGCTCTACTTCAGTGGTAGTCTTCTTGAGCTTCCACAGCGCATCACTTTTCCTCGTGACCGAGGAGAAACTGTGAGTTGCCTTGCTCCTGTGTACAGTCCTCAGCTGCAGGGAAGCATTTAGCGGGTGTCCCGTTGTACACGGGATTTTTGCAGACATTAACTGAAAGATGGTTAATCTGCTTTTGGAATGGTGCCTGTTTTTGCTAGCAACATAAGCTTCTGTGTATATACCCATATGACACTCTTGATTTGAAAATTGTTATTCCACATATAAGTATTCCACAATTTAAAACTTTCAGTGATACCTTCCTCTGTAGAAGAAATAGATCATTTTAATGAGGTTCCTTAACTGATGTTTGCTCTGATCTCAGAGTCATGAGATACTAGAACAAAAAGGCTGCTGTGATAAGTGAATGTAAAATAACTCAACTGTGCTGTTTTCCAGTACATATTGGAATAAGGGAAAAACCTTCTGCTGTGCTTGCTTCAATGGTATTTTTAACATGGCACATTAATAAGCCCATGCCAGAAAATGCCACACTAGTTAGGAGCTCAGCAGAAGCTCAAATAAAGGATTAGTTGCCCTCCGCCTCCCCCATTCCTGAGGCGTGACTGACGTGACTGTGGTTTCACGGTGGGTGAGATATTCCTTCTATAGTATATTTTGGTCAAATGTTTTGAAGCGGTGTGTAATCTTGTATGGAGATCAGCTTCAACCTTGACAGCAGCTTGCAGCCCAGAAAGCTTGGAAACCACCAAATGAGATGCTTCTATGGACAGTGGTGACATCCCGTTATGTGAGATGAGAGTGGGGGGAAAAGCAGAGAAGCTGTTCACCTTTTTTACTATGTGTCTCGCTCTGTCCTCTGAAGAGGCTGGCACAAGCTATTGTTGGGGTGGGAGAAAGAAAACATTACTTGACCCATGTGTCTAATCAGATAAACCTATTCCTCTGTCAACAAAGACCATTGTGGTAGTATGTATTTGCTACACAGGGTAATTATCCTTTATGATGGGTAATAAGTTGTTATGCTCTATAACAGTACATAATTTGGGGGAGTGGCTGCTGTGGCAGATGGTAGCCCTTCAATCCAGAAGATCCTGGAGAAGCTCAGCTGGGTCAACAGAAGCCTTATAAAGTTCAAAAAGAAAGCACATAGCCTAGCACTGCAGGTAAAATAACCCCTTGCTTTAGTACAAGTGGGCAGTTGGCTGGTTCAGGATCTTCAGAACAAACATTGGAAGAAGCTTCCTCACTCAAAAGCTGGTGCAGTGCTGGAAGAGGTTATCTTGAGACCATGGAGCCTTAGTGTTTTTGGAGGTTTTCAAGACTTAGCTGTGTGAAGCCACAGCTGACCTCATGATAGTCCCATGTTGAGGAGGTTGTTGCATCAGTTGGTCTCTTTTGACCAACGTCTCTGTATTTTTGGTTCTGTAGTACTCTTGGAGACAGACACACAGGATTTGGTTGATGAAGCATTCTTCTCTTTACCACGCACAGTCTGTAGGAATTTTCTGGGATGTAGTTGAAAAAGTGAATGGTAGCAGCCTGTGGAAATAGGCTGTAGTCTCCTCTGCTGTACGTTTATGTTGCATACTTTCTTTTTGAGTGGTCTGTCCTTTCTGCTTAGTATAGCTCTGCTGAAAAACTCTGCCAACAAACCGAGCATAGGCTGGTTCAAGGACAGCAGCTGGCTGGGAGAGTGCCGACTCAGACAGTTTTTCTGACTTTCAGAATTGAGGAAGGATTACGTTCTCTCCCGGATTAGAGTTGCAGCTATGTGACGCATCCCCTGGAGGTTTAAATCAAAACCTTTCCTTGTTACTCTGATACTCAGAGCAAAGGCTATATGAGGTTGTGGCTTTTGGCTAACCAGAGGCTTAAGCTTTGTGTAGCCGCCATCGCACTTCAAAGTCATTATTAAAGTAAAAAAACAACTGGACTGATAGAAAGACCGTCTGATCTGCTATTTGGGTTAAAGTTATATAAATGGCACTGCAAATGCCCCATAAGCTAAATTCTGTATTCTAGTGCAGTATCACATGATATTGTAGATGAAGCTGGTAGAATACTTCTGTAATTAGCTCTTCAAAGGAGGCTTTTAACTTCTTACCCTTATGTGACAGGTGGTTTTCTTATCTAATTTGTGTTTTCTGTGGGCTCTTGCAGATGTAACCTCACTATTGGCTGATTTTTATTTTCTGACTACAATATTCTGTGCATTTCTGGTGACCTAAGAGTGTAGCATCAGCATAAACAAAATTCCTTATGGCTTGACTTCAGCTCTGCTTGTGAGTAGCCTTACTCAGTTGCCTTCAGCGGCATTTCTGACAGTTAAAGGCTCGGATGCATGCAAGACAGAGGAACGCCATCCTCGTTAGTATGCAAAACTCAGGTTTGCTGCCTTTGCTCCCTCTGCCCTGCTTCTTTTCACAGTTTTCCATTTCTTTACTTCACATTTTGGAATGTGTGACTGACCTCAGTTTTAGGAAGATGGATGTATGTTCATATTCCTTCAAAGCCTGGGTACCAAATTGTTCTGTTTTCTGTACCCATTAAGTGGGCTAGCCAAGTGACAGTTTTGAGGAAGTCTCATCTACTGTAGCCTTTCCTTCACCATATGGTATAGATGCTATAAAGAGAACGGCCCGGTTGTCGGCAGTGGATCCTACCGCCGTTCCTGTTTGTGGTGCCGTAGATGGCTGTGCTGGCTGACATGCTCAGCTCTGTTGATGTGCAAACACAATAGTGTTAGGCTCGGCCTGCACTGGAGACTTATGCCAGAGGAGTAGCACAGAAGTGTTATCTTGTCAACCCCCCCTTTTTTCTCCCTCAGGGTGACAAGGCCTCAGTCTCCTTGGCAAAGTCTTTTCTTTGTCCTTTGACGCCTGCCCCTTGCTCTTGCAGGGCACCGCAGCATCAAGGTCTTGTCACCAGCTTCCTGAGCTCCACTCTAGAAACACGGTTGGGCTGGCTTCTAGCCGTGTGGTGGGAAGTTCTTAAAACACACGGGCTGTCTGCTAATACAGTTTCTGCTTTATTCTCTACCTGTTGTAATGATGCACTTAGAATCATAGAATCATTTAGGTTGGAAAAGATCTTCAAGATCATCGAGTCCAACCATCATCCATGCCCACTAAACCATGCCCTGGAGTACTTTGTCTATGCGCTTTTTGAATACCCCCAGGGATGGTGACTCAACCACTTCCCTGGGCAGCCTATTCCAATGTCTCACAACCCTCTCAGTAAAGAAATTTTTC
>JANZLQ010000009.1:13254921-13292252 GCA_026212715.1 Elanus axillaris | reverse complement strand
CTGGGCCTGATCCCCTGTTTGTCCTGGACTTGCCATGTGAGTGCTCTCAAGATGAACTGTTCCATAATCTTCCCTGGCACCAAGGTCAGGCTGACAGGCCTGTAGTTCTCCAGATCCTCCCTCTGACCCTTCTTGTAAATGGGCGTCACGTTGGCAAGCCTCCAGTCATCTGGGACCTCCTCCATTGACCAGGATTGCTGATAGATGATGGAGAGTGGCTTGGCAAACACCTCCACCTCCACTTCATTTTGTCCTTTCTGTTGAAATGTCTTTAAATTTGTATGACAACATAAGCTGCTCATGAAAGAGCCGTAGGGAAAGGTACACTTGACCAAAGTACCACTCTTGATTTCTGTAGTGCTCCTTTCCCCTCGTCACAGTGCCTGTCCTCAGCGATTTCATAGCGTCTCTCCAAGCACCTCCTGTGTACGTTCTCCTATATTAATCCCCAGTGTTTGGCCTCCTCTGCTGTTTAAACAATTCCGCTTTGGCATGAAGTGTTCTGCAGAATATGCTCATACAAATAGCACAATTGCTATGGTGCTCTGCCAGCGTCTTCAAAGTAGGAGCCAACTTTTGAGAGTCAATCTCTTTGTTAAGAGCATCCTATAAAAGACTTTGAAGTCTGTATCTGGATTCAGCCAGGAAGCTTCAATACTCTTTGCATAATGGCAGGCTAAATTTTACTGGCATTCAGATGCCACCAGCTGATTGTGGTTCTCCTGCGACCAAACTGCAGTGTTACTCTTGAGCTTGTGTTTAACAAAATGAAGGCTTCCACTGTATTCTTTTGTAAGGTTTTTAACTGGGCAAACCCATTTCTCTGAGAAGAAGATGTGCGTGTATGCCAAGGTAATACTGCATCAAGTTTCTGAGAGCGAATAAGGGACATGAGGAGCTTTCGCGTAAGAGCTTGATGGTATATGGTTCACATACCTGACAGAGAAAGGGAAGCAAACTATTTCAAATCACATTTTATCACTTCCTAAGTTCAAGTCTGTTTTGCATGGACACAGAGTTAAATTCAAGTAGAGTCCCTGTTAATCACTTTGCCTCCCAGGGCCCCATAGTTTTATTGGTAGCTTTGTTCTTCATGGCAGAATGATAGTGTGGTGGTGTGCCCTTTCCCAAACATGTCCATTCAGTTTAATTAAGGACAACTCAGTTTTTCCATTGCCACAATATGGCAGCATTGGATTGGTGAAGATGCTGTTTCTGGAGCTAAGAAGCTCTACCTCAGCAAGGAATGATTTAGAAAATCCGGAAAAAGAGCCAAATGTCAGAGACCACTTACACTATAACATAATGCCTATATTTGGAAGCTGTAAGTCACCTTTGGGTTTTATGAGCATCTGAATTTTTGTTTTCAGTCTTGGTCTCCTCCCTTGTTGGACAGATTTGAATAATTCAGTGCAAGTTAAATAACTTGCCCATGTCCAGTTTTAATGACTCAGAAGAAATCAATGTTGCCGCAAACACAACACTCTTTGTGAGCCTCTCTCTTCCTGCAGAATTACAAGGAAACAGGCAAAAAGTAAAAAATAAAATTATTGAAAAATAAAAAACAAAAATAAAAAAATCCCAAGACTGTGAACATTACACAGAGCATTTTCCCTGATTTCTAAACCGCTTGAAATGAGGTGGACTGGTTTGAAGGGAGGTGTTATTACTCTTAGCTAAATATAATAAGAAATGCAATATGGAAGAAGAAAAATGCATGTTATCATGATACAAATGAAACTAAAAGCCAGCTCCCCCCTTTTTAAAATATGGGCGACTGGTTTTGGTTTTTTTGGTTTCTGTCAGAAGTCAGTTGAAACAACTTGTGCGTTTTTTTGTGAGTAAATATAACTGTCATCAGATTATTTCCTGTCCCCTCCATCCCTGTCCGTTCCCCCAGTAGTATTCCCTTCTGCTGCCTGAATTACCGTGTAGTGAAGTGTTCGGCACAGGAGTAATCTGTGAAGGAGTAGGTACAAGCGGTGACAGAGAAGCCTCCTGGATTGTTTTGAACAATGTCGGAAGTTAAACTGCATTGCCATTGCCTGTACCTGGTCCCTGTTAGTAGATACATGCAGATGAGATTGCTGTGCTCAATATAATTTAATATAGGTATTTGATTTGCTGCTTCTTTATTCATTAGGCTACTACTCTGTAATCATTATGTTACTGGCAGTCTCAGGCCTTCTGTGGTTTCATATCATGCGTTTGAGGATTTGGGGGTTATTTTCAGCTGCCTAGTCTATTTTAAACTCTCTTTTAAAATTAAAATTAAAAATAAAATCAACAAATAATGAGTTAGAACAGATTGATCCTTTTGAGCAGTTTGTCTAATTAACCTTTGACTCTCAGGAATCAGCTTTGGTTCTGTTCCATCAAGTGCAGTGTATCCCAGCCCTTAATAACCAACATTTCTTCTGAGGACGCTGGAAGTCTTCCATGACTCTTCCTTCCCAAACTGCTGCCACTTTCTTGGCATTGCACTGGTTTGCAGAGACAGAGTTGGAGAAGGATAGGAAAGAACAGTAAGAGGACAGCAAGAGAAAAGGACATAGGATGGCCTATAACTTAGCAAAGTGTTTCTAACAGCGCAGTTAGCTCAGGGCTCGTGTCTTCGGTATTCTGCACCCCAAATTGAGATGGGTTAGCAAATCTTTGTGAATGTAACGATGAATGAAAGGAGAGTATTTGTGCTTACCCTGCATGCGCCCAAAAGGATGTCCTTTCTGCAGCTTCCTCTGGTTTAGAAGTTTGAGGGAATCCTCAGAAAGAGAGACTTTATGAAAGTGGAAATGAGTAGACAATGTCCAGTCTCCTTCCCCCTTTCCTGAAAAAGGGAAGAATCAGGCCTGACATGTGATCTTCCACGTGGAAGGGGAGGTAAATAGGATGCTTCCGTGCTGCTCTTAATCCTCTCTGTGATAGAAACCCCCGGAATTTGCACAAGTGTCCTGTCTGAGCATCAGTGCCTCACAACTCAGGAGACTTCTTTTCTGGGTCGGTGGACAAGAAAAGAATGATGTTTCTTTAGCATCACAGAAATTCTGGGAGTTTTGAGCAGCTCCCCTCTTAATTTCACCACACATGACCTGCTCTGCTTACTAACATAGGAAATGTCTATATGCACAGCAGCAGCATGGATTTTGTCCCTTTGGAAAGAGATTGGAATGGGTGTTGCCAAGGAGGAGGTCAAGAAGCCTTCCAGGTCTCATTATACGTGGGCACTCATGTGCTTTCAGCTGCTGGTTGTGGTTTGGGTTATTTTGGAGCATGTCTTCCTCCCTTCCAGGGTGCTAGGAAGAAGTTTGCAGTTCTTGCAACCTCCCTTTCTGGTTTTGCACTCATGCCTTGGGAATGCATAATGTCCAGGGTTTATGAATCATTATCCTGTTCCTGCTGTGGTATAGCTGTGCTGAAACCACAGCATCGGTCGAACATCAGGTCCTCGATGTAAAGTTTGTAGGTCCTGCAAAATGATGGCTTTGCCACAGGTATAGTAAACAGAACAGCAAGGAGAGAGCTGTGTGTGAGAGGATTGAGAGAGCATCCCTGGACCCAGGGAACTTCGGAAATGGAAAAAAGAAAAGAGTGAACTGATTCAGTTGCCTCCTGCCTGCTAGCTTGGGTAATGCTGCTGTTTCCCCCCTTCAACTCTCAGTAGTAACCATCCATAATTCATGTTTTCCCCCTTTTAGTTCCATTACAGTTTCCTTTCTCCCCATGACAAATACTCCAATCACTCACATAATGTAATAGGATCCGTGAATGCAAACATCGGGGGAACAGTGTTTGTCTGGCCTGTGCTACACCGCCAATTTGCTTGATGGATTTCAACTCCTCTGCTCCTTCCATTTACTCCTGGTTCTCTTCCCAGCTGCTGTGTCTTGATCTGCTTTTTGGTTTCAAACCATTCTGTGGGCAAATCAATGATGACTAGACATTGAAGAGCGCTGCTTTCATCCGAAATGGGAAACTGCAAAAAAGTAGCCCTAAATAAATTTACATATCTGTATATCTATATATCAATATATCTATATCTATATAAATGTTTCTGAAATTATGTGTAAAATTTATATTAGCTATTTAATATGTAAGTATATATAATATATATAACGTATTTATATAAATACATACTATGCTATAATATAGGTGTATATGTATAAAGTAAATACAAATTTACTTTTTCTTAAAAGGAAATGCAGCTTCCTGGTTTTATCCTAATTTCTACTTACTGTAGATACATTTTTCCTGAGAATCTTCCAAATCATTTTGTTGTGTTATTAGCTGGCAGCTAGTCCCAAAGCAATATGGCATGGTATTCTCATCCAGGCCCATCAGCTTACTTCATAAGCTCTCCTGTGGCTTCCAGCAGCCGTTAAGACGTGGCAGCAGACGCGATTTTTCCTTCCATTTAAGGAGTGACTGAGAAGACACAGATGCTTTTAGTGGAAAAGGAGAAACTGATTTTATTTCCTTGTCAGACTTCAGAGGGGTAGATGGAGGAAGTTTATGAGGCTGAAAGTCATTAAGCATGCTATTTTTCTTTCTTCTGCCTGCTTTTTGTTTTACTGGGGTTTGAGTGAACAGGGTCTTGGAGGGGAAAGACAACTTTGTAAATGGGATATGCCAGCAAAAATGAGATGGTTTTTCATAGTGTGCGCACTGATGAACATCTTAAAAGTTAACTCCTTCTCTGTAAAGGCACCCCACGTAGGTCAGCCGTTGCCCCCCGGTCGGCGTGGGCAGCCCCGAGAGGGAGCAGCACAGATTCCTCTGCAATGCCCAGGGCTGGAGCTGGAGCCAGTGCTTGGAGACTTGCTCCTCGGTCGTCTCTCCGTGTTAAGCGTTTAGTCCGCCGTCCTGTGGGTGGGAGCCCGCCGTTCCTTCACCTGCCCTCCTGCAAGGTAGTCACCCCTGTAGCGGGCAGTCAAGAAACCAAGCCTCGGCTCTCATTAGACATTAGCAGCAAGGGACAACTCCAAATATATCATCATCAGCTCTATATTTAAAACAACTAGACAACCAAAAAACCCCCCAAACCCTCCACCCTAAGTACTCCTCCCCACCCCCTGCCCCTGCATTTGCTTAAGCAGCAAGATACACGTTTTTGTCAGGTTTTGGCTGTAATCATTCCCCACCCTCCACGTACTTCCCGAAGCAGCACGGGCTCGGTGCCTAAGCTTCTGCCTGCGCTTAAAACAATTAGAAAACAGTTAATCACAGCCCTTAACCTCAGTCTGCCTACAGCCAGCGGCAAGCGGGGATGCACCACAGCCCTCGCAGTGAACACGTACCTGCGGCAGCCGCTTCCCCGTCCCTCGTCATTCCTCACCCTGTCACCTGGCACACGCCAAAAGAAAAACAGAGGCTGCGACTGGCATGTGAATGGGGATGAAACGGAGCGTGCCCTTTTGGCAGGAGAGCTGGGGACGGAGGTCAGGTATGGATGGGGAGAGCAGGCAGCTGATGGGCAGTGCTCCCTCCCTGGTACCAAGGGCCATTAGCACAGCTCAGCTGCATTGTTATTGGGTGGTTTTTTTGGCTTTTCTTCTCCCAACTCTCACGTTTCATGCCATCTCTTAGAGCAGAACTGATTTACAACTGAGGTCAGTTTGTGTAGATATGCAAATACAATTTTAGCATACAAATTTGATGACCCAAGGGGTCTTGTCCTTTTCTTTCTGTTAACTAACTCCAACGTGAATCTGTCATCAAGCGCTTCTGTTATGTGCATCCATGCTCTACTCTTGGATATGTCAGTCATCCATAAAACTTCAGTGTGGGCCCTAACATGGTTATGGGGATCTTATCTCAAGAACAAAGGGGAAAAGTTTATGGACTGAAAGGGAGGGAGGAGGGAAAGATTTAATCGTGCTCAAAATAACGCTTTGGGGTTGAGTGTTTTCTGCACAGGCTATTTATAATAATGTCTGTGAGTCTAGCTGAAGCATGATTCGGTACAGCTGTATGCTAAAGAAAGAGCCAGAAAACTAAGAGAAGTCAAATGGCATTTCTTGATGTTGTTAACTTTAGTCAGGCTTATGCACTGACTAATAGAAAGCATGAGGTTTTTGGAAAAGTGCAGGCCCCGAGCAAAGATGTATAAGCTTGCAAAGCAAATTGAGACCAATCCTCAGTTCCCATGGCAGCTGGATGACAAACCCGAGTTGGTGACGACTGGCTATGAGCCTTGTGCCCTACCTACCCGTGGGCAGGAGAAGGGCAGCGATGGCTGTCCAAGGAGCTCGGCTCTTCCAGGCTGAGGAAGGAGGGTTGCTGGCTACCGGGAAGGAAAAGCAAGGTGGTACTAAATCCGGCTGTGCTGGCGTGCCTGGAGACTCACCGTGCACCAGCTGTCGGCAGGCTATCAAGGTGTGGAAGGCTAAGGCGTAGGCACTGGGAATGCCAGCTTCCAGGTGGGTTCTTGCTGCTCTGCCTTCGCAGTCGCCCTTCATCACAGCACCCAGCAGCTTCTCTAGGACGCCGTTGTGAGGCCAAGTGTTTGCTTCAATGCTTTGCCGACTCTCTGATCGCTGAACTTCATGCTTCACCTTTTTCCTCACTTCGTCCTCACTCCCTTTTTCTCAAAACTAGCCAGTTCTGCGCTGAATGGGAACCTCAGCTCCGCTCCAGGGTCAGCTCAGCAGATGCAGGTGACTGTGCTGGTTGCTGCAGGGCTTTGCTCCGGAGACCTTCTCCCGTGACAGTGGCAGCCAAGTGACCTGTGTCCATAATGGCTGCAGTTCTAGTGCTGTGCAGGGATGATCCACAAACTGGCTACAATCCTAAATCCTCTCTACCCCTGTGCTAGAGCGCCCTTCAAACTAGTTTTGGAGGAAGCAGCTTCTCTTCCTCAGGTGAAGACCTCAGGTGCATTCTGCATGGATGGATCTTGGATCTGCCTTTGTGTGGCAGTTTCTGTCGATCCCCTCTGCCTTGCTGCGGAGCCGTAGGTTCGCTGGTTTGCAGGCAGATGACCCTGTGGTGGGTCTTAAGAAGGCCCTGACATCCCCCATCGCAAGAGCAGATGGGATTTTGTGGGCAGTGCGAACTCAAGCTGGGAAGTGAAGCTCAATGCAAATAAAACGTGGTGATGGCTCATGGTGAATAGGAAGGCACCAACCAGCAAGGGACCTATTGGCAACTTTGCAGTATTGCAAAAGGTTGCTGAAAAGGCTTAAATTATTCTGGGCTACATGGGATTAGAGAGAGGAACCTAATGTTACATGGTTTTAAGTAAGAAGACTTTGAGGAAAGGATTGCAATGCTACCCTGAGGAGTAGAAATGTGCTGTAGCTATAGGCATTTGCTCAGCACTGTGACTAATCTTCTGGAAACCAAAAGGAATTCCCTTAGAGGAGAATGCCGTGCGTCACCCGTGGCCAGAAAAAGAGGGAGTCACGTGTTTCCTTGATAGCACATCATGTTTGCATATTTTTACTGCTGGAGAAGAGTCCTTCATCCCGATCACTGCATGTTTTCAAGTATTTTGAGTGTGCCTGGGGTGCCAGGATATTAATTTCAAAAGCTTGGTTTAAATAGATCATGTAAGCAGTTGAGTCAGTGAGTATTTTTAATAGGGTTTCAGATACAAGTAGGGCCATTTTCATCAAGTTGGTGTACTTACTTGCATTACAGGTTTCTTACCAGTGTACTTTAAAGCTCGTAGATTAGAGCAGGTGCTCCAGGAACCCAAAGGTTTCTTTAGGAAACACGATTTTTCTACATTATTCACGAGTTAGTGTTTGCGTACTGCAGGTGAGTATGAAAGAAATGATACAATGGTTTATAAACAGAGTACTTAAGTCTTGTGTTGTAGACAGCAAGAGCTTGGGCTTTAGCATTGGCTTTTGGTAACTCTCTTCGCATTTCTGCTTTATTGGAGAGTTTCTTCCTCCCCACCCCACACCCCCCCAGTTCCTTATTATGTTCCCATCTACTCTGAAATCCTTAGCAAACACATAAGCTACAAACAGCGGGTGGAGTTTTGAGCTGCTTTCGGTGTTTGTAGGATTGCTGATGTAGTGCCTAAATAAGCAGCCTAATAAGTAGCCAGATTTTTTTTTCAAAGTGTCAAACCGCCAAAGCAGCAGCCTTGAAAGAAGCTGCATTTCCAAGCTGATATTGCATAAGGTAGCACATACTAATGTTGCTTAGAATTCCTGGAAGAAATAGCAGTAAATAACTGGCTGTCAAGAGCAATTTTCCAGGTAGTGGACTGTAATCCAATGCGCAGGGACAGCATCTGTGATGGTGCTTCAAGGACAGAAGCGTCTTGCAGCTGGTTGTATGAAGGCTGATATTTGCTTTTGCTGATTCCTTTTGACCCAGAAAAAATACCTGGTGTCACCTGAGGAGGAAAGAGTAAAGTACTGGGCAAACACTGAGCTCTGTAAATTTGTAACAGTAGAGGGAAGTCTTTTTCTCACCAAGAGTCAAACCAATGTTGTTGCAAATCACGTAACAATGTTGAATTCAGATTTTCTTCTGGCCCTGCATATGCAGTATCTCTGCAGCATGTAAACATTTTGTATGGGTTCTTTATTCATCTCTGAACAAGAGTGCAGCATCCCTGTAAATGCAATGAGATAAAGTAAAAAGATTCCTGCTCCCTGTTTTATTACTTGCTTCTGTGTAACTCTGCATACTTTGTTTTAAATAAAAGCATACCAGTTGAAGGAGTGCTTGTGGGGCTTTACTAGCGTAAATGGGAAGGACGGTAGGAGTGTACAGCAAGATGATGATCTGTAATGAAAACAGTACTTGCATTTGGGGCAGTCTGTGTCAGTCTTCTGCAGCTATTGAGTGTCAGATAATCCACAATTAACATTCTAGAAATAAATCAGTCAATTGGTAGAAGCATCAGCAGCCTTGATTGATAAATTCTATTTTGGTGACTGAAAAGTCTCTGGCTTCAAAAGGAAAAAGACAAAATAATTTGCATAACAAAACCCACATTGTTGTACAGCTTGCAAAAGGAATGGCAAAATGTTAGATTTTAGTATGTACACAGGGACTTGAAGCAGTCTTTGCAGCAGCCCAGCCGGCTGTGAGCATCCTGGATACCTCCACGTGTGTGTTAGACCACCTCCCTGTCACCTCTCCTGTGTTTTTCCGAAGTGCGCTGCAGCAGAGGCGGCTCATCCAAAAGTGAAGTGAGCCCTGAATTCCGAGACAGGTCTTGATTGTGGCTTTATTGCTGCTGCCCACGCTATTGGAATTTGTTCTCCAAGATGCACCAGCCTAGGCTCCTTCTGAAGTTCAGGTTTAGACACAACACTGCAGTGCTTTTTAAATGGAGGTGCCTTCCTTGCTCAGTGCCTGTCCCGTCTTTATTTTGCTTGCTGGCTGGATTGTGAGGAAAATGGAGTTAAAAAATCCCATGTATTGGCTGTGTACTTACCTTCCAGTTTGGCTGCATGCTTGTGTGTGGCCTAGTGTGTTCACCAAATGGTAACAAAAAATCATGTGTCCCCTGCTACTGTAGTGGTTGGGCTTTCATGGAATACCTTTTTCTTTTTCCTGATTATCCCATTGTTTTCTGAACCACCTCCACCATCTCTGTCTTAGTAATAATAGCTTCTACAGACTGAAAATGTGTGGTCTGGGTTTTTTTTATAATTCACTGGATATAGGCTTTTTATGGTGCTTTGAAGGCGTCTGAAAACCACAAGTACATTAAAGTGAAAGCACATTCGTGTTTAGGGGTTAGGCTGTGAATACCTGTAGTAGAAAGCGTTTTGACACAGTAGAAGGACAGGACTAAAGCTATGTTTGCTCGCTGCTGTTACAGGATGGATGTATATAATTAATATATAAGATGTCAATAGATGTTCAAGAATTACGCAACATTACTCTGAGGTTTTGAAAGGCTAATAAAACTTCTTGTAGTACATGGCAAATTATATCCTTTGGCAGGCTTCTGCGTCTACTATTTGCACAGTCTTGAGTATGAGCTTTTAACTGTACTGACTCTTTGCTGTGTCTGTCTACAGACTTGTGAGAGTCATTTAAACAATATTAATACGCATCATTTGATTCTTCCACTGCCATGCAAATGTTTTTTGTATCCCCGGGTAAAGGAAATTATCCTCTGGAGTCCAAGGCTAATATATTAAGCGACCAGTTTTAGGACTGCTAAGGAAGGTGAGCAGTCAGAGTTGCAATACTGATTTACTCTATGGGTGAGTAGCCTGCCAGCTTTCTCCCACCAGGAGGTGGGAGGTGCGGCTTCACCGGTGCTGCATAGAAGGGAAGGATCAGGATCACCTCCTTCGACCTGCTGGCAATGCTTCACCAATACTTTTCAGGTTCATACCTGTCCATGAGCCCTGCAGCTTGGTGGGGATGCAACAAGATCTCTTGCTGAAGTTCCTTAGCATGGAAAGATTGGGCTTTTGCAGTACATGGGGACACACGCCAAGTAGCTGAAGTTGAATGAGGATGGGTAATTTCTAATTACTCATTAAACCAATTATGAAAGTATAGATGTTGAACAAGGTTCTCCTATATACCTTGATTTAGCTGTGATTTTACCTGTCTTACAGGGCACAATCCTGCTTGAGTAAGTCTCATAATTTTGTTGAAGCGAATGAAATTTGGTAAGCAGGATTTAGCCCCAAGAGGTAAAATTAGAAAAGATTCAGTAGGTGAAGAAATTTGGGGTTGATTAGCAAATGGCATTACAAGAATAGTAATTATGGATTATCTCTCTACCATACTTTCAAACAGTTATGCACATTTCCGTCACATCTCCCTCAAATGTCTTGAGCTTGGTTGTCTTAGTTACTGTACCTCATATATAATATTGTAAATCCCTGGGAATGACTTTGGGACTCCCAGAAACCTGTTGATACTGAAGAACAAAGCTGACTAAAACCAATAGAAATGCTTAGAGCCTTTCTCTATGTATGTCGTCCAGAAGATCCTTCATTAATTTAGTTAATTTAGGTTATTGAAAAATGTAATGATTAATGTAGTTTCTCTGTAAGTTGAATTCAGATACACTTGTAGGTCAGGAAACAGAAAATGTGTTTAGGACAGCTAGTTCAAAGCAAGCAAAGTAACACTGGTTCTCTCTTACTTTGGTTTATTCTATCCTGAGCAGTTTTTGTATCGGTACCTCTGTAGACTCTTTTGTGAAGTGAGAAGATAAAATGAGCTTCAGTTCTGCTCTTACTTGTGTTTCTGTAATGCTTGCGATAGAGTGATTCATTCTTTTTTCTCTCTGTTTTTTCTTACAGTATCAAGCTTTTGGCTGTGCAGGAGCTGGTCGATAGAGAAGCGCTGGAAAAGGTATTTAACAATATATCTAATACAACTGTCACAATACATTTAAGCTCTTAAAGCTCTCTGTATTAGCTGGGCTTCCTAGCTTCATGGAAAATCATGCATCGTAAAATAGGACATCTTCCTAGCTACATAGTACATGAAGTCAGAGGGGTGACTTTTTGTCCAAGTTGACTGCATGCTTCTGGCGTTTTCTCATTTTACAGTGGGCTTGCAGCAAGCAATGCCTCTAGCCTGCCCACATTAGCTTTCCCCAAATCAGTTCCTTGCTAACAGCTAGGATACTTGGATGATTTGAACCCACAAAGGTGAATGTCTGAAGCAGAAAGAGTGTCTTGAGGAGCCCCTTTTGAACATCCAGCTCAGGGGAATGGCAGGAGGTACCTTGGCAGAAACGTGGTTTAATTTAGCTATGAAGAGATCGAAGTGGCCAGCTACTCAACGTGACCCTAACACCACCAGCTGAGTATATGGCGTCTGTTCACCTGAGCTCCTGCTTTTAAGCCTGGCCTTCCAACGAGCTGAGGGACGTGTCCTGGGGATGGTGGGGTCTGCCAGCAGCCTGCACTCGGCTGCGTCGGGGGCAGAGACAAAGAGCTGTGCGGAGCCGGTGGCTTTCTCCATCCAAGCAATGTGGTCCTGTCCAGTGTGTCGGACCCCATCGGCTCAGCCAAGGCACCGGTGCCTCAGAGGCCGGAGATCCCACTTGTGGAGCCGCAGCAAAACCGGCAGCCACAAAAAGCTGGAGGGTTTGTAAGCAACGTCTAGTGTTTCTCCTCAGCCAAGGGTATTGCAAACACAGCAGTACCCTATAGATCATTTCCTTCTGCATGAAGAACCAGATGTTGTATTTACTGGTTTATGGTTTTGCTGGCCTGGAGGGTAGGACTGGGCTCCCAGTGCCCACGCTGGGACCGGTGGGTTCCCTTCGTGTTCTCCACCAGCTCCTTCGTCTAGAGGACCAAGGCGCCAGCCAGGAGGCAGCATGGCAATATGAGAGACTTGGTAGGATCCAAAGAAAAGAACTGGATTCATAGCCCTGCTGGGAAGAGTGCGGCCTTACGGCAGGTGTCGAGCTGGTGCTGACCCAGGCAGCCCCTCTGTGGCTATGGGTGACCTGGCAAGGCTCGGTGAGGAAGGAGGAAGCCTTCTCCTGCCTCAAGCACATCCTATCTCTGTAAGGGAGAAGGTTCTCCAGCGCTGCGTTAAGGCTGTGTCTGCCAGGTACTCTAGAAATACCGCGTAAAATGAAATCTGCTGCCAGCGGGTGCTGCTGCTTCAGCCTTGTGCTTTGCCACTGACTGGAGATGCATTTCACAGAGGTCTTATGTGCAACACAGTTAATTCAAGAGGGGCCTCTCTTTGTTGGCTTTGGTGAACTCTGATTTTGACCCAAAGAGGTGGATTTTGTTAAAAGGCAGCGACAGAGGACTAGGCAGGTGATACTGTAGTTTTTTGCATGCGAAGAAGACGTGGGTCTCAACCACTCGTTGTGCAAAACAGGTTAATATTCACAAATTGTTTGCAGCAGTGGGCTTCTCTGGCACCTCGCACCCTGTACACTTCCCACCTTTCGGTCGGGCCTACGCTTCCCTTTGGCCCAATGCCTCCTAAAACACGGCTTGGCAAGAGCGGATGACCTCAGCCCAGTGGGAGTGGCTGTTTGAGGCATTGTCTGGAACTCTGCAGGAAGCTCTTCAGAAAGGCTCAGCCTCAGAAAAATGATCTTTCTAAATTAAGCTCTCTGAATATTTGATATCTGCTTTCATACAATGCCAAGCTTAAAGAATTTAAAAGGCCAGTTTAGCCCTCTGGAAAATAACGGGGTGGAATTATGTAAGTTCAAAGAAGTTTGCTGTCTTTATTTTTTAAATTCAGGAGGGTAAAAAAAAACAGACTACAATAAAATCCCTTGTCCTGCCTGCTTGCAGAGTCAGGTTTTGAGAAGACATACTGAGTTTTGTACTCGTAAATCATTATTTATCACATTATATTGCAGGGATACAGAATATTATTAAATGATAATATTTTAATAGTCATTGAAAGATTGAGTTTTCTGGTTTTTGAAGGGAAGTTTTCTTTAAGATAGCTGTGAACATGATAACTTAAAAGCACTATAGGACACTTTCTAGTCTGTCATAGATGGCTTTGAACTTTTGTAACCTTATTATTTCTAAAATGCATTGCTCAGCTTTGAAAGTGTCGTTACGTGTTTTTGACACTTGCATGGAAACCCAGGGTGAGTAGAAGATGCTGGTGAACAGCAGTGCCCCCTGAAAAGACTTATGGGCACACACTAGTGTTCGTGCTGCAGGCTAGCTCCATTAAATCAGATCACGTTCAAGTTAAGTGCATGTGTAGCAAGTCGCTTGAGAACCAGGGCCTTGAGCCAGTATCAGAAAATTATCTGGCGCTGCAAAACACAGTTTACCGTCACCTTTTTGAAACAAGATGATGGTCTGGGAGGCAAGGCACACGAAGCAGCAGGCTGTCAGAACAGGCTGGGAGAACCTATTTGAAGTGCTGGGGTCTTGAGAAGATGGGAACCCCCTGTGGGTATGTCATGGAAAGTTGTCAAGCTTGTCTGACCCTTCGATGCTTCTCATCAGCTGGTTTGTTTCTCTGGGGTACCACGGGCTCCTGTAAGCACTGCGGAAGGGGGGGCTGCTGGACCCCAGCACCATGCTTGCTGTCATTAAGAGGAATGGGAAGATAGTAATTTATCTCAGTGAAACAGGACCAGGTCACATAAGAAGAACAAGAGTCTTTACCTGCAGAAAATTCTGGGTCAGAGATAGGTTTGTTAGTGTTTGTTTTGGCCATAGCCCATCAAACCCGTCCCAGCACGTACTCCACGAGAGCGGTCTCACTGGCAGCTTAAAACTAAGCGCGTTCTTACTTGCATTTTGACTTACCTTGAACCTTCAAATCGATCTGTTTTCTCCCCCCTGCCTCCTTGATGAGCATTTCCCAGCTGGTGTGGGATTGGACTGCTGGCATCCCTTTGCTTAGAAGTGCTGCTGCCGTTTGCCAGGGCCAGTAACGAACGCGGGTGGCAAGATGCCAAGGGAAGGCTTGTGGTCATGACAGCCTCGTCCCTGCGAGGGTTCAAGGCCACTCAAGCTTTCGAAAGAAGTATCTCAGGCACGCAGGTTTTTTGGCATCCTTTATGAAGCGTCTCTTCCTCTTCCAGCAGCACAGCTCTGGGAGAGACCCCCCAGAGACGCTCTTGCCCCAGTGTGTTTTTGAGTACTTTACTCGGTCTAATTTTCGGAAGTCCTTAATTGCAGGTGGAAGAATTCTACTTGGCAAGTGTTAATTGTTTTTATTTGGGGAAGGGGAAAAAATAATTCTCCTGAGGAACATGCTGTTTTTATAGTTTAAAAATAAATCTGTTCAAGTAATTAGGCAGGTGAGATTTCACATTGGTTGCTGTTTTAGCCCTTAAATCTGTAGACCTTTTCCATTGGCAACAGGTATGCCGGAATAATTGTTCTCAATGGTGCTTGATGCCAGTAGGATGGGCAGGAAGAGTCATCCATGTTGTAAGAAAAATATTCTTTGCGTTCTGTCAGATGTTCCCCCCTGCACCTTTCAGGTGTTAACACAGGCTCTTGTGCTCATTTCTCCTTCAGAGGTAGGTTACTGAGGAAAGTTAAATAATCTCTACAACAACATTATATTTAGTACTCCCCTGACAGCTTTTTATAAGATAAGCCTGCTTTGGGAACAAGCCTCAGTAACCCATTATTTTCCTATTTACATATTAATAAGCAAGTGCACCTGCTGTTACTTGGGATGAGAAAGGACTGTCCAGTTGACTCCAGAGTCAGAGCAGTTTGTTGGCGTCTCATCTAGGAAATGCAAATCATGTGACTCTGATCTGCAGTTTGTGGAAGTGTGGAATTCATCTGCAAAGTGATGATTATTCTGCTTGAAGTTGGTAGTGATCTGCCTAAAGTGGCATGAGAGAGATGCTGTGTGGGCTGAAGCACGGTAGGAGTTGGGGTGAGAATTGTGATTTTGTTCAGGGATGGTGTTCTTGAAGTTGATGCTAACTTGCAGTGTGAAAATCAGGATAAGTAACACAGGTTTCACTATCAAGGTCTGTCTGTGCCAGTAATGGCAAATTTATGCACTGTGAGCTATGTCCAAGACGCCAGTGAAAAGAAAGTGAGAAGAACAAAGTAATTATCAGTAGGCTTACGTTGCCTGTATGGGGATTTTCACCTTCACTGGAGAAGTTTTGGAGGTCACAAATCAAAAGGGATTGAAACTCTTTCACCTGGTGTTCGGAAGTGGAGGTCCTGTAGCTGTGAAGCACAGGATACATTCGCTAGGCACCAGGAGAGGCGGCAGCGTGGCTTCCAGCCGTCCTACTACGGGAAGGGATCTCTTCTGTCTGCTGGCCAAACGTTACGTGGTCACCCATTGGGCATTTCTGCTGGTGTGGACGTGAAGAGTTTTGATGATAGAATGAGAAAACTGATCAGCCTTCCCCTCCAGATACATATTCCGCTCCCCCTGCGAGAGTTATTTCTCTTTCCTCGAAGAGAACATCTTTACCCTGGTGAATAAAGTGGAAAGCTTAGCACTGTAAGCAAGCAATCCCTAAGATCTGTGCTCATTTTTTGACTTTTTCCACCTCCCTCAGCAGTACTAATGGCTGGAGTTCTCTTCTGTGATGTGAAATCTGTTTCATGGGTTTCCTCACCCATAGGAAAGACCAGATGTCTGTATTTGGGAGATGTTCACTAGATGCAACCCCTTCCCATCACGCAGAATTTTCATACTGTGCCTGGGGAATCAATGAAGAACAACTGGGGTGATACTGAGGAGGTGGCACTGTTTTAGTAAAATAAAATTAACCTGCCTGTCATTGATTAGAAGCAGCTTTTGTCTCGGGGGAAACGCAATGACTAATGTTGCCCACTTTTGCAGGGTGAGACCCAGGAGATGAGGACAAAAGGGAGTGCTTGTTTCTTTCTAGCAGCATCACTCTAATAGTGCAATTTCAGCTACAGTCAAAAACGGGTTTGTAAAATGCTGAGCTGCCCTGTGCATTCCCTGCTGTAGCCCTCTCCTTTCTACACAACACACGGAGAATTTTAACTAGAAATTTGCTTTTGTTTTCTTGATCCAGTGTACTGTTTCCTCCAGATATTATCTGAACATAAAAAGTATGACGTCAATTGAGGTTCCAGAATTTCCATTATGAAATGCATCTGCTGGAGGTTTTTATTTATCTTTTGTCTGCTTTTGAGTAGATTGAGCCAGATCAGTGTTTAATCATGATTAAGCCCATTGTAATCTCTGTTTTTTATAAAATCCCTCTCGGAGCAGAGCAGGTTGTTTATTTGTGAAAGGTTATCCCTAGGAGCTTTTCGGTGTTTGAAAGAGAGGTGCTGTTTTCCATTTGCAGGGCTAAGCATAGACACATCGCTTCTTGCTGGTGTGGATATAAATATGTTTGTGTGTGCATTTGCGAGGCCAGTTGGAAGTGACCTATAATAAGCCTTGGCATGGAGCAGCTGGTCACCCGAGGCCATTTTTCTGGCCCGTCACCATTTCTTTGGTAAAAGTACCAAGTGGCTGGTCATGGAGTCAATGCTGACTTTGCAGGCAAACATTATTCCTTGTGTATAAGCTGGCACTGGCATGGGAGTCACCGTTGGTGTCTGCTGAAGGAAGAGCAGGTAAGGGCCATTGACACCCCCTCTGCAGGGTGAGGACCAACCACTGTTGGATCACCTGGAATGTATCTGTTGCCTGCTCAGCCAAAATGTCCTGCACTGTTGCTGCTGTTCAGTTTTTTGGAGAGTGCCATGGTACAGCAGTCCCAGAGAGGTAGGGAAGAATTGTTGTTAACCTTGATTCACGGAGGCATGCTGAAGTTACAAGGAAATTGCAAAATTTTGGCAAAGTCACCTAAGATGACCGACTCTGAACAGAGTCAGGAAGCGAACCTCAATCTCCTGAATCCCAGGCACTCTTCTAACACCAAGACAGTCCTTCCTCTTTGATCTGAATTTTTTTTTACTGCAGCAGACGTGTACCCCAGAAATGCAGTTAGCTCAGGACTGAGTCGTTGTGTGCATATTTTTAGCTACCATAATCCTCCCGTACATCGCGAGCCCTGCCTTGCAATCTTGCTTTGCTTTGGAGCTGCTGGTTAAAAAAGATTATAAGGCAATGGGCAACCAATTAATTAGTTGCTGTAAATGAGTTATATTTACTGCTTGTTCTTAGAACTAGCCTTCCCAGAAAGAGGTTGACCCCTCTGAAACTTAAGTACATTTGGATGTCCTCTGGAGTCAGGCAAGGAAACAGCAGTCTCGCTTTCCGAGAACAGGAAAAGGAGATGTAGACTTGGCCACTGACTGTAGTCAGGACCTTTGATCAGTCCCTTCCAGCCCTGTTGCTGCCTCATTTTTCTGTTCCCGATTTCTAGAGAGGAGAGGGGAAGTCAAGTCTATTACAGTATCCTTGGCCTAATTCAGCCTTGGGATGGACTTGTGCATATTTATCAGCTGAAGTAGGTCCTCCTGCCCTGTTCCTTCAGAGCCACCTTGGAGTCAATGACCACTCAGAGTAAAAGGAGATCATTCCAAATAGTCCAGCTGAATTTATTTTAATTATTTTTCTCACCTTATTTCCTATTATTGACCCTTTCACTCTCCCGCAGCCTTCCTATATTTCTCCCTCTCTCTTTCCCTTGTCTTGCTTGTTTATCTGAGTGCAGGTAATACACAGGGGTGCAAAGTCTTTTTTTTTAGACTTCACCTCCTGGGGTCAAGAAATCTCAGAGTGAAGGGAAGTATAGCTGTTATTATGAAGGAACCATTTGTGGCAGAGTGGAGCTGGAAACTGTGTTGACACCATTTCTTGCAATGTGGGAGGCTTCGTTGGGATTATCCCATCCACTAAATTGGCAGAGGAACCCTGCAGCTATACAGTGTTTGCCTCTGGCCTTTCACTTCTGTTCTTCTTTTCTGTCCTCTAGGAGGGATCTAGATGGCTAGAAGTTTAAGGAGATGTATCGGTGGACCTTATGGCTCTGGCCAGTTCCATAATGATTTCAGTAGCTCTCTGGAGGGCATCTATGACTACTTTGTCCTTCCAGACCCCTGTACTGCAAACTGTTGTCAAGTGGTCAGCAACATTGGAAACACAGATTCTCGTCTACTAGTACCTCTGGTGTCCTTGATCTTGGTGGATTTTTTTTCTCTTTAGTTGCATTGCCCATCTACTTTCTGATGAGCAGTGGACTTAAATAAACAAAACTCTAGAAGCCGTGCTATACATATCAGAGGGAGCCATGGCGAACACAGGTTGCTCTTTAGGAGGTGCCCTCTCCTCCCCTAGAGCATGGCTGTGCCTCTCTGAGAAGTGGTGGTAGGGAGATTAATTGTTACACTAGCTTGGCATTCTTTTGTGAGGCATCTGGTCTTAGCCCTGAACAGAAGCCAAACTTACCCATTAGTAAAATGATTCGCTACACTTCCAGAACAAGGAGAAACAGAAAATACATGTTTACAAATGCTGGCATGTGTTTTAAGGGTTTTTTTGTGGGTGGTAGAAGTAGGTAGAAGGGGTCCTTAGGCAGTCCCTTTTCCTGGCTTGCTTCTAGAAGATGGCAGAAGGCAAAGCAAGTTCATAGAACAGGACTGGTTCTGAATAGTCAGCAATTTTGGGAAAGGGTGGAGTTTTTTTCCTGTTTAATAGATTGACATAGCAGCAAGAGTGTTTTAATGTCAACCCAAATCATTTTTTGGTAGTTTATGTGGGTTAAGTAATGCACATGCCCTCTATGGGGAGCCAGAGTCCATTGCACCTGTTAGAGCAGAACTTTGGTCAGGGTCGGAGGACAGTCCCATAGACTCTGCGGAGGGTGTGCAAGTGAATGAAGACAGAAAACACATCTATTACTCACGCAAACCTATAAATAAAGAATGTGCTACTTCAGAGAGGAATCGGTGTCAGATTGGGCTCTTTAAATTAAGGGCTAGAGGTGTGAAAAAGAATTTAAGAAGCATATGAGATTTTTCTTAAAAAAGGTGAGATGACATGTCTTATTGCTAGAAGTCTGGAAGAGATCCTCCTAATAATAACTATCAAAAGAAAAAAAAGTAGTAATGGAATAGGATGCAAGACAGATTTAAATGACTTTACAGAAGGTGGCACAGCATTCTGTACAGTGGTGTAATCAATGCCTGAAGGAAGAATAAATATTTGAGGCTAGCGGTGGTTGTGAGTCATATTATATATTTTTCTTTTCCTTGTTTTTGTGTTCTTACCATGGGAAAGAATGCTGCTCTAAACAGAGATGTGAATCAGTTGGGGAAAACAGTAATACTAACAGTAGGAAAGAAATGGATGGAAGGAAAATGCCCAGTGAATAACTGTTTTTGATGCAAGGCTCTGTAGAACTGGCCAAACTGTGACCTTGTAAAAGTGAGGGCTGTGCCTTTTTACTTGTGTTACAGCAGTTTTCTTAACACACTGCTTTTATTCCTTCTCAAACTGCACATCAGCACAGTCCTGACTGTCTTTACCACCATGCCTGTGCCAGAAAGGCACTATTTTTTAAATTAAAAAAAAAAACACAAAAAAACCCAATTCACTTGCTAACTCCTCTGGAAATGAGTAAATTTTTATCATGGGAATGGAGAAAGACCTAGTTATCTTAGGTGCTTAAGCAGCTTTCCTTGATTAATAACATTCAAAACTGTGATTACCCTTTTCCCTTTAGGTTTTGTTTGTTCTTCTTTTGTATTGGCACATTTTCTTCCCCTCCTCTTTTCCTCTGGCTGAAGGCAATGTACAGGTAAGGAGATTCAGATCATGAGAAATCGCTATAGCTCGGTGGCCGGCTTGTTTGTTTGTTTTTTTTCTATTTGGTGAACAAGAAACCATCTCTTACCACTTTGGGGTCTCATGTTTCATAGGATGATTTTCTATTTGCTTTCTATATTAAGGGCTAGGTTCTGATAAATTGATTTTCACCTAGTGTAGTCGCAGTGGTTACTGGGTTGTACTCAGTGGTATGGTTTTACACTGCACCGCAGAAATCAATTCCTGAGTTTCATGTTTCATGCAAAAAGAATTGGCCCAGAGTTTAAACAAAAAAAAAACCCAGACCAAACATGAGAGGGGTTCTCAGGAAGCCACTGACTCCTGGTTGCCCAGTGCCTTACATCTAGTCCAAATGAGCCTGCAGCATAGGGCTCCGCACGTCTGCTGCACAGTCCGTGGCCGTGCAGTAGCTCACTCTGTGCAAGACATGGATCTCTTTGTGTCAGTCGCTGCTTGAAGCGGTAGCTGTAGTAATACGCTTGAAGTAGTATTTCTAAAATAGCTGATGCAACATTGCTCTAATAATCTCAAGGATACCTTCCCTAAGCATTACACCCATGTTCCCAGAGAGGTGTATTTCTGGTGGCAGAAGTGACAGCAAAATGAACCTTGTTTTCTTCATTTGGAAACAATGAGTTGGTGAAAAAAACATGGAAAAGCACCTGAATATTTACAGCAGACAACATAGTAGTAAGTAATTCAGTCATGGGCTGTCTATGACTTTAGCACAGCTAACCAGTTGAGCAGACTGTTTTATGACAACATAGCAAAAATGTTTGAACTCTCATCTCTTGTAAAAGCAGCTTGATGAAAAAGATAGCCTCATAGTCATGAGGGCTTCTTTTTATTCTTTATATCACATCACTTCCCTTAGCATGCCATTATTGCTGTTAGTGATGATACTGCCTATTTATGCAGAATAAAACACTCTCTTGTAAAGGCTTCAAGAATAAATTGCAAAGATCTGTGACCATCCTTGAGCCTTAATTCCTGTATTATGTTCAAAACTTTAAAAAGTCCTTACAGGCCCGAAAAAAAGTAGTCAGGAAATGTCTTCTGCAAAATGAGCCTGTCCCATGAAGTACAAGGAAAAAGCTCAGCTTGTGAATGGAAACGTGAGGAAATAAGAACCCACGAGACTTCTCCTACGTGGAGGTTGGTGAATATGGGTACTCTCTTCCATAGCGAAAGGGCAGCATAGGTTTCCACCAAGCATCTGTGAAGACCGCTCCCCGTTAAATGGCAAGCTGGCTGAAAGATGTTACGTATCCCATTTTGACAACAGGTGGTTAAGCATCCCATAATTCTTCAACAGTAGCTCCAGCTCTTAAAATGTGTTAAGGGAGTTACTGCATTGCCTCTTTCAGTTGTTGTTGCTTCGCTACTCTGCACCAAAGGTTTCCATGTCTTCCTTTTGAAGATCTATGAAAAGACATTGTTTATGTAAGTAATCACTTTTTTTTTTAGGATGAAGGCAGGAGCACGTGCCAGTGAACAATCTGCATTGTTGTCCCAGGGACACTATGGTTAAAGGCGAGCAGAGAACTGGTTTTGCTACAGTCAGTTTTTTTAATCATATATTCAAAGATAAAGAAAGTAATTTCCTCTTAGATATTACAAAGAATTAAGCAGTTGGGTGACTGTGGTGAGCTGTAATTCATCTGGGAGGGCAGTGTAGAAACTCACTGCTAAATTTTTCCAAAATAAGTACTTGAAAAGGAAAGCAAATAACTTGGGAGTGCAAACTTAGGCTCCTACCACTCCCCAACTGATCCTGTAAAGCCTGACTTTAAAAAAAAATCTGATTTGATTCAAACAGGTTTGTATATGGAAACAAATCATTACACCCTTTTGATAATTGAGATAACGTTAAGCTTATCAGCGTAATTATTTTCCGCACATTCATGAAGTACAATGGGCGAGTAACACAGCAGCGGCAGGAGAGAGGCGCGTGTCCGGCTGGATTCACATCCATGGGCCAGTTCAAACCAGGGCCAAGCTCATGAACGGGCTCAGATACCTGGCACAGGAAACAATGCCTTCACTTTGGAAAAATTTCCAATCCTTTAGCTGCTACCTAACACTGGTTGAGGATTTGGCTGTGCTGAAGGGCTCTGCCTTGATTTTGCTGCTCACAATGGGTTTATAGAGCTCTTTGAAGGATGCGTTAGATGTTTGTGTAGAACGTGGAGGACGGCAAGGATTTATTCGATCATCAATCTGGATGTTTTGGTTTAGCTCTAGGAACAGCAAACCAGCACATAAAGGATGGGAAGGTATTGCCCCAGGTCTCGATGACCCAGTGCGAGCAGGACACGCTAGCATGGCAGAAGGAGCAGATAAACTTTCCAGGAGTAATTCTGTGGCTGCTGCACTTTCAATAGACTGGTTCCTTATCTTTTTCTTTTTCATCCTAGAATTTTTCTCCTGAACATTATAATTTTTTATTTCTTCAGCTCTAACTTCATTGTAGAATTATGTACAGTTATGTACAAGAGGGAGAAGTAGAAAACTTTTGACAACACTAATGTATAGATATGGCTGAGACTGAAACTGGTTCCCTGAAGGGTCGTTGCTGTCCTTTGAAAACATTCATAATTACCTATCAGACCCCCATCTGCCTGCCAAGTTTTATTTGTCTTTATGTAATATCAATACTCGAGCAACACAAGCAATAAATAGTAGGCGATCTTTCATGAAGCCTTCCTAGAAGGGACCAGGTGAACGGGCATATGAAAAATGTTATGTCTTAACCTAAAGCCACCCTGACCTTCCCTCGTGTTATTTATAGGGTTCCTCTGAATGGAGTTTGTGAGTGTATCCCCCACGCCAGTGCATACATCTGTTTCTTGTGTGTGTATTTTTTGGCTACTTTTGCAAACAGGAAAGGGATACGCTGGAGGGAAAGGCAAACAAGCAGCAAAGGCCGGAGACAGCACTGTTGTCAGTGGGAAATGGGATCCAACATTGAGACTCTGTGTCAGGCTTTAGCCATAATAATGCTTCCTTCCCTGCTGTTACATTCGGTTATAGGAGAATCCAGCTGTAACCGAAAGGCCTGATGATCCTCTGTGTCCCCTTCCTTAGTTGCTCCTGCCTGTGGGAAGCGGATGCAGTGTTCCTCGGCTGCAGGAGTACGCTGAGCATCCCAGCCCCACTGCATCTTGCATCCCCTCATGACTTGCCTTGCGCTCCCATGGGTGGCTGCACCAGGACAACAGTTCTGAAGCCTTCGACCTTTCCTTACCGCTGCCTCAAGAGCCAGTTCACTACAACACACCACCCACAAATCTCTGCACCCCCTAACTCTGCCTCTTCCTCCTCGCAAACGTGATCTAACGAAACGCTCCTCTTCTTCTGGAGCATCGGTGTCAAATCAGGGTGCTTAACTTGAACACCAAAGGTGTTGATTTCAAGTTCCCTGAAATATTTGTAACTTTTCTGCTCCCGGCTTTCTAGGTCAGGCTTCATTAGGGTGCACTAACTGTAGCTGCGTCCTGTATGTGGTAGATTGGATTAGGATTACAGGTCTTTGAGACTGCTTTTTCAGTTGGAAATAAAAGTACAGTCCGCTCAGATGAATAAAGAAAAGATAATGTGCATTTAATTAATGAACATTAAATGCATTAATTCTAGGAACATGATTTTTAGCTTATACAGTACCCAGTGATGGTGCAGGGAAGGCATACATATATTAAAGGATGGACTAAAAAAGAGCAGTGCCAGATGGTCTCATGAAGCCACTGTTAATTTTGTTGTATCTTCTATCAGAAATATATGAGATCATGTTTCAGGATGGGTCTTCTGTGAGAGATGGTTGGGGGGCTTCTTCTCAAGCGCCACTGCACAATTTACAAGGTGTATCTTAGAGCTCTTCTGTTCACCCTTTCTTGAAACACCAAGTCCATCACTGGGAGATGCTCTCTAGCACAAAACAGCCCTTACCTTGGTGTTTTCCAGCCTATGACCTGCAGATTCCTACGGTCCATGAACTACTGCTAAGAGCTCCCTCCAAAGTAACAGAAAAGTGAGCCTACTACCAGAAGACTTAAATTTTTCATGAACAGGTACAGATTTCTACTTCCAGGTTTATCCAGGATCTACAATTTGAAAAAAAGGTGGTGAATTTTGACCTAATAATATAGTTTAACATCTTTTTTGCTGGTCAGGGTCTCCTTTTCAGCTCTTGCCAGCTTCTACGCTCAAACTCCAAGTCTCTTTCGCCATGACGATGTCAAATCTTTACTAATATGACACCTCGAGGTAGCTGAAATGATAAGGAATTGATAGAAGTTTCATATGCAGCTCCGATACTGATTGAAGCTGCTCCCTCTTGCACCTGTTAAAAAATAGAGGAACTGTGTATATGTGACATTTAGAAATGGAATATTTATTCCCTAGTTCTCGTCTCTCCTCTTGGTTAAGGGGAACCAAAATAACCTTTGCTTTGTTGTTTACTGCAGTGCCCTTTTGGCCTGAAAGCTTCTGTAGTAATTAACCAAAACAGACCGTTAATTGCTTTGAGTGCCTTTCTAAAGTTCAGGCGATGGTTACTGCACCGAGACATACCGTGCCGTAACAACAGGCTCACCCTGGAAGCTCCTCCTCGCTGTCCGTTCTCTCCTTGCCATCCTCACAGCCTCTGCTCTGACTCCAGGTCTGAAATGAAAGTGTCCTCCAAAGAGAAATCAGTGGCTAATGAAAAATGTGTAATTTATTAAGCCCCAAGACATTCTTTTCCTGGCTCACGTTTGGTTTCCTGAGGGTTTAGGAGCAGTGCACCCTCTTTTCGAGCAGAAGATGCTCACCTCGAGGGTGGTTGCTGACTCAGTGCAGTCCCCGGTGCTGGTATTACAGGAGTAACACTTGACAGGCAAAGGTGTTCAGCACGGAGTGGTGTTGTCCTCTGGAAAAGATGACCCTGCTGTGCCTGGTTTGGGACTTGCCGCACAAATAGCACCCTAAAAGAAAACAAAGATTAACCAGGGCATCCTGAATAAGAGGTGGTGAGATGGGCTCGTGGGCTAGAGCAGGGTGCTCACTGGCAGCTCTCCTGGTGTGCACAGTTACAGCACTGGAAGAGATTTAACTTAAGAGATTTAATGTAGTGCACAAATTAGATGCTCTCGCTGGCAGTGCTTGGAGTGTCTTGGGGAGGCAGGTAGGTGTGTTAGGGAGGCTGTAACTCCCTTATGATCTCCAGCAAGTGCCAGCCCAGCATATGTTCTTCTCCCTGCTCCCAAATTAGTCCAAGACCCCTTGGACTTCCCCTCTCCAGTCCCTCCTCAAATGTGCATTTCCCCAGCTTCTTCCAACTGCCCTCCGTTCTTTTCCAGTGTCAGTCATAAGCTCATTCCTTCACCCGTCTCTGCTTCTGGAGGGGCTGGGAGCAACAGGCACTGGCTCCATATCAGACAAAGACCAATTACGTCGCTGGATCCTCCCTTCTTGGGAAAATAACGTGTTGCTGATGAGCAAAGGCAACAGGGTTTGTCCCAGTTCCCGGGGTGGTGGTGGCCCTTGCTGGCTCTTTGAGTGCCAAGTGGGGGCAATGGGCAGGTCCTCGGCACAGGGGCCTGACCTTTCGAGAGCACGGGCTGCTCCTTGCCTAGAGCGTGCCTGGAGCCTGGTCCTCACTGCTCCTGCTCCCTGGCAGCACTGTCTGTTCCCACAAAAACCAGCACCCAGCTGGAAGAGAGACCACGGCAGCACAGGTGTCATACAGGGCATCCTTGTACATAAGCCCTGCTGCTGTTGGTATTATGGTACGTGCATGAGCTTTGACTTGGTATGTGTAGGATTTAATGAAGAAGCTGCCTGAATTTCAGGAACTGTGCAGCCTGAAAGGCTCTAGAGAAAAACAAAACTAGAACTTTTTTTCCTTAGCAGGATTTTGGAAAAAAAAAAAAAAAAAAAAAAGTTGTTCTGATTGCCTGAGATTTTAATTTTGATTTTTCTTTACCACTTGTAGAACTGCTCCTCAGAGGGGTTGGTGTAGCTCTAACTGAGTTTTGCAAAGGAGGAAAGGCATTTTTTTCATTCCCAACGTGGGCTAGGAGTTGCCTGTGTATTTTTACTGTATGAAGGAAAGTGTAATGTTGTTTGATACTGGGTTTTGTGGCAGAACAACGTGATCTGAGAAATGCCCTTCTCACTTCAGTAAAAAACCATGACCTAAGCAAGTATGCTCTCGCAGCTTCAAAATCTGTGTGCCTGTAAGCCCTGGAAAATGGGCACAGATTAAAGTCAGCTGCTGTAGGCCAAGTTCTCTGTTGCTCCAACTGTACACAAACAGGCTGACAGCTTTTTTCTGAACAAACTGTGTAATCTTATTTATCATCTTTTTGTTTCAGCAAAGTTAAATCAAGGCCTTAAAAAAAAAAAAAATCCATTTGGAGGGAACAAAATATTCAAACTAGTTGACTGCAGATTTAAATCTGTAGGATTTATTCAGCCCTGTCGTGTACTTTGTGCTGGCTGGACTTTCTAGGCAGCTGGAACCCAGAGATAAGTTAACCCTTTTGTCAGGTTACAGTTGAACTCCTAATTTCAACAATTCTTTTTTTGCTGATTTAAGCTATTTAAACATTTGAAAACTCATTCACCAAATTCACGCTGTTTAAAGTCATCAGAATGACATCAGGAATGAGTAACTGTTGCTGCTGTGATTTACTGTGTTTATTAGGGTAGCACCTGGCAATCAGCTGGGGACAGAGCTCTGTTCCCAGGCCACGCAAACACCCCCTCTGCCTCCTCGTTTAATAAATCAGGCCAGCCCTAGTGCTGCATGAAGGTATGTCATGGACAATAATGCAGTATGTTAATGCAGCATCTTGAATAAGAAGCCCCAGCCAATCTCTGCATTTCAGAAAGCTGTTTTAAAAGGTGTGCCAAGCGTTTTCGCTTTGGGTGCGCAACCAAAATAACTCTCAGCCCTTGGAGGCAAAAAAGGGTTGCTGGGTTGCATGTATCTGAGAAGTCAATGCTTACGGCTTCAGCCTCTGGGATGCTGAACTTGCAGACAAGGCAGTTAGTGAAAGAGCAGGGTTTGATTTTTATTTTTGAATTTAAAATAAATATGAGAGTAGCTCTCCCATCATTTTGCTAATACCCACGTAGGCAACACTTATATCCCTGCAGTTTATCACTGTAGCTCTTCAAACTCTGCCCTGTCCCACTGCAAAAATTTGCCTTGAAAATCCTTCTTCGTTAAATAGCTGCTTGATTTGGAGGGACATTATGGATACAAGATTTTGTCGGAGGATACTCTTTCACTGTGAAAACCTCTGCGTTTCAACCCAGTTTCTCCAGTGTCAGATATAACTAAACGATGCGCAGTGAAAGTCCCTGTTGCTCTTTCACAGTGATTGCTTTTTAATAACCCCTTTTCCCATGGCCGGAGCTGCTGCCTGCGGACTAGGGCATTGGGCTGCCCTCGCTCCCTGCCAGCCTCCAGCCCAAGTCTGCCTGGACCCGACCTCAGGTTTGCAGAGGGCTGTAGCTCCTCTTATTAATCTTTATTTTGAAACTCCTGGCAAAAGTTATTCCATATTGTCCACACCAAGGGCTTTCAGATTCCAGATTTTCCAGGGTGAGGGGATTTTTTTTACTATTTTATTTTTTTTTATTTCAATCTCAAGATGTTAGCCATGTGGACTTGGGGGCTTTCCATGGTGTCCGCAGTTAGAGTATCCCTGTTCTACTGGGTGTTAGGGCAGAGCCTCTATAGCTCTGACCGTGTGCTTGGACACATAAAGGTGTCTGAGTGCTGGGGCTGCACAGCAGTGTCCAGGACACCTCCGGGGAGCATCGGAAGGATATGCTGTGTGCAAGTGTGCGGCTGATCCCTTCGTGCACGGGAAGTCTCAAGCATGTGTCCCTGGAGTAAAGTCAGAGGAGGCTTAACCCTGAAACTAAACCCTCCAGGAGAATTCGGGAGCTGTCCATGAAGCCCCTTGGGGGGTTGGATACAGTGCAGTCAGCATCTTTGGAGGTGGCGCAGAGGAAACCCCTTTCCAGTCAAACAAGTAGCTTTGGGGGAAAAAAAAGAGTCTGAGGGAGAAACATTCTACTTGCAGCATTTGCACTGAGTTATTTTAATTTTTATTTATCTCCAAGTAATGTCCAGTTGGGGATGAGTCAGCCTGGGATGTGGCCCAGACCACCTCCTTCGCCTGCCTTCAGGGGGGCAGAGAGCACAGCCTGTCCTCCACGGTGTCTCTTACCAATGCCTCGCTACATGCTTTATTGTGCAATTTTTTTTTAAACCCTGCAAAGCTGATCTTTTTTTTTTTTTAATCCCTTTCCTCTCTCTCTAGTTTTGTATGGAGCTGAACCAGCCGACGCTGCCAAACATCCGCAAGTGGAAGGGCCCTAGAGGATGTTGGAAGGGTGTTGTTTCCGAAAAACCTTCAGGCCGGCTACACAAGGTATATTAATCCCTAAGTCTGGACTTTGGCTTTGCTTTTTTTCCCCCTCTAACTAAGGACATCTTTGGAATGTTTAAGGCAAAACATTTTGCAAATTGTTTTGGGCAAGGTTTGCATCTCTTTGTTTTTCAAGCTGACTCTTCCTATAGCTTTCAATTCAACGGTATGATTGATTTTTTGGAAGAATCGTTTTCCTCAGCCTGTGGCACACTTGTAAGGAGGAAGGTGTGTGTGTTTGAGGTGAGTATGGTGGATAGAAACAGTATAGAAATATAGAAGAAAGGCTATCTATTAGGGCAAGGAAAGAGTCCTTGGTTTTGCCCCTGACGGGCTGCAGTACTTGTGAATTTTTTGTGCTAGTCACCTGAGCTTGTTCCCTAGCGCAGCACTGGCTGGAACTCGGAAGGGCTCCCCATTTTCCTGGTTTGCAAGTGAAGACCCCACAGAGGGACCGTACCGCCTGCCAGCCTCAGCTGGAAGAGGAGCTTGTCTCGCGCGTTCCCCAGAGTGCTCTGCGCAGGTGTTTAAAATGCTGTGGACTCCATTTGAAATCTGCACTGTCCTGCACTGTGCTTTTCCCTGCAGTGTCTTCTGCCGGGGGAATATATGTATGTGCTGCAGAGAGGTACTAATTTATAAGATGGTGACAGCTGCACCAGCTACCCTTGGCAGTATTCAAGGTATAGCTACATTAGGCTGGACACCGCTAATGGTGCCCAAAAGCAACCTCTCCCAAGGAAAAACTCTCTTTTTTCCCCTTTAAGGGCGCTAATGAGTTTTCAGAGCCAGGTCCTCGTCGGGCTCGAATCGGTTGTTGCTGAACAGGATCATTCTCGTGATGCAGTTATTGCAGTGTGGATGTTTGTGGTGGGGTAGAAGCAGGAACCGAGACCTGTCATGTAATGAATGGCTAGCAGTACATGGGGCTGTCTTCATCTCTCCTGAGCACTACTGTTATTAAATATGTGGCTGCAGTTGTATCCCATAATCACAGTGTTTAGAATCCATGTTTCCTTAATTTGGCTTTTCCAAATCGGGTTGCATCACCTTTCACTGGTTTTAGACTGATGTTTTGGGAGGTGCACCTCCTTTTATTGCCCTTCTGAGTAAAACCCAAGAATGAGGAAAAAAAAGACACAAACCCCAACCCAAAACCCAGCACCTGAGCAGCACGGGGACTGGAGTCTAGCTACCACTAGATAGAGATGGAGGGTCTGAATGTGTCCAGGGTTTAACACAATTCACACAATTCTGATGCAGAGTGCAAATCCCCTTTGGGACATTTTTATTCCTGGCTGGAGTTTTCCTTTGGGATCTCTTGTTAAGCCAGATCATTAAAACACTGAATTTAAAAAGTTGTGCAAAGCTGTTGAAGTTGTTCCCTCCGCTTTTTCTTTTTTCTCCAGAATTATTAATAATTGTCTCAGAGTTTCTATGTTAAATCAAGAGTCTTGAGTCAGTTCTTTCTTGAGCTGTATTTCCAAAGATAACAAAGTTTTGACTATGGGCCAAGTAAATAAAAATCATCGTCTACCTTGTTTTACTGGTAGGGATGTAGGGATGAATGGTTCCCAAAATTATGGGAGAAGTCTGTGGCCAAGCTAAGAATAGAATTGTTACCTACTGACTCTTCCTTTTAGCTGCTTTAACAGAAATCTGGCTGTGCTGGAGAACCCTCCACTAAGCCAAAAAGTCTCTTCTACCCCTTGGGTTAGTTAATGAGTCTGTCAGGTTTGAACACTGTGTACACCAATGCAAGACAGTGAAGTAACACAGTGTCATCCTGAGTATATAGCATCTTTGGCACAAGCTGATCTCAGGACACTCTACAGGGCTAACTAATGCAAAATGGTGGAAGGTGCTTCAGGCTCGTGCTTCCACATGTCCCTGGCATTTGGCCTTCAACCAAGCAATGACTTTTGACCACCATGTTAATGTGAAATCTGGAGCCGGGAAATAGCGAACAGCTGTTGACAGCAGTTTTATTCTTCCACGTCTTTTCTTATGGCAGTTTTCAGACCTTAGATTTCTGACTGGTGGAATAATTTTTTCAGTATTTTAAAGGTGAGTTACCTAAAGGAGCTACCAAAGGATTTTAGCCAACCTTAAGACTTTCTTTCAAGGCTCATGGGAAGTTAGCAGAGCAGATAACACTTGTTTATTTCAGCCGAAATGGAAAAAATTCTTCCTTGTGATAGATTTAACTACAATTCGCTAAGGGAAGCAGGTTTGAATGATACCAGGGATCACGGTGTCTGGGTGGTGGGAGGCGAGGCTGACAGGCTTTGAATTAGATACCGCTGCTGGTGCAGCCAGGGCAGGCAGCTTTCTGAAAATGCCAATTCCACATCCCGAAGTAATCAAAAAACCCCGTGCAGGGTGATAGAAACAGACCTGAAAAGAGCAGAGAGCTGAGCGTGAAACATTCGAGCTGGAAGAGAGAAGATTGACAGGGCTGAGAGGTCTAGACCAGATTTCATGCCAAGAGATGGAAGAAGCCTGGATATTTTTAGCTTGCGGGCGACAGAAGTCGATGAGATGGCGTATGGCGTGGGGAGAAGGAACAACTGTGTGCAGCATCATCTACCGCAAGCCCTAGCAGTCGCCCAGTGGGACCACGAGGCACCGAGCTCAGGGTTAGACGAATAACCCTATGGGTAACAAACTACCTCGTTATTGACCACGCTCAGGAGAATGCGATGCCTTGCTTGGACTAGGAGGAAACGAGGACTGTATCAGCCCAAACACGTGCACGAGAGGTGACATCTTTATCTTTCTCCCCTGCTGTGGTCCTGAACGCGCTCCACCTGTATAAGGAAGGGTTCCTCCCACATCTGGTGGGAGTTTTGGCCAGGGTGAGATAAAGAAGTGTTTTCACCATTCTCTTTATCTCCTACCGATAGCCTAGGATGCTGTTTCTCCTTCACGCTTGTGCACAGGGAGTTGGGCTCCCTGCCTTCAGCAGGCACCAAGCCCAGATATAAACCTGCATCATCTTTTACTGCCTCTGCATATTTTGGCAGTGATGTACTCCACTGCCAACAGAAACAGTGGTACGGAAACCTTTGGGTGAAAGTTTCATCTAGGGGGCTGCATTTGGGCAGAATGTTTTGGTTTTACCTTCTTACTACTAGCTTTTCTCTATTTTTTTTATTCCAGGGACTTGAATATTCTGGTTTCCTCTGGGATACAACAGCTGGCATTGAACTGAAAGATGCCTCATCTCAGGAGAGTGCACAGACTAATGGCAATGGGAAGCACTCATATCCTCACCCGTATCTTGCACATTTCAAGGTAACTGTCCCTTGCAGAGTTTAGCTTTTATTAAAAAAATTTGGGTAAGATGGAAAGAGACATAGTCTTCCAACGTAAAAATTTGCATGAGGCTCTAACCCACCTCATCACTTCAGCAGTGTCTCATGGCTCGGTTATAGAAAGGTGCTTAGGGGGTCTCAATACATACAGCAGATCACCAGTCAGTCCTTCCCCTTGCTCCTGTGGGAGAGAACCCTGCAGCAAGGCAGCATTTCAGCACACGAGGGTCGGTGGATCTTTGGTAGCAACTGCAGCTGCTGAGAGAGTGACAGAAGTCACCAGTCACCTTGTTCTGTTTTTACTAAATTAACACTGCAAGAACAAGGTGTGTATCCAACAGCAACCAGCCACAGGGCTGTGATTCTTGTCACTGCCACAAATTGTGAGTCGAGACAGGTTAGTGTAGTCAAAATGGAGATATATATATATAAACATAGAAGGCACAGCGCTCCTGAGAGACTCTGGCTGATCTCTCGCATGTTGCTGACATACTGCAGAGTTTCCATTTTAAAGCTTTTTCACTAGGCTGAACCCATCTCAAAGAACATCATGCATTTGCGAAACTGTTCTCGTATGTGTGCTTCAGTGAGCATACAGCCCCCTTCTCCGCACAGGCTGTGATGAAGGGGTCCAGTTTGGGGAACCTGACATCTCTGGTAATGCTTTGAGAGAAGCATTAATAAAATACTTATAGCTAAAGTAATTATTATTGATAATTAATATTAATTCATTAATAATGTAAACAGGTCAATATTTGGAGCAAGTATTACTTGTGCTACATGACAAAGTGAGTCCTAGGAGGTAAGCAGACCTGCAGGGAGCCAGCAGCCCCTTTCAAGGTACATTAAGTTTCTTGGTTAGTCTCTGTAATGGGCCAGAGCTAATCACGAGACGGTCATAATTAGCCCATGTAGTGACCACAGCGTTATTTGTAGCTTATCAATAACTGGTTTTGCATAAACTGATCTTCATAAGCAGGCAGCTTCTTTTTGCAACTGTGGTAGAAAGGAGCTGTTTGCTTATGCAAACCAGTTTCCCCAGAACTGAAGGGGTATCAGGTTATTGCAAACAGAGCTGCAAAATGTCTTCCCCCTCTTCCTCCCCAAACCAAGACCAAGGAAAACATACCACACACATAGTGAAGTGAGTCCTACTCACCCAGACCTGCTAGCAAAAGTACTGGGAACAGGTGTGTGGTTTTGCTTTGTGATCTTCCGTGCCCTCTCTGCATGGCATTGATTTCTCCTCCTTCCTCCCCCAGGTTGGGATGAATGATCTAACGCTGGTTAACCTTCATCTGGCCTTGTCACCCTCAGCAGGAGAGAATACCGGGAAGAACCATGACAGCCACAAACTGGCAGCTTTTGCACAGACTTTGCAGGAGACTCTGAAAGGTACAGCGTTTTTTTCCTGCCAGCTATCACGTGCACATGGGTCATCTAATCAAAAGGAATTTTAAAAAGATAATAAAATCTGTCTCAGTTCAGGTTTCACAGATATCCTCATCACCTTCGCATTGTCGTTACTGGTATTTGAATTTGAGTGATCCGTAGCACGGCAAATGTGCTTTTCCCTTGCACGTTGTCTTATAGTCTCTCCTAATTAACACAAATAGCCCAGGGGCTCCTACTGGCTTTGACACCATTTTTTCAAATGAAGTTCCTTCTGATTTTATGCTAGTCTAAGAGCAAGTTCAACCACCAAAATAAAAAGACCCTATTTTAAGTGCTTTGTGGAAATGACATCTACATGATATCAGAACAAAGCTTAACGGCTTTTCTCAAAATAAATAGATCCTATATATTTACTTTTGTATAATTGGAAGCACTTTGGAAAGCCCAGTGCAAATCAGGAGACAGCTGCTAATGAGAAAAGAGACCAGCAACCAAATCCTGCTTTGGTACCTGGGTGTAATATGCAGGATAGAATCATAGAATCGTTTAGGTTGGAAAAGACCTTCAAGATCATCGAGTCCAACCATCATCCATGCTCACTAAACCATGTCCTGAATCACCTTGTCTACGTGCTTTTTGAAGACCTCCAGGAATGGTGACTCAACCACTTCCCTGGGCAGCCTGTTCCAATGTCTGACAACCCTCTCAGTAAAGAAATTTTTCCTAATATCCAACCTAAACCTCCCTTGCCGCAACTTGAGGCCATCACCTCTCGTCCTGTCACCAGCCACCAGACAGAAGAGACCAGCCCCCACCTCACCACAACCCCCTTTCAGGTAGTTGTAGAGAGCGATGAGGTCTCCCCTCAGCCTCCTTTCTTCCAGGTAACTGTGTTGTTTTCAAATAAGTCCCTCTGGGTTTACACCTGGATGAGGGACACCAGGATTCTGACCTGAACTTGAGCTGTGTAATAGTTAGCTGAATTTCTTTACCTCATTTCTGAGAATTTGCTTCTTTCTTTGAAGCTTGCGAATTAAATTCAATTTCCTTCGAAGCAGAACAGCACATTTCAGGTTCTATATGTTGCTGATTTTGTTATAGGAATAGAAAAATCTAGCCCTTCATTTACTGTTTAACAAAGATGTAAAAGGGTTGCAAGGTTATATGCATGATGATTTTCAGCTTGGCCCAGTTTCACAAGGCTGGTCACTTGGAAGCATTAATATCCCTCTTGTATAACACAAGAGGTATTTGCAGTTTTTATGCGTGTTCTGTTTTTTTTTCCTTCTGAACTGCAAGAACTTAGTCAGAGCTATTTTTAAGTGCTACTGATTTAAGTATTTGTCCACGTACCTTGAAATTGGAAAGGATGGAAGTAAACAAAAGGATTGTTTGTTTAATCCCCGAAGGCTGAACTGAGACACAGATCAATGTGTAGCTCTTCCAACATCAAGAGTTGCATTTCTGCTGCATCTAAATTTAGGCTGTCAGCGTTAGGGCTTCTCTTCATTTCATGTTTTTATTTTCATATGGTAAGCACATTACCAGAGCATGCTTGTTCTTGGCTTAGTCTTTCACAAAAGAAGAGATTCAGATTCCTCCGAACTTGTGGGATGTAGGTCGTGTTTCTTAAACAAATGGTAGTGCACACGTGTTACTTTTAAGTGCTGAATTACCCTGCCAAAATCAATGTCATGCTTAAAATGACTGCCATCCTTCAATTTCTTCCAAATCAATCCCTAAAATATGGGTAATAAACACTGATTTTTCTGTGGGTACTGCAGTAAACCGGTGTTTCTGCTCCCATTTTGCTAACAGATGCCTACTCTGTTACCTTTCTTTCTTAAGAAGTGGCACATGAGCATCTGAAGGAATTTGGTTACTGTCCACAGTCTCCTGTAATGCAGAACAGGAGTATCCCTGTATTTCTCCCATCAGACCAGTGGGTCCTGGTTCCGTTTTTCCCCTCTTTCTTTCCCTTTCGGCAGTACTGGAGAGATGCGGTGGCTGTTGGCTGCTCATAGCTAACTCTGCAGCAGCCCTTCTGCCTTCTCTCAAGCACTCCACCTGTTCCATCTCCGGTGCGATGAGCATGGGTGGCACACAGATGCCGTTCTGGATGCGCTTGGACCCAGGGACCAGGCTGTTGGCTTAGTCATCTTCTCCCATGTGGCTTGGCTATATTCCACGGGTTACCCATGCATCAGGCACTAGGCTTAGAAGGCTTTCAAGAGGGGGTAGGGAGCCTTTTAGCAGCCCATGTACCATCACATCCTTCTCATCACCTGCTTCTCACTCTCTCCAGGAATTACGTGGGCGTTTAAGGGTCTGTTTAATTCATAGGGGACTCATATGGGGCATGCGGAAATCAGGGAGAGCATCCTACAGGTGTCTCTTTGGACTGCCACAAAGCAAAGGAGGGTTTCCCAGTTCCTGCAGGAAAGCAGATTTCAACACTGCAGACTTTCTGCAGGCACTGGAAGTCCCTCAGCTGGTTGTTTTGGCACACCGGTGCTCAGCTGCTGCGGCACAGGGCTGATTTAAGGCAGCGCTTTGCTTTGCTGGCCGAGAGCCACCTGCGGCCACTGCTAAAAGTTGCTGGTGCTTTAGTGAATTTACAGAAGCACTTGCAAACAGACTGGACTTTTTCCTCACCTAAAGAGTTCTCCATTGACAAGGGCAGGGTTGCTTTGAGCCTGATGGGTCTCAACGCGATAGCGTGGGAGCACACCTGGAAGGTAACGGGAGCTGTGCCTATCTGCCAGGGGCTGTCTGCCACCACATCCCACCAGGCAGAGGCTCTGGGTCCTTGTGGGATGGTGTAGTCTGTGGGAGGGACCTTCGCAGCAGAGGCTGGGTTGGTGAAGGAGTGCTTGCTGATGTGTCCTGCAGGAGGAGGAGGAGAAGGAGGGACGGATTGCATCAGCTGAGGAGTCTCTGGGCTCTGCTGCCCAGTCCCAAGGAGGAGGAGGAGGACAAGGAGGAGTGAGCCCTGCCAGTCTCAAACTCTTGTCTCATCCAAAAGAGGAATATCATGTCACAGCAGCAGTAGCTTTATCTCCATTTTCTCTTTTTCCCCCCCATCCAATTGTAACTGTGGACATGGTGACTGCAGTTTTTGATCAGTTATCATCCCTTGTTCTGGGCAAGGGCATGAATTCTTCTGGACCTTTTGCTAAGTTTGGCCAAGACCTGTTGGGGCTGATCCGTGAGAGCTCTGCTCCCTGCCCCTGCTGAGGGACCCAGGGGCGACCGATGAGGTGGCCACAGCCACGCACCCGCGAAGATTCAGGCAGGTGTGCTTCCTTCCTTCCTGCTGCTCGAAGTCTGGCGGAGTCTCGGGAGGCAGAGAAGACATGAAACTGCTGTGCTGCTGTGCATGGCTTTGCTGTTGCAGGAGCTGGCAGATGCAGGAGCAGGGCTGAGAGTGAGCCAGGACAAGGGGAAATGAAGTTGGTAGTTATGTAGAAAATTGATGTTACCTGCTTTTCCTGCTTAGCGCAGGGCTGCCTGGACTTTTCCCTGGTCATACGCAGTCATGGGGAGCCCCAGGAGCTCCTGTGAGAGGGTACCAGGAGCAATCCTTTTCCTCCCCAGTGGGAAACTGGGTTTCAGCTCCTTTAGCATGCCCCAGCTTATTCTGTCTATCAACTTTACACTGCGTTATGATTTTATGCTTAGTTATACTGCATGCAAAAGTTTAAACAGGTGAAGAATACAGCGATTCCTTCCCTGGGCCTGCCTCAAGCTGACTTCTTTCCTCCTTCTGAGCACACATCCAGGTGCCAGGTCTTTTATCCTCTGCTATTTCTAAACTGTACAGAACGGAGCAGTCAGAATTTTCACTTGTATGTTTTTTTTCATGGATTCCTCATGTAAGGGAAATAGGCTTGAGGATTTGCTAAAGTGCAAGTATTTTAAGAATGGAATAGAATGGAATAGAATGGAATGGAATGGAGTAGAATAGAATGGAATAGAATTAGAATAGAATAGAATAGAATAGAATAGAATAGAATAGAATAGAATAGAATAGAATAGAATAGAATAG
>JANZLQ010000009.1:13213807-13247428 GCA_026212715.1 Elanus axillaris | reverse complement strand
CTGAACTCAAAACACAGCACTGTACCAGCTACTAGGAAGACACTTAACTCTATCCCAGCTGAAACCAGGACAAGAGGTGACACAAGGAGCACCAGCACCGAGCTCTCAGAGCATTTTCCCACAAGTTTGTAGGCAGTGGCCTTCAAGGAAGCTCTGGTTTTTTCTTTTCCACATCATCCTTTCACACCTCCGTCATCCCTTGGCATACTGGTAGACAAGAGGGGCTGCCTTGCAGCTGGGTGGTTACTTTACGTCCCCCTTCTCTTATTGCTTGAGGTTGTCAGCCTGCGCCCACAAGGATCACTCGCAGCGTGTGCCCAGCTGGGCACCTCGGTACTCTTCTGTACTCTCATGTGGGGGGATCTTAGCTAATTCTTTTTAGCTGTAGCACTATTCTTCATTTTCCTAGTAGTTCTGTAGTCGTGCTACTCTTCCCCTTTGCACGTGAGGTTTCCCTGGCTGCTTTAAAGGGACTTTTCACCCTGTCCTCATCCACCCAAGCGCTCCCTCGGGTCGGGAAGGTGCCAGCGGAGAAGCGCTTGTGCTTGGTTTCCTCCCCACCTTCTGCCCTGTGCCGGGGGCGGGGGGTCCTATGGAGGCATATGGAGACCCAAAGGATGGCAATACTGGTCTGCTGATACACACCATGCTTTTCCCTGTCTGTCCCCTCTGGGATGGAGAGAGTAGTACTCCTGCTTTTAGCACCGTGCTTTGCTTTATCCTTAGAAATAAGCCTGTCCTGCCAGGCTGGGGATGTGCCGTCGCTCCTTTCTGTCTGCAGCAGGGAGGCAGCAATGTGACAGGCAAGGCTCCGGGTCGGGAAGGTGTGACCAGAGCTACACTTAACCACATTTTTCACTTCAAAACAGAAGTAAAAAGGTTTCTTTTGCTCTTGGGATAGTTGAGGACCCATGAAGGAGCCTCAAAGAGTCAGGGGGGTGGGAGTGGAGGGATGTGAGAGAGATTGCAAAGAGCCGGGGAGCGGGGGGATAGCGGGAGCGTGCCAACGGACAGGCAGGAATGGCACGGAGGGTCCCTGAAGTGACACGTGTCTAGGACGTAGGTGCGACATGAAGGGTGGAGAAATGCCTGAGCGAGGATGCTGGGAGCCAGCGGAGTGTGGAGCAGAGAGGGGCTGGGAAAGGAGGAAGGATGGAGGTGGGAGAGCAGATGGAGAAGTGAACCACAGCTGGAGGCTTCTCCACGTAGTCCTGTGTGTCTGGTGATAAATCTTGCCCAAACCTGGAGGAGCTTCTTTTCTGAAAGCTGTAAAGGAAGGTCAAAAATACAGGGGACCTCAGCTTTGAAATATTGCTGGGGGGAGAGGAAGGAGAGGAGGTTGACTCGTAGATCATGTATGGATTTTTTTTAGTGAATAGGAGTGACTTGCTTTCTAGGCTTTGAGATAGATGGTGTGGTAGTGAGCGTATTCTTCAGATAAAAAGGAAGGTGAAGGACTGGGATTAAATAAAGCCTGAAGGACGAGTGTTAGAGACCAGTACAAAATCCAAGCAGGAGAAATAAGCAAGTAAGCTGGAGGAGGCAGCCTGACTGGTCTCTCGTTTGGGATGTGGCGTGAGATGGAAATTGGGCCCTAATGTATATACACGAGACCCTCCTGTGCCACCAGTCGTGTTTCTCCCACCACCAAGTTTTCTTAGGCGTTTTTTTTTTCTCTTCAAAACCCTATCTATCCAGCCCAGTCCTGCTCACTCACACCAGCCCTTGCTGCGTGGTCTCCCTCCATGTTCTTTCCTGCTCTGTACGGTGGTCAGCGTAGTTCTAACTTAAGCCTTGGTTTCCTCATTATCTAAAGAGCTGAAATAACACTGTACTTCGCCCTGCATGTCTGTAGACACTTCAGGAAAAGGGGCATAAAGTGTCTCAGAGGGGGGGAAGATACAAAATATTTCAGCAGCACTGTGAGAAATGGATTTAGACAACTTTAATAGGAAGGGTATGGCTGTGCCTTGAAAGGTAATCCTGATGGCATTTTTTATTATTGAATCAATGTAAATGAAGGGGTTTAAAATTCAATATCCAGATTTTTCTGGTTTTAATCTAATATAGACTTCCAGTTTGTGAAAATTCCGTAATTGCTTAGTGAAGCCAAAATAGATTCTCCCCTCTTTAATAATAAAGATACACAATCTCATTTTAAACCGCATACTGAAAAGAACTCAGAGAACTTCTTAATTTAGTACTAGTATATTATAAAAATTATTAAGATGTTTTTAAATGCACGCTTCCCTAAAAAAACCCAATTGTTCCAGCTGTTTCCTTTTGCTTTTCTCTTGGCTCAGACAGTGCCTTTCTCAACTTCCACCCTGACTCGTGTGTTGTCAGACTTCCATCCTGGTTTCCAGTATAAATGATTTCCAGCTTTCCCACCTCACCAGGCAGGCAGGAGCATCACCGAGACCCTCGGTGCTCAAGTTGCTCCTGAAGCTGCTTGCAGGGCATCCAGCTTCACAAGCCTGGCACTCGAATGCTGGAAAAAAGATTTCAGAGTGGCAGCGGTCCTGCAGATCACCTGTAACAAATGTGAAGTTTATTCAGGACTGAAATACACTGGCCCAGCAGAGCTCGAGCATTGTGTTTCATGCTGTTGATGCTGTAGAAGGGGTATCTGCGATGCACTAGGTGAGGGAGAAGAGTGGTGATTTGGGAGCCTGCAGAGGGGGGAGATTTCAGGCTGAATTTTCCAAACTGGCTAGCAAGGGAAGGGAAATGTAATGCAATAATATTTAGCTATCTTGCAAGGCACATCAGGTAATGACTTTTAAAGTACTTCCATTAAAAAGAACCCACAACCCTTTACTGTTACCCTTACTTACACATGAGGGAGCTGAACCATAAGGAGATGACAGGACTCCCTGGAGATAAGTGAGCACATTTTATAATGTGAGAGGGGATAAAGAGCCCTGAAATGAAGCAGTGGGGAAGAGGAGGGCTGGATCAAAGTGTTAAAGTGGAGCATTTGGAGCTGCCGTTTCCCACATGGATGGCAGTGAGAAATGCATCGCAGCAAAGTGGCTCCAATGATGCCTCAGACCGTGTCCTAGAAGAAGGGAGGATGTGTAATTCCCTCATGAGCAGCCAGGCCTTTGGACTGAGCAGAGGGAGCTGTACCCGATGTAGGACTTCAGCAGACCCTTTATGACTCCAGCCCCAAGTGGTGTCTTTCAAACTGGACCAGAAAGCCCATCTCTTCCATGCACAGCTTGGGATGTCCAACTAGCTGTAGAGCCAATGCCATCAAGAGAGAGTAACACTCTCACACAACACAACATAACACTTCAGTACTCTAGTCTTGGTCTTTCTTTCATTTATCTTTATTTGTAAAAGTTGTATAAAATGCCTTTTAAAATTGGTCTGGTGAAATGGGGAGGCTTTGCCAATGTTGACCAGGTTTCTGTATAGGAGTAACATAGAAGTGGCGAGACATAGATACACAGCAAAGCAACGGAGACAGACTGCTAGGAAAGCCTGTCATCATCACTGACATCATGAACTGTGTTGTGACATGACCTCGCGTGCACTGCTGTCCGTACGCTTCATTACAGAACTTCAGAATCATGACTTCGTAACCAGCCTCTTTACAGTGGGGGAAAAAACATATAGGAAACTTTACAAAAGCTACACTTCAAAATTTGAAACACTTTTACAAAGGATGAAGAATGAATCTGATGCCAAAACCAGAAGCTGACAGCTTCATCTATTGCTACAGTATTACTTTGATACCGACCACTTCCACACTCGAACCCTTGCACAAGGCAAATCTATTTCTAGAATAATGAAGAACGGAGGTTTGGTGGCACCTACTGCTTTGAAGACAACGTGATGCAGGTTTTCAAGTAAAGCAGAAAGGCCTGTAGTAGCATTTAGGGCTATGGAGTGGTAAAAGAGTCACCTGGCTGTTGGACGAAGGGCTGTAGGCATGGTATTTTGTGGCAAAGCAGGGTGACTAGCACAGTGTCCTCATTTCAGTGACACATTATGTACATACACTTTAGATTATAAGACATTACTACTGGGGGAGGAGGAAAAGCGCTTTACGTATTTAGCAGTCACTGGAGGAAGGCAGGGATCTCTACTGTAAGAAAAAAATCAGTTCAGAATTGTCTCTTTCATAAAGAACTGGCCCTTTCACATACCCCTGGGTCAGCAAAGTGAGCCAGATTCTTCCATGGTGTAGCTCAAGTGATCTCTGCCCTATTTACTCCAAAGACAGCTCTTGACTGCAGTCTTTGACTTGCCCTCAGCCACGTGTGGCTTTCTTGCTGCTTCTGGCAAAGGAGCCAAAACTTGGAGCATGTGGGTGCGTGACTACAAATGGTACCCGTCAGGCTGCTGCAACACTATGTCTAGTCAGCACAGGTCTAAACCAAAGCTGGGCAGGCAAAGTTACCAGTGATCAAACTAGACAGCCTGAAGGGAGAACGAGAGAAAAAGAGCTTTTATTTCAGCACATAGAGGCTGAAAGGCTTTCAGCTCATGAACAATACTGACAATACAAAATTAAGGCTGCTGTGAGCAGTTCTTTGTCCCTGCTTTGAAAATAACCAAATTTAGTAAATTTATGCTTGTTGAGTGCATTTTCTTTTTTTGAAGCAGTCAGCCAGCCAGCCGCTGCACACACACACACACCTGTGATACCATCTAAAAGGCAGCTGTGTTTATGGAATTATTCCAAAACCTTAAGACCTCTTAGCCAACTGAGAGCTTTTCCTCACAGATTTTCCTATGGATCAGAAAATGTGTTCTCAAGACTTTGCTGTCATGGCTGGTAATGTCCTGGGTGTAAAATAAGGTGAGAGGGTTATTCCATCTGTTTCATTAAAGAACAGGATAGGCAGGGAGGGAGGGATACCAGGGCTCACATCCATGCAAATGTGGTGTGGAGGAAACCTTGGCTCCATCTACTCGCCTTATCCAATGCCAGGCCTGTTACCAGTGGGCCGAGGCAGAAGGGGAAGAAATGGAAGAAGTCCTGTCCAAGGCTCTCGCTAGTTCTTGCCCAGCCTCTCCTACCATAGCTGCTTCCCGGGAGTTCAGAGGAGCCCTGGTAAAATGTCATCTACTAGAACAGAACCCTTTGTCAGAATACATACAGGTGCAAAACTCAATTTGCATCGATATTTTCTGATTCCAGAGTATTACAGAATTGTAGTTTATGCAGTAAGTCCTCCTGTGTCATCTAAAATACTTATCATGTGACTGGCCATGCCTTACAGTGAGGTGCTTTCTCTTCTTGGTTCTGGATGTAGCACTGACAGTTAAAACAGGTAAGGTTGCTTCGGAGTGGTGCAGCACTTCTGCTGGAATACAGGAGTATGGCACTTGTGAGTCGTCTTTTCCTCCCATTCACATCTTGTTTCTTCAATGAGCTCTGCAAGGTCGAGCTTGCTGTAGCATGGAGGTACTGCTCAAAAAGTTGACTTGACCCTCTATAGGCTAAGGTGACCCAGAGAAGAATTGTGTGTTGCCTGCTGTGCTGAATCATGTCCCTGTGTTCCTGAATTTATTTAAAACATGTAAGTCATGAAATCACAGTACTGCCTAATCCTTCTTCTAAAACACTGCCATATTGAACTTCCTAGGCATGCTATGCTTGTCCTCAAAAGAGGGAGACCTTTTCCAGAATTCAGCTTCCTGAAACATGTACTATACAGATAAAGATGTGGAACAGTGTAACTTTTTGAGGGATAAAGGGGGATAACTTTGCTACCTGCTTACAGTCATTAAAACAGCAATAGCTAACTTTTTTTTTTTTAATGCTAAGTCTCCTAGTAAAAAAAACCCCAAAACTTCTTATAGCATTACAGAGCTTTGATCCTATGGCACAAAGACCTGCTTCTGTGCACTGTGTTTTTAAACTTTCATTTTTCATTGTAATGATGACCAAATGGGAAAGAGTAATGTGGACAGCGATGTACCATAATCTACAGCAGTTCTATCACTATGAACCGTGAAAGCTATAACCAAAGACAGGGCAAACACAAGTGAACTAGGGGGAATTTCTCCCCTTTCTCCTTTTCTCCACCTCTAAACCTGGGTGGGAAAAGGCAGTATATTACAAAAGGCAGTGTTAAGCACCATACCTAGCATACAAAACAGAGTGGATGATTGGACAGATCATTGCAAAGGAATTTCTAAGCCACGTTTTGAAAAATGCACAAACCCTTTAAAAAATAATTGGTATACAATCACAATGCAAAAGGAACGTAAAGGTGCTTTTTCGGAATTCCACATATTCTGGCCACCCTTCCCTCCCACCCCACCCCTCGTAAGTCCATTTTTGCAAGCTCTGGGAAGTCCAGTTCTACATCCTCACAGAGTAAGTGAATGGTGGGCTAATACTGTTAATTTATGAGATCCTGGAGCTCCTCATCAGTCAGCTCATTGACTTCCATGATCTTTTCCAAGTGCTCCATATACCGGGCATGGTCTTGCAAAAAGTGTGGTACCCTCATGTTCTCGATCACAGCTAATCCTTTGAGACGGTCCACATCCTCGTACGAGATCTGTAAGGAAGACATGGGTTAATTTCCCACTATAGTCCTGTTACTTCTCTGCTGTGGCTCTAAATTCTCTCTTGTTAATGAGAAAAGATTTCAGAGCAGGAGGATTTAAAAGCTTGTGAGAGTCCTGTGAAAACACAAAAAAGTGACTTTAGCAAATGCCTGCATACTTCCTAATTCTGCTTTTGATTCAGTCAGTGAACAGACTCACAGGAACCTGAATGAGAATGACCTATAGCAGCTGCAGGAATAGAGAGTGGAAGGATGGTGCATGTGTGAGTCTTGGAGCCTCTTCTCAAAGAGGTGGAAAGATTGACATAAGAATGGAAAAAACACTGTGCCAAAGATTGAGGAACCAGAAAGGGAGTGCAGGACAGGCACGGCACAGGCTCTGGCTTTGGGAAAGGCATGGTGCCAGCTGACCTGAACTCTGATGTTTTCATTTTCACTAGCAAATATGCTTATGCAAAGCTATATTAAAATGCACCTCTAGTAACTAACTACAGCATGGACAACTCTTAAACATCCCAATTCCTTTTTTTTTTCCCCTATCAATAGCAGGGCAGAGACTGGGGTTGCCTCTTGGCATCAGAGCCTTCTGGGTATAGGTGTGACACTCTCAAATGTCTTCCAGCTACTACAGGGCCTACTACTTTTTTTTCTAATGAAAGCTGAGATTTTTCTCCATAGTCTTACCGTTCTATGAGCTAGGACTTCAAGTCCTGAGCTCACAGTAGCTCAAGGTGCTGTGAATGATGGTCCAGAAAGGATGAATGCTTTGGCTCTGCAATAGCTAGACAAACTGCTCTGCGAGCACAGAACAGGACTCCTTGGGCAGCTATCCAGCATGATGAAATTTATGTGGTTGCCGCTTTGTCTCCAGGCTGCGTGTTCTGGGCACCCTACAGACAGAAGCGTATGTACTGGCAAAACCCACAAGCCTGACTGTGCTTACTAATTGGCACACCCTATTTCCTCACAGCAGGTTTGTGCCAGGTGGCTTGAGAGTGGAGCCTGCTCCTTCCAACCTTTTTACCCCATGTTTCTTCTAAGGAGCTGAGCACTGCGTGGTCAGGGTTCCCTGGAAAAAGGCTGCCCTTTTTGCAGGTGATGGTTTCTATTTGGGAAAGATTGTAGTGAGCATGAATGATCTACCAATGTGTAAGGGACGTGGAAGGGCTCTCTGGAAAGATAGGACGGTGTAATCCAGATTGCTAAACCTGATCCGTAGAGGCAGTCAGAGATAGGTGCATATCTTGCTGATGATAATGGAAACAAAGTCCGCAAAAAGAATGAATTTGCAACTGAGTACCTGTGTGCTTTTCTAGCTGCAATGACAAGATGCATCCTGATTAAAAGAACAAACCTACACACATGCCCAGGCTTATTCAAGCCACTGAGATACTGCTGTTTGAAGATGGTGTGACATTATACCCGATTAACGTATTTAGAAGTAGATACAGAGGAGCTATACAAAATCATACCATCTCCTCTCAGTCTGGAGACACAGCTCCAAATGACACTAAATACTGACCTTCCCTCCTGTCCCAGCTTGAAATTCTACCTCTTTTCCTCCCAAACAAAGGAAAGAAAAAGGACCCTTTCCCCCCTCATATTTATTTTCAGAGTTTTCTGTTACTGCTGCAACCAAGAAATAAGTATCTGTGATCTGAGGATGGTTTGAATGGGATGTATTTCCCCAGACTTGCAATTGCTAAAAAATGACAAAAGTTGACATCCTGAGGAGATCAAAAACATAACCTCATCCTACGCAGCAACAGGTTGTCTTCCTCACTACATGTAATTAAAATTATTGTACTAGGTAAAAAAGACTGAGGCTAAACCAGGCTTTCTTAGGCTGTTTGTAATGTGTTCACATTCTTGGGAAACACAATAGTAGGTGACAGTTTGCTGCTTTTGCTTTTTAAAGCTCTGGTAGTTATGCTATACTGAAGTGCTCCCAATATCTGCATTCTATTTCTCCTTAACATTACTTGCACGCGATTATTACATGAATGTTTCACACTGCTTTCCAAATTTTATTCTTTCCCGCAAAGTTTTAAAACTGCTCCTTCTAAAAAAGCATCTTTTCTCAGGCTTCAAGCTCTTTTCTTAGTCACTTCTAGGTATGCCAAGCAGCTTGCCTTGTTTCCATGCATCGCTTTCTTCTACACTGTAAGCAATGTCAGAAGCATCAGGAAGGCATGGCTGCCTCCATCAGCCAGATCTCTAGCACTCAGATGAGAACAGAAGACACAGAAACTTTTGCATCGTTCTGTCTTAAATACATTTGCATCAGAAAGCAGTGCTCTGATTTTACAACTGTGTTAACTACTTACTAAAGCACAGAAGCAATCTGTTGTCAGCAATATAGGTGACTGCTTTTGTTTCCTGTTGTATTCGTACCTTTATTGTGTTGGCAGTGAAAATATGCCCAAGGTAGGCATGCTGAGAAAGATGAGCTCACTTGTTACAATACAACATTGAGAATCTTCAAAAGGCAATGAAAATTTTCTCATTAAATGCTGGGCTTCCCTATGTTTAAATCCTGTGCTTTTTCTTCTAACCTGGAAGACACTCCAGCCAAGCTTAATAGTCCCTTTGGAAAAGCCTCATCCTCCTATTCCACTCTAAACAAACAAATCACCCTTTAGAGTGCTGATAAATTCATAATAACCACAGGCTAGATCTCAGTGCAAGTTTCCTATTTCTCTACATTCACAGAACTTGTTTCTCCTGAGAGTATATGGAGATACTGCAGTGGTCCCAGTGAAGGGTCACTAACATGATTAAGGCACTGGAGCATCTCTCCTGTGAGGACAGGCTGAGAGAGCTGGGACTGTGTAGCCTGGAGAAGAGAAGGCTCCGGGGGATCTTACCAGTGTGCATAAACACTGACAGGAAGGAATGACAAGGGAGTCAGGCTCTTCCTGGCAGTGCCCACTGGCAGGGCAAGAGGCAATGGGCACCAGTTAAAATGCACAAAATTCAGTCTGAACACAAAACATTTTTTTATGGTGAGGGTGGTAAAACACTGGCACAGGCTGCCCAGAGAGGTGGTGGAGTCTCCATCAGTGGAGATATTCAAAGCCCAACTGGACATGGTCCTGAGCAACCGGCTCTAGCTGACCCTGCTTAATCATGGGGGTTGGACTAGATCATCCTGAGAGGTCCCTGCAGACCTCAACCAATCTGTGATGCTGACAGCAGGCTCTTATACACAAATTTCCAGTTTGACTGCAGATGCGTGCAGCAAAAACATTCAGAGCAGGCTTTAAGATCCCTTGATTTTAGAAGTTGTAAAGTCAAGCACTTTTAAATTATCATACTGCTAGAATTAAACTGCTTGTAGACCCTTAATGTGGATGCCTTGCCATGTAGATTATAGTGGAATCTGTCATTACATGAAGAATGACTTACTATGTTTTTGAAGTGGCTTGACAATCCTACAGATTCCCTGAAGAGAGAAAGGGATAAGGCAGTGCAGGAACAGTATGTGTTCAGCAGTTTAGCAGACAGAAGCCATGTTGAGTTAAGCAAGCTTAAAGCAAAAGGAAGCTTTAGAAAATAAAGTTGCAGGGACTTATTTGACAGTGCAATTTTATTTTCAGAGCTTCCTAACTTGGTTCGGTTACCTAAATAGCTCTGCTCACCAGTGTTTCTGACACTAAAAGCAAAACTTCTTTAATGTGGACCAAAACCCTCTATCATAATATGCCACTTCCCTTTATCATCCATTGATTGCCAAGTAGGCAGAAATGTTGGTAGACGAGCTCTAAATGCAGGCATAACAACATCAATTTGGATGCTGGTTTATGTGAACATGAACCCTGCTTTATGAACTGTGGAAACTTAGAAATCCAAGGATTTGGTTCAGGAAGTGTGACAAAGTTTCTGCACGTTAGTGTAATTTTGAGAACAAACAAGCAATGACAGTTAGAATGGACATATGCTCTGTGAATATAGAAATACCATGTATTCTGGGGAAAAAAACCCAAGCTGATATTTGAAAAACATCAGAGGTGCCACCAGTGTGAGAAATTTGAGATGAAAAGCTCTTCGTGGTGGAAGGGGATGCATTAGCATCAAATGGTTAATTTTGTTTTCTACTAGGACCACCACCTCAGCTAGCACCTGTCCCACTTGCCCACAGCAGTCTGTTGTACTGCAAGTCAGGCAGTACCCTGTAAAGGGAAGAAAGGGAAGTCTGAGAAATATGACCATAAAATCTTAATCTGATAAGCAAGGAATGAGAAAAAGCTGGTAGAAAATTTTAGGACCTCAAAACATTTATAACCTGCACTGTGTAATACAAGGTGCTGTACAGAACAGAGATTTCTAGATCAAAGTAAAACATAGTACAATGACTCATAGCTCTTTACAGGCAGGCTTGCTGAAATGATAAAACTGTACCCTTTGGTAAGAATGAGTCCACTCACCTTTCCGAGGGCTGTCAGAAGATGGAAATCAATGGACTCCCTGTATCTCAGGATTCGGAGGATGCCATCCAAGTACACCTGATCCTTATTGAAGCAGCCTAAAAGGAATCAAGATACATCGCACTCTATCAGGGTTTGTTCAAGGCACATTCTCAGAAGCCATTATGAGCAGAACCATTTTATTTTTAAAAACTAGATTTTTAAATCCCAGACTTTGAAAACCTTCCCAAAAACTAACTAGAAGGCTAAACCCACTAGCCAGAGAACGAAATCAAACACAGTGTCTGTAAATATCCACAGGAACATTATATCTCTTGTAATAAAAATGAAAGGAGGTCAAACTGTGAGTATGAAAGTTTTCATGGTTTTGCAATTTACATTCCCACTTCCAACCAAAAAAAAATCCATTACTGATTCAGTTCGAAAGTCTCTTGGATGTACATGTTCAGCCTTGTTTTCAATAGCAGAAATCCCACTGCCTCATTTCAGAAAGCGCAGAGTGCCATTTCTCCCTTTTGCAAAGATTTTACTGTGTGACATGATGAAGGAACTCTGTGTATGTTCTGAAAACCATCTTGAAGTACAAAAATAGAAAAGACAAATAGGAAACTCACCTGGCTGTGATGTGTCAGTCCACCCTCTCTTAGCTCGTACGCAGTAATCCCACCTAGTATTGGGGTCCTTCACAAATTTCCCCACGTCCTGGAAAAGCTGACTGAAGGACATTTGGCTAGCCTGATACACTGTGTAGTAGAGCAGGGCAGCTCTCCAAAGAAAAGGGTCTTTGCGGAACAGAACACTGTGAATGCTCGCTAGCCCTTCTTCTGTAGGGTTGATTGGTTTTAACCCATGTTTTCTACGTCCGTTCCAGTTGCACCAAGGCTGGCTGTTGTTGTTAAAACCCCGAAAATAATGAGTTCCTGAAAAGAAAGGAGTATGGAACTTAGAACAGTAGCATCTAATGATTCTAAAAAAATCATAAAATATGGAAAAGGATGCCCATTTCAGAACTCTGAACTGGTAGGACTGGGCACTGGGAGAAGTGCCAACTTTAGCCTTGTCTACCACAGAGAATTTTGTCAGAGGCAGATACATGGTGCAATTATTCACCTGCTGACTGCAAGTGGGACTCCTGAAAATGCGTAAGGAATACAAATGCCAGCAGGACTTGAGTTCCCAAATTTGTGGAAAGGAATTTTTAAAAGGGTCTTTCATGCTGAATGCCTTTAGCATAGGCTAGGCATGGTAGTGAACAGAAGGAAGGAGAATCAAATAAGGAGGCAGAAATGTTGCCTCTTGAAGGTGATTAACCAGCCCTACTGCAGCCTTGGAAGAGGCTATATCCCCTTACAATGTGAGTAACAGTGGTTCAAGACAATTGCAGGTCTTGTTCTTCAGTTGAAATTCAGGCACTAGCCAAGTTTATCCACTTTTGATGTACTTAATTAAAACAGATTCACTGAAAAGTTTGCAGAAATTTTCCACGGGGCTGGGCCAACTTTGTGCAATGCAAAATCAAGGCAATCTTACACCAGTTTAGGGGTTGCTGGGTAAATTCTTCATACCTAAAGCATGCCTACATTTGCAAACAGTGCAGCATAACAGAAGCAGATTGTAAAGTGAAATGGCTTGGTGCTGAGGTTGAACAGTCACACTATTTTCATTTCCCTTTTTTTACTCCAGACTAGCTGTAAATTGCTCTCATGAGCAAAATGTCCCTGAATGGTGACGGCACAGAAGGTATGCCCTGGAGCATAGCCTCTGGGCTAGCATCATCTGAAAGGATTACACCTTGCCTGCTCCAAGGTTCCTTTGGCATCTGAACCTCAGTGCAGCAAATGGGACTAGCTGGTAGACTCACTTCAAAAGCTCGCTCCTGATCTGACCTAAAAAGCTAATGTATGTGAACCCTATGGATCCTCAAGTGGATTATCTTCCTTTTACTGCATGCTGCAGTGATAAATAGGTTTCTCCTTCCCTTTTGCACACCCACCTACAGCACAGGTTCTTTAGACAGGGGCATTCCCTCCTTCTGTATATGTGCAGTGCTTGGCCCATCATTGCAAAATAAGTAAGAATGCATGCAAGTACCCCCCTTTGCCTGAAGAATTGATGCCATACTCATACCAATTTCATGTCTCAGCATCCCTTCCAGCCAGTGCTCTCGCGCAGTGGAGATATTGATAGTGAGAGTGGGGCGGCCATTCACCACTGTCATTGAGGCTCGAGATAGCAGGTCCTCCGTGAGATGGACCACAATCTGAAGATGAGAGAGTTCAGGTAGCAGAGACCTCTCTTCTCGCTCCTGTTCCTGCTTTTTCCTTTGGCCCTTCCATTATTTCATTTTTCTTTGGTCCCTTGCCCTTCACAACTCTTCCTTGCTACCAGCAGTCACCTACGGGAGACTTCTGACTCCACTGAGTTATCCCAGTCACCTGTGCTGCTGACAAAACCTCAGACTTTAGCAGGGCTCAGCATGAGGGTTAAGATAGACAGCCACGAGACTGCAAAATTTAGTATGGTAACACTGACTAGATTCAGGGGGTGGGGAGCAATCATATGCAGAGTAAATCAGAGGAAATTCTATTTTTTGAACTGTGTCTAATTATCTTGGTATTACTGAGAACTGAAAAATATTAGATAAGCACACATAAATTGACTAGGTATCTGTATGCTTAACTTTTTAGTTGCAATTCTAAAGCCACATGAATGAGAGGGGGAAGTACTGTGTACTTTTGTTTCCTGATACATGATGCAGCCTTGAAATATTATTAAAATACTGTATTATTTTGTTTTGGTTTATACATGAATGTAGTTCTTGTTTTCATGTTTTCTCTTGGAAAATTGGTAATCAAAACCAAAATTACCAGAGAAGGAAATTAATGCATATTGTTATATTTTATTATTTGAGTTTAAAAAGATTTTTTAAACAAGTGAGTGGCAGGGAGAAGGGAAACTCTCTTTGTTGAGGACTAATCACCTTTCCCTCTTCATGTAATGCCTAAAGAAACAGTACTGCTTAGAAGAGTACCTACAAGAGAGATCTTTTTTTTTAAATACCAAAGTTAAAAAAGGACCCAGGAATCGAAGGCATTAACATGACACTTCCCTGTATTCAAAACCCACCATTCAGCTTCAAGTTCAACAGCAAACAATCAGTCCCATAAAATTTGTATTTAAGACACAGGAAAGATAGGTAAATCCCAAAGCATTTAGATTTAAAGCATAGGTACCACTTAGCTTTATTAACATCTCTTCAACTGGAGAGAGTATTTTCATATTTTAGACCATAGTAAGCATGATGTATTAACCCTATTTTTGCAGAAAAAGTAAAGCATTTCATTAAGAAGGACATGGGAAGTTTGATGAGGGTGTAGGATCCTGCTTCCATGAAGACAAACCAAGACAAAAATTAATTCAAAGGGAGATAGAAGCACAGTAAACACCAAAAATATTTTTTTTTCTGCTTGCTATAAACTGTAGTTTTATAACCTCCCTCTTAGAAACACAAGTCTAGTATTGGTGTCAAATTAGTCTCCCAAAAAGGTGTGATGCTTCTCCTAATATTGTGTTTACTACGTAAACCTAGTTTCTGGGAAACTAATTTTTGTCTCTTGATCTCACATTCCAGACTCTTCTTGCTCATTGCCAGTGATCTCATCCAAGTCTTGGACTGTGTCAGCTGGTGTTTTCATTTGAAATAATTCTCTTTTTATACATTCAATTTCATCTGATTCTTCCAAGCAATTCTATGTAATTCAGTCAAACTGGACTTCTTAAATCCTGAATATAGGAAGTAAGATTTTTTGCACAGGGTTCTAAAAAATTAGCTGGTTAAAGTCAGGAAAAACCAGCACTCAAACCAACTCAACAAGCCAACCTCTTTCAGACATTTTTATTCACTTATGTCACTTTTATTTGTGTTGCTTCTTATAAATCAGTCTCTTGGGCTGCTACTTATTTTTCTTGGCCTTTTCCTAACTCTTTCCTTTGGTGTAAATAATTTGATACAAGAGAACAGATGGCAGAACTGATGAATAAATGGAAATGTGCTAGTCTCCAAGTAGCTGAAAAAAGGAGGGAAGGAAGGGTGTCGTTCTTGGGTACTCCCAAAAGAGGTAAGTTTAAGAACAAGCATATATGAATCAGGAAACAGGCTCAGAGGTGGCTAAAGCATCACAACGAATATGCATCATTTCAATTGTTCAAAAATTAGACTGGGCACAGCCATGAGAAAAATATGATGTAAGGAATATTCTTGTAATTATGTGGGAAAGGCCTCCCAAATGGTTCCTCTGGTCCATCCATGGATAATTTCTAAGATCTGCATAAATGTTTCTTTCCTAACCCATTGCATGACTTACCTCACCAAGACAGCCTTCTTTCACCATATATTTCCTGACATGATTCCAGATGCGACTTTTGGTCAGCAAGCTGCCTCCGGTGGCCTGTTCAAATTTTTCATAGCTTCCGTATTTCTGCAATGTCCGCTCCATAATGTTAATGGACTATAAAATACAAAAGCATAGCAAATATGAATGCAGTAAGGCCCCCGTGTCAGACTGGCACGTGTATTCTTTCTCTCCCTCTCAATCTCTCTTTTTTATTTTAATCTTCTTTTTTTAACTTATTGGGAGTCACTATCAAACTGTAGTCATTAGATACAGGCTGATGCACTTCGTAATCAATGTATACCATCTTCAGACATACCTTAATGCCAAAGTACTGAAAAAAGATTCTGATCAACTCATCTTGGACCCACATACATCCGCACAACACGGATGATTATCAGTCTAGTGAAATAATACCCATTTTCTCTTTAATTTGGGGAATGTTGTACAACTGCCTTGTATATCAGACACAACAGGTCACAAGGACATTTGCAGTTTAAGTTGTCAGCATGTTTCTTTATATGGCTTTCCAAAGAATTTTACAACTATTACTGTCATCTTGCTTCATTTCCTGGTATTTTCTAATTTAGGAATGCTGAACCATGATTAAGCAGATGTGTAACTATAATTTTAATGATACTATTTCTACTAAAAATGTCTCCTTAGGATGAAATCCTCTGTACCATGGGTGTCAGTTTCAGAAAGGAGGAGAGAGAACAGGAACTTTATTGACAGAACTTTCATTTAAACCTTTCATTTACATGACAATACTTCTTTATAATCCCCTAAAATGAAGGAGGCATGCTTCTTCAGACAAATAAAGTGGCATCAACAATTCTCTTACCTATTGCTGCTAGAATAAGTCACTTCTGGGTGGAAAGCATAGCACAATGCTTATAACATGATCTGAACTTTGCATGTTGAAGATGTTACTGGTGGAGTGCAAAATGTGGTATAGAATAACTTCTTGCCCAGCTACAGGGAATGGCTTTTTTCATAGATATGGTAACAGAAGCTCCCAAGAATCTCACAGAGAAAAGACTATTACTGATATTACCTTAAAAAAATGAATGTCCTTGCTATGTAAACACCACTAATGATGAAGGTGGAAATCTTGCAGACTGAATCTCTTTTTACGTTGTACACATATCCATGCACAAAGCTGGTAAGATGCTTGTTGTTTCCAGTTATGTAATTCTGATGTTGTCAGATTGGCTTATTGTCCACAAAAATATGATTAATTTTGTATCTCTCACAGCTACTAACAATCCTATTCTAGTATTTTTCAAGTTGAAACTAAGAAATCCTGAGTAATTGCCACTGAAAGCCATAAATGCTAGCTAGATGTATTCTTAAAGTTCTGTAGGTCTTTGATGAGAGAAATATCACTTACCTGAATGCCAGAGAAATACTGCACCTAACGTTTAGCATCTCTTTGTCTGCTTCTAATACTTGTTACTAAATTTGAAGGGCCTCCTGGTCAGATCTGAATTTCTTTTTCAAGAATGGAGAAAGCAGCATAAATTACTACCTTAGCACTGATTAAAAACCAAAAGGGTTAGCTTAAAGAAGGCTGCTGTTTTGGGGGTTAAGCAGTCTAGAAGTAAAGAATCTACCTACTGTGTCTCACTGCTGTGGTCTCTATTGCCACTGCACCTGAGTCTCCACAGTAAGTTTTTCTTTACATGGGAGCAGAGGGCATATGCTGGAGAGCATTAATAGTGAATCGGAAAGTGAGGCATAAACAGAAATCTCTTACTGGCTATTCCAAGATCTGTACCACCAGTTCTTCAGGCACAGCCCAGCAGCACCGCAATACATTACTCGCAGAACTTGGCCAAAAAGTCAGTGTGCGTGGCCTCACAAGAATGGTAGAAAAAGGCTCACCATAAAGCCACCCAGTGCTGTTACATGAACCCTGTCTCCTTTCACCATCTCCCGTGTGGCCGAAACTCCCTAGCCACCACACTAACTCCAGCAGCAGTTTCAGCCTTGACAGGGACTTGCACTGGACCCTTGGGGGCCTGGTGACATTTGGCTGGTTCTCAGGATCTGGCCCAATTTGGGCAGCTGTGCCCTTGCACTTGCTGAAGCTAGGAGTGAGAAGCAGCTCTTAAGAAGAAAGGCACCAACAAGGAAGGCATTTTTCTCTTTTTCAAGTTTTCTTTATAAGATCAGGCGTCAGGATGTCTGCAGAGAGGTATTATAAAAAAGAGGAATGCTGTGCCACCACCTGAGCCACCGCAAACGATTTGGCTTTGCCTCTCCCTGTTACAACACTGCAGTGAGCACACATGATGGCACAGCTCTATGTTGTGTGTTACACAGCCCCACTCCGCACCGAAGGTAACTCCCAGGAGAATCAATAGGCACCTTTGGCTCGACTGTTTGCAGAGAAAATAAATCCTACTGCTCCTAGAGACAAGAGGTGATAGGACTGCTGCTGTGGAAACTGCTATGTCCTTCTGCAACTGAAATCATGTTTTTCAAGATGAATGTATTAAAAATGGAGGATACACCCTCATCTGGTGCAAACTGGGTAGCTCTGGCATCATTTCGCCAACCCACTGCTGTAGGTATTTGACAGAGGTTCGGTGCTGTTATTTTTGCTGTTACTCCCATTAACTTATTGCACAGAAATATGAGTAAGGACAACTGCACATCTGTACTGGTGACCTACGAGGTAAATGGGATTTTAGTGTCAAGTCTTAATGTTGCTTGTCACTTAAAAATGACCTCAGATAAATGAAGCAAGGTTAGTGTCTAACTATTAAAAAAAAGAATACGAGTTCCTCATACAAGGCCTAATGTTTCTGGAGACTAATGACAATTGTTTCTAGCAAAATTAAGGATCAAGGGCTAGCTGTAAAGAACAAATCAGAGCAAAATCTAGTTCTTGTTTAATAGCTTGTATGTTTTCCCAAAGGATTTTTTCCTTTTTTTTTTTCAGTGTCTGCAAATGCTGAGGCATTTTCCTACCTTACACAAAATCCTTGGTTAAAGAAGCAACCAAAAATTCCTGCCCCTTATCCCAGGAAGTTCATTCTCAGCCAGCAGCCTGAGTAATTCATGATAACAATTCTTCCGTTTCCTTTGCAAGGTGCCAGATCTTTAAGACACTTACGTTATCTACTAGTTGTTTGGTGTATCTGGTTTCTCTGAACAATTAATTAACTTTACTTGCTCACTCTGAAAGAAGTAATCTCTGAATTAACCTTCTGGCATGAAATTTGTCTTCTCAACTTGTTGATATTAAATTTCATTTAATTCTCATAGATTAAACACCCTAAGTACCCACTTAAATTCTTGGATGTTTCAGTTCCTTTGACTGTGCACCAGTGATTTCCATTCCTAAAGAGACTTGCTGCCCAGCAGCACCATGTTTTGTCTTCTGATCCTCCTCCTTTTCTCCCCATCTCTTCCTGTGGCCAATTCTATCTCTTGGTAATAAATTCTGGAAAAAATCATTATAATTAATAGTGTTTTATAAAATTCACAGTGACATGAAGCATTAAGATGCAACAGGGCTTAGTACAGAACCACAATCCCTGGAGGAGCTATGCTATGCGGTGTCCCCCAGGCCCTCACTTTCTGAGATAGGCCTTTCTATGTTCAAATGTGCAGTTGTACAGAATAGCAATTCCCCTCAAAAGTTTTCAGTAATATGATTTAAAACACAGTAGATCCTGTGGCTAGAAAGGTTTGGCTTTAAATTCTCTGAAAGTTACTTACTGCAGGAGCTGATGCAGGGATGGATGTTATTTTCAAAGGCCACCAGGATGTGGTCCTTTCCTTTTTAAGGTTTTTTTTTAAGGCATCTTTCAGAAAGTATCCAGCACTCAGGCTACACCTCTCTGCTAGTAAATCAAAGACGACCAGGATATTGGCTCAAGTGGTGGCAGGGTTCCATCCATTGGGCTGAACAGTTGGTTGGCCCCCAGGCACAGTGTTGCCTTAGGTGAACCAACACTCCTCTCTCGGGCAACACCTGGCCATAGACAAAGGATCATGTGGCTGTTGGCTTCCCAAGAGAAGTGGGAACACGCCACTAGATTTTGATTCCCATCCTGTCTCTCAGCAAACCAAACATCAGGTCCAGTTCAGTTTCACATCAAACAATGAAAAAAAGCTTTTCCAACAATGTGATGGCAAAGCCTTTGGATGGAGAACAACAGGTGAGTGCAATTCACAGGCTGAAGAAAACCAATAGAGATAGCAAAAGATAAGAATTAGGCTCAAAGAATAGCAAAGATACATTACATACTTTTGAAAAGAGTAGGACAAATCTAGAGTGCTGATCAAAGTCGAGTAAGGGTGGATGACAGCAGGTTTGATGAAGCAGAGGTCTGCCGAAACTATGAGAGCAAGGGGGCAGTTTCTCCTCAGTGTGACAACTCATAAAACTAAGGGTGTTTTGAGATGGGCTTGTAGATTTTATTAACCAATTCTCTGTTTTGACACTGTTTATAAAGACATTACTCCTATGAGATGCTGCATTACATAGGTTTATTCAGTGGTGTTATCCCAGAGGACTCTCCTACCTTAGTCAAGAGTGCAGGTATTTTCTAAAACCACCTCATCACAACAAATAGTGAAAAAACAAGCACTGAACATGCATTAAACTTCCTGCTTGGCTGTCTGTAACAGCAAACTCCCTGGAGCTGAGACCTAGACGTGCCAAGAGAGGCAGCATGAGTTTGGGAGTCAGGAAGCCCAAGTTCTAGCTCTGCCTGCAGGCACCCTCCTGGTACTCTTCCTGGGCAGTTTAAGGCTTTTCCTAAATTGCTGTGAGACATTTTAATCAACAGCACAACATGAATAGCTGGTTTTCAGAGATACATCCCCCTGAAGAAGCACAGACCCACTCTGGCCTCTCCCATTTCAACCCAGTGCAGGGTTTGCAGCTTCAAAAGGAAGGGTAGGATAGCGAAGGGTGCTTCCTCTACCTTATGTGCCATGCTGAGTAACCTACATCCTGGCAGTCCAGCCACCTCCAAATAGGTGTTGCAAGTCTCAACCCATGCATATTAAGAAAGTCATTAAACTTAAGCCTCATTGCTGAACATCAGTTCTCCTGGTTAGGTAATTACTAAGGGTGGTCACCACTATCACCTCCTCCCTTGACTCCATTTCAAGCAAAACAGAAGTCCCGATAATTCTTTCCAAGTGGGCAGCTGTGACTCTGGAAGCACTGAAACAACAGGGAGAGCCATCACACACACACGCTGCCACCAGCACACAAATCTCTGGGGAGTGGCAGATCGCTCCAGCACTGAGACAGGCCCCATCGCCAGTGATGCCGCTGGTTTTCACACTTCTTGTCACAACAACCCCAGCTGGTGGTGGTTCCTGAGGGGAAAAGGTTTGGGATATTTTTGGATCCCAGGCTCTGAATGCAACACGGAGCCCTTCATTTGGGGTTCTGCACCTGTCTCTGAGGTGAGATGACTCAAAGTCAAGTGTTGCAAGAACTTGCTGGGAAAGGGCAAAATCCAGCCCAGCATGCCAGCTCTTGCCTATTCCAGCATCCAGCTGTGAGCTTATTTTCCAGCCTCTGGGCCAGCACAAAGCAAGGTACTGGTATTGGCAGAGTGTCTAAGGCCAAACTGTAAACTCTTCAGCAACAGGTAAAAAAATGGAAAAAAAAGGACTATGCAGCTGTGCCCGTTTAATGGCTAGAAGTAGCAATTCCTGTTATTTTCATTATTATTTAAAAGGTTTAGTTTAATCCCTCTTATCACTACCAAAGAGTGCCAAAAGAAGCAGCAGTCCCAAGACAAGTCCTCTTGCACAGCAAACTCTGCTGATGCTCAAGAAAGTCATGTCATAGAAGAACTACCAAGAGCAAGACCTGTTTAATTGATAGGTTTAGGTTGTGGTGGTGTTGGCTTTTTTAAATAAATTATTTACAGCCAAGAAGGTCTCTGAATCCCAAGTCACCCATGTGCAGCAACACAGCTTAGTTACTTGAGAGTTATTAGATACATGTACTAGTAAGACATGTTCATGAATCGTTTAAGGCAACAAAGTTAGAAAATGGGCTCAGTGACCTAGGAGTCAGCCCCCTATGTTAAGTCAGCTTATCCTATGTTCAGAAGCAGCCTTGCTACAAAAAGGTTAGTCTCTGTTGAGCTTTGCAAAACAGACAAGGTTTGCAGGTACCATCACTTCACTTTCTTCCCCACATAGCTTATTTGCTGGAGGGGAACCCTCCCAGGTGCTTCTTTAGGTAACATGAAGATGTACCAGATGGAATTTGTTAGTCTAATCAACAGCTATAAAATGGTGGCTGCCCACCTTTTTGGGGTCAAGTGGAAAGGAGGGAGAGGTAAGAGCAGATTTTTGAGGTTAGTCTACTTGGGCTGTAGTATTTTGAGTTTTTTTCAGTGGCTTTGCTTTTGCATGCTTGTTCTCAGTCTGATAAAGTGAATTGCTTAAGTAACTTAGAGCTGGTAGAAATATTTTTAATGAAAAACTTTTCAAATACTTTGTAAGGAATTAAAAATTAATACTCATTTGGTTTTTGTATGAGATCATGTCCTGAAATAAATGTATGCTCCTACTATAGTATCACCTGAAGTGATCTAGTCTCTTCCAGTGGAAGAGAGAAGTTTGTGTAGGACTCTGAGAACTTATGCTACTTGGATGGCCTGATAAGCTTTGTCTTAACACACTTACCTATAAATCTTAGTTTAGGAGGGAACTTGTTACCAGTGCAGAATGAGGTGTTTTACAATTAACTGCTCTTCACAGCCAGTGACACATTCTTGAATCTTCAACACGCCTAAGCTGTGATATCACCTGGACATTACAAAGGATTACTCAGTGTTGAATGTTATGTTGTTTAGCCTTCCAGCTCCACCTAACTATTTTTTCAACATCTGATAAATTTTCTAATTGTAGGTTACTTGTATTAATGACTTAAAATGTGTGTAATACAAACACTTGCAATGTGGCACAACTGATTTATTTATTTACTAACTCAAAACTGCTATATTTTTATGAGTACAAGGGAAAAGGATATATAACTCTTTCATGGGGGGATTACTCATTCAACAAAATGATGATTTTTTTTAAAAAAATATATGTATACAAAAACGGATTTCCTGCTTTCATGTACAATTCAAAGAAACAGGTGTTAACACACAGGTTACTTTAAGTTGCAACTTCCTTGCTGATTTCGGTTCAGCAAATTGCAACTGTTAAGTCATCTGCTCTGCAAACACTGGGGACAGTTACCTCCAGTTAAGTATTGCCACCTCTAGTATCTGTGCAAAAATAACAAACATGTTAAATGTTAAGGAAACTTAACAATGAAGGACAATTAGTTTGAGCCAGACGGAGTGCTAATAAGAAAACTTACACTGCACTTATGAGCAAACAGTTGCTGCACTGACCCTGAAACACAGCACTAAGAGAATTAATATCTGTAATATTGGATATGTCAATCAACATGAAAAGCTGCAACTTGGCATACTATTTTTTATTCTAAAGTTCTCTTCCCTAAAAGCACATATTGTGTGACTCATGAAAGAACCTTATTATGAAGGAAACAGATAAGACAGAAAGAGAGAAACAAAGAGACAGAACAAAGGATGAGAAGAGGGACATTACAAAGTACTATTTTCAAATGTATTAATAATTAAAAAAATGTTTATGCTATGCCTGTGAAAAGTCAATCAATAAAAGCATCGGGCTGTGCCCAAGGTTTAAAATCTTTGATCTGACTAGAGGCCTGGGGGGTGAAGTAGGTGCTCATAAGCCTGTGTGTTCCCCATTGAAGCACTGCTGTGTTAATAGTCTGTAAATTAATAGGGTTCTTTGCCTTAAAAAAAAAATAATAATTGGGGCAGGGTGTGACTTGTCTTCCAGGTATGTTGCAGTAATGCTGTATTAACCAATTCCACAGACACACACGAAAGCAGAAAGGGCAATAAGAAAACACAATCTGTTTTGCTGTCCTAGCAGGCTATGTACAGCTGTGGGTAAAAATACTTTTGAAATCATTAAAAATCCTCTGAAATGTCAGGTTTTGAGCTCATTTGACAGAACTGCCCTAGAAGCCCCCTATAAAATTGCTGAGTTCTGTCAGTAAAAAGCTAGTTTTGCAGAGATATTAGTCACAGAAGAGCAAGCAAGCCTAAGTTGCTGTAAGCATCTTTTAAAGACCAAAGAACAGTTCCATTTTCATTCACAGAATGCAAAGCTTCTTAAAATAAGTACAGCAACAAACAAAAGTCAAAATTGTTTCAAAAAAAACAAAATTGAATTTATCCTTGTTGCAGGGAAAAGGACAACTACATGCAGTTGTGTTTTTACTGCAGACCTGAATCTTGACACTGTGAGTACTTTTTTTTGCAATTGAAGTCATCTTTCCTGAACTTAACACTTCTTATAAAATACCTACATGTTTCTTCTGACAAGTGAAATCTGCATGGAAAAAAACCCATAGCACTGGGGAAAAGCAAGTGCTCATACAATGTCTGCAGATTAAAATTTTGATTCATGTTGCTTTTTCTGGGTAGTAAATTTGCATGAAATGAAATTCAAATTTGCACGGAGATGAAAATTTCTAAAGCTAGTTGTAGATTAGAAAAAGAGAGAGTGCCACCTGCTGGGCTTGGAAATGTGTTAAAAGCTGCTTTTTTGGTCATTTATATGAAGTCCAAGATACTGTTCAGTGTTTTTAGCAGCTGAACTTTGAAGAAATGTTTTGCTTGCTAAGAACTTCTTTAACTTAAACTACATCTTATGAAACAATTTACATCCTCCTTGGTAAGTTTCAGAAATATCATACTTTATTGAATATTAAATGCTTCACTGCTTTTCATAAAGTTTTTATAAAGCTTTTATTTTCCCATGCTTTGTATGTAAAAAGGAAAAAGGTAGAGCTACAAATCGGAATAATATTGAGGAATCATTCATTGTTAAAACACTTGTTATTTAGGTGTAGGGCTTTTTTATTAAAAGAAGTTTAAATAAATGACAGGTGTACTCCATAAAATCATCATGCATAATTTTTAAGGCTTTGCTACCTCATACTGAAAGGGATAATTTGTATTAAATTCAGTTTGGCAAATTAGTTATTATTGATTTGCTGTAATTTATTATTAATGTTGCTAATATTGCTATAAAAATCAAAGGAAAATTTGCTGAAAAGCTCTAGTCAAGGAGTAGTTTTATTTGGTGTCAGTATGATATAGTTGGTTGTTTAGAAGTATGGAAGCTGTTTTTAAGAACAGAGCAACTGTTGTCATAAGAAAATAAATTCTTAATGAAAACCCAGCTACTGATTTTTTTAAAATATAGATGTTTTTAATGTGAAAATGCAGACCAAGCCTTATAATACAATAACTTAATGGGTAATAACACCTATGTGTGTTCTTGGATTTGGGGAAAAAAAAAAAAAAGGACAGACTATTTACAAGTCAAGAGTCAGTTATTAGAATGCATGGTACTTTACTTCATTTATCCTTTTCACTAGGAATTTTGGGGGGTTTTAAGTGAAATATATCACAATTAAGTGAAACTCATGGAGCAGCAGGATCTATTCTCAAGTTATGTATCACTTTAAACATGAGATTCTCTATTTAGAAAAGTTTGTCAAACTTAAATAAGATCTTTCTAAACCATTTTAAAATAGCAAGAGTGGGAAGAAGACTGGTTCTGTTATTATCTAGATAAGCACTGTTTTTTGTCACTTAGGTCAAAATTGAAAGCAAGGGTTTTGTTTTCTTGTTGGTTTGGGGGGTTTTGTATCTCAAGCCAGGGTAGTTACACAGAATGGGAATGTCTGTAGCTACGTTACCAGTGGGGCTGCATATTATGAGAAAAAAAAAGAAAAAAGGGGGTGTGTGTCTTTTTAAATTTTATCTCTCTCTGGAATGGAGTTTGCCTGCTGTTGACTGAGCCTAAGGTATATGCAAATATCCTTTCAAAGTTGATTAAAACAAGGAACATCAACATATGTTTATCCAATAACCATGACCTCAAATAATTGCTATCCCCTCCCAATCCCTGTGTCACCAAGAGGATTGGCAGGATTTCTACACTGCTTTTTTTCCTCTGCTTATTAAAGCCTATTTAGGCATTGTATTTTTCCTTTATTGGACTCTGCTTCATTGCCTAAAAAGCTTTCTTGCCTTAAATTATGTTTCATGTAAACCCATTTATAAGGACCTGTGCCTTTATCCTATAGAATCATGTTAAGTATTAGGAAGCCTTTCAGTTTTTAATCAAAAAGATTTTCTTTCAGTTCTACTATTGCATTCTCATCTTCCATGCATTTTTCAAAGAGTAGGGGAGGATGATAAGGGGAAACAACTTGCTAGAAACAAAGCCAAATACCACCTTAATAGGTATAGGAAAAAATAACCAGTGGAAAAGGAGGGGAAAAAGTAACTATACCTGCTTAAGAAATCTGTCAGATGCATGGCTGTGCTTAGCTAACACGCTTGGCAGAGCAGGGTTTGCATATTCAAATTGAGGATTGTATGTGAAATCTGACTTGAAGAATTTCATCTTCTCTTTCTCCACATTGGAAGGCTTGATTGCAGTCAGTAAACAGAGTTTTTGGCCAGAGACATCACTTTCTTTTCCATGGCTTTTTGAGGACTGGGATTGCTTTGGCTTTGTTAGATTAAAATGCCTCTTAGTTCTACTTTTGGGTCGTGATGGCAGTCCTACGCTGCTCCCTGCAACCGAAATACTGTTTGTAAACTTCATGCTGGTAGACGCTGGGCCAGTGACAATGATGGAGGGCTGTCTGTTTGTGCAGTACCATCCACTGCTGAGCAAGGGTAGCGGGACTTTGATTTTGCGGTGCTCAGTGCTTCGCAAGGTGGTAGAACACTTTGTAGTCTTTCTGTGTTTCTTGTGGTGAGCAGATGACTGCTTTTGAGGGTGGTGTTTTTTCTCCTCTTTGCTCTGCAGAAGGACATTGTAGCTACTGGTTCCTGTTGTGAAAATGTCTTTAAGGATCCCAGAAGGTGGGTGCTGGAGGCTGTTTTCATTATTAATGTTCAGCTTATGTTCTTCTGGACTCAGGACTGATTTTTTAGAAAGCTCTGTCTTAGGCCAGTGAAGTTTTTCTGCATTGAGGGGGAAAAAAAAAATAAAGCTGAGGAAAAACTTGGTTGTTTCATACAGCAATACTAATCTTAAAGACTCAAAACTGCAACATAAATGAAACAGAACTTGCCTTAACTGCAGTCACATCAAGTTAATCTTGACTTCTAGACATGGGACAATTGTGAGTGTGTATCACTTTTGAACAATTAGACTGGGACTTGTAAAATCCAGCTAAACAAGTATTTTATGCTTGCATCTCCATACATGAGTGCACTGTTGGCAGCTAAGAACCAACTTGTCTAAAACAACTCTGTGCAGGACTTCAGGAATGTTTACTGTTACATTAACAAATTTTTAGTTTTGAGCAAAATCTGATCTTTATCATGCAAGGAAGGCTTTGTGTATGGATAAAGAGTAACTTAAAAAATAGGAAACTGTATAGGAGTATGTGAGCAGTATTTACAGTGAAGTCCCACAGGGATCTGTGCTGTGATATAAGCAGTCTGGTGTGGTCTCATCTGCAAAATCTGATTCACAGAATTTACTCTCAGAAAGGATGAGAACATGGGAATTGGCCAGCCACTGTGAACAATTTAAAACACCATACAAATTGTAATATAAGTTTAAAAGACTTCATTTTCACATATTCCTCCTCAACATAGACAGTAAGCTATAAAGAGGAGAGAGAAGAGAGATCAGGTAGTTACAAACAAACCTCTGAGAATCCTTAAGACAACATTGTCATTTCATCTATTCAAAGTTGTTGTACAAAACCAGCTGGCTATAAGAAAACAGTTGAGAAGAGACATTGTAAACAAAACTGAATGCAAGAAGTGAATAAGGTTCCTTTAATGAATGAACCTTCCTTTCTTGCTCTGACCCCTGGCATAGCCTTCAGGGGAGATGGGTCCCTGGTCCAGAACAGCTGCATGGAAAAGTCATTAGGAATCAAAACTGTATTTAATATTTGCACTGTGTTGTCAGAGAGAAGTAACCTCTCTTCACTGGTTTTAACCATCCCCTTCTCTTGCCAACCACTTCATCCTAGAACATTAGGTGAGCCGAAAGTAAGGGCACAAATAAATCCTGCCACAGAGAAATGCTTCCTACTTCTGCACCTAAAAAGAAAGGATTCGTGGAACAGGGAGATGGCTGGAGTTTGATTAAAGCCCACAAAAGGGATTTGAGCTTCAGCCCACAGTTACACATAGCTGAGCTTTAATTACTTTACATAGAGTAATTATACTCTGAATGGAACATTAGCAAGAGATCATTAAATGTCTCCAAGGGAAAAAAAAAATCAATAGTAGTTTAATTTCTGCTTTATTTTCACAGTAAATTTAGGTTCTGCTCCCAACATAAGCACCATGACAACATATTTCATGCTGTTGGATCTCTGTCAGTTCCATGTCAATCTGTGTTCCTTGGTTCTCCTGAAGATGCTGTTCTAAAAAGTAAAAAAGACAGAGGTCCTATTTGCATGAACATATGATGGGAAATCTGCAGCCTGGGTGTTTTCTCCACTGGAAAATAGAGATAGAAGCATTAGATTATTCTCTTCCACTAAAGCATGTGTATCTCACACAAGCTCAGTTTTGTTTCACAGTAAGTTTGCGCATCCTCTTTCTATGCTTGGCGCAGGAACATGCTCCTTGGCATTCCTGTTCAAATTCTGTCAGATCATTCTCATCACACACGTGACAACCTGTCTACATGGCTTATCTTGCTTTGCCATGAGCTGTTGTGGTGAGAAACCACAGTTCACGTCAAAAGGAAAACACCTTCAAAACAACTACAATAAAATGAGATGCATTTCTTGGATAACAGAACAGGATGGCTGCTCTCACATGTTTATTTCTTGGCAAGTATTTGAGATTGTCTTCAGGCCTGTACCAAGTACTAGAGTATGAGAATCCTTACCTTTAAGAGGGGAAAATGGAAAGGAAGGTTTCCCAAATGTCTGAACACAGAAATATTACATTTCTGAGCATGTGACTTTGCTTGTGTAGACAAAATTGAAGTTGGAAATTATACAGCTGCTACTTAAAATACAGACAAGATAATAATGTAACAGTAGTGGCATTAACGCTTCACCTTCTCTACTAATCAATTCTCAAAAGCCACAAAGAGCAGAGAAGCCTTAAATTGCTACTACACAGGGAATGAACTGAATTAATACCACATGTGTATCTAAGTGATAAAGAGAAACAGAATTCAAAGAAACAACTTGAAATGACCTTAACCCCCCCCTCCCCTAACCTGTTCTGTTGGTTCAATACCAAAAATTCATGACAGTAAGCTTTCAGAGTACAGTTGGCCAGTAATAAATGCATTTATATCTAGATAATTTCTGAACAACACAAGTCAGAATTCTCCTGCAAGTGTCACAAATGGTAGTCAAGTGCTGAATATGCACTAGCAGGTTTCACATGCACATGGTTGACATCAAAAATAGTTGTCCCCAATTCTGTAGTTACTTTATATGTGTAATCTTATAGCAAAGTGATTTTTCAGCTGCCAAACTAAGTGTGGCTGTCCTTAATTTTCTCCAAACTAAAGAAGGATACTACTTGATTCATATTTGTGCTGGAAACCTGGAACCAACTGATAATCCAGCAGATTTGAAAGATTATATTAGATAACATGGCAGTTTTCACACAAGTCGTTTAACTGCCAGTCTGAATTTTTTGATTGATACTGGAACATCACTATTTTACAAAATAAACTAGAAAATAATTTTTAAGACAACATCAAAATCATGTTGCAAAACAACAAATTTTAAAGTTCTTTCTCTAGTACATTTGTTTAATCTGTAATAGTCCTATTTTAAACTCACTTATATCTGTAAGTCAGACAGCATCAACCACACTAAAAATACACGATCTTCTAGGAAAACTCAACTTACTAAAACATATCCAAGAGTTTCCAAGGATTAGTAATGCCTGATGATTGAAACAAAGATCTAGTATTCTGAATATAAAAACAATTCATAGCACAGCCTGTGTTCTGAAAATGTGCTTCAGTGTTTCAAGAAGTACTGAGAAATAGTGCTGTAAAGTATCCAGGCAGAGAACAGATTATCAACCCAAGTTATTCACACAGACTGGCCAGCAGTGATTTTCAGGTTTTAAACTCTAGATACCATAGGACAGATGTCAACAGGTTACTTCTAAAAGGTCTGAGAAAGGCAAATTGAAAGTCACTGTACTATGTCATAATTCTATCTCACATGTTATGCTATATATCATATGTTTTATCTTTTGTATCTCATCCACGTGTTCAGAGAAGTACAAATTTGAACTTCCTGACTTCACGTATTTCAGGTTTTGCAGCAGAATACTGTCAAAGAACATATGTCCAAGCCTCCAATGACCTTTGAGAACCTCCCTAAAAACATGTAATTTATGCACAAAGATTCTCTTTATTGGTCTCACTTCCAAACACTCAAAGTCACAAAGCCCCAAGTCCCTCAACAATTAAAAAAAAAAACCCACAACAAAACTAGCATAGTCTCTCCCAGAAAGATTTCCCATCATGTTTACTTCCACTTGTTTATATTTTGTTCCTCTCTGCCACAACACAGTAATAAAAACATAGGTCCTAGAGACATGGGTGAATTGCTAAATGAAACAATCTACCAGGTGTGGAGTGGAAGGTGATGATGTAGAAAGAAGCAAGAAGGAGGGGGCAGAAGAGCTGCCTGTCCCCATGCTGGCATCATTGGGGTACCAAATGACAGAAAACCCTCCTGCTCAATGGAAACTTGCTCCATCTTGGGCTGGAGTAGAGCTCTGCCCCTCTTTGCAGTTGCTGAGTTTGGTTTCTGCCACCCCATAAAGGTGGGTTAGCAGGGCAGCCAGCCAGCGGCAACTTCCCCCACATGTCTAAAGCATCTCATGTGAGAGCAGGTCATGCCATAGCCAAAATCCTATCGTTTCCAAGATATTTGCTGGAATTGGCAGTGCTGGACTTACTCCATCCTGCAGATGCAATGTACCATGTGTCACAGAACAATACAAAATACCACAGGCTCGATTTTGCGAACAGGGGCAGTTTTAGCCCTGTGTAACTTCATTTTATACACATGTAGCTATTCCAGTGTCACAGCAGAAGTGTCACTGGAGAAGGGATCCGTGCCAAGTCTGCTAATAGAGGATATGTGGGAACCACAAATCTCATAATTCTGCACTAGTGAAATACTTCCCATGTCTAAGTTGCACCTCAGTCACTAGCTGTGAATCTTGTAGCATCGCAGACACTGCCTAATCTTGTCAGAGGTTACTTGTTAGGAAAAAACAAGTTAGATTTTATGTTATATTAATGAGCTAGGGTATATTGTTGGTTTCCATCCTTTTGAAATTGATGAATTGAGCTAATTTTTATTATGTTAATAATATGTGTGGTAAAATCCTAATGTAAGAATTTTTCCAGGCTTTGGAGAGTGTTGTAGAAAAATCTTCCTCTAGGCTACTGGGTAGCTACTATCCAAGCAGCTTCTTAAATACCTGTTCCATAGGTGGAATGAGGTTAATGATAGATATTTATGGGCACAGATCTCTCTCTGTCCAGCTAGCCTTGCTCTAAAAAAAGTAGAGAGCTCCTGCGGTTTTTGAGCAGCTGTCACTCAGGTTATGTATGCATAATGGACAAATCCTTTCCAAGCTGCAGGTGTGATTCTTATGGGGCTTAGAGCAGATCCTCCTATCCTAGGAATGTAATGAATGGTCTGAGCCACTGCTTTTGGTTTTCAGTTCACCATTACCATGTTAGAATACGCTTGAATTTCTTTTTGTTCAAAATCAGAAACCAATTCCAATAGCTTGACTTGAATTTTCAAATTTATAGAAATGCTGATAATGCATGTGATCTGTCTACAACTAATAGGAAAATAGCGAAGTTTGAGAGATGAGAAGAAAATACAGGGATGTGACAAGTAAGCTTTCTCCTGTGACACATTTTGCAAATATACAATTGCATTACAATGAAATATTTATCTTCAATATTCAGATAATATGAAGAGATTAATAACTACCTGTGGTTTATGAGCTCTAGACTGTATGGTTTGTGGGTGCAGAGGGCTGTAGAAAGAATATTCTGCAAAAAAACAGGCAACAGAGGGTGTTGTATATGAATCCATGAATTTCCACTGACTCTCAAACACTACAGGTTTATGTTTGTGGCGCAACAGAATCTGACCAGATTCCTGTGGTCTATTTCCTCACCACTCTAAACACCCTTAAGGTTTACAAACACTCACTTCCTGTTCAAAGCTTATCAGGCAACTTGAACTAGACAGCACTAGAAGCTCTGTCTATAATGACTGAAAATGGTTTAGCTATAGAATTAGTCAGCGAGCTCCTGTAAAAAGAGTGACACTGAGCTATTTTCTATTTCCACAGCATATTAGTTGTTAACTACAGCCTGTATGATGTTGGCAACTTTGACATTTAACCTAAGACTTTCCCCCTGCCCCCCCCAAACTTGCACCTATTTACTTTCCTCCTGTAACAGCGTTACCTGTCATTCAACTTTAATTCTGAGCTCCAAAACCAAGGGCAAGTTTCAACCATGAGCCAGCTTATATGTCTCATTCATTAACTGCCAGTGTAAATAACTCTGAAATATCCAGCATTTACAGGACTCATTGGCATGATCTTGGACTGTGCAGTTTGGTTTTTCTTCTTTAAAATTGCAATGATATTTAATATGTACTCTTTCTACCTTGAAAAGTATGAACTGACTTGTAAGCAGTTTCTCGCATGCACGTTTCTGCACTCAAATATATTATGTAAGTGACTCCAAATTCAGGTTCTTCAAACTAAATTACATGAGCACAGTAATAATCAGTAAAAGTGAAGACTTGGCCCTAATGAAATGAAGTAACAAACTCCCATTGATTTAATAGACTCAGGATATAATCATAAAACGCTGATTTATAGACAGACCTGCACAGGATGAAGCTCCTATCCAAGCAGATCTCTAGCTCACTCTACTGCAGCACGGGTGTGTTCAGGAATATTTGATGGAGGGGTATGGACCCCAAATAACTATCTTTCCTTTAAGAAATCTCAATTCTTTAAGATTACAGTTGCTGTTGCACATCTCTAGGGATGCTCCGTCTGATTCCATGAACTTTTTTTCTACTGCCATTACCAGAAGTAACACCCTACTGATAACCATGCACAGATGGAACAGCATATACATTACGCAGAGAAGAGTAGCTGTAAGAAATATTGGTTATGATTGTAACAGTATGGTATGAGGGACACTAAGCTATCTCCACCAGATCTCTTCTGGATAGGTTTCCCCACCACAAAGTAACACTGGCTTGAGGCAGCTGAAGTGATGACACATGAAATGACGTCAAATTTAAACAAGAAACACATCCGAGTGAAAAATTTGTTTTGCAGCAAGCAGCAACTGCATTGTAGCTTCTCCTGCATACCAGACACACAGCACTGAAGGTAACAGTTTTGTGTGGTATCAGATGCTTTTTCCATATTGTCGTTATATAGTCATAACACAGGGGTTTATATATGCAGACCTTCTGTGAAAACACGGCACAGAGGAGACCCAGAGAGTGAGGGACACCAGATGTAATTAGTAACAGGTTTATTAGCGTTCCGAATGGCATCGCCTGCCCCTCGCTCCGCCGAATGGCGGGCGGGTCTCGCCTCCCCGCCAAGGGACAGGCCCCGCTGCCGTCCCCGTCCGCCGACGGGGCTCCCGCTTCGCCGCCTTCCCTCAGGTGCGAAGCACCTCCCGGCCCCGTGGAGCAGGTACGCTCTCGGGAACCCCTCGGCGCCTCCTCGGGTGACTTTTTTTTTTGGTTTGGGGCGGTTTTTTGGGTTGCCCCCCCACCTCCCGGCACGCCGGCTGCCTCAGCTCCGGCCGCTGTGGCGAGCGCCTGAGGGGCCGCTTTCCCCCGCCGCCGCAAGCCCCTGGCCGAGCCGGTAACGCCCCAGGCGCCCCGCAGGCGAAGCCGGTGCCCGGTCTCTCCTCAGGTTGCCGGGCCGGGAGCGGTACTCACCGGTGACACGGATGGACTCCAGCATGGTGCTCCGCCTGGGCAGCTCTGGCCCCGCTGGCTTCCCCCCCGCCCTGCGCGGCGGGATCGGCCGGGGCGGGCGGCGGCCTCTCCCGCCTCCTGGGCGGGGAGGAGCGGGGGACCCCTGAGGGGAGGCGGCGAGCGGCGCC
>JANZLQ010000009.1:13169008-13199532 GCA_026212715.1 Elanus axillaris | reverse complement strand
GTGGAATGGTTTTGAATCAGTGGAATGGTTTTGAATCAGTGGAATGGTTTTGAATCAGTGGAATGGTTTTGAATCAGTGGAATGGTTTTGAATCAGACGGTTCTGAAATAATGTCTTTTGATTAATTACAAGCAAGAGCTAATAACCTTCTGAATCTCATCCAAATTATTAATACAGAATGCACTGAGGAGATGGTGCAATGAATGCTTTTTTTTTAGGGTCACAATGATCATACTCTTTGTGACTCAGTTTATAGCTGACTGCATAACTCACCTTTCTTGCACAAAAGGCTTTGTGTTTGGTACTACAGAATGTTACAAATAGTCTAGGTTATTTTGGACTTTGAAGTACTTATTAACATTCATAGAGCCAAGTATGGTTTCCTAGCATGGAAGATGACAAAAGAGAAGTGAGTGATGCAATTGCTTGGGGGAAAATTTGCATATGTGAAGTTTGAAGTTGACTGTTCCTTCAATCTCATGGATAAATTTGCTCCCTTTGCTGCATTCTGCTAGAAAAGCAGGATAGTTAGAACAAATTCTTCTAAACACATATTGGCCTGAGTATCTTCTTTAACACTGCTAAAAATATACTTAAAAACATATTTTTTTTTTAAAACCAAGATTGCCCATCAACATTTAAAGTGGGAAGGCCTTTTTTTGACTTTTAGAAGATGCTTCTGCAACACAAACAGTGATTCTCTAACTGCAACTTAGTAGTTTCCAGATTCCTAGATGTAATGAAATAGGTATGTCCTACTCTAAAACTTTGGCTGTGATCAGGACACTTGGAGGATGTACTTGTAGCAAATATCCTGCTGATGAATTTGAAAAGTAAGTCTCAAAGTTCTGGTGACTGGCTTACTCATCATGTGTAATAGCAGAGTTTGAATTATGGTGGTTGCATGGAAAACTTGAGATACAAGAAGCCAATAGGAGCTGGAGTTCAACAGGAGGCCTGCATTCTTGGGAAGTGACGGCCTATTTGTAACAACTGAAACTCCATTTTACTGAACTAACAAAACAGAAAGGAATGTGACTGCATTTGAATAGGACTGTAGGAATACTGTTGTGGAAGAGCTACTTAACTTTGTGCAAGAAGAACAGTTAGTTTATATAGCCCTTAAGATTTTATTTATGTGGGTATTACCTGTGCTTTGTAGCTCTGCCTTTTGGAGGTTGAAATAAGGAAACTTGACTTGTCGACACAACTAGCATTGAAGGCACTCCTGGCATCTTGTGTCGTTGCCCCCCCCAACTTCTTTTTCTTTTTCTTCTCCCCCCAAATCCTCCTGTTCTATGGAAGTTAGGCAAGCTGATTTTTGCTTTCACAAAAAACTGTTGAGATTGACATTCCATTTGTCCTGTGTTGCCCTACAATGGAACATTGTTCGAGACTTCAGCCTTAGACAGTTAAAAATGTGAAATGTGTATTTAATTGCTGTGCAACAGGACACGTAATGGCTGGCACAGTTCTCAAAATAATTTATGTGCCACCAAACAAGTGCAGTTTATATGCTTCCCTTTAAAGGCCATTAGTTCAATCACACAATTGCTTGTCTGAAAGTGCCTTAAAACCTAGATCAAAGGAGTAATTAAGTATATTTTAGGTGTGATCAAACTAAGTGATAATGCAGTATTTTAAAAAAAACAAACCACAACCTTGTACTTCATCCAAGTATTTAAAACTTGGATGCTATAAAGAATTATTTTTCTACTAGTGTGGAACACTTACTAAAACAGCTCTGTGGTATGGAATATGATCACAGTACTCAAATTTCCAATGGACAGGGAATGAAAGAGAATGTGGTTAGGTAGCTTAATTGGTTTATCTTTGTAACTTGCTTTGTATGAAGATACATTGTGATAAATAGCCTGTTTATTAAGACAACTCGTTATAACATCAGTCTACTCTTAAAACTTAAGCTTGAGGAAGAGAATTTCACCTTTTGATTTAGAGGTGTAATAGCAACATTTTCTTAAAGTATTAACAGCCATGCATTTACTTTGTTGAAATTTTTTTTAAGACCACTTGGCAACTACTTCAATGTTGATTATTTTCTTAGAGGGTTGGTGCCAATCAGGTGATTTGATGATGTACTTGAGCGAAGTGCCAAAAAAACCCTACCAGCAAGACTTGACAGTTCAAGACTTGTCATGTGGTGATTCAGTAGGAAAAAAAGTAACTACTTTCAGATGTTTTTGACTACTTCAGGCTCTGTAGAAGCCTCTCTTCTAATTTTGTCATTGCTTGTGTCTCTTTAGCCTTGTTTCCTTTGAAAGCCAAGCTAATGGGAGACACTAGTTGATTTAATGACTAGAACTTTTAAACTACTGGCTAGCTTCACCTCTTAATAAAAGAGTAGGTGTCTCAAACTTAACTGCTTCTGCAATTTTCATGAAAGTTTGTGGCTAGGTGAAAAGACCTAAACCATTGCTTCTGTAAGAAAATGCTGCAGCCTGTTGCCTGTCTGGTAGGCCAAAGAACTTCAGATAACCTGCAAATGTGCTGACTGGCCAGATAGCAAGGAGGTAGCTTGGAGTGTGTTACAGTGTGAGCTACCTTTTATCTAACAGGTACTTGCAGAATATGGGAGCAGCTGTGGGCATTGCAGTAGTGAAATCAAAGCATGAAGATCAGGGGTTATCACAGTGAGAAAAAGGAGTTAGACAGAAGAACTATGTAGTTGGCAGGGTAGAAAACATGTTTTGTTTGTTCTGCTTTCAGGAGGGACAGCCAGTCAGAAAACCAGACTTTGAATATTTCTATCGTGTTGCTTTACAGTGGATCAGTTAGCAACAGTTGAGAGCTGCGTTTGTCTTAATGTAGCCTTCACGATAAATTTCTGGTATTGTGGATCTTAGTATATGTTATATAAAGTTCAAACATCTTTAATTTGAGCTATTACTAGTTAACACACTTATTGCAATGTATGGTAACACATGATTTATTGACTACTAAGAAACTCCTTGAAAGAACCCGTGCCAGGCGAGAGAACCTGCAGAAGAAAATGGCTGAGCGGCCCAAGACGGGACTGAGACCCACAATGCAGACCAAGAGGGTCAGAGAGCCTTTGTTAGAAACTAGTAACCAGGCAGCTCTTCCTGGTGAAGAAGGTATGTCACAACAAGTTTAATAAAGATTGTCTTTTGATATAAGTCCCATCTCCCTTTTTTCCTAAGGGCAAGTGAAAACTCTGTGTTTATCTTAAGCAGTGATGGATGCAGTTACATGACCACTGGGAATGAATATGGCTAATGTTTAGCTTAACCTGCGAGCAGATGCTCCAAGTAATTAATAAGCTATTTGAAAATAATTGTATAATGCCAAGGATAGTGCCTTGTCCTTGGCAGAATTTGGGAGGAGCAGGTTTTTTGGGAGGCATATCAGTGTATTCATAAATCATAACTTTATTTGCATTACAGTTTTGTACTGTTTCTGAAAATATTTTAGATTGTTTGAATACTAATTTGCTTGAATGCTCTGACCTGTACAGTGAAACCTGGTACAAAGCCATCACCATCAAAGAGGCTCTGCCCTAACGATATGGAGACTCAAGCTTCCAGTTTGGAGAACATACAGCCAGTTCCCTCAAGTTCCACAAGCAATCATTATCCTGAGATGACTTCAGAGTTGCATGTAACGGCTTCTAACAGGGCTTCACTGGTTCAGCCTCTTGAGAAAGGAAAACCAAACGCCAAGTCAGAAACTCCTGCAGCCCTTTCAGTCAAAACACGTATGCAAAAACTGGCAGAACAGCGTCGCTGCTGGGATAGCGAGGGTATATTTCACTTGCTAAGCATTATTGGTATTTCTCAGCATTTGCATTGATGATTGTTTGCTAGCAGAAGATAATTGTGTGTGTGTGTGTGTGAATGCTAATGTTTTTGTAAAGAATTCTTAGACAGCACTGGGAAAGGTCTAAATTAATGAAATTGTTGATTACAGCTTAATTTTATACATATTTTTTTTTCCCTACTAATGTAATGCCTTGCTCATCACAACAGTGACATAAAACTAGTAAACTGCTTGGTTAGAAATGTGTCATCTTTGCAATGAGCTTTAATTTGACTTGATTAGTCTCAATGCCTTCAGACCTAGTAGCTTGGTTCTGTTGATGGGAAGAACATCTAACTGTTGATGAACTTAATACATAGCAAAATGCTAAAAATGCAAATGTAATTCAATATATTTTATTAGTAAAATAAATGTGTTTTGTTTTTTTCCAGATCCCTCTGAATGTGTTCCTCTGTCTCCCCTCCAGTCAAAAGATCTGTCTGTTTCTCCACCTAAGCAGATATCTAGTGCCCTGGCAAGTGATACCCCTATTGGGAGAAGAGGCCGTTTAGCTAACCTTGCTGCTACAATTGGTTCCTGGGAAGATGACCTAAGTCATCCATCTGCAAAGCAAAACAATGCACAAGAACAGCCTGGCACTACTTGTTTATCCAAATTGTCCACTACAAGTGGAGCATCTGCTAGAATCAATAGTAGCAGTGTAAAGCAGGAAGCTGCATCCTGTTCTCAAAGGCTTGTTGAGGCTTCTATTAATAAACCAGCAAACTCAAAGATAGAGGTGAGTGTCTGATTTAGTTGCTGATTTAAAAATCTATTTGAGTATTGGGGGGACAAATGTTAACTCGTAACTCTTTAATCTGAATTTGAAGACTTGATGTCAGCAACCTTAGTCTATTTACAACTTTTGCTTTATTGCAATCCCACATGTACTTTTCTAATAGCAGACCTGAAACACCTTAGAATACCTTTTATTGATACAAAAGATGAGTGTACTTAAGTCTTGTAAAAGTAGATGTCAAAGTAATTGGTTGCTGCCCTTTTGACCATGAGAAGGGGGCTTCTTGTAGAGATATTGGGTTTCATGCTGTAACTTCATGTAGGTCCTTGACTTAAACTGTAAATATTATTGCTGTATGAAAATTCAGTCAGAATGCTGAAACTAGTAGTACCAGATACTGTCATTTCATAAATGGCATAAAATGAACAATAAGTATCTCCCATGTGCAGTCTTGTTTAGGGAAATGTGGGAAAATACCTAAAGTAGCTGGCAAAAGTACCTGGAATCAAATGCTGAAACAATTTGAAATACTGGATAAAAAAAAAAAAACCTACAAAAAGCTTATAGCACTCGTTCTGAGCTTTTTCTATTGTTGATGGAATAGGTGTGTTATGTTATAGTATGCTATGCAGAATGCTTTCATTCTTTTTCCTCTTGAGAGAATAAGAATGTACAGTCTCATCTTAATGTTATTCCTTTTTTCCCTTGTTAAGGATTCAAACCATTTTTTAACACAATCCTCAAGAGTCACTGTTTCCTCTTCTAAAGAATCTGAACTACAACAACAGCTAACAGAGAATCCCTGCAGCCCTCAGAAAGCTGAAAAGCGTACACAAACAGCAAAATCAACTTTGCCTCAACCAGTTCAGTCCAAAGAAGAGCCAGTCAAAGGAACACATGTGCAACTTGAACCTAAGGGTAAACCCACAACACCAGGTAAGCTGTTTTTTGGCTTCAATAAATGTTCATTCAAATTAGGCTTATGTGTCCTGTGTTGAAAACTATGTATTAATTAAGAATTTATGGTAACATATTAGATATTGCTTATTTCCTGCTGTAACTTGAGTAAAGTCCTGAAGAGCTCTGTGATAGTTATCATAAATTGTACACCTTCCATATTTTGTAAGGATATTTTCTTGGACAAGATTTTAGTAACTCTTGAGCAAAATCAATCTAACTTTTCTCTCTGTGTCAAAATGTATCCTGGTAGCATCAGTTAATTGAGACTATTCAAAGCTTCTTTAAAATTGTTGGATACTATGTGTATCCAATTGATATCGGGTAAAGAGTGTCTGCATATGATAGAAGAAATCTAAGTGCCCCATAGATATTCTAACTTTGCATATTGTCTTTCTTTTCAGTGGTAGTTTTTATGTTGAAGCAAGTGATTGTGCCCAGTTTTAAATTCAACTGCTTCTTCGGTCAGAAACTTGGACTAACAGCTTGAACCCCTTGAAGTGATGGCCAGTAGAGCAAGCATGTGTACCTAGATATGCTGACAATAAAAGACAAGCTCAATAAAGTGGGGTGGCTGCCAAACAATGTATCTGTATTATGTACTAGAATGCTCATTTACATGAATGATGCAAGTGAGGCTGGTTGGAGAGGAAACGTTGAGAAAGCAAACCAGCTTAAATAACTGGTGGATCACATGTGGACTTTAAGAGGAGGACATCTATTAGCTCTGATTTGCTGCTTTATTAACTCAGTGTTCTGTTACTGTGGTGATTTACACAGGTTTAATTTGTGTAAACTGTAACAGAGTAAGAGCTGTAAAGGAGACAGCTTAATTGCTTCATTGAGAACCTTCAGCAGGATGCAAAATTGCTGTGATTTCTTTCTGGGGTTTTGAGAGTTTTTCAAGGTGAAACAATTGTTTTTGTAGGGGGATCAGGAATTAAGCCCTTCCTGGAACGCTTTGGGGAGCGCTGTCAAGAACGTAGTGCACGGAGTCCTGCTACGAATACTCCAGGGTGCAGAACACCCATTGTTACCCCAAATACAAGGACAATCCAGGAAAGGCTTCTCAAACAAAATGAAAATTCCTCTACTGCCAGTTTAGCACTCCAGCTTAAGCAGGTATGGCTTGCTACGTTCATAGCTTGCTTACAAGTTTGGGGAAGATTCTTACTGTTCTGCACCTACCTGAGGAATCTGAAATGCTTTGACATCTTAAAGCAGTCAGCTTTTCCCATTCCCATTTATTTGCTTAGGAACGTGAACGAGAACTTGCATGCCTTCGTGGCCGGTTTGATAGGGGCAATCTGTGGAGTGTGGAGAAAAGTGAAAGTTCAAAGAGAAAACTTCCAGAAGCTAAAATGGTAATGTTACCTCCATGTATCAAAAGATGATAGTCTGTGAATTGCTTTTGCACATCTGTCCCTATGTTCAGAACATGTTAATGTAAATAAAAGATAAAAACATATGCTGTGTTGCCCAGTTTGCACAACACTGCTTGTCAAGTGGTTTGTGTGATTATTAACAAATTATTAGATTTTTTTCCTCCTGCAGATTCAATTAAGTAGGCAAGTGGTGCTGCTTTGAGCCAGTTGATTTATTTATTTGATAAATGGGGTTTTTTATATTCTATAACTTTAAAAACAAAAGAAAGCTCCTCACATGTACTCAATTTAGCATTTGGTCCTTCAACTGAATTACTTAAATAGGATCTTTCTTGATATTGGATAGGCAAGACTTTTTTTTTTTTTTTCCTAGCAGATGTTAAAATGTGTTTCTGTCTGGCAGGTTTTTTTAGTCACTTTGACCATTACCTCCTGAATGTACTATTTTTGTTTTTGCCAGGAAAGCCAATCTCAGGCTAGTCCAAAACATCCTCCTAGTTCAGATGCCACTGCTTTTGGATCAGCAGAAGACAAACCAGCAGGTGACATGCAAGCAAAGTCTCCCAGTCTGGAGTCTTCAGGTAAGAACTGTCACTGTTTGCCTGTGGCTAATACTAAATGCAAGGACTGCCCTTGACGTTCATGAGCAGGTAAAGAGGTGAGTAGCACTGATATATAGAACTAGACCTCCTATTTGGTCACTGATTTGTCTAAATCTTCTTGCGTGATGATAGTACTCTGCACTCTTATACCACTTGAAAGATTGGCAAGGCAAGACTGCCTTTTTGTTTCTGAGTGGGTTTACCTGTGTTTCATACTTTCATGTATGTTAGGTGTAGGGAGAGTGAATGAGAATTGTCAGTTACAGATTTAATATATACTGTACGCAAGTATCCAAATTTCCACAATAATCTAATGGGAGGGAACTCTTCCCTTGTCAGTATCCCCTTATGCTATTAATTCTTATAGTAGGGGACGTGAAAAGAATTCAGAGATGCTCGTGACATCCTTTGTGGTGCTTACTGAATTGTCCTGGTTTTGGCTGGGATAGAGTTAACTTTCTTTCTAGTAGCTGGTATAGTGTTATGTTTTGTGTTCAGTAAGAGAAGAATGTCAATAACACACCGAGGCTTTCAATTCTTGCTAAGTAGTGTTTAAATGAACTCAAGGATTTTTCAGCTTCTCATGCCCAGCCAGCAAGAAGGCTGGAGGGGCACAAAAAGTTGGGAGGGGACACAGCCAGGGCAGCTGACCCAAACTGGCCAAATGGGTATTCCATACTGAGTGACATTATGCCCAGTATATAAACTGGGTGGGGACTGGGCCTTGTGGGAGGGGGGAAATTGCTGCCGGGGAACTAACTGGGCATCAGTTGGCAAGTGGTGAGCAATTGCATTGTGCATCACTTGTTTTTGTTGTTATTGCCATTTTATTATTGTTTTTATCATTATTACTTTCTTCCTTTCAGTTCTATTAAACTGTTCTTATTATCTCAACCCATGAGTTTTACCTTTTTCCTTCTGATTCTCTCCCCCATCTCACTAGGTGGGGGGGAAGTGAGTGAGCAGCTGTGTGGTGCTTAGTTGCTGCCTGGCGTTAAACCACAACATGAGTGGAATAGCCTCCAGTTCTCTGTGAAAAAAGAGTGAACTCTAGTTAATGCTTCTTATAGACATAACAGGCAAACAGGCTATCAAATGCACTTCTAGAAAAACAGGATGATATCCTGCTGTTGGGTTTCAGTATGGAGGTTTTTGTGTGGTGGTTTGTTAATTCGTTTTTTAAATTTTCCCTGTTTGCTTTTGAGTGGCTGCGCTCTACTATGGTTTCAACATTGTTTCTTGTGCTATCAGCTCTCTGATTATAAGGTAGAAGTCTAGCTGTACAGATTGTAGAGGGTATGTATTCTAATGCTTTTTATTGACAGCAAGCTAACTGGAATACTTAATCTACTGGGCTGTTTGTAAATTGTCAGCTGTATTATCAAACCTCCAAAATTCAATAACTAAAAAAAATAAATTTCAAAGGCTAAACAATCTTCAGTGACTTCTTTTTTATAAACTACTTAGACGCTTCTAAATGCGAAGAGACTGATAAACCCAGTCCTCTGAAGACCACTGAGCCAATGAGCCCTGTAAAAGCTATGTCCATCTCAAAACTCGAACAACTTGCTGAGAAACCAAAAGGTTTGTATTGAGTAGATGTATATTAACGCACTTAGCTCTCTGTTGCCACTTGTCCAGCCGAGTGTTGATATCCTTGAAATCTGAACAATGAATTCACCATACATCTGATGATGCTTATGTATGTTTTGTAACAAGGTTTATGTAAAACAAATTGGGAAACTTCTTTTATCATTACCCTTCTCTTGTGACATTCAAGTCTTCAATCTTCAAATGCTGATACTAAAAGTTTATTGGGAAAGGATGGAAATGACTGCTCTACCATGGGACTTGCAGTTAAGTTTCAGACCTGTTTGAACTAAAATGTTGACACTTGAACAAGTGCATCTTTTTATTCCTTCACTGTATCAATTATGCAGTATATGTGATATTACTATATTAAAATAAGGATGGAAGTATACTTTAAAGTTCTATATGCCTGACTATAATAAGGGCTTTTTAATCAAGCTTACCTGAAAAGCAAGAATAGTTGGCTTATCTGTTAACATCTTTCTGCTTACTTAATGAGGATGAAGAGTTCAGTCCTGATGCTACTAATGTTTTTAAAACATCACTCTTCAGATGAAGTATATGAAATCGAAATGAGCGTGGATGATGAGATGAATAGCTCGAAAGTGATAAATGAAATTTTTGAAGTTCTTCAAGAGGATGGTCCAGACATAGAAAAGTTGAAGAAAGAAATGAGCATGAGCCTGGAAGGTGAAAGTGATGAGGAGGAACAGGAAGAGTCACTGAATATTTCATCAATGTCTCTGTTAACCCCTCTAGTGGAATCTGTTGGTCCAGAGGTGAGCGTTATGAGGAGATGGGGAAGGGCTTGTTTATCAGAGATGTACAATTTGCTTGCAAACAGTGATGTTTTGTTGTTTTGTGATACCTGGGCAAACGGAGAAGTCACACATGACACTTTGCTGATGAAAACATAATGAGGTAAAGTTATTTTCCTCTGAAAATAGTATAGCATATGGGATGCTCTGCTAAGCAAGTGGTTTAACTTCTACTAAATCAAGCTTGAGTATATACATCTATTACTTGTGCTGAACTTCCAGTGGTATACATGCATTCAGTGAAGTGGTTACTGATGAAAATCTGAAGAGAAGTGATTATGTAATGCACCAGTTTGGAAATTAAGGGTAAAATCTTCTTGAGTTCAATGATCTATTGGTGTCTTTGAAATAAATAAATTAATTAACTTGTTCCATGTCCTAGGAAATATTGGTAAAAAGTCTGTTAAATGGTATTAAGCAGCCTCCAAATTTACTGTTTATATGCAAAGCAAGTAAAGATGAGAGAAAACAGATAATGATTAATGTGGACAGATATCTGTAATATAACCTGTTCTTCTCCCCAGGCCTTTGTCTCTCCTTGTAAGTCAACTGGTGAAGCTAGTAGTATGAGTGATACAAGTCTGAAGTCTGAAAAGTTCCAAAGAACTAAAGTCCCCAGGGCAGAATCCGGAGACAGCATTGGTTCTATGTCAGAAGATCGCAACCTTCCATATAGGTAATAAATGCCAAACCCCACACCCGATTCTGTAAGTGTACAAATTAAGACACTGGCTTTTTTGACTCTTCTAATGAAGCATACTGCTTAAACTACAAATGAAGCTTTTTTCCTAGATCTCTGCCTTTATCAAAGAATGTCTCTGTGTAGTCTTTATGTTGCTTAAACTTAAAATGAGCTGATAGAATGCTTTTTTTAAAGCCATTTAGGCAAGTTGGAAAATGTCAAAGCCTGGTACATATCTATATATAAAAAAACTTGCTACACCTGTGAAACATTTAATGGGGTTTCCTCTTTTAAAAGTGTTGATGCATATAGATCTCAAAGACTTAAAGAAACCGATCGTCCTTCAATAAAGCAAATCATTATTCGCAAAGAAGATGTTACTTCTAAACTAGAAATGAAAAAGAATGGCCCATCTGATCAAGTCAATATCAAAAAGAAAATGCAGGTATTTAACACACTTCTCAAATTCTTTTTCTAATTTACTGCTTCCTCACTTAATTTCAACTGACACACTGCTTAGAACTGCAAAATTGGGTTGCTAGCATAAATATCTAACAGTATGGAATGATACTGCATGATTTGAAAAACTAATGCATCTCTTAGAAGGATCATGCTATAGAGTAAGTCTGGAGAGGACAAGGCATTGTTTTGAGAAGGGGATGGGGAATCTATATCTTATTAGGCAATATTCTTATATCTTAGGCAATATTCTGATCTTTACTGGTGCCTTGTTCACTTACATTGCTGAATTTCTGGTTAACTGCTACTTCCCCTGGTGAAGGGAAGACTATACTGGATATGGAGTGTACAAGCATTGAAGTTATTGACTCCCCACCATATTTAAATCACCTCTGAGGTCAAAACATGTGCTGCAATATTCTTTTGCAGAAGTAACTGTAAACTGCAAGATTTTTGTAGTTTACTATCTAAATGGTCTGATTTTTCTGAAGCATAGGCCCAAAAATGCTAATCTCAAGACATTTCCATGTTTGAATGTAACACTAAATTTTTCTCTTCTTGCTAATTATTTTTACTACTGGCTTACTCTAGGAGCTGAATAATGAGATCAACATGCAGCAGACAGTGATTTATCAAGCCAGTCAAGCTCTGAACTGCTGTTTTGATGAGGAACATGGGAAAGGGTCACAAGAAGAAGCAGAGGCAGAGAGACTTCTTCTCCTTGCAAGTAGGTTTTTAGACTCAAGTTCAATTCTTTGCCGTGAACACTTTGGGAAGAATTGATTAACTCTAGCAATGCATTTATTATGCTACTTTGTAGCCACTTATTTATAGTTCTTCACCTGGAAAACAGGAGAGGATAATATCTGTTCTGTCTCAGCTTCTTCTATAGGCAAGAGGACACTTTTTGTATCTTTATTGTCCATAATACTCCTACTATTCTGGAAGATGATTAATATTTCTGCTGCATTTTACATACGGAAAAAAAAAATTGTTCAGGACTATTTTTTCCCTCTATTTACAACTATAATGAATCTATTTCTCTATGCAGCTGAGAAGAGAACTGCTTTATTGGAAGAACTGAATAAACTCAAGAGTGAGGGACCTCATAGTAAAAGAAATAAAGCTGCTTCTACACCCATTGAATTTGCTCCATCCAGGGGATCTGTTTCCATTTCAGAAATGCGTCTACCTCTAAAAGCAGACTTTGTGTGTGGTACAGTTCAAAAGCCAGGTAAAAATAGACACTGAAAGCTTTATGCCTTCCCTCATCTTCCCTACATATATTTCTGGTTCATTCTCGTTATTTGTTTTTCTTCTGCATTGGTGTTTCTCAGAGCTCTGGGAGCAATGAAAATTTAGCAATTACGTTTAATTGATCTGCTTTTTGGCTAAGTTTTCAATTTTTTCCATGCTTGTTTTAGTTGCATCCTTTTCTGGCTTGTGAGGTTCAAGTAACTTATCAAGACTTTCCCAGCCAGTCTTAAAGATCTTTGTGGTCCTCTGTAACCTGTTGGGGAGGAAGTAGAATTTTGTATCTCAGGTTGTCTTCTCTCTTGCTACCTTGGAATTTTTTTGATGGATGCAAGTCTAGCACTAAATAAATTCTGACCTCTGTGGTGGTGTGAAATGCTCCTTAACGCTCAATTTTTTTCAGTCCTTCTGTTAACAGCCCAAAGTACTTAACTTTACAAAGACTAGTCTTCTGTTATCTTGTCATACTTAAGTCATTAAAGTGTTAAAATGTGGATTTGTTTCTTCTTTTGCTCCCAAAGAATATCTGGCAATATCTCTGTAGGTCTAGAGACTTATCCTGGTCTGTCAGGGGGGCTGTCTAAAGAATTTCCATGCCTACCTGTGCAATTTTATAAAATGTTACAGAATATAATTGTAGCTAGACAGGTCCCTACTTCTTGCCTCACTAAAACTTGAGGACAAAAGTCATTGGACAAACTCTTGTTTAATATTGTTTGCAAAAACTTCTACTTATTAAATCATATGTAGCCTTTCTTGTTTTTTTATTTAACTATCCTATGAAATGTAAAGTGTTTTTATATCTTCAAATAAGACCACAGCCAAGAATATAAATGTAAGTATCTGACCTAATTTACACCCCCACCCCACTCCTGGCATGTTACAGTGCTTCCTGCATAAGACAATTCCTATTTGTTTATAGGAAAGCCTCCCTAATGGTTACAAAAATACAAGTTTTGTTTCTACCAGTAATTCTCAAAACCAAATTGTCTAAACAAGCAACTATGAACTATTTGTCATGAAAACTTTATTCTGAAAGTGCAGCTTTTGCTATACATTGTGCACCAGAAGCTCTATTAAGTGCTTTCACCTCTGAAGAGAACACCAAATATAAAGAGTACAAATTGATGCTTACTGCAGTCTTCAACAGTTGTTCTAAAAGTTGTGACTTGTCCTGTACAGCAGACCATTCAAACTGCTTTGGCTTGCTTATTTGTTCATTTGTTTTGGGTTTTTTAATGCACTATGACATTATGCAATGCTCTTGCTTTACTGCTCAACAATGTTGCTCAAACTCCAAATTATCTCCTGACACTATTGAAATCTGTGCTTGTGGTAATCTCCCTTATGTGAAAAGTTGGGGAAATGACTTGTCTGGATAACCAGTTCCTTCATAGGACTGAAAAAAGCATGAGAATGGGCAGTAGTAAAAGCAGCTGTATCATTAAGCTGGCAGGCCTAGAGAGTAACAACAGAATATAATGAACTAAGATTAACTGATGAATCTTGCTGAAAGTTCTTCCTCTCCCCTCTCGTGCACTGGGTAGTGTAGGTCTGGCCTGAGACACCCAGGCAGCAATGCAGTTGTGAATCCTGTGGAGACAGTAGGAAACATAAATTGTCTTAAGAGTAAGTTTATAAGCAAATCTTGACTGTAATCAAGTGTTGAAGTGGGGTGAAAAAGATATGTTTAATGGCAATACAGTACTTGAGGGTTTTTAGATACTTGAAGACCTCTGGCTAACAAAACCATCTGATATGTATTTACAGAAGCAGCAAATTACTACTATGTAATAATACTGAGATCTGGAGCAGAAAACATGGTTGCAACTCCATTGACAAGTACTGCCAGCTCCCTGAATGGAGACGCTCTTACTTTTACTACGACATTTATTATGTAAGTATGAAGAAACTGTTTTGGAACCAGTTTCAACTCTGATGGTGGATCATGCATAGAGAGGTTTAAAATCATAAGGATGGCATATTCTGCAAACAAATATGGTGAGGTCTTGTAGTATCGGTATTTCCTGCTTCAAGAAATAGCTGGAATGCACTTCTCTCAAGAGAGTGGTCTAGTCTTATTCTACCATCCATCAGCTACTTTGTCTCTTGCTTTTTCTACTTTTTTGTTCTTTCCTGGCACACCTGCAATGACAGATGGATTGCTCTGCCTGAGATGATGTGTTTTTCCCTTTTGCAGCAACTAACATTTTATATAGATATTTGGTTTTGGTATCTGGAAAAAACCCAGTACTCTTTAAAGCTAAAACTTCAACTCTCGTACATTAGCTAAAAAAGGTGTTGTGAGTTCAAATGGATGGTTGTTAGCAAAAGTCTTCCAAAATAAATAAGGAAACTCCATTTTTAAAGTCTAAGCCAACTGGAATTTTTGCTTAAAGCTCTTTACAAAAAAACCCAATCTCTGTTTCTAGAAATGTGTGCCAGCAGTGGACTGAAGGGTGGTGCAATCTTAGAAATGGTTAGATGCATCCTATCAGCCCCTGTTCTCCCTCCTCTTTTGTTCTTTGAGCTCTTGCTCTTGCTTCTCAAAAGCATTTTGAAATAGTAATACATTCAAGTCTTAAAACCAGCAATGCTGCTTGTATTGAAGAGTACTATTGTAGAAGTGAAAGGATCTCAAACAGCCATATATTGGCCTGCAGGAACAAACTGTAACTTACTAATAAGAGATTAGCTATTAGTCAGCACTATGGCTAAACTTCTCTTGTGTAAAACCTAGCTGTTCCCTTGGACAATTTTAAGGAGTGGAAGGAGGGAAGTAAAGAGTAACTTTGTTGTGTTTTGTTTTTTTTTAAAAACCCAGAACACCCTCAACAACCCTTTTTGGTTTGGTCTGGGTTTAACTTATTTTTTCCCCTCTCTTCCTTTTTAGGCACGATGTGTCAAATGACTTTGAAATAAATATAGAAGTTTACAGTTTGGTATGTATCGGTTCCTGTCAAGAGGATGTGTAAGGGATAATGATATGTTGTACTTTCTTAATACCTTCTTGCGTTACAGGTGCAGAGAAAAGAAGTTACAAGCACTGATAAAAGGAAAAAGGCAAATAAATCTAAGGTAAATGAAACATGAAAATCAGTATGTTGTATTTCAACAGAAGATACACTAGGAAGCCTGCAGTGTTCAGGGAGAACTGACTAATAGTCTTAGAAAATCTGTTGCTTGCTTTTACTCTTCTTGTTCTTTCTTGGAACATCTGCAATGACAGATGGGTTATGGAGTCCTGCAGCTATTAGGAGATTGGACCTGCAGCACTTGGTTGAGTCTGAAACGTATTGGAGAGGAAGAAGTTATCTTACTAGTTCTGCCAAATGCTATGCTTTGCAAACTTCTATTTATTAGGTGTTGGTGCCTCTGATAGTGATTTAATGCTCTTATTTTCCACTTTACTTAAACTAGAACAGTCAATGTGCCCTACCCTGTAGCCTGATTTGTCTTAAAGGCTCTATTGATAACTGCAACACTTTTCTTTCTTCCTAGTGTTAAGTAAAAGCACTAGATGCTTATTTTTTAAAGCGAATTTTTTACTAACTCCTTGAACATAAACATTTCAGCTTGGATAGGGTGTACATTACAAATGTTTGTGCTTTATTAAGGCTTTGTGACCCTGGATAGGCCAGTGGCTTTTCAGGAGGTGGTTGGAGGGGTTTTTTAGGTTGTGGTTTTTCTGTTTGGTTGTTTTTTCCTTCTTGTCATTCTGATAGCTGGGCACACAGTTTATTAATAATTTTAGGCTTGATTTCTTGTCAAGATATGTCACTTAATAAAAACAAGAAACTTAAGTGTTTTTCAAACCAGTTGGAATGAGTACTAAAATCCTGTCTTTGCGAACAGAAACAGAACTTTCTTTAATCTTTACTTTCCTTTGGCACAGTGAAAACAAGCTTCCACCTATCCCCCAATAAAACTAGCTTGAAGTCCAGGGTTTCTTTCTCTCCTGTGCTGTAGTTTAGAGGAATCTTTACTTAAGACTGAATGTTTTTGTGGCACTGTAGGTAAGTTGCTGATGTGGAATTATTGGTTTGCTAATGGCATCCTGTATCTGGTTTTTGACAAGCTTCTCATGCTTGTCTTTCAGCTTCAGGAATAGATGAGTACATAATTCCAGTTCATGTTTAATATACAGTCTCACTTAAACTTTGGTATTTTTCACTTGAAAATATAGATAATGTACAACAGTAGCACACTGAACAACTCTGTACTTGTATTGTTAACTCTTATCTTTAGTAAGAAAATGTAACTTTGAAGCCCTGTTACATGAAGGAAAAAGGTCTACTAAGATTGTGGGTTGTGGTTTTTTCCAAACACATGCTGTTCATCCCAAGTTAAGGCATACTTAAACTTTTCTGCAGTAAATATTTCTTTAATATGTAGCATTCCTTCCACTGAAATGCATCCTGTCAAAAAACAAGACTTACTCATTACAACAACTAGTATCCATTCAAAATTTATTTAGATAAGCCTTAAGTAGTTTCACTGTCTAATTTTCACGCTAACATGGGCAAATTCAGTAGCAAATGCTTTTATCTTCTTATTCTTTTGTAGGTTATAACTCCAAAGAGATTATTAACGTCTATTACCTCTGTAAGTATGAACATAATATTGTAGCAAGATCTGGTTATGACCACTTTTAAGGCTATTTTCTCACACTGAATAAAGGCTGTACCCATAGTAGGCTCTTTGTGACTCTTACTTGAAACTCTATAAACTGTCCAGCTTTCTGCCAAACTCTTCAGCCATCAGCTCAAAAAACAGGTAACAGCTCTAAATATGTAATGCTGCTAATATGCAGTTACTACACACTTATTCAGGCTTTCTGTTCAACTTGTTTTTGTTTGTTTTTAAAGTACTTCAGACCTAGTTTCTTTCTGACCTAGCTTAGTCTTCTGTAGAAATTGTCAGAAATTACTTCTCCATTAAGCTTTTATTTCTCTCTCTCTTTCTAGAAAAGCACCCTTCTTACTCCAGGTAAGTAAAATCTAAACATCTTATGCCAGGATGAATAATCTATATTTTCTGTCTGAAGCAGTGTATCAATAAATAATACTTTTAACAGATGACAATTTGGGAGTAATAAACACAGAATTATGTCAGTTTGCCAGCCCACAAACTGTCCCTGTGTATAAATCCGAGTTGCTGTTATGTTTAGTGGAAGATCTCTTCACAAAATCAAAGTTAGTATCTTGTAAAAGATGCCCGTGGTTTACGTCCTTTTCCTAAAAAGGTGAACTCAAACTTTAAGACTTTTAAACTAGAGTCTGATGTCAACGAAGTAATACAGAGCAAACTTGAAAATATGAACAGATTCTGAAGTATTGCTTATGTGTAGTGTTTTTATATTTCTGACTCTTGGGGGAGAACAGTACCTCCGAGTGTTTTTCTAACCACATAAAAATGTGTTATATGCTTGTCTGACTACAGTAGAAGATCCTTGAGCTAGCTTTAGTACAAATTGCAGCAATAAGGAGCTTGTGAACTAATCCTGGAATGTCTGCCATGCTGCTGCAACTAGTCAGATTCCTGTGCCTCAGCTATAGTGTTTGTTTCTATTGATATAAGTGCAAAAAGTAATACAGATGTGCAAAGAGAAATATAGGCCTACAAATTCTGGAAGACTGCAGCGTGTCACTCGAACAGGTTAAGAGATTTGAAAGTCATGTTCCTACTGCAGGGCATGTGTGCTTTTTAGTGTGCTCTAGAGTATTCTTTGTCCCCCTGAGACTTCTTAAAATGCTTTATCTTCTGCGTTGTGAATATTTTGAAATTTCTTTCTGAAAGAAAAGATCTATTGAGGAGGAATGGTGTGCATCAACATACTGTCTGAACGTGCTGCTGGGCTGCACTGCAAAGAGTACTTCTCCTGGAGTACTGAGTAGGGCATGCACGCAGTAGTACAAATAAAGCCTTTTTAGGCCTTGCAGCAGCCTGATGTGTTTTGTGTTATGACTTGACTTTATTTTCTTTCTCCACAGCCATGGCCAGTCCAGGTGGCCCTAATGCTGTACGTACTACTAATTTCATTCTTGTTGGATCCCACAAGCTATCGCTGTCTTCTGTAGGAAATGCCAAATTTGCATTGGACAAGGTAATGGAAATTATTGGTTACTAATCTAAAGGTAACTGCATACTACTAGAGGAATGAATATGAGTCTGGGTTTACTGTTTTCAGGAGAAATTACTATCCTAGAACTGAAACATACAGTTATATATATGTTAGTTATATATGTATTAAAAAAAATTATGTATAGTTGTTACTTATTTAGTTTTGCATTGACTAAATGTAATTTTGAGATACAACAGAAAAAGACTTATGTCAGATGTTCTTTCTTTTCTGTAGATCAATATAAGGTATAGTTATGCAAAGATAATGGAGGTATTTGGTTACTGATTTGCTTTCACTCAAAAATATTGATATGTGCCATTGGCATCTCTGTATGTGGTCTTCATATTGTTTCTTGCTCTTACAGTCTTGCAGTTATCACTCAATAAGACATTACGCATGTTTTAATAATAACGAAGTATTTGAAATTTTCTGCATTTAATTGACTTAATTGCTGTTTGAATATACTTAGGAGTATGAGTTCTTCTTCATGTCACAATTAAATTTGTAGAAGCAAACTATCTTAATATTTTTTGAAGGAGAGCTATTATTGAGTTTTATACCATTAGTTCCTTGTCTAAACAGAATGTTTATTGGCTCTTACCATTAGAAGTTAAAAAAAAAATTCTTATATTCATTGCAACCTCTAACCTTGTAATATCTTCTATCTAAAACCTATTTTAATAAATGTTTATGCCAGCAGCTACCCTGAGCTAACTTAAATTAATTCAGAAGTTACTACATCTTATGGCAGTACTAAATTATACCTTTATCCAAACAGTAGCATAAGAATGAATTTTCTTCTTGGCTAATTAAGTCTTATTGTGATGATAGTAGTATTGCAATCATAGATTGAGAGATGAGGTAACGAGAATTGGTTGTTTGTGCATAAAATTAGAACCAAAATATCGCAATAATCCCAACTTGCTTTTTAGAAGTTTTACTTTTTGCAGATAGAAGCAGATTCCTTTACTGAAACAGTTCTTGGAACTTAACAGTTGAATTACACTGCTGTTACTGACTGTGTCAACTTCAGAAGTACCAAATTTGGTTCTTCAGCATACATGTTCCTCTTAACCAGAACTACATGTAGAAATCTTACCTTGTGTATGGCTCGGTTATTGGAAACCCCTTGTTCTTAGAATTATGGGCATCAGCTTTCACCTTATATTCAGCAGTTTGGGTTTGAACTTTTTTAGTTTACTCTTTACGACAGGATACTGGACTGGACTAGTAAGTTGTAGCACAAGCACAAGGTTCAAATAGAATTCCAGGGAAACCATCACTTAGTTATTTTCCAGGTGCAAAATTCAACTGTTTTGAATAAGAATTCCCCTTTTTCTCAGATAATTTTTTTTTTTAAATTGTCACCTCTGTGAAGCTTCAGTTTTGACTTGGCCTGTGGCTGTACCAGACAGCTGCTTTTTAACTTGCTCCATGCATTTCTAATACAGAACAAACTGCTGCCACAGTAGGGTTTTTGAGTTTCATTCTTCCCTTTTATATCTACTGCTAAAATTCAGAGTAGAAAGGACCAAAATGTATTCACATATAACTATGTCCTTTTTTTTTTTTATTATAAACCTTAGCTTTACACTGATTGCATTTGAGCATGTTTCTTTTTTCCCTAGATAAATTTTGAAGGGGAGGAAAAAGAACTGTTGGGCTATATGTTCCCGGACAAGGTTGCTATGATCCTTTAGTTTGTAATTTCAAATAGGAAGCTGCTTCCTAGTGCATGTTGCTCATGTCTGTCTGGCCTTTTTGCAGTATTTTTTTTATTTCTTCTAGTAAAATGCTTACAAAGACTTACTAACTAAACCTAAGATGTTAGGAGCCATTAAGACTTGCAGAATTCTACTCCCTGTCTTTGAGTTCCAACAGCATGCTTCTTATTGTAAAAGTTATTTAGGCCACCTAGGGTTTTTCCTTAACTAGCACGCGTCTCTTCCTAGATCACTAGAGGAGGGTTTGTCTTACTTCAAAACAAATCAATGTGTCTCTTAAAGACTGCTAGTCAGGAAATCTGAGCCAACTTCTTGATGAACTGCACAGAACATAGAATCAGCTACTCTGCTGACAGTGGACCAGAGAAAAATGACTGGCAACCTACCTACTGGTTTAACTCAACTTGTTGCCACTGAAGAAAATTAAAATCACTCAGGAACTAAATATCTCGTTTCTTATTCTATTAAGACCTTGTTCTGTCGAGACCTATCAAGACCTTTGTTTTTTAAGCAGAAAGCAATCATAGAGAACTAAAGTTTTGAAAGTACTAAACATATCAAAATGTGAGCTTATTTGTACACATGTGCAAGTAAAATATTTTGCTTGGTGTATACATTTTTGGCTTTAGGAATTATGTAAATTGGAAAACTACTCTGAAAGTAGTTTTTAGTTAACTGTTAACTCACATCCCTCAGAAGAAAGTGTTTTAGATAACTTTGTTTTCTCTCAAAATTAAGCAAAAGTATCATCTCCTATTTGTAATCAAAAGTCTCCTAAGAACCCAAATTTTTGCAAAGCCTTTAGAGTTATTTTGAGTATCTTTACAGATAGTCTTCTGTGACAGTAAGCCAACTTCTTATGGTAGATAGCTGAATGACCACATCAGAAAGCAAGCTAGCCTAGTCATGGGCTTCAGTGTTCTCTTCACCTAGCTGGATGTTCAACGAATTGCTTTCTTTCCACCACCTCTACCCCACTTGCCTTTGAAAGGGATATATTGTTGACTAGAATGTAGTATTTTCTCATTATGTGTACAGGAGGGTGTTTTGAGACCTGCTTTATTTAGTAATTAGTAATGGTGTTGTAGGCTCTGCATAACTGATACGTTCCATTTTTTTTATACAGCCTTTTTGCTTTACTGGTACACTTCATAGTCCACAAAATAGATTCTTCTGTCCTGACATAAATTAGAAAGGAATGCAAAACCCACCAACCTGAAGTGGGGAATTGGCCCAACTTTGCTGAAGCCCTCGTTCGGAAATGGATTTTACTGTGATTTGGTACAATAGAAGCTAATGTTCCTGCATGTAGGGGTATAGTTGTCTTTGATAAAAATCCAGGACTGATGCAACTTATATCTCTCATGTGGAAACATTGTACTATTTTTGCTTCTCAAATGGTCATGCAGACTCCTGCCTAGTGCTTAGAATTTTGCTGTGCTGTAGGGCCAAGTACATGAGCAAGCCATGCATGCTATCTTAGTTGAGTAGATCTACCATGTAAAAATTATTTGATCACCTGCTTGCGCACATGTATATCATGTTTCTGGGAAGAAGCTGCAGCATGCCTACAATTCAAAGGTGATTGAATTAATTTCTAACCATAACATCTATTTGTGTTCTGCAGGGTTCACCAAGGCAGGTTATATACCAAGATGTATACTTTTAACTACTTTGGGGTTACTCTTGTTCATCTTAACCACTAGCAAAATTTAATTCCATTTGATCAACATTGATTCCATGGCTTTAAAAGCTACTTCATTGTTGTGTACACATGCCTATTCCCTGGCAAATGGTTCTTTCTTTGTATTTGAGCAGCAACTCTAGCCTTTCTGGTTTTTCTAGTCAGACAAAGCAGCAGTGTTTCTGAATTATTTTTTTTTAATTTTCAAGATTCTTACAGTATTGCTTATTCAGATTAAACAACAAAATATGATATGTAGAATGCCCTGCAGATCATCATTTGCTTGTTGAATTAGCAATTTGTCTCTTAGCTTCCCTGTGGAAAAAAGAAGGGATGTGATTTCTTGACAGTAGCGGTGGGAGCACTCAGTGTAATGGGGTGCTGTGTGTGGAGGGATTGTGGGAAGACCAAAGGCAGTCCTTGTTGCATGCTCCTCCTCAAAACTCTTGAGTATTGAATAACCATTTAACCAATCTCTGGTACAGTAGTTAAGCTGCCTTTTTTTTTTTTAGTGGTAGAAGATGGGGCTTGGAACCTCTTGTGTTTAGAAATGACTTAACACAGGTCTTCAATAGCTTGAGTGCCAGTTGAGAACTGCTTTCATTACTTTTTTCCCCTTCTAGGCTTTCTTACACAAATATTTATCTGAGTAGGCTCTACTACATCAGTATCTGCCAGAAATGCTTATGGCATCCAAGTACCAATCCTGTTTAAGTCCACTTTGATATTTTCCACACAGCTTAATGTCAAACTGAGGCAGAAGCTTGCAGGATGTGGACTGGTGCCTTGTGTTGTTTTTAACCATGCTTGGGGTGTCTGTTTTTCGAAATAGAAGCATGTTTGTGCATATGTCCTGAGCAAACTAATAAGCAAATAAGTCTTGAAAAGCTTCTAAATGAACTTGAAACAAAAAGTGGTTATTACTGTCTTGCTTGAGACTGACTGCTTCTTTCTGGCTGAAGATCTAAGAACAAGGCAGTGCTAACATCCTGGTGCAGGTGGCTTTCTTGAACTGATAGAGTTGAGAGGTGTCAAAATTAAATGACTAATTGCTTTACTTTTCACAGGTTCCTGTTTTGTCTCCTTTGGAAGGTCATATATACCTAAAGTTAAAATGCCAAGTGGACTCCTCTGTAGAGGAGAAAGGGTTCTTGGTAAGGTATTCACTTCAAATTCCTTCCTTGGAAATTACAGGTCCTATTAAATGTAGTCACTTTTTTAACTTCACATGTACATTTGTAGTGATTGTGAAGCTTAAAACTGGCTTTTTTTTTTCCTCTCTGAACCAGACCTCAAAATTTTCCTAGTTTATCTTTTAACCATGCTTATATTAAAGCTACCTTTCAGGGTTTTATATATATCTTTCTTCTAAATACTGTTAATTTGTTATTCTAAGCTTCAGTTAACCTTGCTATAATCTGTGATGTGAGATGAGATTCTAATTTCCCCGCCAGAAACTTCTACAGGTCATCTTGGATTTTTTTTTTGTCTAGTAAAAACAAATTCTCCCTAGCAAAAGAGTTTTGGGTTTTTTGTGTTTTTTTTTTTCTTCCCCCACTGTGTTCACAGACTTTAGCTTACAAGGAAGTGACAGTATTTTTTGAGAAACACCTTGAACAGGTCTCTCTAAAACTGGACTTAGAAAATGCTGCTGGTACTTGGGCTTAATAGGTGGAGCTGTTGAGATAACATACAGCAGATGGCAGTAAATGTGCTAGGAAAATATCTGAGTGAGACATTAACATTTGCAGTTATTTTGGTGTTTTCAGAAATCAGAATTTCTTTAGACTCTTTTCAAGCAGTTTTCTGTTTCCTTTCCCTTTAATAGAAGCTGAACATATTTCATTAGGTGCAAATATTTCACATGCTTATGGTATTTGCTACCCAATGGTTTTATGTACTAATTTAAGAAAGTCCTTGTCTACCTCTACTATAAAATATGTAAAACCTGAAGAATGGTGTACATGCATATTAAGTTTTTTTCAGACTAAGGGTTTGGAAACTCCCTGTGCCATTAAAAATTATAATCTGAACTGTGAAGAGTGAAAAACACAACATACAAAAATTAATTGGGGAAAAAAAAGGTTCTGTACAAGTTTGAGGGATCAAGAATAGAAGTTGGATGCTAAACTTGCCATTTCAGTACTAAGGAAATGGGGCTTGACACTGGCATAATCCTGCATCCAGTAAAATAACTGCCAACACAAACATTTTAAAAAAATCAGTTTCTTTTAAACTGACTGGCCTCCTGAGTGTGGCCTGTAGAATACCCAAACATTTTGTAATCATGAATTATAAGCCAAAGATTACTCAAATAATATAATCAGGTTATACTAATACATGTTTAGTGAACTATTCATCCTGTATCTTCTATAAGTAACACTTCATTATCTTAAAATAATGGGAATGCTTACCACTGTCAACATGAAAAGCAGGTAGTTTTGAAATAGCAGGGATAGGTGCATTTTGAGCAAAAGGCTGCAAACTTGAGAATGATAGCATAAGCCCATTTTCTATGCTAGCTGGAAAGTAAATATACTGTACTAATAGAAGTCTTCTCCAGTATACATTTTTCCTTCTCTGTTTACTCCTATGAAGGGTTGTACTTGCTGAACCATTCTGGTAGAAAAATAGTTTAGTACAGACCAAGCTCAAGATATAATGTTACCTCATTTTTTATTTTTTTTAAAGACTATGTTTGAAGATGTTAGTGGATTTGGAGCGTGGCATAGGCGCTGGTGTGTGCTGTCTGGAAATTGTATCTCTTACTGGACATACCCAGATGATGAAAAACGAAAGGTACTGTTTTAAAAAGCTCAAGTTTCAAGTTGTGTAGTACCCTACACAACTGCTGTTCATTTTAATGATAGTAACTTTTAGGCTTAAAACAGGTAAGTATATTCAAAGCGTGAGAATCGAGCTCATAAAGTTTCCTTGGGGAATGGAGGGGACTTGTCTTCATAAATCTGGCCTAAGTAGGGGCAAACTTAGAAACTGACCACTTCATCTAGTGGAAAAAGGGAAAACTGGAAAAAGATCCTTATTTAAATTCTCCTTTAGTCTTATGGCTTTCCATTGCACTTTCCAAATGACTAATTATTTAATTGAAATTTATCAGACTTGTACAGCTTAATAAGCAGACTGTATCTAGTTGCCTTGAGTTTTAGACAAAATAATGACTCTAACTTAATATGGTAAAGAATTGGAGTGAGCAATCCTTCTATATTGCAGAAGCATAGCTGTAATTATGAATTATCTTATTTGTGGTCATTGTTCTCTTGCAGCTCCACATTATAGCTGAAACTGGTGCTTTTTAAATGGTTCTCATGGAAACCTAAGTTATTGTCTGGCTAATGAGATAAATCAGAGGTTCATCTGTCACTGAGGTGAACCTTCTTGTCTCCTTAGCCTGTTTTTGCAGTGTGTACTGACATATTTCCAGGCTCTTTTAAAGACTGCTTTTGGGAGGGTTTTTCTGACTCACTTAAGCAATTTACCATTAAACTCTTGCTTGTTTGTTGGCAGAATGCTTTCTTTCCCAAACTCTGTGGCAAACTCTGGTCCTTTTGGGTCTTCTATGCTAATCCAGATGCCTGAGTTTAGTTTCTTCCCTGCTAACAGAGGAAGACCATATGCTGATAGTTGACGTTGCCAAAATATATCAATGTATTTTCTTTCCCTACCAGGAGAGAGGGAAAAATCTCTGCCTACTGTAATAGAAGATAAGCAAAAAAATTGAGTTAAGCAAGAAAAAGGTTCCTATTCTACTTTTGTCTGCAAGAAAGAAGCTTTGGTTTGTTTTCCAGATTCTGTTCTTGAAAATCTTCTAGGCTTGTAAAGATCAGCTGTATTCTTTTGATATATTATCATCTACAGCAATATTAAATTCTATCCTTATTAAATGGCTCCCCTTGCCCCTACTATAGCTGTTCTATCATGCAGAGATAGAAGTAGCTCAGAATTATTGGTATTGGGCAATGATTGCTTTAAATTGCAGAATTTTTTTTAAAAAAATTTCCTATGGCTGTACATGTATCGACAACATGCAGTCTGTTTCTTAATGTTCCTTGAAATAGAACTATCCCTCTTTTTCCTGTAACTTAGGTTATTTTAACTATCTATGGAATAGTATAGTGAACATGCCCAATAAATAGCAAACTCCTCTCCAAGCCAAGAGCAGCTCGTGATGTTTCCCTGATGAGATTTTCTGTAGGTGTGAATAATCAGAGCCAAGGTCTGTAACTAACTTTAGGCATAGAGCTGAGCCTCTGTCTACAGTCAGCAGAAAGAGGTAACTGCCTTGAATCTGAAATGCTTTTTGAAGGGTCCAGCTATTGACTATAGAGGGAGCTAAAGCTGCTGGACTTGTCACTTAGGTACCTTAATTGCATGTTTGAAGATGAATCCACATGCTTATAGGCTTTGACAAGAATGATGCAAGCATCCCTAAAGTGCTTGTTTTCTGTAGGCTTTGACAGGGTTTACACTATCAGTTTGGATTTTATTATGAAGTTCTCCTGAACTTGAGAGTTAAAGCTTTTTTTTTTTTTTTTTAAGGAATACAGAAAAGGGAGGCTATATCTTTCTAGACCCTAAGCTTTTGGTAAAGGATGGATTTGTTAGCTGTATTGTATGTGGCTGAGGAGGGCATGTTCTGTTTTCTATATTGTCGTACTTCAGCTATGACTCTTAAATGCAAGAAGTGGAATCCCTCTTTTCAAATGGAGTTATTGATTTGGAGGGGATGTCATTTAATATGGCAAAAATTGTCAAAGCACATGTTGTTCAGAATTACTCTTGATTGCAGTATTCTTGACTGATAAACTACCTTCAATTTCAGCACCCTTTGGGCCGGATAAACTTGGCTAACTGCACTAATCATCAGATCGAACCTGCCAACAGGGAGTTCTGTGCCCGTCCCAACACTTTTGAACTAATAACTGTCCGACCTCAGAGGGAGGATGACAGAGAGACTCTTGTCAGCCAATGCAGAGACACACTCTGTGTTACCAAGTGAGTGGATAAAATAATGATGGCTGTGGGATGTGTGTGGGAAGGGGTATTTTGCCTCAAGTGACAGTTTTAATGACATAGGAACTTTACAACGTTGACTTGCCAACGCAAAGCTCATTTAAATGGTAAGACTTTGGGATGGCACTCGAACTGTTCTCTTCGCTTTTAGTTCTGTTTTGTCTTGCTGTCCCATTTCAGTCTTCTGAGGTCAAAGAGCTCAACTTTTTCAGAAGTGGAAATGCCAGGTAGCTTGGTAGCAGGATTGTGAAATATTTGGCTTCATTTTTTCCCCTGCTCTTTGAGCTTCGATGAATGATCAGCTCAATATTTTTCAGAGTAAGCAGAGGTGCAGAAAGACGTATCTAATCCATCTTCCCCTTTTAGGAACTGGCTGTCTGCTGATACTAAAGAAGAGCGTAACCTTTGGATGCAAAAGCTCAACCAAGTCCTTGTTGACCTTCGCATGTGGCAGCCTGATGCCTGCTACAAACCTATTGGAAAGCTTTAAACTCAGGAAGGGAAATACAAAGAAAACATGTATGCAAAAATCTGCATGAACTACACAAAAAAAGAACTTAAAATGAAAATGTGGGAAGTCCTCTGGGTCACTTATGCTTTAAATTTGGGAGAGTATTTTAACATTATACAGGAATATGTTATGCAGTATTTCTATTTCACTTTGAGAATTTTAAAACTTTTTTACTTCCTAGCTTTTAAATTTGGTAGGAAGCAATTAGCTGTTTCTAAATGTGCTAAATATTTATGTAACTCCTTTTTTGGAAGTCCTTTTTAGCTAAAAGTACATTCTCTTCTTCAAACAACTAAATTATTGCAGGAAATCACACTTTAGGGCAGGAAGGGGGGGCAAGCTAGTGAAAAAACAAGCTTACTAGATAACTCATCTCCCTGAAAAAATCAATAGCTCAGAGGTCTCCAAAAAGGATGGAGCTGAAGCACAAGATTTAACATTGGAGCATTTGTCAGGTTTTTTTTTTAATGATCAGGCACAGAAGTTACTAGTAAATTTTATTCTACAACATGCAATATAGGTATTTCTTGCTTGCACAGTGTCCTTGTGGCCAGAACAAACATGCACAATATATTCATACTTCTTTTGCAATTTCTCATACAAACTGGTATGGATAACTGCATGGCATGTATACTCTATGGTTTACAGGTGTGGAATTATGTATGCATTATATTGCACTTTGATAGAAATGAAAGGTCTTGAATATTTTTGTTAGGACTGCTATATAGAACAAACAAATTAGGTTTAGGGTTGTATTTGTCAGTATTTCCTGGGCCTCATGGTTTGTACAAGCTACAATTCTCCTTCATTTGAGAACCAGGAATAGGTTGTAAAAGTGCTTTTTTTTTTTTTTTTTAAGAGGCACTACAAAGCTGCTATGTACCAACTAATACTCCACTGGTGTAAAGTATGGGTCTTCCTCCCCCTCATAGACACATCCATAAATGCAGATAAAAACAGTACTTTAGACCCATCATTAAAATGGCAAAACTTCTCAGTTGAAACTTTCAATTTTCACAGCTTTTGACTGGGCTTAGTGAAATATTATCTCATTACTTCACTATTGCAAATACAATAGTGGAATACTTAAAATGGCTATTGCTGTTATATATTCACACTTCAAACACTAAATTCTGTTAGCTTATACTATTTTCATCCTGCCATTTTGTACTTGCTTTTAAATCTAGTTTTCTTTTTCTGATGTCTTTAAATGTTTCCAAACTATGTATTGAGATTTATTTTATTCATTTAAAATAAAGATTAAGAGACTTTGTGCTTCTTTCATAATGTCATCTATGTATTTGAGATACTAGGTTGTAGGCTGAAGAAAAGCTGGACTCCACACAATGTTTAAGAAAAGAAAGGATTCTATTCAGTATGTGTATCCCAAACTACCACTTGATTTGGGAAGATAATGTGATGCCTCAGGGGTAGCTAGCACCAGATTTTGTAGTGGGAAGCCAGATTGTCCATGGGCAGTTTCCATGAATTGCTTGGTTCATACATGAATGTAGAAGCTGCTAGAGACCAGCAGTTTGTCAAGTTTGGAGAGGAGAGATGGTTCTTTTCTCTTGTGATAAAGACATGGTAGCAGAGTAGCAACACCCCATGGACAGTGGAACAGCAAATTTCATCTGTGGATAGGTGGTAGGCTGTCTACTTAAACCTTTGAAGTGCATGTTAATAAAAATCATTAAATATAAAATTAAATGAATCCATAGAAAGATCTTAAGAATGGAACTGGATATATCTAAGGAAATTACATTTTTATTTAGGTTAATTGGGCTATTATCCATTGTGGAAACTAATCTGTGTTCATTGCCCAAGATGAAAAATTATCTTCGTCAAGGAAAACTGTAATGTGTAACGGGTGATGCAAGTTAGAAAAGCTGACCTGGATGGTGAGTTCCAGACACAAGCTGTCAGTGGCGATGACGTGCGCTGCTGCGGCCAGCGGAAGTGTGCGATGCCAGCTGAGCAGCAAGCCTGCGTTTACAGCTTTACTGACTCGCACTGCTGTGTGCCTCCTCCCCTCCTGCGTGCCCCTGATCTTTTAAGGGTGAGCTGGGGAAGACTTTTTGAAAATGTTGGCAAACGTATTTTTTCCATATTTGTTGCAGATTCTTTTCAAAGAGGCCAGGCTGTGTGAATTCAATAGCTTCAGGTAGCTATAGATGTTCTATACCTCAAAAATAGTTCCTACTGTCTGATTTCAAACGAAGCTTTAAGTTTTGTAAAAACTGTTTATGAACAGAATAACAACAAAAAAACCCTTCCTCTTTGCAGTCTGTTGGAACTAGCCAGTGACATAATCCTTCCTCTGTTCAGGTGCTCTAACTCTCCCCCAAAAAGACCTTGATAGACAATTTCTTCTAGAAATCTGTACTGCTATAACATTTCAATTTCATGAAACTACTTAGCTTTCTGAGAAAAACTTCTTTTTTTCCTGCTTATTTCTCTCTTCCCCATGCATTTCTCACATTCAACCAACCTAGGCACCAGGAGACAGTTAAACTAATGGAATAGACTAGGACTCATAGTTTGTTACTGCTTTAGAATAAATAAGCTTTTTCAGAAGCATTTCTTTAAATATAGGATGTTTATTTTTAGAGTGGTACTGGTAAGTGATGGATGGTGGGGGGTGCAGATCTTCAGCTGGTTTTTGTGTTCTTTGAAATAATGAAGAGACACTGTGGTTGTTAAATCTGATGGCTTTATCTTTATTTACAAATGGTTACTATATGTGGTGGGTCGACCATGGTTAAACGCCACGTGCCCACCAAAGCCATTCTATCACCACCCCCCCCCTTCGCTGGACAGGGGAGAGAAAAAATATAACAAAGGGCTTGTGGGTCGAGATGGGGACAGGAGCGATCATTCACTAATCACCATCACAGGCAAAACAGACTTGGCTTGGGGAAAATTAACATTTATTACAAATCAAAATGGAATAGGGTAATGAGAAATAAAACCCGATCTCACAACACCTTCCCTCCACCCCTCCCTTCTCCCTGGGCACAACTTCACTCCCAGCTTCTCTACCTACCCCCCCCCAGCAGCACAGGGGGACAGGGAATGGGGGTTGGGGTCAGTTCATCGCAGGTTGTCTCTGCCGCTTCATCCTCCT
>JANZLQ010000009.1:13133425-13166332 GCA_026212715.1 Elanus axillaris | reverse complement strand
CTGTTTTTGGGACCAGATTAGCTGTTGAAACAGTACAAATGGAAAGCCCAGAAATAGTGTTCTGCAAGGAAAAAAAAAAAGGTAGGGCTAGGAGTTTGCTGTATATGAAAAAAAAAAAAAATTGAAGAGATTTGCAAACCAGTACAATAAATGGTCTAGCTGTCAGGTATCCTATGATTTTTATTTTTGTAGCTCCCCAGAAAAAGCATAGCCTACTAGTGCAGGTGAGATACAAACTGCAAAGAATGCTGTTGTGTTATGTCTGCTGCTACTGGCTCGGATAACTTGCCCTCCCCCTTTTTTTTGTGTGTGTCGTTAATCATCTTGTTTCATGGAATGCACTGGGAAGCATCGCTGTAAACCGTGTCAGGGCTCTGGTGGTCTGGAAGTCAGTGTCCGCCTTGATCTTTGAATATAGCTTCAATCTGGTCGTTGAACGGATTCTCCTTTCCAAGCACTTGAGGCCATTCACGTAGTGCCTTCTGCCAGGTAATTCTTGTTCCAAGGGCTGCAGCAATCTGCAAACAGCACAAATACTATCAATTTCTTGTGCCTTTATAACGTAGTTGTTTCATGCCAACATTTAGAGACCCCACCGTAAAGAAGACTCCCCTGTACAGCCATGTGATGGACTGTAATGTCCAACCAAAGAAAATACCCCACTCCAGCTGCTTGAACAGGAGAAAATCCTTCTGAACAGTAAAAATAAGGTAAATAAAAATATCTGCACCTCCCTGACCAGCCATTTGGTCTAACGATACTCTCCGACCACTTCCTGATGCCTGTGATGTCTGATCCATAAAGTTCTATTCAAAAGCCCTAGAGTCTGGTTGTTTTGTTTTGGGGTTTTTTTTCCCTTCAAAACATTTTGAAAGTATTTCAAAAGCACCACTTACTTAGATATAATGCATAAAACTCTTGCAAGTCTGAAGGAACTCATGCTCCTAAATGCCTCTGATACTTCCAATAAAGATTTTCTCTGCTGTTCTGTAAGGAAACCATGGGTGTTGAGGAAAGAGAGGCCCAATTATATTTAGGTTCAAAACTACCCGGTTCTGATGCTCTAAGTTTGTGCCTGCTGCTGGTTGTCTTCAGAGCTTTTTTCCACGAGACCTGCAGAAGCGGTAAAATAGCTTTTCTCCTCGATACCAGGACTGCTCCAGCTTTCACAGAGGTTTTTGCCCTAGAAGTTATGCACCAAAAAGTGATGGTATCTGCTGTATTGCCAGGGTGAAAAACACCAAGCGTAGCAACAAGGGGAAGAGAGAACAGCCTGCTCCTCCTTTAACCTAAGTTTTCCCATCATGCTAATGCATTTTTGCTTTAAATTCTGACCTACAATTATATTTTGATTATATGGTAACTTCACTTTCTACCCTAAAACTCACTCTGACATTGATTGTGACTGAGGTTTAAATAGAGCTAGCAAAGCCTTTTTTTTTTTTTTTTTTTTTTTTTTTAAGAGCCAAGACAGGTTTATGGACTCAAACACTGTTGGTTTGGAGTGTGGAGCCTTTGGGGGATTTTTATGCAGTTCTTTTTAAACCCTCTGCTTTTGAAAGAAGCTGTAACGATGGGCGGGGAGACAAAAACTTTCTTTTATTCAGAGCTCATGTACAAAGAGACACATTTGTGGCGTGGAAGCTCTTAGACTCTGGTCACCCAAGGTCTTGTTAAGCTAATGGAGGAATTGGGGCAGGGAAGAGGGGTAGGGGAGATTTGTGCAATAGGGTGTTTTCTCCTGGTTGCAATTTCTAGCGTGATCAAATGCCGTTATTCTGGGATACCCTATGGCTGCCAGAGGGCTGAGCCCTGTCTCTGTCAGAGTGGTCCATTCTGGCATGGTAGTCTCCAAAACTCCTTCACAACTCCCTAAGCCTTCCATATGTTTTTTTGCAGAGCGAGTGGGTGGGTTGGGTGGTTGATTTAAAAAAAACCCTACTGTCTTGGCATGGTGCACCCTCTGCAAAGGTATCGCTGGAGGTACGCTCCGCAGCGTTCAGGCTACTGTTGACCGGCAATTTAAGGCATATGTGCTTAGACTGCCCTACATTATTTAGGTCCTGCTCAGACATTGTTCATGTGGTCCTGTGGTTTCAATAATTTACTCAAGATGAATAGTGCGGCACAGAGAAACGTTCATGATTCTAGAAACCACTTTTCTCATAGGTCTTTTTTAAATTCCAAAGCTCTTCTGCTTTGAAACCTGCTACACTTCGTATGTTTTTTGCAATTAATTTTTTTGTGAAGGTGACAACCCCAAAGCAATTTTTTTAAAAGGAAATATTACCCATTCCTCATAGAGCTCTGGGTTACTACAGCTGGGAGGTGGCTGTGTTATTTCAGCAGTTTCTGGCTATCTGTTTTCTCCTTCTGCACCAAACTGGCGATGGGCACGCTTCTCAGCAAAGTGTAAATACCCAACTTATCTGATACGCATCACTTCAGCGTTTTCTCTTTTTTTTCTGGCTGGAATGTGTTTTGCTATGACTTAAGGAAAAAAAGCCAGGAGAAGCTAATCACACTCAAGCTGTGCTTTCCTGCCTGTACATAATCATTAAGAATCTTCCAAGCATCTCGGGTTCCAGTTTGTGATGCTCAGGGCTTTTGCATTCTCCCTGGTAACTTCATAAAAGCAAGAAATGAAGCTGTTTATGCAGGATCCTGTTGAAATGCATGGCCCAAACAAAGCAATCAGCTGTTCTAGAGAGAAATGATGTCCTTGAAGCCACCTGGCATTCACAAGAATTTGCAGTGAAATTTTGGAGTAAGGAAGAGATGCTGAAGAAAATCCCCAGGCTCCCTCTATAGTCAATGGGAAGAGAAAGTTGGATTTCTTCCAAGGACAACGGAGCCGGACTTCGGGGAATGGTGTCTCAAAGACAGCTCTAGAGGGAACTTAGCAGGACTGAGCAATACACTTTGCTTTTAGGTGTCAAAAGTAAATGATGTGAATTTCCTCCACCTACGGCCAGAGCTGGGTGTGTTGGGGAAAAAAAAACCTCCTGGAGCCCAATTTTAGCTTTGAAATTTAAGAGGAATGCAGTTATGCCAAGAATGACTGTTTTGTTTGCAGTCTTCTGGTTTGCAACTTAAAAAAAACCATGCAGGGAACCCCCTTCCCCGCCAAGAAATTTGCAGTAAGGGAATGTGGTTCTGGGCCTGGCTAAACAAATGAGCACTTGGTGTTTATCCCTTCTTTCAAGGATTTTAAAATATAAAGTACTGCCAGGAGTGGCCACTATGGGGACTAGTTTTTCCTGCCTGAGTGTCTTAACCTAGCCTTTTCCCAATGCACAAAAAGCCAGAATAGCTGTAATGGGACAGGGGAAGCGTTGCCTCTTTTCCCTTCTCCTTCTCCTTCTCCTTCTCCTTGCAATGGTAAGTACACAAGCATCAGTTAGGAAGGTTTAACTCCATCCCACATCTCTCCTGCATGGCTGGACTACTGGATATACATACTGACACCTGCTTCTGCCATTACACCAGCAGGTTATTTTTTTTTTTTAATTAAAGAGACAGCAGATAAACAGCAGGTGAAATCCAGGGGCTGACATTAGAAACTGGCTTACCCTGCCCACTGCTGTACCACAACGACTAGGGACCATGGCACGCTTCCACTTCCAGAGAGGGGCACTGTGGTTCTCGTATCCCAGATTCCAAGGTTTCTCCGCAAGAAGGCAAGAGCTAAAATGTTTGTTTTCTGTGGAGTGTGGCTCAGTTCAAAAATTTGTGTATTCTGCTTTGAGATCATCAGAGAGAAAATTCAGTAGAAGTGCCCAGCCTAGCTCTTATCTGCTGTATTTATTTGCCAAGCTGGATGTGAAGCATGGGGAATAGCTGCAAAGATTGAAGCAAGAGCCCCCGTTTGCCTGATGAGCTACATGGCATCAATCCTCTCCCACCAGGCAGCTCGATTCAGTATGAAAGCCGTACCTGGCCAGAGGCACTCATGTTGGCAGAAAGTAAAACTTTAAATAAAACTAGTATGAGGAGTGAGTGAATTGTTTATCATCTCTCTCAAGCGTACTCTTAAATATCACTCTCTGCTCCCACTTCCCCTTCTTTTTATTAAGAGAGGCACTCTTTTGGAGCAGAGTGCTACATCTCAGTCCAAATAGTGGTATGTTGATAACAGACTTCTGTATACTAGCAGGAAAAGAAAAATGGATTTAAAGCGGTGGATGTTTGGATAAGGCTAATTAATAAATCCTAGAAGGGCAATAACTCACTTGAAGCAAGGCATATCTACAGCTGGCACCTTGACTGTAAGGGAAAATGTACCTATAAAAGCATTAACGTCATCCTAACAGCAGGAGTGGGAGATCATAAGCGCTGCAGGATGCCAGGTCCAGAGGGAGTGAAATATGGCAGCGCTTGGCTGGATCCTGCGGCTCAGCACTCCAGGGGCTGCGTGTAGGTTTGCTGCTACCCTTCAATGCCCTTTTGTAATTTTCTTTTGGCTTAGGCAGGATCCCTTTAAGATAAATACTTGCTGCCTTCAACTTTATGCTACCTTCCAGCTGCTGGTGGGATACGGGATGTGGCAAGAGGCTGAATGAAAAGCTGTGATCCCATGAGCTTGGCTCCCATGGTGGCCAGTTGCTGGGGCTTAGAAGAAGCCTCAGACCAGCCTCAGGGTAAGACATAAAAATAATGCAGAGAAAGACCTTTTCTTCTTCACTCCAGACTCTTCGTATTGCACAGTTTCCCCAGATGGCAGGGTTGGGAACGGGGGTCCATTTCATCACTGTTTTCACTCCCATTTCATTTGCCAAGTTTTCTCTAATTGCTTCCTTGCAAAAAGCCTGCAGCAAAAAAAAATCCAGGCACACTTTCTCCACGTCCCCAGGCTGCGAGCTCATACTTTCATGCAGCTATCTCTTGGTACTGTGCAGTAGCCAGGCAGGAATTTCTGCTGTGAAGGAGTCCGTCTTTGAATAGGAGGTTCTTTTGACTTGGCAAGGCCAAGCAAGGCACCGTACTGCTCCAGCTGACCAGCACAGGTTGTGTAAAAAACAGCACCTAAACCATGTGTTTTGCCTTCGGATTTCCCCCTGCAGGTCTCCCCTGGTTGAACGGACAGGACAGTCAACAGGGAAGCTGCCAAGGTGTTGGAATCCATCGTCAGTGCTTGCAATGCACGCCCCTTGAAGTGCTTCTCTGGGAACTGCTCTTTCCCAGCGTGCAAGACAGCGTTGCCTCAGGTTACTTGGTGATGGGGTGTGGGAGTGAATACATGGGGGTGTTAGCTCACAGTGTAAAAAAATCAGTCCATAAATTCACCCCATGCTTTTGAGCAGGGGGAGCTGCCAAGCTCCCCTTGTAATTGACCCCAGCCTAACTCTTGCTCTGAAGAGTCAAGATGGAAAAGCATGGAAAACAGAAGCCACCTTTATTTTTGGGACCTGCCCACCGCCTCGTGTTGACTTTGACGGCGTCATGGCCAGCGCGATGGCCTGGCCGGGCTGTGCCGGCTGCGTGTTGGGCTTTAAGCTCCCACGCAGTTTTTCTCAGGGCGGCATGGGGAGGAAGGCTGGCTGCTTCTTTCCTTTGCATATGTGTTTGAAATCCATAGCTAGCGTATAGAAAAAACCACAATTGGCTTTGTTTGTAGCGGATTGCAGAGCATGCTTTCTTCACGTATTTTACAGAGTCAGAAAAAATGACTTTGAAGTGAATACGGTGGGAACCAGGCAACATCACGCTAGGTTATCGAACCTAAGCAAGGCCTTGCAGCAGAGCAGCTGCTTCTCCTTCCCTTTCATTTATTTCTGACTGTAAACCTTCCCCTGCCACCTGTCCTTGGAGGGCAAGCAAGCGGGAGAAAACTACTTCCTAATATACAGCCGCAGCACATAAAGCAATTTAAATGTATAGCTTCAAAAGAAAGGTTACAGGGTTGTAACCTTGTCCCAGGTTACAATGGGGAAACCCGTGTCCTCGGAGGCTGGAGGGGTCTCTCGGATTTGCACAGGGCTGCATCACTGCCCTGATCCTGCAAAACTCCCATGGGAGTGTGAGCGGGCGGGTAGCCAGCCTGTGTGGCAAGGATCTGGTTTTGTGGCTGAAGACCTGTTTGGCCAGGGTGCTGGTCAACGAGGGAAAGCAAGCAGCAGCAGAAGACCTTGCAGGAGTCAGAGCAGAGTGCAACCAGCTGAAATGGAGATGTCTGCTCTGGGGCTAAAGCCATCATCTCTTCTAAAAAAAAGAGAAATACCCCAAACCTGCATCCCCGCGGCAGCTCCTGGGACCATTTTTTTACCTGGCTGGGGTGGAAGCCATCGACGGGTTCGATCAGCTGCCAGGGCTCACCTCCCATCTTGTGCCACTCCTCGGCCGCTGCGGACAAGGAAAGCAGAGGTGTTATCGCTGGTAAGCACGTAGACGTACCCTCCTCTTCCTCAAAGCGCCGATGGTATTTTTAAGCACGCGACAGCTCTGCGTGATGATTATGATAATTCAGATAAAGTTGTTGGAGCCGATATTGTGTACAGTCACCTCTCCTCGGGGCAGTATTTAAGCCTTTATTGTTAATTTTTTTTTCTCTGTGATATTTATGCAAGGAAGCACTTTGAACATAAATGATCGTAAACTAATTCACTTTCCCTCCCAACTAAGATGCATGCGGTAGCAAGTAGAGCTGTAAATTATTTAATACTGATTTAATACTTTTGCATTTCCCATTTTAGTTGCATCTTCAGCAGTGCAAAAAAAATAAAGAGATAAAGAAAACCGGGCTCTTTAGAGAAAGAGATGGTAACACCATATTCACACAGGCTGATGTCTGCAGGAATAGACTGTCATTTTCAGTTACTTCTCTTCTGAATGGTCTTTTTCAACTCCAACAAAATAATCTTTTGAATTACATAAGCATGACATTCAATGCAAATGATGCTGTGCTGTAAGCCCCAGAGCCATTAGTGAAGTAAAAAGCTTTCTCTCTTCAAAAGGGCTGTGGAGTGATCAAACATGGGATCAGTGGATATGGCATTAACAGACTGTAAATTCAATAATTTCTTTTATAATGACAGATGAAGAATTCTTAATAGCACTACGCAGGCATCGTGTCAGGAGGAAAATGTTCTTCATTCAAGCACCATAGTCTTGACCCAGACTCACCGCTGTTTGTTGGACCCTGTCAAAAAGTGATGTCTGAGCCCCCATACTAACTTTGAATTCACAGAAGGGCAATATTCCCACTTTGACTATAGAAGCCTACTTGAGAAGCTTTAGTCAACACCCAAAGAAGTACCCTGTTTCATAGACCCAAGGCTTGGAGCTTTGTTTGAAACTTGCAATACGTTGGGCACAACACATATTCACCTTAGATTACACCACGGAGTGCACATATCGCTGCACAGCGTGAGCTTGCCTAGCTCCTTATATATATGACGGCATACATTGAATATGAGGCTGGGTGTTGTGTTTTGCTTTGTAGAGGGACTACTGTTCCAGTGCCAGAAATAACAGAGGAGTAAACAAAAGGTAAGTAAGGTTTATATCAAGATAGGTGAATTTTGACCATTCTACTTGACCTCCTCAAATCCTAGAGCAGTTGAACAAATACCCACCAACTGACTATGTCCAGAGTTCGTCTTAAAAGTGGCTATTGCCTTGACTGGACTAGTCTAGAGCTTGCTCCCATCCACACCAAGAAAAAGCCAGAAGAAGCAACCCCTATCCCCTATTTATTGCACTGCTTCTCAAAGGAAGCTCTTCAACCAAAGGCAACATCTGAGCTTGCGTGTCCATCAAAATCTAGACTAGTTGGTAGTGTAATCAAATTTTACTCCAAGAAAGTTGGGAGCTGCTATGTATATATATGTATATATGCCCAGGCCAGCCTGAAATCAATGTACTCATCACAGTATGCAACCACTGCTAAATATTTGATGTCTGGAGACTTTAGGGGAGAATTTGCAATTGCTTCAGAAAAAAACAGAAAACTAGGTCAGCAGCCTTAGCTAGCTTTTGAGCATACTCACGAGCTGACAGCTTTCCTGATGGCAAGCTTGAATCCTCGGCTCCAGGGCCGCAGGAAACTTTGCAAAGTGTCTTTCAGCGCTGATGTTTGTATGTGCATGTGTGATTTTGTTTACCTCATTTATTTAATGTAATGTAATCAAGAACAGCAAATTATATTAAGATGTTTCTTTTCATGAAAGCAAATAAATTACCTAAAGTTAGTCATTTAACTTATTAAAGTAATTTGCCTACCCAGCAGGTAGTTTGTTCCAAATCCTAATGACTTGTTAAATATTAAGTAGCTGAGGCAAAAGCTGCAAACAAACTTGGACATCCTGAAACTCTGTGCCACCGTATCAAACTTGACAGTGGAGCCCACCCATTGAGATAAAGTTTTGGACAGAAAAACTCCCTCTCCCATCCTTCCTTCTTTATCTCCTCCTCTGTGTGGTCTGCATGAGACGCAGAAGCAGCTTTTTGAATTGGGTTATGTAGGATAAAATAAGTTTATGAGTTTTGATAGGATTTGGCTGCAAAATGAGATTTTTGCAATAATCTTAGGTGCTTCGGCAGCTTCGTGCTTCCAAGGACAGCCAGGCACTGATGGGGAGAGGTGTTGGAGATGTACACTTTGAAGTATTGCCAGGGTGTTTCTGTCCCTTCCTGGCTCCAGTTTTAGCTGTCTGCATGCTGGGATTTAAAATATAGTCCCCAGACAAAATTTTTGCAAGGATGACCAACATGGAACTACCTCTCTATGTGAATATAAAACCAAGGAAATGCAGGTCATTTTTTTTTCCCCATTATTATATACTATTTTTGGTACATAAAAATTCATGCTATTGGGCAGGGCACCCAAGGCGGCCAGGGCTGGAGCTCCTGCCCCATGAACGGAGGCTGAGGGACAGGGATGGTCCACCCTGGGGAAGAGCCTACAGGAGATGATGAGGATGGGGCCGGTCTCTTCACAGCACTGCAACGGTGGTTGCAACGTGGGAGGTTCAGGCTGGATACAGGGAAAAATCTGTTTTCCTACTTTCCCATCACTATCTAACTACTTGGATACGTTCCCCACCTCAGGCCCTTACCCCATGCTGATTCTTTTTTTGAAAAAGAAAGAGTGCGTGTGTTTCTCTTTGTGGTGGAGCTGGGCTGATGCTGGGAGATGCCTCAAGCTGGACCCACATACTTCTCGGAGGGGAAGCGGAGCTGAGAGGGATCCAGGGACAGGTGTCTGTCCCCAGCCCCACAAGGACACTGTCCACTCCTGCTCCTGATAACGAGGAAAAGATTCTGCTTCTTTTCTTTTTTAAAGTGTCAGTTGCCGAAGGAAGCGATCTAGGTAATGTGCTTACCTAATGTCACTTAAGCTCACAGAAGGATGAGTTTTGTAAGCTCTTCCAGCCAAAAATTACAGTAGTACGTAGGTGCTTAAGGGAGCACAGGAAAGAAGCCGCTCTTCCTGGGAGCAGCGCTTCTTGGCCTTGTTATTCAGGCAGGAAAACTGGCTGAGAAAAGTTCTCCTTCCTGAGGCACTGCTCACCCCAGAGGAGGCAATACAAAGCCCGGTCAGTGATGTAGTACACTACAGCCCATGAAGACCACCGTCACCATTGCAGATATGCCATCTCCAGCCTAGATGACCCACCATAAAAGCAGTGATCAAAAATAAACCAAAATCTTATGAACTGAGATAGCTTTGAGATTTGGTTTTTTCTTCATCAGCCTGAGAAGTTGCGCTGGACAAGCAGGAGGCATTTCTAGCAGAGGCTCATCCGTTGTCCCTGTCCCCTGACCACCAACACCCCTGGTCACCCCAGTGCAAGCGGCCAACATGCCGCACACCAGGGTTGTGGGTGCCAGCAGCTGGGATCAGCGGAGAGGTTGTGGTCCTCAAGATGGTGGTGGGGTCTGGTCTTGTCAGAGGTCTGCGGTTACCCCAACCAGGGAAGGTGGGAGATGGTGCTAAGGGTCCCACCTCGGCCCCAGCAGGGTCGCCTAGGCTGGCTGGCTATGCCGCCCGTCTCCCTGTACAGAGCTAAAATCTGAGACGCACGTTAGCAGCCCAGCACTTGACTAAATACTTTCTGAAAAAGACAGGAAAAAAAGCGACTTACTTTGTCTCAGTGGGAAATCCATGTAGAAAATATCAAAGTTGGCAAATTTCTCAGATCTTGCTATTTCTTTCAGGACATTGGAAAGTTGTAACGCTCTCTGCAAAAATCAAGTGATTTAATGACAATTCCTTGCTACTCCTGGTGCTTTGCAGGGATTCAGCTTTTGTCACTGATGGGCGGTCAGGGCTTTGAAAGTTAACGTGGCCCTTTTAGGTGGGGGAAAGGAGGTGAGATGGGGTGGTTCATCATAACATAGACTTGCATGAGCAGCACCAGCCTTTGGGCTCCCCAGCTCACCATGCAATACACCATTGCAGGTTGCACTGAGGCCTCAGCTGATATAGTAAGTTTAATACAGCGTACGGTTATTTTACTGGCAACCCCTTTTAGTAGTGTCTCTATGCCTGTATAAATATTCCGGATTTCTTGGTTTCAGAGGCCTCTCAATGAGTGGCAGCCCAGTCATTTCCATTCCTTTTAAAGAAAACTGAAACTTTTTGTACAGGAAAAATGTTCTCATTTCCCATTACTCTTCCCAGTACTGCTTATCTAGCCAGACCAAATTCTGCTCTTACTTTCAGCAGAGTAATTTACCTCCGTTGAGCATCTACCTAACTGATATATCCAATGTGATTTCTACAGTGGTAACAGAGATCAGGATCTCCTAAATATTTAAATTGTGCAGTTTGGATAATAACATAGACAATTAGTTTCAGACAGGGGCTCCGAAAGAAGATTAATTCATACCCTGCAGACATATGAATTGTTCATGGACAGAAGTTACGTGTACTGTATGTTCTGTATTGTTGGTATGAATATATAAGCTGCAATCCTGCAAAGACTTAGGATTTAGGAATGTGCTTAATTGCCTTTTCTGCAGTCAAGAGGGACAGGACATAAAACGAATCATGTATGTAAGCCTTGCTGAAATTAAGGCCATATTTTTTGTTTAGTGAATGCAAACATCAATACAACTATACACAACCTTTGATGATATTTGGTTACTGGCTCTTTTACATGGCTGCAGGGGGGTGCTGGGATTAAAAATCAGCTTGTACCATAAGGGAATAAATGGCTGATATTATATGACATTCACTTCTGCAGCCAGATTTTTAGGGTGAGTTTTAAGACATCTCTCTTCTGTCTGTTCCCATTCCTGCACTGAGCCTGGATGCTTCTTGGTCACACCATCTGGTGATTAAGTCCACAGAAATGTGTCTGAGGAAGATTAGCACAAATCCCAAATGAAGACAGGGTAAGGCTCTTGCTCTCCGGGTCTGCTCCCGCTGCCAGCGAAATCTATGCAGTTGGCTTTTCATACTCAGAGCTACTTGATTCACAAGCCTTTTCTTTCTTATCAGGTACGTTTTCTCCTTAAAGAACACGAACTTGAACAGTTTTGTCACGGGGAGATTGCATGCCTTTAGAATAAATTTAGGCTGAGAGGTTGGAAAGGGAACACATTTACAAATGACTTAACCTAACCGTGCTGCCTCCCAGAGCCTGAGAGGCGTTTGAAAGATGGGTGTGGATGTTCTCCCTGTCTTTGGAAGAAAAAAGAAGTGTGCTGATGTCTTGCCTTAGAGATATCACGCTTATGTGCTCAGACACAGGGACAAACTGGAAGAGCGTCTGTGCAAGAGGATGGTCCCGTTGCAGCCTTGTCGAGACTTACCTCTGAGGTCAAATTCCTGAGGGTCTCGTTGGGGGTCAGCCAGCCACTGCAGGGGCTCACCTGGGCAGGGACGGGGAGTAGGGCTTTAGCTTTTAGCTTTATTTTAGGAAAAGGGGGGCTACAGCCCCCCAAGCTACAGCCCAAGACCTTACCTGGAGGCAGTCGAGGAAAGAATAGATTTGACTGTATGTGACGTCCCTGTTCAGCTGCCCTGCAAAGCACAGAGAGAGAAACTTCACGTGCCTGATGATGGCCAAATGTAACTTCATTTTGCGTTGGACCCCTCGGTGAGGAGAGGCACCCAGGGAACCCCCCCCCCAGGTTACCCTCCCACCACCAGAACCGGTGGCACCGCTGCGTTCTTCCCACTAAGGCGCCCGTGTCCCCACAGCACGCAGAGCTGCGTTCGCTTCTCCCGCATCCCTCTCCATCCTTTCATGTGTGATTCGTCTTGCACGCAGGGTTAGTCATCACAGCCTGCGCCAATCTCCAAAGCGTGTGACTGATATTTTATCCATTAACGTGTCTCTCACCTGCCAAACAAATGCAGGGGTTGCAAAGCTGAATGGAAGATTGAAGGTGCCTGTATATACTCTGAGTTTTGCCTTTACCTCGGAGAGGTTAGCCTTAAAAGGTGGAACAATTTTGCTGTCATGGAGGAGAGTGGATAGGCTTGTGTGGGTGAACAAATTCAAGCACCAAGTCAAACACCCTGCTGACATTCCCTAAAATTCACTGCGCTACACAATAGCCTGGCTTGGCGAGAAAATGAGCCATTTTTCTCGACCTTTTTGCTTCTTTGGTAGCTACAACCAAGATGGAAATTAAATGGCCACTCAGTTCTCTGAGTTTGTGGCGCACTGATCATCCTGTCAGGCTTTGGGTTTTTTTTTGCTGTGCTGAAATATGCAATTTTTGTTGTTGTTTTGGGAACTGCAAAGTCTGATCTTTCCCCAAGTGAAATGGGTCCCTCAGGTTGCTTTGCAGCTGCTCCCCCATATGGATGTGATTCCAGCCTATCTCATGGCTGCCCATCACCCAGCAGCGGTTCCAGTTGCCTGGGGAGCAGAAGATGGGGAGGTCAAAGATCAGTGTCACTCCTGGATATTGGGGATATCCCAGACCCATGTAGCCTGGAAGACTGGATCCTGCAGTGGGCTGTCAGGGGGACCAGGGATTCGGCAGAAAGCCAGACCGGCATCTGGTCGCACCCGACTGGCAGCCAAGCGGGGAAACCTGCTCACAACCTGTCTGAGGATTTGCCAGAAGTGATCTCTTGCTGCAAAATATGTTGCTTAGGATTAATTGGGTCCCTCCAAGGCAAATCAGCCCCCCCCTGAAAAATTTCCAACTGGTCCTATAGCTAAGGACCCCTGATTTGGCTTGTGCCAAAAAACGTTACATGTTGTCTCTGATAATTAGCTACCCAGTAGAGGAACCATCCCCGTGATAAACATGCACGCAAGGAAAGAAAAGTGTTTATATGACTAAAAAATAATTATCACAGGCTCCCCCTGCCCTGAAAGGGACAAGAATTTTCTTGTATTTTTCTTTTTTCCTGTTTTCATTGGTAGTAATATGATGCTTATTAGAGAAAAATATAACACAGTATCAGGAATAGAAATGGAGACCTCAGACTTCCTGAGAAAAGGCACATAATTTTGAGGAGTGAAATAACCTGTAGGAGATAAGACAGACGCTGTGGAGCCACTGGCCATGACTGGGGAACCTTGGGGAAAACACGGCACAGAGTCTGCTGAAAGCTCTAGGACCCAGTGGTTGCCAAAATCATCTGAAGATGTAATCTACCTTTTTAATGATGTGATTTAGCTTCTCTCTCTCTTTGCTAATGAGAACTAGGATGACAAGAACTTTCCATCGCTCAGATGCAAATGAGATTCCTTTACTCAAATACAAATAAGAACATGCTTTTGGTCTAAAATTTGGCAGCAGAATGTCCACGATGGTTCCTTGTACACAGTCTTGACTGGAGTACAAAGGACTTACTTCCTTTAGCTGTTTGCATAAAAACTTTCTTTGCTACCTGCATAAAGTATTTCACATTCTTTATCCACAGTAGGGTGGCACTAACTTGTAGAGAAGGGGTTCTGCAACCAGCTTCCCCACGCCACAACCTCCCACATCCCCAGGGAAATGTTTCCCCACCGACCCCAGAGGTCCAGCTGTCCGACTAACCAAGGGTGGACATCACACATCATTGCACGTGAATGCAGCCCCTGGATGACATTCCTCCTTGCTGCTTGGCACAGGATGAAGCCAAGGAGCACATGGCCTGTTAATGGTCAGACATACCGTTTCATGCATACTCTGAGACGACAGGATCCCAAAGGCAGCCTCCAAATCTCTAAAAACACGGCCCCAAAGCACCTTACAGCAACTGCAGTCTGAGGAAATGCCCCCAAACGTGCCTGCAGATGGTGTGAGGTTTCAATCGTCAGACCTGTAGATAGTGTGGCAGGCACCCAGCACTGGCGGAAAATTTATTTCTCTAATATCTAACCAGTCTTTCGCAACCCCCTGACTTAATCTTCTGTCCTGGTACACATCAAGTTTTACCAAGACATCCATCAGTCAGTGAGTGGAGGTGTCGACCAAACATCCAGCTCCATCTGTAACAACCACCAGGATGAAGTACAGGCAGGCTGGCCACAGTTTTGGGCCAATGCTGAGGCAAACCAGCTTGTTTCCATGTCCACAGCATGTGTTGAGCCTGGTTTGGAGCTGAGTGGGTCCAGCTGGTGGGGGAAGCAGGCAGGGTATGGGTCTGCCCTCTCGCTGCCCTGTCCTGCACTGGGGATGGTAAGCTGGCTCTCCTATTTCTACTGCACAGACAATATCTGTATCATATCTCTCAGTTCTTCTCCATTGTGACAGGTTTGCTTGAAATAATTGTCAATAGACTCATAAGTTATTTAGGGAGACAAGGCAACAGGAGCAGCAGATAATCAGGAGGAACCCCACAACGTCTCGTATTTACCTAGCGGATGGTATCTGTCATGCAGGTTGTCCCAGAGAAAGCGGCCGTCTACCAAGCCTGTTAAAATCATGTGGCTGCCGTTTGGAAGACGGGAGTCCAGGTATCGCAGAGCTTGCATCACGTTGGAGTGCATTTCTTTGGGTGTAGTCATGTGAGCCAGTGTGTCACGGTTCCTGCAGAAGAAGAGGATGCCCACAGGACTGTCTGTCAGGTAATACTGTGCCCCCAAAAAGGCACCTGAAACAGTGGCATTTTCTCCTTTGCTGCTTTTCCACATTAAGCTAGCTAAATAAAACCTTATAAAAACGATGCTATGTGTTTTAGTCTCTCATTGTTATTGCCAAAATCAGAAGCTATATAGAAACCTCCCTTGGTGTAACCCTTTTCCCTACTAAAAACTGGCAGATGCATCCCTTTTTAACAGAGTAGCCTCCTGCTGTGGGTTAACCCCGGTGGGCAGCGAAGCATCACACAGCTGCTTGCTCGCTTCCTCCCCACCTCCAGTGAGATGGGGAAGGGGAAAGGAAGAGTAAAAGCAAGAAAACTTGGGGGTCAAGATATAAAAATAAAAGTTACTGTTCATTAAGTGAAAGAGAAGAGGCAAAGCAAACAAAAGAAGTGATGCAAAGGTAATCACTCATCACCTCTCATGGACAGACCAATGCCCAACCAGGAAGCCAGTTCCTGAGCAAAAAAGATGGCTAACCTCCTCTTAAAATCCCCTCCTCTCCCTTGTTATTGCTAAGCATGATGCAGGGTGCTGCTGCACCTGGTTAAGAAGATCTGTGGTTCAGCTCTGAACCTGGGGAAACAGTGCTGCTCCACACACATGGCTTCACGGGTCGGGATGCCATACGGATGGGTGAAAGGAGGGCTTCTTTCCCCATCCTTTGCTGTGTGTGGCTTATGTTCAACACACTCCTTGATTATGCCAGGTAGAAATATCTATGGTAGCTTTATGTCTTACATGTCCTATGCCTCTTACTGCAGCTCTGCAGGAGGGCAGGAGACCAGCAAGGGGTCTGGACAAATGTGGGAGACTGGAGGAGGGAGGAGGCCAAAGGGAGGAGGTATTTCAGATAAAATCATCCTCAGAAATGTTCATGAGGGTATGGGAGCTTTGTCAGTGTCCCGCATGGACTGAATGCCCGCATTTTGGGGCTCAGTGGCAGGCTTGAACATCTTTGAGCCAGAGTCCCAGACTCAGGTTTATCCTTTGTCTCTTGCATTTAGCTGTAAATGCCACAGGGGCAGAAAAAATAAAATCCTGAAGTTGAAAAAATTTCAACTTATATAAGAAAAACAAACAAGCAAAACCACCCCAGGCTGCCTAGAGAACACCGCTCTAGTTATGTTATTAAAACAACTACTTTATTACAGAAAAAGCGTTCACCCGCTCTCCCCCCGAGAGCTATCCCCATGCTCTCGCCACATGTCCGTGACAGCGGCTATGAGCAAGCGGGTGAACACAGCCCCGAGGAGTCTGTCCCATCCCAGCAAGAGTGGACCTGCAGGTCTCTGGCACAGGGAGACCCCAGCTCTGGCAACACCTGGGAGGCAGAGGAGGGTCAACTCGGGGTACAAGCCTCTCGCTGTCCGGAGAGGACCCAGTGCCCTCTCTTAGAGCAGTCAGTGGGATGGAAAGAAGGACGCCATTGCGTGCTTCCACAAACCCCAGGCAGCTCCAGGGTGGCCTTTGCGGCACACGGAGCAGAGCATGTAAATCCGTAAATTGCCTTTCTTGAATTGGGAAAGACAATAAAGCCATGTGTTTGCAACATAAGCTCTTAAAAGAGCCCCAGAAATAGCAGCAAGGGCACCATAGCTGGGGTTAGGAGCACATCCACATGTGTGGCCATGCATGGCATGGACCATGCACCTTGGGAAGCAGGTTCTCCTGACTGTGTTGGTCCTGCCTTGGTGGTGCAGCTCAGCTGGACCAAGGCTTTCAGAGAGAAAGCCTCAATAGCTGCCGAGGAGCTGATCTCAGTGCTCCAGAAGAAAGACAGAGGATGTCCTTCCAAGTAGCACGTGAGGTTGCACTCATGTCCATCCTTATTATTTTAGCGGTTCCTGTATTTTCTCCTCGTGGGCTTGTAGGGAAGTGATCAGCTTAGCAGGCACCATCCAGGTCCTTTCCATGGGAATGTCCTATAATCTCTTTCATGGCTTCCCACCGGTAAGAGAAGGGCAAACTTGATGCTTGCAATGCTGAGGGAGCTACTGAGGAACCAGGTAAGAGTTCTTGTCAGTGACCACAGAAGCAGGAACTTTCAAAAGCATTGTCTCAAGACATTAGAAACGTTTGTGCTCAGACGGGGGGGGCGGGTGGTGGATGCTGAGTCCCATGTGGGAGAACCGAGTTGCCTGGCGAGGATTTGGGATTCTTCAGTGGGCTGCATTTTGCACACAAAATAATTAGATGAGTTCCCTGGGCCCAGAAATTTATCTTAATGCAGTATGTGCTGCTGAAGCGTTCGAGACTTTCTGGTTAGGGAGAGCTGAAAAACAGCATTAAGATTCAGGCTTATCCTTGTGAGTGACAGCCACCCAAGCACGGTACTTTTGAGATAAGACTGTGGTTTTGCCCTTAAATTACTTCATTTTGCCTACAGGTGTTGCAGCACTTGATTTCAAAACACCGTTCTGATGTAAGGCCTCTACCGCAAGTAAACACATCAGTGTGAGCTGAAATTAATGACATTCATAACTCCACTTTCTCTTGTCATTCTCCGCTGAAGTCATGCAGATATTTCAGTGCATTTCTTCACATTTCCTTTCTGTGCCAGGCTATGAAATTAAAACCGACCAAGAAGCAAGCCGTCTTGTAGGCACGTTCGTTTTGGGCTCTGCCGTAAGAACTTTAAGGTGTCCAGGTGAGCACCGGGGACCTCACGCGGTTCCCTGGGAGGCAGCAGCCAGGGATGGCCTCTGCCCACCTGGGATCCCCTCTGCCCACCTGGGATCCCCTCTGTCTACCTGGGATCCCTGGAAGCTGCTGTTGGCCACGGTTCACCGTGTCAGAGCATAGCAAGCAGACAGTAATGTTAGGATTCTTGCTGCTTTGAATCTGGGTATTTTAGGGAGCACGCTCTGCTCCCCTAAAATACATGAATATAATGTTCTTGGACATGCACACAGCTCCTGGATGTCCTAACAGCATGGGTACCCCAGCTGCGCACACATACACCGCAGAGGGATCCGGCAGCCTCCTGCAATCTGTGCCAAGCTTTTGCAGCTCCCCTTTGCCACAGAGACCTCCTCCAGTCCCTTATAACAGGGTCTGGCATCGTCCAAACACAGCTCTGCACTCTCCTTCTGCACAAGGTTCACGGGCCTGACCTGCCACATCCTGCAGGGCAGTGATTCCCCCGTCCCCATGACCCCAATCCAAATAAATAACCCCCTCCCAGCCAATGTTTCAGCCATACGCCTGCGTTCCAGCCACGTGCCATTACACACCCGGCGTTTGGGCCACTGGCATACGGACCCAGCTGGTGAGCGCGCACACCACGTGCACGTACTCACACGTGCCACGTGCACGTACACGCAGAGCTGGATCCACAGTGCAGGAGCTCAGCTCCGCTCACTGCAGAGGGGCCGTATGCCCGGGACACGAGGGATAGAGGTGTTGCATGCTCACATACCGTTTTTAGGGCCCAAGGGGTGCACTCACGCTTTGGGGATGGTAGCCTTACAATAGGGGATCGTTATGCTCTCGCTGGTGCCGGTGTTGCTTTGTATACGCTCCCTTCCCAGTGGCTGCCTGCTCACTCCGCTTTGCTGCTGTCACCTTTCTATTTGTTGCAGATGCCATGACTGCAAAGCTGGGAAAGAGAGCCTGGAGAAACGGTGCCTTACCCCAAACGCAACTAATACGTGCAATAACTGTACAGCATTTGAGACTGCTGGTGCTCATTATTTTCTTGTCTTTTTTTTTTTTTTTGTTCCAGGTCTGTGTGTCCCACACTTACACCTCAGTGGGCTGAGAACTACCATTGCCATCTGTCTTTATTTTTCTAACCAACCCCCCTGTTTGGACACCACAATGTGGAGACTACTGGGAACACGTAACACAGGCTGCCAATTCCATTATCTTTCTCCTCTATAAACATCCTTATTACTCATTGCCCCGCTCTTCACATGGGATGAAATACTGGCGTTTTAACAATGCTTTGGCTAAGAGCTGTGTCTCCGGTGTGCTTAGCACACTGCTTTCTCTTGAAGGTAAAATACAGGATAAGACCAGAAAGGCTCTATTACTGCAGTTTAAAGCTGTCCTTGAAGAGGTTTTTATTTGTCAAGCCCTAGGTTTGAAGTCAAGCCCATCGGATGCTCCGCATCCTCTGTAATGTCTGTGGGTACATCAGAACCAGGGCAGCTGCACACAGTGACCGGACGCTGAAAAAATCTCTCTCCACTGTACATCCCATTTGATGGAAACAGCATGGAAACAGCATGTGGCTGCAGAAGCTGCAGCATCTTTCCTTGCTAGAGTCACAGGGATCACTCCAGCCTGATGGCCTCTTTTGATGCTCCAAATGTTTTGGAAGAAAACAGACAGTAGAGAGAATTTGAGCAGACAAAAGTGTCTTTGCCAAGTAATGGATGCTGGGATAAAAAGACAGCAGAGTTTCAAGTAATAAACTCTGTTTGGGAACATACAAATGGGCAAGGCAAGGCCAAAATGGTTTAAATTTGTGGAAAATTTCTCTTTGCTTCAGGCAAGAGCATTAGAGACAGGGGACATGAAGGGACTAACCTGCAGAATGAGGAATAAAACAAAGGAAAAAGAGGTGCTTTTAGCAAAGCTAGTAAAACAGCAGGATGGAAATATGTACACAACAGAGCCTGGGCCGAGCCTAGGAGAAGACACCTTGAAAGTCTCCGCAGCAGGAGCCGCGGACTTCAGCGAAGGCACTGTTTGGGGTCGGTTGTAATGATACCACCATCAACTTCCCAATAAACAGATGCCCAGGACGGTCTTTGTCGGCAAGTTGCAGGAGGTCTGTGACTGTTTTTCCCACTCAGTCGAAGGGCGATGGCATTACTTTTGAGGATTTGTGTGTCCTTCCCGTAACAGGTGCTGAGGGCAGGTTTGGCAGTTCTGGGCAGGGGCACAGAGGGAGCCTGAGCACCAGAAGGAGATGCCCAGGGTGAGCATTTCATGGCAGGTTGTTTCCCAGGGATATGGTGGTGCCGGAGAAGGACCTAAAAGGTGGCCCCTGCAGTCCCACTTCTGCCCTGGCCGAGGGGTACCAAGTGCCGGAGCGCAACACCCGACGTGCAAAGTTCCAAGCCCAGCACTTGCTGTTAGGCAAAGGTTTAGGAGAGCAAAGCCAGGATATTTTGATGGCAAAGTCTGACAGCCTGCATCATAGCTCCAACTTCATTATGCAACCTGCAGGTGAGACTTCTCAAAAGCTTTGGAAGGAGCCTTAGCTGAGGGTGCGTCATTTATTAAAATGAGTGTTTTGAAAGTCTCCGCATCAGTCAGATTTATTTCTTCTGCTTGAAAGAAAACCTGAAGATTCATCATGGTGAAAATAATGATACGCTAACAACAGCACTTGGACCAGCTGCTAAACCAAAACTGCAGGATGGACGTGCTCTGCATTGGCCTGGTTGCAAGGCGTTCTCTGCCTTCCCACTACCGGGAGAAAGGGGAGCATCCAACTTGTGAACTCTTGGCATCCCTGTGAGCATTGCTAATGGATAGTGCCAGAACTATTAGTGTCGAAAGCTTTGGTTCATTCTCCTGCTGAGCTGATGACGCCAATAAAGCCAGAAAGACAAAACACCTCGTCAGGAGAGCACAGCAAAGACTTCAGGCAGCGTGCAGCAGAGGCAGGGTGAAAATAGACCTCGACAGGGGACTACATTGTCATTCTTCAGAAAAGGTAAGCCAGTCACGCTCTACCTCCTGACAGGAGGTGACACACTGGGTAGGACGGATATACATGCTTTTAAACTCTTTTTTTCTCCTCCTGTTGTTGTTATGCTTCATTTCATCTGCTAAGCTAGAAATATTCTACTTCAGACATGCCATTGGTCACTTTATTACTGGCTTGTAAAAGAAAGAAAGAAAGAAAGAAAGACAAGCTCCAAATGAGGACTGGTAGGTGGTTATGACAAGTACAGGTAAGGCAAAACCCCAGTATTTTCAGCAGAAAAATAAGAATAAAGCACAGACCAATAGCAAAGAAAAATGCCATCACGGGGAAATGCAAAGCAATGAGACATGAATGCCCAAGCAGCCAGCAGTACTCTAAAGAAGTCAAGTTTATGATACTATAAATGTTAATTTGGTTTACACCTTACCCATTGCAGACATCATTCCCAATCGTAGCATAGGTAACTATGGCTGGATTATCCAACAGTTGGTTTCTGGCCAAGCTAAAAGATAAATACACAGTTACATTAATGGGGAAATACATTCTCAGTGTCTGAATCACACACCATGCTTGTATGAGATCACATTTGGAAGTAGCCTGTTTAGACTTGGCCAGTGCTCAGGTGACTATGCTTCTATGTTTGGGAGAGGGAATTTTGGGTTTTTTTTTTTCACTATAGTTTTATATTTTAGCAAAGTTTCTTAACTATAGGGGTTTTCACTTCTCCCTTTTGCCTCTCATGAACTTGTCTTTTTTCACTGTTTTTCCTGCTGGCTTTCTATCTTCTATGTATTATTCAGAAGCCAAACCAAGTAGCTTCATTTGGGGGCAAAGACATACGATGGGAAGTTTTTAATCAGAGATGGGAGCAGAAGACTATGTTTGGCTGACAACTAAGTTTATGTGCAGGATTGGGCTCAAGGTCAACTCAGGGTGTGGTTTGAAGTACAGAGCTAGAGGGCAAGGATTCATTACTACTTTTTTCTGGAGGAGAGAACAATACATCCCTTAGGATGTGAACTACACCAGCAGCAAGCCAACTAAGTAAAACCCAACTGCCCCACAGCCCACCCAAATTCATCTCAAAAGAAGACTTGCTGCCTCTCGCTATCCAGTAGCTACTCAACCATATCCATACGGAGATAAAACAGTGGACCTGCCTGCGTCTATCTGCATTGCTACAAATCAGGAGTAATGCAGTTAGGGGGATTCAAAGCACAGATTTAGGGAAAGGCTTAGTGTCTTCCCTAAAATGACTGGAAATGCTCTGTTGGCTTAACTGGGTCAAGGTCAAGGCCCTGGAGATGGTGATATCAACACTTTAAAAAGAAGAAACAGCCAGTACTTCAGAGCACAGTGGCTGAGGGAAGCTGTGCTTTTTAGGACATTTGTGGATAAGATGTTCCTTACAGTGCTTTGCTTGTTTCTTTTGAAGAAGTAGGACTCCAGCAATGCTGCTGGACACCCACTCAGCATTTGAATCCCATTAAACACTCACCTTTTTATTAAATAGAGGAGGTTTCCTGAAGAACCACCTGATCACACATAGTGGGAGTAAGAGAAATAGTACAACATCATTATAGTGACAAACAAAATGAAGTACAAACCCCAGCTTCATTGCAAATTTCCAAGAATGTAGAAGCATTAAAAATAAAAACGGAACAAGTCATCTCCGTAGCCTTTTTGAGTGCTGGCATTAGGAAGTAAAGCTTTATCCAGGGACCTGCTGCCTCTTACCTGAGTCCCACCTTCAGACTGTAGAAAATTAAACACTTTTAAGTGCTGGGTTGTTTGGATCTGGCTTTTAATCCAGATCTGGCAGCTTCCTCCCATCTGTTGAACATAGTAGTCTCTTGTAAACCAGCCAGCCTGACTTGTCAACAGTCAATCTACTTTTAACTTTCTCTATAAATTGCAGAGGGAACAGTTCTCACTCTTCTGAGAAAGTAAGTGTCTCACAGCTATACCACGTTGGGACTGATTCAGATCCTAAACATAGGCACCAAGTGCCATTTTTGACATCCCAGAGTACCCAAGACACCTGCAGCAGGGCTGGCAGATACAACACAGGATGCCCGAGAGATTGTGCACTTCTGGAGAGGCAGCTGGATGTGGGAAAGATACTGTAAAGCATCTTAAATAGCACTAGACACCAACGTTGGGGCGTCTGCTTTGCTATCCCCACGAGTGGTAGACTTAGGAAAAATAGTATTAGGCCAGCTGCACCCCTCCCAAGAAGCTCTGCATTTCAATGGCAATTCATCCAAATGCTTGGATGCAAATCTGTCCTCCTCCAGAAAAGGAGCTAGCTACACCTAAGCATCTGTGAGCGTCTACAATCTTTCATTTATGTCTTGAATGAGAAAAGCAGTGCCAACTGGGAAAGTTTTTATGCATAAAACTTACTAGTGAGTCTTTAAAGGCTATGCATATACATCCCAACTATCCACAGTGCACACGTCAAGCTCCATCACCTGCAGTGCAAGAGTGATAGCAAACAAGGAGCCAAAAAAAAGGCTTTATGCTTTGTTCAAGATTAGACTAGGACTGTGATTGCAAGAAACGAATCTCACAGCATTGTATGAAATCATAGACTTCAGAGAAGCAGGCCCTACAGGTTGTACTTGCTTTTATTTTGCAGTATTTTCACTCTCTCCTCTTTCCTCACTCCTTCTCCTCTTGTATTACACTCCCTCTATTCTTTGCTCAGCTCCTCCCCGGTCTCTCTCCTCTTTTCTGCATGATGCCTCTGAAGCTTGCTTTGAGGAGCAAATCCTGTCCTCCCCGCAGCTCTTGGGGGGGAACTTGTGGACAGAACATCATTAAATCCCTGCTGGATTGGTATAGGGGAAAGATCTAAGAGATAAACCCCTAAGGTAGCAATAATACACTTTGCATTTTAATAGTGGTGCCTTTGTTATTATCACTTACAGTGATGCCAACCACATATATCAAGGAATCCTTTATGTTTTAAATAATCCAGTTCTTCCAAGCTAAAAATGAATATATCTGCCTGCTGCTTCTCTCCTGAGGGTTGCTGATCCATTCAAAATCCAGCCCTTCTGTCGAGAAGCTCTTTTCAGCACAATAAGAGCCCCACAAAATCCTTAGAAAATACAGCTTGGAACATAACTACCACCAGTTGCTTTTTTTTTTCCTGTTTAATAGCCTTTTTTTCAGCTAGAGTTCAACACCCCTCTGTTAAGCCATTCTGCCACATGGCTCCCCTGACTGGGGCTGCAGTTCCAGCACAAATAAACTATTGGGATCTGTAGAAATTAAAAAAATATTTACAAAAAAGTAAGAAGCTGTTCCTGGGTATGTATTACCTCCACAAGCGTAAGCATTAGCACAGTTACAACTCAAGTAAAAACATCAAGAAAATAAAGGGCTCTTTTAAAGAACTGTTTTCATGGGTAAAATGAGTCTTCAAGGAAGGTTTTTTGTGATACAGGGATGCAATCTGTAATGAAAACATTCAAGAGAGAAAAAGATATGAAGCGGAACAGTTACCCTTATACTCCTGAATGTTCTGGCAGCTATTTCTGGATCTCCCCTGCCCCCTCCCTGTTTTCAGACTGGTGGGGTTTTTTAGTTTTGGTTGAGGAGTCAGGGTTGGGTTCACTTCTGCTTGTGAGCACCCCCAAATTTCATAAACCTTGGAATACTTGAGCTGCACTTCCTGATTTTCTTGCTCTTAGACCTTGTGGCTGACAAGGAGCAGCACTGAAAAAGTCTGGGTCCAGATAGCACCAAAAGTGCTGTGTGGACAGGAATGGCTTATTGACTTCCAATCTTTTGCTCCAATATGCTGTAAAAGCAATTGGAAATGTAAAGGTGTGAAGTAAAAAGTCTCTGGGTTTCGCCAAATGAACTCTAGGTGGACTAGAATTTCCAAGGCAGAAGAAGAAAAAAAGATAAAAAATTATTATTTCTTAACTGGTTCTGAAGCCAATGTGAGATATCTGCTGCTTGAGGGCTCAGTGAGCCAGAGCACGCGTGAACAAGGCCTAATTTTTCTGGTCAAAGGCAAGAATCCCAAAGAGACAGATCAGACTACAAATGGCAAAGGAATATACAATATCCGTGTTTTGAAATAGCATATATTATCCACATATCTCATGCAAAACATGGATGGCAATCACAAGATGGTTCTGTATCTATTTAGAAATTCTGAGGGTATTCACTTTCCCCATATTTACCTAACAATTATTTGGAATTTTAGCAACTGATTTTACTATCAGGATGCTTCTATCAAAATAAGAGATCTTCAACAAGTGCTGGAGAACATTTAGAAGAACTTTCTGACTCCACACTGGAGCATTCATGCCCGACTCTCACACGTGAGGATCTTGCTCACCCAGTCAAAAACCCGAAATAGCACACAGCCTACAAACCTATGCAAAGCTTCTGGAGGGCAAGACATCAAAACCATAAGGAAAACAACAAACCAGTAAGAATTATATGTAGAAAACTGTTCAGCGAGCCACTTTGATGGAAAACATGTTAGGACTGTGAGCTGCTTGTTGTGCAGCCACAAGCTGAAAGCAGTAATGGTGGCATAGAACAGATTTATTATGAATTATTAATGTGTATCTCCTATACCAAGTGTCTTGTGGGGTGCCCGGTGAGCAAAGCCAATCACCCAAAATGAACGTCAGCAAGTCTGATGTTAATATGTTCTTGGGTAACATACACAGGGAGCCGAGACCCCCGCTGGTTCCACCATCTCCAGGGGATAATGGGATTACTTTAAGAAAGGGAAGGCATGGAGGTAGGGGAAGCCTTCCTCCAGGGTGAAGAAGAGGTATGACCCGAGAAGGGCAGGGGGGGAAAGTCCCTCCGTGCCGGGCAATGATGCAGCACTGGTGCGTCTGTGGGGTGGCTGGGGACGAGCATCGCTCATCACTTGCCATCCCTGTACTCTGGTTCTCGGCCGCAGGCCTCCCACATCAGAACCGCGTCGTTAAGTGCCTCATCCTCTCTTTGCATATACGTAGGGCTGTGAAGCGTCATTTTCAGAGGACGGTTAAGTTGTCCCTGGTGGGGTTAGGGCAGGTTGGCGGCTAGCTTTTTGCTTGAAATCCTCCCATTCGGGGAAACTATTACGCCAAACGTGGCAATAAAAGCGAACCTTTACAATGCAGTGTCAGTGCGATGATTAAGAGAAGATACTGTGGGAAGATATCCCGGGATTTTTCTATCACTTGTAATTTTTCCCTTTTTAAAATTCCCTTCTCATTTTTCTTCAGAATCTTTTGCCCTGACACGGGCTCACCTCCTTTTATATCCTGCAGGCGTCTGTAGTGTAAGTAGAAAGGAGATATGTGAAGTGAAGAGAAAAAGGAAAGAAGCACACAGTGAGAGTTTTTTTTAACTTTTTTTTAAATCTATGAGGGACTTGGGAAAAAGGAAGAGCAGAAAGTACAAGCCCCATTAACGTAAAGAGGGCAGAACAAGGTAATAGGGTACCAGGTACTGACATGAACTGGATATAAATGTGAAGAACGATTGACACCTAGTCATCCATTGACCATTTAGTTTGTCCTTTTTTTTTTATTCTCTCACCAGCAAGCACATCTGGAGGACTACAGTAATGTGAGCCAGCAACTCTAGTGCCCTGTGACTTACAGATGAGAAAGTCAGAAGTGCCCGACCCATGACACCAAACACATTGTAAAACACTTGTGCAGACGACCTGAAGACTCAGGAGCACCACGTGTGCCACAGCAAAGAGGAAGGTGTACAAGAGGCATTGCCAGTCGCATCGGTGCTGGCACCAGGAGGCAACTTATTAAGTGAAAATGCCCACCTGAGCCTGGAAGTAATCCTTGCATCATGCTACCAGTGTGTGCAACCTCTTCTGGCTGGTAAGATCTCTGTCTGTCGGAGGTGGGGGGCCGGGACAGAGCCTTTCTGATCCTAAATCTTGCAGGAAATCCCAAGCATTTAACAAGTTTCTAAGTAGCACTAGGGGCAGCAGTGCTCCTCACTTGCAGCCAACATGACTCATCTGTTGGAGAGGAAGAGCATCCCATAAAGCCAAATTATCTAGCCAGGGAGAATGAATTTCCCCAAGCTTCTGCAGCCAGTTTTCTGAAGCATGAAAATTAATTAAATACAATAGAAACACAATGTGAGAATCACAGAATAATCAAGTATCTTTTAAATCTGCTGTTGGGGACACCACCTAATCCAACACACAAAAGCTAACATCGTAAACCTTAATTTCTAAGGGAGATTATTGTTATCCCTTCATTCAAGCCTTGACAAATTTAATCAAACTCTGTCTTGAAACAACTCAGGATTTCTCTTTTGCACCCATTCCTCCATTTTGAGAGCTATTCTATGTTTTCACTCCTTGACAGTAACCTTTTTTTTAAATTTCCCCTCCAAGCAGAGGTAGGATTAATGAAAACCCATGTTCTTGTACCAGAACTATCCTTCAGTTTAAACCATTCTTCCCACTCTGTGGTGTTTATGCCTCAAAAGGATTCAAAACCGTAATCACTTTTAATTTTTGCTTTGCTCGGTTGCCAAGGTGTCTTAACATCTCTTCAGAAATCTCCATTGCCCTAGTCTTTCCCAAAGCCCTGCTCTGTGTCTATTCCCAGCAAAGTCGGTTCTCCCTAGGCAAAGGGGACCAAGTTCTGAGGTATTACGAGTGGCTTATAGGAGGAAGGACTGTCTTCCTGCCACTAGAGAAAATGCTGTGTGTGATACATCTTGCAACCTCCTTAGTCTCTTCCCAGCTCTATTCTTCACTCCTGGCTGTTCCTTGAAATTCCCCTTTGCACCCCAACACCACTGTCCCTCCACCACCTCTGGCTAATGAGCCACTAGTTTACAGACAAGAGTCTCATCATTAGCTCTGATACGCGTCTTGTACAATCGTGTTTGTTGCAATTGCTGTCGCTGCTGTTCCTAAGCTCGTCTAAATTATTCCTGTGTAAGGATGTGGCCGACTCCAGGATGGTTAATGCTTGCAAATTTGCATAAATCACAGATGCCATCAAGCGCGCACCTTGGGCTTTGCTCTAAGGTCACCACTCCAAATGTTAGGCAGCGTTAGTCTCAGGAGAGACACATGAGGGACACAGGTCCTCTCTCAAACCCTCTGCTCTTCCTGGCTTAGCTGGTTCTCTACCCACCTTTTATTTCTTGTATTAACCTTCTTCACTGTACACAAACATTCCCTGTGAGGTACCGTGCAAGACACTTTCCTTAATTGTAAGTAGAATAGGTCCGGTGCATATACCCTTGGCAACACAGGATGCTATTTCATAGAAAGAAGGTGTCAAGCCAGCCTCACAAAATTAACTAATTAATTAAAAGTCAACAGTGTTAAGTTTTGTCCCAGTTTTGGTTTACCTGCGTGTCCTCAATCATTCCTTTAAAATCTGTTCTGAGGGCACATTAAGGTGCCTGCAGCATTGACCTCCCCAGTTTTGCAAGAGGACTTCTGTTCGCCGGTCTCCCTCTCCAAAGGATGTCACGCCGCATCGTAGACACCATTGCTATAAGGCCGATGACTGGTTTGTGCCCACTGTGCCTGCTGGTGTGGCAGCCCCGGGAGTCCCCTGCGCTACTGTGGGCACAGCGTAGGGCCCTCCTGGCATCAAGTATCAGACTAGTAAGGTAAAAAAGTGAAAAATCTTACATACCATTTTGGGATATGTTCTGTAAGTCTCTGTGATTACAGCGATTTCTTCTGCGTAAACGTAGATAGAGAGAGTCTGTCCAGCCTCTGAAATAAATAGAGAAAACGCAAGCTGCTAAACTCGTATGATACTGACGAAAATACAGCTGATCATATTAAAAATTATGTTCTTGTCTCTAAACAACTCTGTGCCCCAGTTACGTATATGCTTCTATTTCACCATCTCTCTCTTTTTGTGGTCATAAATCCTTTTCATCTTGAACAGGGTGGCCTAAAAAGGTAAGCCAAGATATCCTCTCAGAAACTACAAATTTGTGGAGAGTTTCTTGGAAATTGTTCTATCCAGGATGCCTTTATCCTGGTCTTTCAGATAAGGTGTTTAAGAACTTTTTTGTCATATGTCATTCATCAAAACAATGCTGTTGATTGCTCACTAATTGACTTTTCAATTGGTTGTTATGGAACAGTAAATAAAAGAAAAGAAATGTTGGCAGGGCATTCATTTCCCCATGCCATAAATCTTGGACAGACTGATCTGAAAACAGGTTATGCTTGATTCTGATTAGTTCTCTCCTTTACCTTGCACTCTTGAGAAAAATGAAAATGCAAACGAGAAGGATAACAGCCCAAAGGCAAGCCGATGAGAAGACCATGCTCCCAGCCCTGAGCACATGGTCATCTCCACTGGGACTGCTGATTTTGTGTTTGAACTTGGACACCAAAGGAAACAGATAACTTAAATACCATGTCTTAAGAACAGCAAACTTGGATGAATGCAGAGAACTAGAAGACAATGGTAAGTTTTGAAACCAGCAATAAAAAGTAACTACCTACACAGAAATATGTGATAACACCAACCAGTCACCATGCAATGGGCTACACAAGAAATGCCTGAGCTCTTTGGTTTTCAGCATAGCAGACAGGTGGACGAGGAAAAGCAAGCGGACTTTCTCAGTCAGAGATTATTAGTTAAAAAGCGGTGTTCCTGTTCACTGATCGGGGGTGGGAAAGACGGGCTTGGAGTAGTTGGGAGCCTCCCACTGCGCAGTGCCAGCCAGTCTCCACCACACTTACTCATTGCAGTGTGGGATTTTGAGCTACTTCTCTTAAAAACTCCTTGAAGACCCAAACAGTCCTTTTTCTTCCTTCCAGATTTGGAAGAGATTAAAAGAGAAATTAAAAACTGAACACTGAACCAAGGTCTATGACTGACAACTTTGGGGTCAGTACTAAGCTCTGATCACCCGTGAACTTCAGATTCTTCAGAGCTGGTTAAATACTGTGTACTGAGTAGCTGGACATTGTAATAGATTTTCAAAGGTCAGTTTTGCTGCTGACTCTAAAAGAGGAGATTGCATAGATGTTCTCTTTTGGCTTGTCAAGTAGTATACCACCTTAAAGCACACACTGTGTGAATGTAGCTGAGGCTGGGAGCCTAGTTTTCACACAGGGAGAAAAAAGGAAGCAAAAAGTACAAGTGTATGGTGCAACAGATATTTTTCCTGGAAAAGAATATATTCTGCCAACTTTTTAATTCTGCTGGTAGAAAGCCTCTTTAGGCTTGACTCATGCTTGGTTTGGCATTTCACTGTATTCGTGACCTATCTTAGACATATAAAATAAAATTATCTGAAACTCAGGCCAGACCAGGCACTGTTGACGATTGTATCCTTCAGTTCTGGCAGAAGTCAAGGGCCTCTTAATGCTGGCCAGAAAGATGATTAACAAAATTATGAGTATTTTTTTATAACTTCATGGTTAAAACTGCAGGCATTTCAAGGTGTTTTCTTGTGTTTGGACTTTATTGACCTTCCCTTTTGGCAGTGCCTTCTTTTTTTCTCTCTCTCCTTGCATCCTTCCCCATCTACATGAGCCAATGTAACACAGCAAATTAGGTCACAGGCACTTCCAAATTCTTCTTTTGTTACTTCCCTCTAAATGCGAGAAAAAAAAAGAAAAAAAAGGAGAAGAAAGATTGCCCCCAAAAAGGGAACACTATGAAATAACCCTGGGATTACTATTTATTCCATTGTTTCAGCAGCAAAAAGGAAACAGGAGGAAGAGGAAAAGAGAAAAAAAAAAACAACCCTAAGAGAAAAGGAAAATGCTGAATTTTGTTATTTTCAGCAATGCCCCCCTTCTCCCTGCCCCAGAATTTTGAAAAAAGTGAGTTTGGTTTTTTAGTTCTTCAGGGGTTTTTTTCTCCTTCTAAATTATGATTTGACCAGCTCTAAAACTTACCCTGACTTTCAGGAAGACTGGACTAGAGTATTGTGCATTGTCTAAATATTTAAAAGATTTTTAAAAATCCCTAGATCCAGTGACGATTTTGATTTTAGAAAGAGCAGACGCAGAGCTGACTAGCATTTTTATCTTTCCTTTCAAGCACTGGATTTTTTTTCTTGCTGTGCTTTGAGGGACCTTGAGACTTGCTATGACTTGGCCACCCCGCCTGTTGGCTTACCCGATGGTGGAGTTCAGAAATCCAGTGATCTCTGAGAACTGGGGCCAATCAAGCTCGTCGGTGAAAGCCATTGGGAGATTAGCAAACGATTTCTGAAAGAGAAATTCTAAAATCAACACCGTTTCACCCTCACAGACAAAAAAAATCCTTTTGGCAAACTCAAGCACTTCTTAGCTGGAGCATCAGCCAGCCAGCAGCAATTGTAACTATCGCTGTAGCGGTAATTATTTACCCACATACTTAAAAAGCTGACTCTTGTAAGATGGGGACATCAAGAGATGGAGGAAGGAAAAGCAGAAGAGATATCTGAACCGCACCTCCTGGCACCCTTTAATTTTGGCAGAGCCCAAACCTCCTCCCGATGTGGAGCACGTGCCGCAGGTGCAGAGCACCACGGCGGCTGTTTGCTCCAGCATCCCTCCTCTCCAAAGGTGGGTCTCCTTGGGCGCAGGAAGAGATGACAGCGTGATGTCCCCAGCATATATGGCAGAGGGATACTGTCAGATTCGCTTGAAGCTCCCTTGCCCTCTCCAGCGGGATGAACCACGAGCATCCAACCCCCTAAAAACCTCTGCCTGGTCCTCACTGTGAATTGCAGCGACGGCACTGAAGCAACAGAGTCGGAAAGGCCTCTGAACGTGGCAGGGACCAGGGAATAAACCACATGGTCTGCCATAACCTTCCCACACAAACAGATGGAAGCGTTACCCTTCTCTGCTTTTGCTGGTCCCTAATGCTTTTTTTAAGCGACCGCCTCTGCAAAAGTCTCTCTGCAGATGCAGGCCATGTTGTACATTCTAAACGCAGTGCCCTGTTTGTTTCCACTTTGATTTCTGAATGTGTCAAAAATCATAAAAGGGGAGACAAAATGGCCTCGAGAAATTGCACCACCCCAGAAGGATGAGAGAACACGGAGTAAATTTTCAGCTTTTCCTAGTCTGGGGTAAACTAGCAAAGACAAATGCATAAATCCAGTTGGCTCACACTGAAAAACTGCTGATGAAAAAGGCAATGACCAAAAGAAGGTCAAAACCTAAAATCAGGAACTTACAGGCTGGTTTAATCCATGTAATTTATTAACTTCATTTTCTTTTCAAGCAACTGTGGGGTTTCCTTAAACCCTTACTGCTATAAAGAGCAAGCAGGTGGGAAATTCTTTCTCCAGGAGGATCAGAGGTAACTGAGGAGCCACAGGAGAGCTAAGTCTTGCGGCCCCCACCAAGTCCTCATTCCCAGAAAATTATTGTTTAGGGAGCTGTGCCCAAGGCCAGGTTGGATGGGGCTACCTGGTCCAGTGGAAGGTGTCCCTGCCCACGGCAGGGGGGTTGGAAGTAGATGATCTTTACGGTCCCTTCCAACCCAAACCATTCTGTGATTCTATATGCCTACGGGTTTTGACTGGGAGACGATGGGGAGAGATGCAGGGAAAGTGGAGGAGAAAAGGAGGGGTTGGGAGTGGGGAGGAAATCCTGAACCCAAGCTTTGAGCATCCTAATGCACAGCAGATGCCAGTTTAAAGCATGTAACAGCATATTTGACCTACTTACAGTAGATCTGCATTAGTTACCAAAGTGAAAATGGGTCTGGCTTAATTATCTTTCAGTTGGTTCTCTCTCTTTCTCTCTCACATACATATATATGTCCTTGTGTGTATCTTTATATACATATTATGCATATATAAATTATTTTTTTAAGACTAGAGGGAACTTTGAAAGCTCCCTTCTTCAAATCTGATCGTTTTGTGTGCAAACAAGCCTTTAATCCAAGGGCAGAGCTATGAGCAGAGGTGGAGGGGTACAGTATGGTTGGCCATTGCAATACTCGCCTCCTCCTAGCTTTGCATTAAAGGTGACAGAAATATTATAACAGTCACTTAGCATAGAACAAACTATAGATATATTCTCTTATAAGACACAGCATAAAGAGTATAAAAAGAGCCAAAAATGATTAAATGTTTTTAAAACAAATCCTTCTCTGACCAATTCTCTCATTATTTCCTGATGGCATTCCAAAACAATATTTTCATTGGACAATTCCCAATAATTTTTAACTGGTTTCTGGGGGGGGGGGGGGGGGGGGGGGGGGGGGGGGGGGGGGGGGGGGGGGGGGGGGGGGGGGGGGGGGGGGGGGG
>JANZLQ010000009.1:13087564-13119776 GCA_026212715.1 Elanus axillaris | reverse complement strand
CCAATGCAGAACACAGCACTATGAGGGCTGCTATGGGGAGAATTAATTCCATCTCAGCCAGACCCAATACAGGTGGGAACGGTTGGCATGATGGGATGGTGTCCTGGAAGTGGTGCGGGTGATGCCGAGTCAGGGTTTGAGGACCAGCTGCAGCAGCATCCCGGAGCACGGAAGCCTCTGGCTCCCCAGCCTACGCATCCCCACCGCATGTGGGACAGTGACGTTCGGACAGAATGCTTTGGCTCTGCTTGGGAATGTGCAGGAGAGCAGCTCATCTGCTCTTGGAGGGTGTCTTGGGCTACTCTCAAATGACAGCAAGGAGCACAGGGTTAAAAAAAGGAATAATCTTTGCATGTGCATGTGTAAGCGAGAGAGCGGGAGAGCAGAGGCGAGCAGGCACCACTGGGCCCTTCCCAGAAGAGCCAGGCTACAATTGCAGTAGGTGGTTTTGGGAGGAGGCGCGTTACTTGCCCCTGTGTAACATAGGTGGGTGGGCAGGAGACCGGTTTGCATCCCCCTCTGCCTTGCAATTCCCTTTTGGCTCCCTCCGTAGCTTCGCTCTTCTCCTGCAAGAAGGGCTGTGAGCTGCAGGCACCGCGTAGCGACGACGACAGGAGACAGGATCGTATGCACGGTGCTTTGTTCTTGTTAAATGCTACAGTCACAACTCTATTTGTCATTCTTCCACTGCTATTGCTCAAAGATGCCTCTTAGTATCTTCTCCACCCAGAAGAAAAGTTAGAGCTAGAAGTGCTCACAGTGATTGATAACACTGTATTTTAGTCATTGCCTGTTAACATTCCCTAATGACATTTCCATAATTATTTTAATTGGTTTTACAAAAAAAGATTAATAATGAGCCCCTAATGCTTCTAGGTGTTTGGTTTAAGCCAGTTGCTCACAGATGGCTCACTACTTTTAATGAATGGAGACATTTATTAGATTCTGGGGAGTTGTAGCCTCTTTCACTGCATTTCTACCTCTGGAAAATACCTTTTCTTTTCCCCAAATCTGCAATGGTGCTAAGAAATGCCCAGTAAATACAACCACCCTAGAAGCCAGACAGACCTCCCATTCTCATTCCCAACAGCCATAATCATGTCTCTTTTTTATGCACAGTCACACACAGCTGCCAAGCAAAGATGGGGACAGCTAACTTGCAAGAACCTCTTCAGCAGGCTTTCCACAAACGTACAATGGGGCAAAAGCAATCAAAAGAGCAGATATGGGAAGAATGAGCAGATACAATCTAACGTTTCTGTCCAGCATGAGCCAGAGCATAAAAGAAGCCAGGTGAATGTTTTTTTTGCTCCAGTGGTGTGGGTGCAGAGATGTCCCACCACAGACAGAGCGTTTCTGGATCCTCACCCACACATTCAACTGGGCAACCCTCTCCCCAAGCAGGGAGAGCACCTCAGCTGCTCTGGTCCTTGCTCACTGGTATGTGTATGTGCCTGGGCAGGTGAACAGACCATGATTTGGCAGCTTTCAGTTTGCGCAGGTGATTTTCTTACCATTTCATCACATGCTGCCGCTCTGGGATATGGGGCTTATGCAGGCGTGATACACGCCGTGTCCTCTCCTGGAGATCTTCCTTTGTGTTTCTTACTGCATGGTTTTTCTGGATTTGAAGTGAAATTTAACTGCAACCCAGCTGAAGTGGAAATTGCAAGAGACAGTAATGCCTCTAGAAAGGTTGTTATTTTTAATTTCCATCTTTAAAATGAGTTTCAGCAAGGGCCATTCCAGGGGACATGTGAGGAATAACTGCAGGAGAGGCCCCACCAACCACAGGATACTTGTTTTAATTTGAGCCTTGCATTGTGGGTTTGGGAATACGTTGACTGGAAAACCCCAACTATAACAAAGGCCTTGGTGCTTCTAGCTGAGGCACAGTCTGCTTGTCCCTCCTGCTGCTAAATTGACAAGTAGGAGCAGGAAGAGGCCAAGGGCATCGTGATAGAGAGCAAGGGAGATACAGGTGCATCAGGGCATCGAGCAGGCTTGAGGATACGGGAGAGTAGAGGCAAGCTGGAAGGAGACCCCATTGCACCCAAAGATTGATGCCAACCATGCCACCCTACCCAGGACAGCCTGAAAGGACGTGGCATGCACGGACCTCAGAGGCCAAGATGGGGCTGGCCACGCAAGGGACGCAGCTCGAAATGCCAAGGGTAGAAGCACACAGGAGGGAGCGAAGGAGCCCTGCGTCCTGGGAGGCACACGGATCCCTCTTCATCTCCACCGATGCCCGGGCTCAGGCTAACAGAGAGGACCTCCTCCACTCGGAGAATCTCGCTGTGGGTGTTAATGTGGGGACTTGCACCCCGGGGCAAAGGGGATTGGAAATTTCATGTAATTTGAGCGGCAATCTCAGGCCATCAGTAGCATGGCGCTGAATAGGAAGGAAAATTAATAAGGTCCTGCTGGTTGCTGTTCTGCGGGAGCTGAGACCTGTCTCTTCAGCGCATTGTTTATTTCCCTGGCTTGGCAATTTGGCAATTGCCCAAAGGCTAATTAGGCACCTCAATTTTCACTTTTGTGGGCAGCATCACAGCAAGGATTCAGGAAGAAGCAGTATCAATAATTTCTTCACAAACAGCTAAAACATTTGCTGTGCATAAAGTGCCTGAAGACAACTGGAAGCAAACTCTATGGCTGAGCTGACTCATAAGTGAACCCAGCAGAATAAAAGCTGCCCTTCCTTTCCCTGCTACCCTTTGGAGATTATAAATCTGAAAACTTGTGGAGGCAGAAAGATTTCAAACCTCAGTTTTCAAGTTCAAGAGGCAAAGGCAGCCTCTCACAAAAAAGGAAATATATGCAGAATTTGCATTCAGGCCATTGCTTGAGTTTCAGACAAGCCCAAAGTCACTGTGAGGCAGTGGCTCAGTTCATGAGGCTCTTACGTATGGCTATAAGGACAAGGCAGGGATGACAAGGGACAAGGAAGAAGCCTGAAACAAGGAGGAATAATAAACACTGCAAGAAGTTTGAAGGACAGAAAAGCACAGGGCAAGGCTGAGCAGGAAATACTTGCTTTTGTAAAAAAAATCTAAACAAAATCTTTATCTGCTTGTATTTTGTTTTAAGGCTGGCTGCCCCACCAAAGGCCAGTTGTGTTAGTACAAGCGAGTGTCTCAGTGCGGAGCTGCACTATGGAGCTCACAGATTATATCCTCAGCTGCTGCATGAATTTCAGACACAAATTTATGTCTTGGATGGATGTAGACAGTTATCCCTACTCTACAAGCAGTCTGCATTTTTCATCAGTTTTTTTCTGCTTTCCCCATACTTTCATATTTCCTCTCAATTCTCTCCCTCTCCTTCCCAGTGTCATCTGATAGAGCAGATCCTGTATCAGGCAGGAGTGAGTCAGCATTCAATTCAGTGATGATCAGGTGAGTTCACAATTAGGCAAAATAAATGAGGACTCACTCCTGATAAAATCCAAGGACAGTATAAAATGCCCTAATGCCACTGATTTCTTACCAGATCCTTGGATGTCTTCATAATGCTTTTTGCTTTCCTTATTGCAGCGCTCAGTCCCACCTAGGAGAGCAAGAACAAAATTTAAAAACCCCAGATCAGTATCTTACCATTTTTTCTCCCTATTTCCTACCTTTTTCTTTCTTTTAATATATCAGTCACAGCACAAAAATGATGTATGAGTCCACAAACTCATCATCAGTTACTTTTTATTGGACTAACAATCAATTATCCAATCATTGCCTATGAAACTCCAGTTGCAAAAGGTCATTTATTTTGCTCCAGGGCATCATTTATTTCCTAAGGAAAACTCCAGATCAGCTGAAGAGCTGAGATTCATATCCTGACTGCAGTGCGTGAGCTGCAGAGGACAGACTTCTCCAGTGACTCCTGCTAGAACAACTCAACCATTAGACGGCCAAAAGAGGGTTATGCATGCAATGTCGGTCTGACTCGCTGTGGAAGGGTTCAGAGAAAACATTTGGTCTTGCATGGGTAAGGGTGATACTCGGCTGAGGTTCACCCCAGCACGGAAGGACCACACTGGTTTTCCTGCCACAGGGACTCTTCCCAGCCATGGAGGGGAGGAGATGCCCCAGACGTGCTCATGCAGTTCAAAATGTTCAACAGCTGTTGAACAGCTCTGATGAAGAGCACATTCTAAATTCAGCCATGCCTTCCCATAGGAAAAGAAAATCTCACAGCTTCAATTTAAAAAAAAAAAAAAAAAAGAGAAAAAAAAAAAGACAGTCACAGGGGTCTAGGAGGGGTCATCTAAGTTTGTACGAGTGCACAAACTGGCTGATGAGACAGCCAGTTGCTGAGTACACGCTGGATGAGCTCAGCTTGCAGACTTGGGTGCAAACTCCAGGCAAAAGCATTTGCTTTTGGCAGGGTACCGCCAGCGTGCTCCCCTCTGCTGCTCCATTTTCACTTTTGGACAATATTCTTCCAACACAGTGATGACAATTCCCGTATGTTGTCCTGCATTTATTAGGCCACCTTTGCAAACAGTCATATCTGTGAGGCAGTGTCTGTGTGATGGTGTCTGTCCTTCACCTCAGCATTCAGAATGAAAGAGGCTAAAAATACTGCCCATTTGCCCTTTTTTTCTGAAAGAATAACTGCTTTAGTTCTGTAGGCTTTGAGGACTGGTAAAAAAAAATAGAAAAAGAAGATAAAAATCAATTACTTTTGAAAGTGTTTCAACTGGAAAGAAAAATCCAGTGTATGACAAACATATTAGCACTTTGTTTCTGACCAAAATTGTTAGTGAGGACAAACTGTTCTGTCTGGCAATGACCTGCCATCAGTCCCTCCTGCAGCCCAGCCTAAGGACGTCACTGTTAGCTGAACACCAACTGGATCCGAGGGCTCCGAGGTAAAGTTTAGCACAAGTTTATATTTATCCGGCTAGAGCTACAGGAACTCAACATGGGGGGAAAAAAGCGTATGCTTTGCCAAGTGATAGTATTAAAGCATTTGGAAAAAAAGAAAATATCCCTCGAGTGATGGCACCTTACTGAACAGCGGGCATGCCAGCTTGGAATATTAAAGCAGCATATATTTGCATTTAAAGCAACAATTACCAGCATTTTTTTACTGGGGACAAAATTTAGCATGTCATTATAATTGATTTAGGCAGTGATCAAAGCAAATTAATTAAGTGTGAAATTCAAGGGTCAAAAATTTATAGTGAGCAATATAAAGGGATAAGGAAGAATAAGCATAAGCAGCAAAGAATACAGACTTCTAAGTTGTTTTTTAATATATGTGTCACGTTAATGTATGTGCTTAATATATGTTTTATTCATTGTGTCTATAATCTTATAAAAATCTGGCTATGTCACAAATTGAGAGATGTTAGGAATGAGCCAAGACACTGTTTCCTAGTTTCTTCCCCCTGGGCAACTGCTATCCAAGAAACCAAACATGCATCCTGCATTTACCATAGTTAAATTCTATATTACCAGCTGCTCTCATTTCTGCAATAAAATAACTTCAGAGACAGATGAGGAAAATGGCTTAAAACTGAGTTATGATGATGAAAAATTTCCAGAGAGGTAGGATTTATCAATCCCTTTCTGCTGGGCAGGGCGGGAGAGACCTTTCTTGCTCTCAGCAGCAGAGCGTGAGACATGCACCCGTCAGCCAGCTCATCACTATTGCACACAGAAAGCAGAAAACAAGGGAAGAAAGGCCAAATTGCCGCCCCACGTGCAGAAAAATCTCTCTCCGAAATGCGAAGGACGAGAGCTTCTCCCGCTGCAGGAGCTACTTCAGCCACGACTCCAGGGCGGGCTGTGGAGGAGCGTCGGCTGAAACTCCCATCCAGGAGAAAACACTCTTGGTTTCATGGGTCACCTGGGATCCCTGCTTGACACCAGCACATCAAACCTACCACCGAAGGCCAGACAGCCCATACGACCTCTTTTGCAGCAGCCTCCCCTGAAAACACCCCGGAGGAAGGGGCTCCCTTGGCCCGCCATACAGGAGATATCCACGCCACGGATGGGGCTGAGGGCACGGGGGTCACTGAGGTTGCATTCACTGCCTTCTTACAGTGCTCTCCACAGAGCCCACGTATTCCCAGTAATGACTTTCTTGCGAACAAATCTAAACATCATAAACAAACACATGAACCAACTCAGATTCTCTCTCATTTATCACCCTTGTTAGCCAGCTCTTTCCCAGGAGAGCGGGTATTTACAAAACACTCCAAGTTTCCCTTCTAACTCATTTTCATCATCCTTTTACCAGGAGTACACATACCATGGTACCAAAACACTGGAAAGCTTATTAAACAGCACTGGCAAAACTGGTATTTGTTCTACTACTCCCACCTTTCATCCTGCAGAGGCTGCAGGGGGAATCTTTATGGTTGCATGGGACAGCCAAACCAAATGATATGTGCTTGGGATGCAAAGTAGGGACCTCCCCTACAAGGCCAAATCTAAACCACGCGAAGCCTGACTCAATCCTTTCTCCTCCTGGGGCAATTACTCTGACTTCTCATTTTACACCACTTGCCTCATTTGGCCTTGGACTCTAGGTGTTCCGGATGAAAAACCTTAATTTTCTTTTTCCAGCTTGCCTCTGCAAAACACAGTCAGCATCCACAAGCAACTCTTCCTTGTCCTCACACTTTTTGTCCACCAGCCCCCCACCCCAAATGCCGCTATGCCCCTGGGTTGCCCGAGACTCATTTTCAGGGGTCCTGCCTGGGGCAGCTTCTGCATCGGTATGACACAGCTGCACGCAGCACCCTACAAACCCCATGCCACCTTGTTTTCTTTGGGTTTATTTGGTGGAAGGTTGGGGTTGTGTGGTTTGGTTTTTTTGGGGTGGTTTGGGTTTTTGGTTGGTGGGGGGTTTTTTTGCATTTTATTTTCTGCCAGTGAAGAGGAGCAGTGGAAACGGTGAGAAACAAGTGAAAGAGGAAGAACTGGTGCTCACCTTGTGCCTTCTACTATCGCTTGTCTATAGGTTGTTTCTTCAGGGCTTAGTTCTGACTGCAGCAGAAACAACACACATTTCAGTAGATTTTACATATTTCCAAAAAGAAAGGCTAAAAGGAGGGCTCCCCAGGACCTACCCTGCCTCACAGATACTTGCTTTACAGCCTGTGGTCTCAAAAGAAAGAAACGGGTCCCAGCCAAGGTCTACCTTTGGCTGGCAGCCTGCTCCTACCAGTAATGCAGAAGCACTCCTGCCCCCGAGTTTGGTTCTGCCTCACCTCCTGGGAAGCAGTTCACAGTTTCACTGAAAGAGAGAGAGGAATTAGAGAAAATAGCAGGAGTATTTTTATTTTATGACACCCCAGAGGGTTTCTTTTTTCCAGCCAGAATCGGTTGGGTCCTACTTTGTCAAAGAGCAGGCTGGGCACAGTAATGTACATGAGGGATGTGGTTTTTGTTTTTTCCAAAGTCAGTGAAAGTGCTGATAGAGGTGATATGAACCAGCATGAGTGCTCATGGCAGTGAAGCTTATTTTGGTAAGATAAAATGATGTTAGCATAAATACGTGTATTTTTGCTGATGTAAAATGACTCCCAGCAAAATCCTACTGCTGGAGATTAAGCTAAAATCTGCAGCCACGAAGTGTCTAATAATCCAGAGCAGAAAAGTCATGGGGAGCAGAACAGGCACTCTGAAAGGCAGAAAGAAGGGTACAAGCTCCTTCCAACACAGACCATTTAAGAGATTGCCAGCATCAGGACTCCAGTGCTGAAGTCGAGCCATTATTCTGGCCCCAACAAAATCAATTAAAGTATTGCCATTTAACTGAACAGGCCAGCTGCCTTAAAACAATCTAGAGACAAGCTGAGAATAATCTCCTGCAAACCTGCTTGCTCCCAGGGCCAGAAGGGGAGCTTGGTAGGCAGTGCCTAAAAAACCTCACCCTATTTCAGCCCTTCTCGCTCGCTAAAGGAACATCCCTGTATCATGAGGACCTGGTGCAGAAAGTCCTCCACCATGTGAGCGAATAAAATTAATTGACTAAAAATAAAATATCCAGTCATCCTAAACCCGCTAGCCTGGATACCTGTACCCACTGTCAGCATTTTGGAGCGGTGCTGCAGCTAGTGTTAGAGTATCCACTGTTGACGTAGCTTAAACCACAAGGCATTTTACAGCAGCTTTAGTTACTGCCCAGTGTTCAGCTGCCTATGGTAAGCCTACACTTCTGATGCACCCTATTATTTTGCCTCCTGACTTGAAGGAGTCCCCATGTTGCTACCCTCATTCTAAGGGTAGAGGAGAACCTCTTGTTGGGCAAGAAACACACAGCAGGAGAGACAACGCATGCACATCTACCTGCACGTCCAGCCCTGGCCCAGGCTCTGCTCTACAGGCCGCTAATGGCAATTAGAGGCTCACAGGACCCCATTACGAGTGACATCTGCTCGCACAGCTGTGCTGGTGATCCAGGAGCCGCACGTGCCCCTTCCACTCTTCCCCACCAGCATCAGGGGTCTGCTCCGGGAGCCACGCTCGCCCAGGTCGGATGCTCTCCTCCTCCAGCTCCACGCAGAGAGCACTGCGCCCTGCGCGAACGGAGCAGTATTTTTTATTCATAATTAGAGCCAAGTCTCATAGAATAATTGCAGAGTGCTAGTGGCTCCAGGCAGGTTGGCAAAAAAAATTAATTTGGGCTAATTTGTCAGAGACCAGGGAAGTATGTAATAGAACGCACATATCATTCACGCAGCTTGCAGGGTCTCCATTATGTAGACGGTTTGCAAGGCCTTAGAAGCTGAGGCTCTTCATTCCTCGAGACATGCGATCTCACTAGAGCAACATCACAGAAACAGCGCAAACTAAACTACTGACTGAAAAAGCAGCTGCATGTTGATACTTGCCACCTTGAAGGCAATTAAAACCTGAACATTATATTGCCTTATAAGGGCGAGTCACTCTGTATTTATTTTACTCCCTTTGCCAGTACAAATATGATACTAATTCTGGGAGAATGGGCATCCAAAAGTCTAAATGAATAAACAAAGTACCTGAAAATCAATAGAGTTGAACAAAACAGTCATTAGTATTAAAGTCTTGCTCAAACACTTGGCAGGGGACTGAGCCAACATTTGCAGGCTCATATAACTGAAGTGATCAATCAAATTACAAACCAAAGAAGCAAATATGAGGTAAACTGCATTTTATGCATCTGCGTCTCTGACTGCATATTAATTTTTTCACCCATAATTCATCTTTACTCAGTCTGACTTGTCACAGAGTTACTGTGGGCAATTTATCAACCACTTGAGCATGAACTGCTCTTCTCCTGTCCGCCCCCCCCCCTGCTCCCCACACTGCCTCAGGGTACCAGCTGAGCTAAAAAGGAGTGCACAGTCGGGGTAGAAAAATCGTTTTGTTGGTTCCCTTATTCCTGGTGAGAAAAAAATACACCTTGACAGAAAGGGATTTAACTACCGCTTGGAAGGGAGAGGGTTTGCTTGAGCCACTCACTCAGAGGGACAGTCTCCAGGCCATGCAAGTGAGAGTCCAAATTTTGTTTGAAAAAACAAAACAAAAAAAACCCATCTTCAATTGTTTTTCTTGCAGCAAGTGCAGTCACGGGAGCTGTCGCTGGAGGTGGAAGGGGTCAACAGCTTGGTCCCACACCTGCTCTGAGAGATGGGAAGAGCTAACCAAAGACTTGACAGCAACCCCACAAGTGGCAGCCTGTCCCTCTGGTTGATAGGCAAAGCATTTCACTACAGATCTAATTTCTGCACTGGAGCCACCTCGGTTTAAGCAGCCCCTCTCTCCAGCCTCGTTAGCCTTGCTCGCTGTGCAGCCACGGAGAGTCCATCCTTCTCCTTAAGCGCAGCTCATTGCCTGCATCCTCTTACACTCCAAGAAGTACCTTGCACTTCTGCCACTGGCAAAAGTCAGGGTGCAGAGTTTTTTCTACTTCTCTTTATTCCTCCCCACAAGCAAGTCCGTATGAAAATCTAACTCTCAGGCTGGCAGCATGGTGCAGCCACCATTCTATAGCTCCTGCTGTCCTCCTGGGTGACCACTGAGGCCTGGGGGAGCCTGCCAGCCTTTGCTGTACTCCCACCTTTACCTTCAGGACTCCTAATTTAAACGAAAAGAAAGGAAAAAAAAAAAAAAAAAAGCCCCACAGAGTCTTTGCTACTGTTACAAGTGCAGGTGAGGGAAAAATCTTGCAATTACCAGGGCAGAAAGCGCTGGAGACTCAGGAAGGTTTGTGGGCTGAGTAAAGACCTGGCAGTTATTAAGGGAGAGCTTGCTCTGATGTACCTTAGGGAAGGGTGGAAGGACCCGTGAACTGTTTTACCAATTCAGACACAGAATTTCTGAAGGAACTCATTTGGTGAAGTTTGGGTAACGTCCTGGTTGAGTCAAGTTAGTGTGGGCCCTCTCTGCCGCCTGCACTTATCTTCTTTCACCCCTGCCTCGTTGCACACCCTTATATCTCTCTGTTGGCATAGCATGGAGCACAGTAGTCATATGGGACACACACCTGCTATAAAAGAAATGTTACCACCATTCTTGGAAGGCAAATGTTTCTCCAGGTCTTAATATTGGCAGAACTAAATGCATCTTGGAGATGAAACACGGCTCATCGAAGCCCATAAAATGTCTCTGATGGATTTCAATGGCTGTTGGATGAGGCCTTGTGTAAAATAACTTATGCAAAATTTTGGAAAACAAATATGTCTTTATCCATCCAGATGTAGGGAAAAAGATTTCTAAAAATAGGTGCCTAAGTGAATCACTTGCTTTTCAACACTGCCAAACAACCACCACCACTCACAGGTTTTAGTATGACTGAGGCTACACGACGACTGGAAAAAACCAACCAAACCCACAACCAAAAAAAGTCCCAAACAAACTGTATCTGTTTAGACACCTATGCAGATTTGTAAGTGTCCAAGTAGTAAAGGTCTAGGACATACAGTCAAGTTACCATGGCGTAGCCAGTAACCGTACATCACAAAAGCAGTGGTAACTAAGGAAGTTTCCAGGCTGTGGCAAAAGGTTATGCACATTACCTTAAACCTCTTGCACTGCCAGCTAATCCCAGTCAAATAGCCCTGCTTTTGCAGCGGGTAACTACCACCTACACAGGCTGCCTGAGCAGATCAGGCAACGTGGGGATAACTTGTCGTGCCACGGCAACACGGTGGTATGGATGAACCTCAGCTGAGCACCTGGTTAGGGGTTGTTGTGCTGCTTAACAATAAAGTCTAGAGAATGTGAGATTTTATTTTCCCTACTTTTTTTCTCTGACCCAGACTGGTACAAGAGAATTTGGCCCTGTAATTCCCACTCTCTGACAATCCTGTTGTTGATGCTCCACACAGCTAACGTGTGTTATGTACCTTTCGTTCAGACAGACATTTTCTAAAAGTGTCCACACTCAAAATGTTGAAGTTTATTTCCCAGACAATGCACATGCACAGGAAGCCTCTGTACTATTCAGTTCCAGCTTAAAAGACCTTCCATGATCTGTAGCTTTGGAAAAAGGGGAAAACCAACTCACCTTTGGAGGAGCGTAGAGATGACAAAGCGGTTGTCCTGGATCCTGTTTACACAGTTTCAAGGAATGGCAGACCACATCGGCATTCATTTCCCTGTCTATCCTGAAGGAAATGGTGCGAAAATAAAGATTATTATGTTCTTCTGGGACTTGAAAGTAGAAGCTGTTTCCATGGGAAGCTAAATCTCCCCAACGCTAAACAATAACCTTAGCTCACTTCACTGTGGCCCATAATCGTTGCTCAGTACAGTGTTGGGTCCTAATGATTTTCTGCCACAGCATCCTATTCAGCATTTAAAATTGGATCCCAGGACAATGAAAAAGCACCATGCTTTATATGCAGCACCTGAATCAAATACATTATGACTGTTCTGTTTTTTAATCAATCATCAGTCTGACAAAGATTTAAAGGTTAAAGTTAATGCATATGCAATTTGGCACATATGAATGTTCAATCATTAACACAAGAAAATAACCAGAAATCCTTCAAAGATCCTTAACCTTTAATCACCAAGCATAAGTGCTAGGATTCTTTCTTACTTTTTTGGGAGACACCTCTGGGCTAATAAGGAATTAAATTAAAATGTTTGATTATAGCACATCTTAGTCCTGTAAGCACTTTGCAGTCCCTTGGCTAGTTTTAAAAATAAAAATAAAAACCCTAGGGAGGGAGAAGGTCTAGCAAAAGCTCTGTTAATTAAACTAAGAACTTTCAAAGAGGAATCAAATGACCTAAATTTTATTTTTTTAAGCACTTACATTACTTAGTAGGCTTCCCCAGGAGTGTGTATCAAGGTCGGGTCTGAGAGCATGTAGGGGCTGACAATTAGAAAGCTTGATTAAAAGTAGAAGGGAAAGCAAGAGCCAAGTATTAGAGTAGTGTGACTCTGTAGAACCTGTCTCACACACACGGGTTATTCAGATTCCTCCCTCAGCCAAATGAGCTGCATTTGAAAAGGTAATTACATCAGGTGGGCCTGATCTGAGATTCAGATGGAGTATGAAAATGGTTACTGGTGACAGCCTATGTTTATTCACTCAGGGATAGCTATGCCAAATGCCAAACCAGAATCACTCTCAAGCATCTCTGCTTTAATAATAATAATGTGATTTTAAGAATGAAACCCCTGCACTTCAATCTGACAGCACGTCTGTATATGTCAAGAACAAACTAAGCAAAGACCTGAGAGGACACAGCAATACTTACAGTTCAGCTATGTGTGGTCCATAAAGTTCAGCAAGTACATAACAGAAGCCTTGCAGATTTTCTAGAAAACATAATTTTCTTTAAGTAATCAAGCACAGTGAAACTGGTTTTGTAACAGTCAAAATACAGCAGGAGTTGCTTCATTAAGGTGAATGCTGATTTATCTTAGGGGAAGGTGTGTGAATCTGTGACCTCAGTATAGCACCAGAGAATGGGAAAACCTGAATTTCTAACCTTGGCTAAAGCCCTCCTCTGGCTTTAGGCAAGCTACATGATAAAGACTAAAAAGAATAACTAGCATTTTTGTAAAATGTTCCGGGTATGGCATCATGGAAAAGTTGAAAGGAATCAGACATGCCACAGCATCTTCTAAGCAGTTTAAACAAACAGCTCAGTAGGCTTGCAAGAAGAACAAAAACAAATATGTAAACAAAAATGCAGAAGGTGATGTAGGACTTGATGTTACTGCTAGAGCTGCCTCAGAGCTTCTGGGAGCTTGTATAAGTTAAGAGAGGAGTTGCATTGAAACAAATATTTGACACCTTTCGTTTGGCTTCCTTTAGCAGTCTGCAGCTGTGTGCCTTTTTGGGGTGCTGGCACAGGTGGCTTTCTGTAATCTGGGTGAAGCATTCCCTCCATAAGACAGCTCATCAGAGATTTCTTTAAAGCACTGTTGTAAAAAAAAGTGGTCCCTGCACCTGAGCAAAGACACTTGTGGGAGAGATTGGGGGTTTGGATACAGGTAGGGCACGATGGCAGCACTGGTCTGATAGTTCCCACGGAGGAAAATGGACGGTTTCTTGGCCCGAACAGGCTAAGGCTGGTTAACCATGCACGTGTCCTGCAAAGGAGGTGTCAGGCCTTGTTTTGGCAGGGGTGGTGGTGTGAAAAGTCATGAAGAGGCAGGTTCATACAAGTGCAGTGATGGCAAACTTGCAGCTCCTGAAATTCCTGGGAGTTGGCATTTTTTTCCTTGCACCTCCATTAGCCAGACAGATACTATCTGTACTGGGGTAAGAAAACATAGAGTATCTTTACCTTTCCCAAAGAAAAGCCTTAGAAACCCCCAAAGCAGCCACCTCCCTCCAACTTTGGGCTGAATATTCAATTTTAACCAGTGTCAGGCTGGACATTCCCAGGGCCAGGTGTCTGCTGCATCCAAGGCGGGTAGTTTTTCTGTGGGGAAGGTAAAAAACCTCGCAGCACTGACTCCCTCAGCGGGCATGGCTGTGCTCACACTCCTGTGAGAGCCGGGGAATGCGGCTGCTCCCTGCCAGGACTGCAGACACCCTGGCTGGCAACCTGTGCCCTGAGAAAGGAGGACTGGGACGAGGAAGGCGTAGCAGGGAATGAAAAGATAATTTCCCCAACACCCTCCTACTCATACGGTGTTGCAGGCAGTTTCTATAACTACAATAGCTGATTTTTCTTATCCCGTGCCAGGTGTTTTATTTCAATCAAGTTATTAGTTTCATTTCTTTGCCTCCTTTGCCACATAACTCCTCTCTATTGGCTCTTTAGAAGTGATCTGCAAGTTAAAAATTGGTCTCCTGGCTAGAATTAGATTTTATTCTTGTTCACCTAAAAGGAAAGACATTGCAGACATCAATAACCCTGCATTTGGTATCATCGCTGATTAAAACACCCTCTGATGGGGCTCCCTATAGCAGCCCGCAGGAGAAGGCGGCTGGCTTCCCCAGCACCCCCCAGTGCACCACAGGCAATGGTCTCCTTCCCAAACCAGCTGGTTTCCGTAATGCTTCTGGCCCTGGAGGAGCCAGCTGGCTGCCGTAAGCCGTACTGGTGGCTGCGAGGAGGGGAGGGTTCGGCTGGCCGTCAGCTCTGGGGAGCCGATGTTGGGGGTCTGCTGGTCACACTGATTTCTGGGCGCTGATCTCCTTCTGCGTATGGGAAGCTTGACTTGTAATTACCCCACGGTGTAACAAATGATGGGTGGTAAGAGAATAGCAATAATGTAAAATTATCACTGAGCACATGGAGTCCTCCTGGAAAATACAGATGCCATTCAGACTTTGGCTTCCAGCAAAATGGACCCAAGCCACGGGCAGTTGCCCTCTGAGCCAGCCCACAGTCACGCGTTCACAAGCCTCGGGCTCTGCTAACACACACAAGGAGAGGATATTGCAGAGGGAAAGCTCTGTTAGGAAGAAGCTGTGTAAGTCAGAAAGGAGGGGAAGACAGAGAGAAGATGATGAATAACTGAGTGTTCAGGGGCAAAAGAAGACCCTAAACCAAACTGAATGTGGAAAATTCAGAGAAAATTTAGAGTATGCTTCCTTTTGCCCTGCTTTAGTTAAAAGAGATCCCCTAAACTGCTCTATTCTTCCATGATAAAAATCCAGAGGGTTTTCACCTATAGCTTCATAGTCCTAGAAACACAAATTCTGGCTGAATCCCAGAGAATAAATATTTGCAGGAAAGACGGTATTAATCATGTTCCCATTTCCACTTGAGCTCTAAGGTGTTTACACAGCAGTGGCCAACACAGAAGCAGAGCATGACTCAGAGGCAACGCCGGAGGCAGACAGTCTCAAAGCACATTTCGGGTATCAGACACCTCTGTTTCATCAGGCAGGCAGACAGTATCCAGGTAAACATGCATTCTTGCTAACAACATCTCTCACACTGTAAATCCTGCCCATGCCCCAGACCTGGCATTTCTCTCTGCTCAAGAGCCTCCTCCGCTCATGGTGTTACTGTTGTTATTTTCATAGGTTTATTGGCCATGTCACTTGAATCCCATGTGTTACAAATGTTTCTATATAAGTAAGGATGCAATTGCATTTTCTATACAGCCTATGGGATTGACAGGTACTGAATTTTTCTCTTTTAGTCTAAACATTTTTGTTCTTGAACATTGTATAACTTCACTGAAGGCTTGATCCAACCCCAGCTTGACTGTAATTGAAATCATAGGAAGCCCTTTTAAAAACAAACAAACAAAACATGAGTTCTTATTCTCTTTTTGGCCTCAGGAAAATCCCCATTGCCATTACTTTGCTGCTGTTATTCTTGCAATCAATTGTAGGCATGGGTATAATAATGAAATTGTTCCTTCTGGTGAAGTGTCATGGCCTGCTTTAGTAGGTCTGCTCCTTGTGAGCATCCAAAGCTTTTCTGATGTTTCAAGTAGCAAGAGGAAGCTGTTGACTCCCGCTGGGCTCCTCTCCTGGGAGAGGATAAATTGGGTTACAGTGTAGCTCCCGCACAATCCATAGGATTTTTCATTCTTCTTAAGTTCAGGGTCAGTTTTTTCCTGTTGGGTGTATCCACGCATCTCATACAAGGTAACTGGATTATACAGATTTAACTAAAGGGATAATAGGATTTTGTGTGTAAAGAATGGCAGCTGAAAAGAAATATCTTGACATGTCAGAGAAACAAGGTCCACTGAGTGAATCATGAACATAAGGCTAGCATGTCATATTTTAAAGAAGAAAATTGTATTTTAATAGCAGGATCAGTGCTTCTAATTGTAACTTCACGGTTATGTGCCTGTAATTTAAAACACTGAGGATATGACTTATGGAATAGAAATCAGATAAGCATCTTTCTATCAATAAATGAATCCTAGCAATTACCTCCCTGCCCCATCCTGCATTGGAAAATCGTCTCTTGGAAAGGAGGGAATTAATATTCTACACACATCTTCTGTGAAACTAGGGTCTACAGAGCAAGATGGTTTCTCAGAGATACAATTCGTGAAGTCCTATATAAACGACTTTTGAAGAAGAATCCTAAGCTATCTTTTTACATTCATAATGGTAAAAAGATATCATGAATGTGAGATCTAGTTCCTTAAATAGTTACAGGATTGGTCCGTGAGGCACAAAGCTATTCTGGCATTCAAACTGTTCTCTATTTAAGGATGTGCATTCGGTCAGCTAAGCTCCTTTGGGCAGACAAAATAAAGGGCAGAAAAAGGAGAGTCTACATATATTCATATGGAATAGCTATTGCTTTTGAAATTTGTATCATGAGTTACATTTCAATAGTTTTTCTCTGCAAACCAAATGCTCACACCTTACACCTGTCAACCTCAGCTCATTTTTGAGATGTTACAATAGTGGCTTCCTATACCTGCTGAAAACATTTTCCTCTTCACAGTTGCTATACAACCCCACATCAACAAGAAAGAAGAGTGGGCACACAGTGAATCTATTCTTAAGCTACTAACAAAGAGACAACGTGGAGAAAAAGGGAGGGAAGGGGTCCGTGTGCATTGGTGCTCACATGCATGTGGGCTTAATACAACCCCATTCACTCTAACTTTGGGACAAAATCACAGCTCTGAAGCCAAATAAGCCACGACACTGACTTCCCTGAAGATAGCACCTTGCTGTCTTTCAGCTACCTTCATTTGAGATGCTGCACAAGAAGTGAATAAAGCTTTTTCAGACTCCACATGTGAATTTTTAATTAACAGAGAAATACAGCAGTACCAGCGTAACATATGGCGTATTATTTGGTACTTACCAGGTATGTAGTTGCACAGTCTCTCCATGGCTGCCTTTACTGTACTATTGTGCCACTGTGCAAGCTGTTCAATTACAGACACCACAAGCACGCATCCTTCAAAAAAACAAACAAAAAAGAGCGAATGCAGTTATCTGCGAAGTGTGATGAAGCACCCTGCACCATAGAAGTATTTCAGGCATCGTTGGGCATTTTATTTCTTGAGATGCTCCACGGCAGATGAGTGTTCAGGGGGAAAAAATACCTGTGAATTGCTATCTTTATTCAAAACCTGTAAGTTATCACAGAGAAGATGTCGATGCCAGAGGAGTGCACAGAACAGCCTGGCTTTTACAGCACTGGATGTTGCTCCTGAAAAAACGATTTTCCATCCCTTCAAGGATGAAAATCAAGGAGCTGGGGGGATGGCCACTATTACAACTGCCTGCTTGGCCACCTGCTCTCTCGTTATTTCTCAGAAGAAAAAAGGCACAGGTCTGTACTTCATAGGACTTCTATACCTCTCCACACAAGCCACACAGAGAGCTATCAAAACTCTTTCCTATGCCCTATGCAGCTGGTTATTCCTCGTTGCTAATCCGGGTGTGAGCAGGGCTAAAGCCTAGCTGCTCCTTGGACTAGCTGTAGCTGAGACCCAAGAACTTGCACACCGTAGTGAGGCATTTGAGCTGTACAGCACTTTTTCTGATATTTTTGGGCTGAAGTAGGTTCAATGTGATCCCCACATAGCAATCATTCAAAATCCACGTGATGACCGTAAGCAGTTCATTTCAAGTTGACTAAATTGCCATAGGCCAGCATTGTGCTCTCTCTTTCTGCTGTAGGTTCAGCATTTTATAAAGAAGCCACGTTTGGTGATGCAAAGTCTGACCAACATACTCAGACCTGGCAGCCAGAGTGAGGTCCCTGCCTGGACTCAGAGCCTGTGTCACAGTGGTGGGTATCCCAGGCAGCCAGGAGAGAAGGAGCCAGGGTGCCAGGTTCCAGCAGCCTGAATAAAGATTTCTCTTTGAAAGCCCTGTAATTGAACTGTTTCCTCCCCTCTGCAAGAAATCTCAGCTCTCAGGACTTGCTCTGACACAGTCTAGAAATGGAGGTGAGCTGCAGCATCTGGATGTGACTGCAGATGCATCTTTTTCTGAAGCTCAAAAGAATTAATGTTCAGGTTTTCAGACTGGCGCAACTCTTCAAAGTGAGCTTTTAAATTCCTTCCAAGTACCCCTGCCTATGTACTATTAAATCAAAGTGCTGGTTTTCAATGCTTTGATGCTCCTATGGATCAAGTAGCAAGTCAAAGAGGAGGTAATACAATTGGAACTTGGTGTAGGACCAGTATCTTTGCGTCTTCTATCACTTCTTCTACCCCAAATACAGTAATCCAGTGGAAATTATAGTGAATTTGCCACCTCTTTTACAGGGATAAAAGCCCACTTCTCCATACTTATTAAATAAAATGCTCACTCAAAGTCCTCAGTGGAATGATTTATAAAGCATGCTAAGAGTCATTACCTCCCGTCAGCCTAAAAGAATAGGAGAATAAATGGAGACAGATACAACCAAGAAAAAACCCTGAAGCAAGTAATTCCTTCTTCCCTCCCCCCATCCCCCAAAATAGCCATAGGCTAGCCCAAAGAATTAACAGTTAATTACAATACAATAGCTCATGAAGAAAAAAAAAAAAAGTAGAATAATAAAGACCCAGACTAAAACCTGGGCTATCCAAGCTGGAGGGTAAAGTCTTCTCAGGACTTGGGCTTGAAGAAGAGCCCAGGGCCATCTGGTGCCTGTTTAACCTCTAGCAGGTGCCTTAGCGGAGACGAATCCCATGCCATGCCCCAGGCAATGCTTGTGCTTGTGCTAGGGACCAGTCCCCAGAGCACATTTGGGTGAGGACACCCAGTTGAGGTGAGGGGGGAGTTGAGGGTGCAAAAGACTTCCATGGGTGCAAGCCATGCCCTGCACTGGCCCCAGAGACTGAAAACAGACCCTGGCTTATTTGCAAGGGTAGCATGGGCATAGCCACACTGGACTGAATCCATCGCTTAGCACTGAGATGATGGTGCACATGCTGGAAACACGCTGGAAACACATCTAGAAGGCATCGCATAACTTGGTTCTTACATGGCCATGTTATTAACACACGCGAACAACCTACAGACAACCAGAACTACCCTTCCCCTGCCTTCTATGTCTGTTTTATTCACGAGGATAGAGGTTCAGAAAAATTAAACGACCAAAATGATGCCTTAACCACAAACTCACATATTCTTTCTGTGCCTTCCTTTCTTCTCTTACCAAGGTCTGGCCTTCATCTAACAATCTTGCTGTCTAGAAGTCAGAAAGACAAAAAGGAGTGCAAGCAGAAAGATGGGAAGGAGCTAGTCCTGTGATACTTTCTAACAGAGGCAGCTTTTGCTGTTTTAAGTCTCATTCTTTTGCACCAGGAGCTCGAGGAAGCTACAATGAGGTTGTGCCAGCACATAGCAGACACAGGTCCAAGAGTCCATGGGAGGTGAAGATGAGGAGAGAAGGAAACTTGGAGATTAGCAATGTTAGCAGAGGAAAATGCTTCAGCAGGCAGAGGAGCTGGGAGAGCAGACAGTCCCCAAAACACAGGCTGAAACAGAACCGAGCAAATGCACAACAGCGATGGAGCGGTCACCAATGTGGCTTAAGGAGTAGGATGGCCTGACCCGACCATGAAATTACAAGTCTGGCTGAAAAGCGAGGGAAAAAGCCCCCGTTGCGAGCACAGGCGTGAGCTCAGACACAGGGGGGCAGGTGAAAACCATCGGGATCCGGGATATCATGTCCCTGAGGCTCAGTAACCTGTCACGCCAGGAAGCCGACAGTGTCACCAACTGAGAAATATCGCTCGTTTTGCTCGTGCTGTGTAGCCCAGCACTCCCGCACCTTCAGCCGAGGCCTGCCAGCACACTTTGCAGAGAGAACAGCCTGTCTTCTGCTTCTGGCACCTCCTCATCCTCTGCAGGACCAGAGGGTGCCGTGCACGGCCGCGGCGAAGCTTCCGAAGTGCTGCTGGTGTGCGTGGGACGCTGCCCGCACCACAGCTCCTGGCTCCCGTGCCATGGCGGGCCTGCTCCAGCCGAGCAGAAACCAACCTCCGCCACGTCTCTGCTTTCAGTTACAGTGTCCTCGGCTGCCAAAATGTTGGCTCCAGTGCTGCAGGGAGAGGTCTTACGTCAGCGTAAAAGCTGGCCTGATAAAAACATTGATGCAGCGAGGCGACCCTCTTGCATCGGGATCGACCCGCTCATGACGTGGCCCCATGCCTTCCCCCGCAGATGAGGGAAGAGCTTGCCTCTGGCTGCCGTGCTCAGCCCTGCTGCACCTCAGCACACTGCTTTTACACTGAAATAGAGTTATTCACCCTCAGCAGCCTGCCTAATAATTCGTCTCAGGGTGGGGGTGCAAAGAGGCTCCTCTCTCTTTAAGTGTTGCCCCCACGACTCGTTTTCGTGATCACCGCGAGATCTTCTCACCTCCAGTAGAGCCGGTGCAGAGAAAGGGGCTTATGGACAAACAGCCCGACTGCAAAATAGTCCTGGTGCTTCCATTTCCTCTATTATACAAGAAGACAGTCTCCACTGAAGTTGTGAGTTTCACTCTCGTATTTGTCAAAGTACCACAAAGGGGGAGAAAAAAAAAAAAAAAAAGCTCTTTTTGGTTCAGCTCTGCCAAACAGAAACGGAATTCTTAATCACAAACACAATCATGCAGGTAACCCTACACATGGAGCAGGCTCCCAGAAATTAAATGGAAATTTTTCATGTTGATTAAGTCAGTTTGACACTTTTGTGTCTATCAAGCCAGGCCCAAAGGGAGATTTGCTTCACATGAGAGTTAATGGAGCCATCGCTGAGTTTGTGCAGTACTTAATGCAGTACCTTGGGCTACTAGATTCTGTGTGAATATAAATAACAAAATAATAGCCTGACTACTTGGGAAAAACCCACAGAGCTGAACTCCAAAATGTTTGTTCTCATAAACTAGTTTTTACTATCACAGAGAGGATGCTTCTGGTCACGCTACTACTCCCTCCCTGCCTTGGGCACCCACAGACCACACCTCGGTTATTCAAATGCTCCCCCGCAAATGCACTTACTCCAGACAAAATGCTACGCTTCATGGGATAAGCCACTAAAGTCTTGACTGATTTTCAAAGGGGCCTGTGGTTCCATTCGGAGCATCCTCAGCCTCCGGCGTTGTGGCTGAAGTCTTTGGACCCAGATTTTGGAAGTCTTCCTGCCTTCTGCTGGGAAAGGTTCTCCCCAGGACCGCGTGCCGTCGGCCGATCCGTTCTGTTTTCGCATCTACCTGGGCTTTTACCAGGTGCCCTCGGTCCGCCTCTCTTTACTCCTTGTGGTCTGCTGGCACCTCTTATTGCCCTGCCGTGGGCCATGCCTGCTTACGTTCGGGCTCTGCTGGCCTCAAAGCCTTTCGTTTAGAATTATGTGATCAGGAGCAGCTTTTGGGCCGGAGATTGTAAATTACTCAGGAAAAGAGCTGAACCCCAGCAGGAGGGAGAAGGAATGTCTAAGAGGACTCATTGTAGTCCAGGGAGTCTAACCCACCCAAGCTTCCCATTTTTTTTGGATAAAAACATGCTCCCCCCAATAATTCAGATGTATCCTCTGGGAGAACCTATCCATCTCCTGTGTTGGGCTATAGGTAAACCCTCAAGATGTTAGTGTCTATAAATTAAAGTTAACTTAGACTATCGTCTCTCTTTCTAATCATATATATCATCTTCCTCTGGATTTAGTGGCAGAAAAAGAATTCCCTGTTGGCTGCAGTGTAAGAAGCCACTACCCTCTAACAAAATCAACAGAAATCTCCCTGCACACCAGATATCAACAGAAATGCTAACCAGTTATTCTAGCCTTTAATGGATATTAATTCTGCTGGCTAAAAATGGAAAATAATTAGCTAAAAAGGACAGGGAGAAATCAGCTGTCTTTGACTGTAGAAATCTCACTGCTTTAATTACTCATGATGTGTGTGAGAATATAAACTTTTTAATACTCTACATCAGTAGAAAAGCACTTCCAGATCTGGACAGTCATTAGCAACTATTGCTTTCAATTTAGTAGCTACTTAGATGTGATTTATTTCTTATCAAGAGCTGGGCACATATAAGGCAATGTAGATAGGCTTCGTAATTAAAGGTTAAAAAAAAAGCTCTGAATTTTTTATAGTTGCACATGATTTTCTTTAGAAACAAGTTTCAAGAAATTGACTCTGCTGTTGCACTTCAGTAATAGTTTTCAATGCCTTGACAGGCTGAAGGATGTTTTCTCTGGAAGAAATTCATTGGTATTATAATGCCTACCAGCCATTAGAAACTAGACTCTGGTATTAATAAAATGCCTGTCTCTTTTAGCGATAGTTTGTCCCATCTGCTATTAATTTCTGAAGAGATAAGAGAAAACCATAACCATTTTGCTCAGCAGCAGTAATCTGAAAACTCACACGTCAGGAAGGACTTCTCTCCATGTATTTGAAAATAGCGTGTAATAATAAAATGACATTTCCAATAAGCTCGGGGAAAAAAATCATATCCCAATAATAAAATCAGAGCTAGAGAAATTCATTTCTTAGCTGCGAAGCCTCTGGCAGTTTGAGCAGACTATTTAACTTAATCCACTTCTGCCGCACACGTTTGAAATGCTCTATAATTAGAATTACACCTAGGGATGTCAAGAAGTGTCTGGATAGTGAGAGCTGCCTCTCTAAGTTTCAGATTTGTAGATGTATTTGTCTGAGTAAAACTCTGTTAAATGGGATTTCTGGCACCTGGCACATCCTCCTTTGCCATCCTTTCCTCACGTTCCTGGGTACTGGTGATCTTTCTTGCCCCTCCAGCCATATGGCTGTTCTCCAGCCATAAATTAAACGTACCTCCTGGATCACAACGAGGAAATAAGCCCAGAGAAGTGGCCTTGGACACAAATAGTCCTCTACATACCCTGCCGGCCAGGCTGTGGTCACCCTGCTCGCTTGCAGCGGAGCAGGAGCCAGAGCCTCGCTTGGCGAAGTGGCAAACCTCTGCCTCAGCTGTCTGTCTGCAGCAGCAAGCCCTGGTATAAATGAACCCATCTATCACATTCCTGGCTTTATATAGAAGGTGAAGGTTTTCCCAAAACACAGACTTTGTTTCTTCCATTTATAGATACTCCAATGCATCTCTTCAAGCCTACAGATGAAGAGCCCCCAGAGCCTGGCTACAAAAGACAGTACTGCTACTCCTTGTGCAGATGCTGTTGACCTGGTGTAAAAATACCCCTTTGCAAAGTCACCTGATCCGGTTCCAGTTCAACCTGGAACAAGACATTGCTGTTTGAAATAAGAGAATTCACATGGGGAGCCAATAAAAAATCAGGTTTTCTTTTCTGAGATGGGGACATGCACGTAGGTATTCTAGGTGTAGGCAGACCACGGATACGCAAAATTACAATACAGGAATGTTTTCTTTTTCACTCTGTATTTCTTTCCTAATACTTCCCAATACACACTTTGCCTTCTTTCACTGCTTCTCAGCACCGAGCTGATACTTTCCAAAGAACAGCCCTTTATAACCTCAAGATTTCATTCCAGCATAGAAATATTCAGCTCAAATGACATAAATGTATATGCAAAGTTAGGATAGTTATTATCCCATATACAGCCAGAGGATTTGTTGCTTTGAAAGGTAATTTAGAAAGGGATCTGAGTGTAAAAGTCTTTTAACTCACACTTTGCTTCCTATTCCACTTACAGTGTTAATGTATTTCATAGAGATACTAAAGTGATGGAATATAATTATAGGTATCCATATTCAAATATGTTGGCATATACAAGACCTTTTCCCCCTAAATTTGCTAAGCGTCATAAAATATCTTGGAAATGCTAAATGGCACACTATTACCAAACCTGTCACTGGGCCTAAAATTAGATATAGTATACTGGCTAAAGACATTTTTTAAATACTAATATCAATGCAGCACTATTTTGAGTGTATTGTAGCTTTGTAACAAAACCAGCAAACCCTGGAATATCCATTATCATTTCTGTTGCTCATGCAATAGCATTGAGCCACTTCAGACCGCTAATTTCAGGGCTCTATTCATTCATTATCGTTTCCTTAAGACAGCCAACGAGGACTTTGATACAGTTACGCTGGTACAGAAAATACAGTTTTCATCTAGTGGAAGACTCTGCTATCCATACCTGCCAGCCAAGTGTATCCCTAGTGTTTCCTACATTACACTTTAAAGAGCCCCATTTAACAAAATCTCTAACCCCAGGCATTTCTAATGGAAATGCTTTCTGCATTAATTACTAGAAGAAAAAAAAATTATGTATGTGTGCCATTAACATAGTTTTCTTTTCCAAATCAGGAAAGGGTATTAAAAATTTACCAGAACCTGAATGGTGGCAGGGGGACTTAATGTAACTGGATAACTTCATCCTTGTCACAAAGGTTTGACCATTTTCAGATTCTGAATGCACAGAACTTGTTTCAAATATGCAGTTCCTAAAACCACTGAAAGGGATTGCTTTAAACATAAGCAGAAGTTCTGTATAGGGCTAACATATGAACAAGAGCAGGAGGCACACACGTTGTGGCAATCAGCAACCAAACAGACAATCAATACTAAATAAATAACAATATCAAAGAAAACTTATACTAAAGGCAAGCATCAGTAATGTAAAACATTCAAGACTACTCATGTCTACAAATGCACGTATAAATCTTTATGATTGTGTATTTACACACACATACACGTATATATATTGGTATGCTAAGCACACCTTTTTATTGTGGTCAATAGATTTATTTGCATTACAGCCATAAGCTGTAAGCCTTGGGGTGATTTTAAAAATGAAATTTTACCATCAGTTGCTGAAAAATATGAATCTTTTTAGAAAATATTCCTATTTTAATAACTGGTTTAGTATCTCTACTGTACTACTCACACGCCTGCAGTTTTTCTTTCTAAAGTATAATCAGAGGAAAAAGTGTTATGGTCAACTGATCATCGGGCCAAATTTTGCTGCTAAGTAAACTGAGCAATGTCAGTGAAGTGAACAGAAATGCTGCAGCTTGGCGCTGGTTTAGTTGTAATCAAAGTTGATTCCCAGCCTTTCAGAGTAAAATACATTGTAGTGCTACATTGATATTGGGCATGGCCTTTTTACAGAATTCATTGAGCTGTAAATTATATGTTCTGTCATGGTACCTCCCCAGACAATATGTGCACAGCCACTTTGTCTGAGTGCAGTTATTAAAAGCCTCCAACTCCATTTAGCATGTTCCATTGTGTGAAGTTATTGGGAACTCCAAATGCCACCGGTCCTGCTGCCGCTCTGTGGGGCATATTTCATCCCTGCACTCATGCACAGCTAGATGGAGGCAAACTGTTGAGGACATTGACTATCACACAAATCAACACAGGTAGAGGTCGGCGTTTTACGCTGCTGGGAAACTTGGAAACATCCGTTCTTTACTGTAATCAGAGCTGAAAATGTGTTTCAAAAACATGCTTCTCCATACGCTAGGAATTATGCGCTCCTGGGTGAATGGAATAGGTGACCCGCAAAGGTTGCTGAGAATGGCATTATATCGAGCACAAAGATGGGGAAATTTGCTTCCCTGGCTGCTGACCCTCAGGATCGCCGCTCGCTAGCAAAGAAGATGGAAAGTGCTGCTGTCCAGCTGTATCGAGCGCTCCCTGACTAATCGCCTCATTCCAAAAAGGGCAGCCAAAGTTAATCACCAAAGGAGCAGGGCAGCCTGCTGCTGGGGAGAAAATAAATAAACCCTGCTATTTGCAAATGGTTCTTGCAGTCACAGCACAGAACCCCTGAAAACCCAGCCTGGAAGTAGTCATGTTACACCAGCCTCTGCCCTAGCAGCTGATCTATGGCATCTATGCCATTCCTAAGGACAGGGTAGACACAGATCTGTTAACATCTCTAATGAGGTCTTCTACAGCCTTCTCAGGAACTGATGACAGTGCTCACTTATCACTACCAGCAGAAAATTTTCTTCCTAACCTGAATGTCCCTACTGGTACGCATTTCTGTTATTTCTTGCCATAGCTGTTACGAACCTGGAGAATGGATCACCCCTTTAATGTTTTTGAGGACAGACATTATGCCTTTTCTCAAGTTTTTCTTCTCTAGACTAATTAACCCTAATTTATTCAGTCTTTCTTTATAGCTTATGTTTGTTTTTCTCTGAAACCTCCTGTCACTCTGCATCATTCTTGATGCACAGCCACAAAAGGGAAGGCAGAAATTCCTCTGAGGCGTTGTCAATGCCGAGAATGGCAGTGGGTTACTTCACGTCTTGCAAGCTAACTTCCATTGACGCATCTCGGTGTACGCAGTGTGTGCATTCTTCACGACAGCATGCCATCATTGTGCCACTACAAGCCCAAATGATCTTCCCTAGGGATGCTACCCAGGCAGTCATTCCTTACCTGCTATGTGTGTCACTGAGTATTTCTGCCAAAGTGTCTTCAACATATCTGTATTGAAATGATCTTTTGGAGGGCAAGTACCTCAAGTTTTCCAGACTGTTTTGAATTTAATCCTGCCCTCCATTGTACTTGGAAACGTTTCCAGCTTTAGATGAGGTGCTGATTTAATAGCGCACTATTTCATTAAGCTAATGAAAATATGGAATGATAGTATGGTTCAAAACAGAGGTCCAGGAAAGACCTCATTTTGTACATCCTTCCACTTAGGGAGTGAGCCACTCATAATTACTATCTGAACAAGGCCACCCACCAATTTTGTCCTGCCTTGTAGAAGCTTAATCAATGTCACCTATCTCTCAGCCATTAGATTAGTGCTGAGGTGGTGCCAAAAGCCATACTGAAGTCCAGCTCTAACACCTGCCACTTCTGTGCCTACATGCCATTATCCCATCAGGAAAGAAAATTAAATTGATGTGACACTGTTTCTCCTTGATAAATCCAGTGAGGCTTTTACTCATATTTACTTTTGAAAGGTGTTTTTATAAAGTTTTATTAACTGTTGAAGGATTTTTCTAGGAATTGATGTTTAACTGACTGATCTACAGTTCCCCAAATTTCCTTTCTTCACCATGTTGAAGAGAGATGAATACAGCAGTTCCCTCCTGTCTTTCAGTGTCTGCCCTGCCTTCTGCGTCCTCCAGCGCAGCTTCTGCCTTTTCCAAGATTGTTTCAGAAACTTCTGGATGAATTCACCCTTGGTAGAGAACAAGGCAATTTGCAAAGACCTTTTAAGGGCCCTGTTACAATTCCGGGTGGTGGGAGGTGTGGAATAAAACATTTAAAAATTAATCATAAATAGTAAAAAAAAAAATGAACATGATCTTAAGTATGATGAAACATTAACATCAGTGTCAACAGTTACCAGTGTTTCTGTACTGTCTTTGGGTACCTTAATGTTAACTTAAAATTTTGCTTGCTCTCTGAAATGGGCAGTATTTTCCTCATTTGACAGATTGGGAAAGTCAAAGCCTGAGTATCTGAAGGGCTGGCTCATTCATACTTCATTTCTGAGAGAAAAATACACAGCATCTCGTTCTCAGAATGCCCAACTGAAATTGTCAGGCTGCACCTAACAAAAGGGTTTCTTGTCCTGAATAAATCCCTTAAGCCATACTGCCAGTCGGTAACAAACCCAGAAATGAAAACCAGGCCTAGCATCCGGCTCCCAAATCAGTGCATGGAGCAAAAAATCACCATCTTTACATGAGGAAAACCAGCTTCCTGGGCCTTTGCATATAGGAAAACTTACTAAAGACCTTTTATCTACTAGAAGGAAAAAGCAGAAGAATGTATCATGTGAAAAGCATGCAAGAGCCCCAGAGGAAGGGCCTGAGCTGATTTCATGGTATGCAAAAAGGGGGGAATTTCTCCAGTCCGGGGAGGCAGGAAACACTGATGGAGAAAAGACACTGTAAGATGTTGGGAAAATTCTTCTAGTGACAGGGCCAAAGAAAGACCATGTAGCTATTTAAGAACAGGTTGGAGTTGGTTAGGAACTGCTTAGATATACTATGTCTGATCTTGTGTCTAGGAGGATTATCATCAGGTCCTTTCCCCCTCCCTTCCCTAATTCTAAAAGGCAGTAGTATTAAATCCCTTTTTAGGTGGCAACATTTTCCAGATGCTTTATTTTCACACCAAGACAATTACGAAAAGACTTGCTCTGCATGAAGCAGCCAAAATTTTCAAGAAAATGCAGCAAAAATGATGTGACTTTTTTCTATAATTACTGAGGCTGATTAAAATGACTGTCTGAATGTTTTCTAACACAATTAAGTTTGCTGTAAAAAAGTCACCTTCTTTTTTAGACAAGTAACAAGCAGAAATGTTTTGGCCAACCTCTCCCTACGAGTCACCTGAATTGTTCAGCCTGCTGTTGCACCATGCATACCCTCCTCTCCTCCAGCCCTATTCCATATTGGCTTATAGGTGCCTACCCAAAATACATTTCCCAGGATGTGCTAAGAGCAGGGAAGTCCCCTAAAGCATCCAGCCGCTTTCCCAGTACAACCAGAATATATTGGGGCAGATGGTTCCTACCCAAGGAGTGCTCCTAGCAAGGGGAACAGAAGAAAGCAACCAAGTCATATTGAATTCAACAGAGGTACCGGAGTTGCATTTCGCTTTCCTGTCATATCATTTCCACATATTGCTTCAAGAAGTGTGGAACCTTCAGTGGAAAGGCCTAATGGAAAATATTTTCTTCATTTTGTTACTGAAAGAGCATCCATTTTCTGACCAGCTTTAGCTGCTAACATAGCAACCTCGATCATGCGGGCGGTACACACACAGAGGAGCGATCAGAAATGACTATTTAATGTGCAGCCACCTCATTTCCCTCAGAAAAGAGAGGCAAATAACTTTGAAAGATTAAGCACCTGACCACACATCTAACTTGCATGAAAAAATCTATTTCTTCAAGAAAATCTCCTATACATTTGGCAGCGGGCATTTCTCACATTAGAAATGCTGCCTCGATCTATAAGACCAGGAAGACACAGCCAAAGTTCTCGTGGCTCTCTCCCAGTGCCTTCCCAGACAGCAAACTGTGCTGGCAGGGTCTGGGGTCAAGCTGTTGAAAGGAAATCGTAATTTTCCTCCTACAGATGAAGCTGATCTCAGCTTAATTTCTGCTCCTGAGAAGGCTAGTCACCACATCAGCCGCAAGAACCGGCATCAACCCCGCACCACGCCGTGGCTGATGGCTACATCAGCTCCTCCATGCTTTCCCTTCCCCACTTGCGAAAAGAAAGAGACACAGATGGCTTGTCAGTGCTTCCAGGAGTTAGTCAAGAGAGCAGCTAATCAGTGAACCCCAGGCCTGGCCTAGCAGGCCTGCCTGCGTGCGGTCACTAGCCCTCCCTGCCAGGCCTGGCCTGTGTGGTTTTAATGCTCTGCACGCTTCATTTGTAGCTCGCGGTTTACAGAGGTGCCGACGGTCTGTTTTGGTCCTGAGTTGAGCTCAAAGGACACCTCAGAGAGAGCAACTGGTGTGGGAGGCAGGTTTTTTGGAGTCTCCCCATGAAACAAACACGCTGGGGAGATGCAACAGGGCTGGCGCAGCTTTCCTCCCTCTGGGAGGGGGAAAAAAAGCACAGTTTATCGTGTGCAAGGCGACTTCAATGCCATCTGCAGTCACTTTAGGAATTTAGAGCCTTGCTGGGCCAACAGGATGGAAAAGTCAGCTAATGCTCACACCTGACATTTAAAAAACACCAGTGTAAAAATCATACAGGTGAGCATGCTCATCACCTCTCCTGTGCCATCAAAAACGTAGCCACCTAAAGATCTCACCATTAAAACCCACCACTTCCCTCTCACTCTGGCAGCTGCTCGGTCACTGCCTGTGTGGCTGCTGGCCGAAACAAGCCAGTCCCTGACAGACGTTTCTGTTTTTCATGACTTGCTTTCATTTTCTGGCTGATGGCGGAACCCTGGCAGGGGCTGCACAAGCCTCACCGCCCCGACTTCGCTCCACTATCGGTTCACCCTGCCTGCCAAAATCTGTAGGGGCACTGTGGATGGCTCAAAGTGAGGCAAAAACCTGTTTTTATCAAGCTTAGGATTATTATTGATAATTGTGTTCCTTGAGCCACAGTGAAAATAATTTTGGGCCGAAAGGAAGTATTTCCTTCTGAAAGATGGAGAACCGTGACAGGGTTTGTGTTTACAGCACAGAAGTGCCCTGAAAAATGAAAAGGATACAAAATAAAATGTTGGATCATAATGCATAACGCATATCCATCATTTAACATTTGCTCACATAAAAAATATAAGCTACTGCACCTCTCTAGGTATGCAGAGCCTCACGCCAAGGGCACTTCTGGTGCAGAGATACCCACAGATCATGTTGATGTCGGTGTTACTGGTCTTGCTTTGGGAATCACTTCGTCAGCTGAGGCTATAGGATACCCCCAGCTATAGCTGCTGTGGAAATCACAGTCACCAAAGTCACACGAGAGGGGGGTTGGCAAAACACACTCACCCCACTTTAGTAAAGGTCATGCAGATGCGTGCACTTGCAAAACGGAAAGGAAATGTGAGGAAACAGCTTTTGCCACTTGGCTATCCAGAGATGACCATCCAGACCACAAAGCTCTCTAGCCCAAGTATGGACCACCTATTCTTAAGAATCGCTTCCCAGGCAATAAAATCAATGAGGACACGCTGGGTGAGTCTGAGGGAAACCATGCCTTCCTGCAGTTAAGCAAAATGCATTGTGAACCCTAACAAATACTAGGACCCCCATAACACCTTGTTTCCAGGTCCGAGGCATTCGAGCCAGCTTTTCAGATGCCTTTCCCCGCAGAGTAAAAACATGAACTTTGGGAAGCAGCCACTCAAAAACAAAATCATAAAATAACTCCAGACTCCATGCTAGCCTTGCAAAATCTTCGGTGATTATTTTGCCAAAGACTACGAGTATTTTGCAGTACAGCTGTTGAAACAGATAAAGGAGTGATTTATGATGTGCATAGCAGTTCTCAGCTCACTGGTGGAGTAACAAATGAACTAGTCCAGCAGGCAAACAAAACCTGAATACATACCAACGCAGGTGTGTCCTTTGTACAGCCCAGAGGGGAGCGAAGCGGGCGGTGGGTCATTTCCACGGGTGAGAGGGGGGGAAGAGGCAGCCTTCAGCAGGAGCGGGAGCCAGAGGATACAGAATAAATTAAAGAATGTTTGCCTAGATCTCCTCATCCTAAGGAAGGAAAAAAAAAGGGAAGAAATCAGGTGGGAAGGCTGCAGATGGACCTGAATTTATGCTTTAATGCTCAGGGAGCATCCTGCATCCTTGTCTCATTAGCAGCTGAGGTGAAAGGAGACTTGTGCACCTATATAGCTATAGGTAATGCAGGGATTACTTCCTGGGGGGGAGGGGGGGGAGACACACACCTCTGCCCTCTCACGGGGTGCATGGGGGATCCCGCATCCGCGCATCGCAGGTCCTCCCCTGGCCCCTGCCCTTCGCACACCCCTCAGCCCCTCTCAGGCCCTCCAGGGTGGCCCTGCAGCCACCCACCACAACCCACCCAGTCCCATACACGTGGGCACCCCATGGCTGGGCTGGGAGGATGTCCCCGAGGCCCTGGGGTTGCTCTCCGCACCCCCACGCAACCCCACAGCCCCATCTGCGGCTCTTCCCAACCTGCTGGCCTGGGAGGACCATGAGGGTTGCATGAACAGCTCTGGCTCAGCGCTCCCGTGTCTCCGGCAGTAGCAGCAGATGACTAACGACCTTAAACCACAGGAGTTGCCGGAGCCACTCAGCGTTAATAACGCAAGACACTCCCCTGAACAACTAGTGTTGCAGAAAGAAAAAAAAAAAACCAACAACTCCACAAACCCTTCCTTTCCCCCCTCCCTGCTGTCACTCCTCTGCCTTCCTCCACCAACAAGAAAAAATTCTTGTGCAAGGTTTTTCGACCAGGGCTCCCGTTTGGGAGGACCAGGC
>JANZLQ010000009.1:13034203-13087519 GCA_026212715.1 Elanus axillaris | reverse complement strand
TGCGGGGGTGGGAGGGATGGGGCTCCCACGATGGGGTTTTGCCAGGGCTTTAGCTCTGCTGGGGTCAAGCCGGAGGCAGCTGCTAGCGTAAGAGTAGCGGAAGCTGAACCCCTGTTCTCATCAGCTTTGAGTGCATTGGTTTGCAGCCCCCAGCTGCCTGCACAGCTTGAAAAATCCTGAGCTTTTCCTGCTTTGGCAGTCACAACAACAAAATGTTTCCCTGTCTTTTTTTTTTTTTTTATTCCCCCAGACAAGACAGAAGCCAGTCCTTCCCCAGCCTGAAGCAAAAGCGGAGAGTAAAACATATAAATGACATCACTTCAGAGGTGGACCAAGTCCAAACAACTAAATCTCAGGCAATGTGGATGCAAGGATGGCTATGAGGATACGATGTAGGACTGTGGCACTGGAGGGCCAAAGCTACGTCCCACCTCTGCCTCTGCCTTTTTGTATAACCCTGGGCAAGTCTCTCAGCCCCCCAGTGGGCTGTGGGTACTCGTCTTTCCTTTCCACTCCTTGCCTGGCTCTTTCAGAAGTGGGCAGGCTGTTGACGTGGGTTGCTAAAGGGCAATGAGGAGCCTGTCTCATCTGGCATCCCTACATGCCTCCTGGGCATAATTAAAGGAGACTCATAAATGGTTTTGTAAAAGGAAGAATAGAGACTATATCAAAATCAGTGATTTCCTGCCAAATCTTCGGACATTCCTGCAGATCAACCAACATGACCACACAGGGATCAGGTCAGCTTTAGTATTTAATGCGGTTTTTGCAAACCACTTCTTTTCTGTAGGAGCCTGACCTATGACATTTTAAAAGACAGTCCCAGATAGTTTGTCTCAACTTTGATAAGCAGGATTTGCCTTGTGATAATATAATCCAGTGGCTCTGGGGAAAAAAAAAAAAAGAAAAAAAAAAGGACTGTTAAAAGCTTCAATGTGAATACAAAATCACTCCATATCTCCATTCTCTAAATCAAGCCATTGGCTTCCAAATGTATGCTTTTCTTCTAAAAAAAAAAAAAAAAAATTAAACCCAAAATAGAGGTAATAGCTGTTGCCTGAGTTTTGCAGACCTGATCCTGCTTATCATTCTCCCTATAGCTAGCAATGCTGGTTTTCTTTTCTTTTTTTTTTTTTAATAGCAGATAAACAAAAATCATAGTGCAAAGTACCTTATCCATATGCCAATCCTACTGAAATCTGCAGGATGTTTTTCTTAACGCTGTAAAAACTTGCTATAAAAAGACACTGTTCTACAGTGACTGCAGCTCCATTAAACCCTTTTTAACACACATATCACTTGGTTCCCAATGACACTTTGAAGTCCTTTAAAACTCTGCATATTGGCTCATGAGCGCTTGCTGCAAAAGCAGAGTGCTAATAATAGGCAAGAAAAATCTTCCTAGCAGAGAGGTCTTTGCAATGGTTTCCGCTTTATATCTATAGCAAAATACAAATCTAAACAACGGCACTTATAAAGTATATAGATAGATCCCAAGCTGCTCCCAGGCATGTAAACCAGCAGAGCATATAGCTCTAGCCCAAAATCAGTTGTGTTATTTTCTTTCATTTCAGGTTGTGGAAAGAGTGGTAGGATTACACAGAATCATGTGTAACACAGAGCTGGTTTTTGCTATACCTTATATGTTAGCCAAGCTCTTAAACCAAGTAAAGAAAAAACCCAAAGCTTTTAAAATATGCAGTCTGGTCAGGCAAATGAGGGATTTGCATGCATAGATTCAGAGGCCAGCTGGGAAGGTGACCTCCCTCCCCGGTGTTAAATCTTTCTTCTTCCCACTCAAATCAGACAGCAAGCCCTGCCTTTTGCCAAGTAGATTTTATATTTCTTCCAAGTCCCTAAGACAGGAAGACCTGAAGCCATCTTGGTCCAGCAGCGAAGGAGCACATGAGTTTGTCTCTTAATCTTAGCAAGTGCATGAATGATCTTAATGGGAGGTAAAAACCACACTAGATCTGTCCCAAAGGAAGGGATTTGATCATAAATGCTTCCATTAGGCTCGTACACAATATCTAAGCCAGGGAAGTGGACCTGGAACAAGGATGATGGGACAAGGGTGACTCAGGAGGTGCTGCCTACCTGGAAATAAAGAGTGTGGCAGCAGGAGCAAGGGGAGACCAGAGCTCTGCCCTCCGCAAAGCACCAGGGCACGGGGTGATGCCTGGGATGTCCCCTGCCCCAAAAGGTCTGGCAGGTCACCCTGCAGCTCCCGAGCAACTTTGTCTCTCTCATTTTTTTCAATGTGTTTGCCACCTGGGCTTGCACCAGGTCCAGCCGGGAGGCAGGGGAGCGTAGCTCTGGCAAGGACTGGGTGCTCAGGGCTGAGCTGCGGTGGGGGTCCTGGGCCCCACCCAGGCAGGGTGCTTGGGTGGGGATCCTGCGGGGGCTGCTCAGGGCTGTTTTAGCCCGTGGGTGCCCCAGGGCCCTGACACTTGCCTTGGGGGACCACGAGAGCCAGGTGGGCTGCAGGAATGAACTCTGCAGAGGTGCTCCTGGAAACCCTACAAAGGACCTACCTGCAGCGTTACACACCTGAATAGAGCTGAGAACGCAAACAACATTTTGTCTCTCTCTGGGCCCCCACGTCTCACTTCTGAAGAGGGGGGGGAGGACTGGGTAGAGCCAGAGGTGAGGTGAGGACCCACCTCTTGCAGACGGGAAACCCTCAGTGCTCTGGCAATGACCCAGCGCCGCAGCCAGACAGGTCATTCACACACCGCTGGACAGAAGACGCAGGGTCAGCTGCATTTTTTTTTCAAGGCTGAATTTGGACTAGGGATAATAAATACATAAATAAAAAAAAGTGCGCATATACATCATATACACCTCCACATATACACAGTGCTGCTTGCCACCAATGTAATGGGGGGCCAGCAGCTCCCCCCCCTTCAGTACACAGAGGAGGAGGGATGGACATTGTATTCTTTGTAGGGTTTTGGGAAAATGCTGTTCTGAAGGAAAAGTCCTGCAGCTCTCTGCAATTTGCTCTCAGGATGCCAGGACAGACTGAGGAGCTTGCTCATCTCACCCTGCTTGATGCAGGAGATTATTACATCCTTCCAGTTTATGTTTCTTGGGGAGTTTTACCGCATGTGAGGGTCCACAGAGCTAAATGTCAGTTATCATATTCCCACATGCAGGTTAACAGAAAGTACCATGCGTGGGGGACGCACCACATAGGAGAGGGCTTTGGTTGGGGGTCACCAGAGCGGCTGCGGGGGCTAATGGACCATGACAAGCCCCACTCTGTAACTCCCAACTCAAGCTCTCCAGCCGCACCCTCAAGCCTCTCTCAATTTAGGCAGAGCCAAGAGAAACTTGCACACATGCGTGGCTGCCAAAAACCCGAGGCAAAGCTGAGCAGAACCTAACCTGAATTCCCACAAAAGTAGAGCAGACGGTGGCTGGGCATGTGCATAGCTAGTGAAGAAACACAATCCCTGTGGCTGATCCCAAGAGGAGGAGTGTGGTTGCTGGGGTTTGAAGGACCCACAACACTCCTCTATTTCCTGTATTTCTGTATTAGTTCCTGACAATTAGTTCCTAATGTACATTGGCTTGGGTGGTGGTGACAAATAAGGTAGAGGACAGGTAGGGTTTCAGCTCCCACCTTTGCTGCCCCTGACAGAGGTGCAATGGAACCAAGTTATGGTTTCTGATTTTGGAATAAAGGCGTAAACACAATTTAAGAGTCACCCTTTCCCCAAAAGGGGCACTTTCATATGATTGCCACTAGAAGTGTTAAACACGATGTGAGGCTGGAGTTATTCTCAACACTGCTTTCTCTAATGGGTCCCTAAAGACCTGTTTATGTATATAGTAAATACCATGTATATATGTATATAGTAAATACCATGAAAAAAGCCCTCAAAAAGAAAAAAGAATGGAAAATACTCGCATGAAGCCCCAGAACAGGACATGTAAGCATCAGTATGACCTCTGTCAGGATTAGGGGCCACTTGGTTGACAAAGGGAGAAACTCCCTTGAACTATGGAAGACTCATCTTATGAAAGGGGATCAGCTAGCAGTGTGTATTTATCTATCCTATCCTATTCTGTCCAAGACACTACACACATTACTGCACTTTTTTTTTTTTTTTTTTTACTATTTGGTTAGGTTTCTGTTACTATTTTTAAGATATATGCAATTTTTTTTCTCTTTGTCACATTCCTGCATGCATTTTTATGATGGTTTAATGTTATCTTGGAAGGCCTTCTCCCCTTCTCTCTCTCTCTCCCCGCCTTTTGGATGTGTTCAATTCTTAAGGGAATAGGCATAAGCCTTGTATTTTTGTGTCTGGAGAGATAAAACCTGCAGGAAGAAGCCTTTAGATCAAAGATCCTCTCAGTTGCTTTTCTTCCTTTTATTTTCAAAACGTCGTCCTTTGTGCCCTTTGACTCTGAAGTTCCCACTGGTTCATTGCGTTGGTTATTTTTCATTATGGCTCTCTGAATTTCTCTGACTGTCATAATCATCTCTGCGGTTGGTGCATTATCACTGGCATGGATGAACATTTCCAAAGCCCCATGTGAATTTGCTACTGCACCACAGCCAACTGAGTCATTCCCTCTGCCCCAGTTTCCTTATCAGTTGCTGCTTTCAGTTCAAGTTATGCATCTATTTCAGACTCTCTCTCCACCTCATTGTCATTCAAAGCTGCAGGGAAAGCATTTAAACCAATATTTTCCTACACTCATATCTGAAAATTTGTTCCAAGCTATTGGCAAGCTGTAGCTGAGATGATTATCCTTTATTCTGCAACCTTTAATGAAATTAACTGTCCCAGCTTGCTAGAGCTGTTGATATCTAGGCTCTTGGAAATGTAAATCACTGACATGACTTACTTGAGTTTGGGGTGTAACAGAATGTGGGAACAAGACTCTCAGGGCTTTCAAATAGGGAACCTGTGAAAAATACAGCCGCGTTACTGGCGATGCAGTATGTTTCCTTAGCTGATCAGTTTTAGTGCAGAAAAACAAACCTGGCTGTTGTGTTCTTACTACGCGTAGATGACACTATAAATTCCGAAGTAGCCTTACCAACATAAATTTTGCAGTTTGAGTTGTGTGGGCACAATTGTGGGCCTTTTCAGAGCTAAAGAAGACCTAATTCTTGCTATTATCTAGACAAAAGAAACAAGTCTGGCAATTAAGGAGCAAGAGGGTGTGGCAATATTACTGAGAAACGACTAATTAGGAAGACTTAGTTAGAGCCCTTAGATAACAGAGTCACTCCGAGCCAGCTGTAAATACAAGTCAGGAAGCCTGGGACGGACTCTGCGCTGCCCTGCAGTTTGCGTACTCATTTAAATCCTGAAGAAGCAAGAGCCAAGCATTACCAACTCAGCGTGATGGCATTTTTCTCCCATTATTGCCTTGCCATAAATAGCTAGTAGCCTGCTAGGCAAGCCAAAATCCCATCTACTGCATCGATCCCTGCAGAGTTATCGCTATTGCATTGGGTTTTTGTCAGTCCCCTGTTAGGGTCCTGGTTCAGCGCTGATCGAAGCTATGGCAGAGGACGAAAAGCTTGCCCCAGATGCTGTCAGGTTATAAGTGTTTACAAGGGGAGTGCCACGACATCAAAGGAGAAGAAAAATAAATGTTTGATTACGTTTGTTCCATTTGATCTTTCCTCCAGTAATGCAAAAAAAAAAAAAAAAAAAAAAAAGAAATGCAGCTCAACAGCCTCTTGATCTCAACACAGAACATGTGCCAATAAAAGATAATTATTCCCAGTGGTTGGGTTAGGGAACAGTGGTAAATGTCATCAGAGGCATTTTTAGCACATACCAAAGTTCACAAGATTATTTAAACATATTGTCTGAGGCTTGTACCGAGACTTCTGTGCTCAGAAACGGGACCTGTACAACATATGTACTGTTGATGGCACTTCACAGTGCAATAATAGGGTGGGGGATTTTTTTTTCCTCTTTTCAAAGGGATGCTTCACTGATTTACTTCAATAATAAAAGACCTGCAGGTGAGCTGGACAGTTTCCACCAGCAAAATGGCCCTGCAGGGATAGCATCCATCATCCATAGATGAATATGCAAAGGCAGCGCAAGCTGATCTTTCAAATATTAATTAAGCAAGTCACTGGTCAGCCAGCCATGTACAGAGTTTTCATGCTCTGTGGGGAAGTCAGGCTGCATGAAAGTACTCAAAGCACTCGGAGGACTATATATCCACTGACTAAAGCTGAGGTTGAGGTTACAGTCAGTAAAGATTGCACTGACCTCGATGATAATCCGGTTTTATGCAGACAAGCCAAACTCAGGCATGAGGTCAGCCCTTAACACTTGCTCTTTTGGATCTCTCACCGAAAATTCAAGGAGGCCTTATTTGCACTTGTCTGTCTTTTCACTTGCAGCAGATATTATGCTGATGTCTGACATTGATGGTTTCGTCTTGCATATAGATGAGAAGATGACACAGGCAGCTGGTTTTAATTACCACTATTCCTAGTCACCTCATCATAAAGCAGGAACGTGCCTCTCCAAAATGGCTCTGCAGTCAGAAAACCTTTCTTCCTTCTTTCTGCTTCCTTACCCTGGCTGGGAATCCCCCAGATTTATCTCCTCCCAGCATCAGGCTCAGAGCTGCATTTCCTTTTTTTTCTGGCCCATTCCAGAACTTAGGGTATTAGGGAAAATACTCAGTTAAACACAACAGCACTTGTTCAGGCCCCTTCTGAGGGATGTGGTGAGGTGAGTGGCTGGGGCTCGATGCAGATCTGACGAGTTAATTCATCCCAGAAGAGACCTGATCCTGGAGAAGGCAGGCACGACTCCTGCCTTCACAATGAGCAACGGCCCCGAGAGAATCAAAACCAGCGGCACATGGACCATCAAGCTGTAAGCGAGGGAGAAAGCGGGCACCGCATCACATTTTTTCCCCACTCAAGCTGTGCCCTGAACGCCGAATATTTCCACCTGGTCTCTGGCCCCTCTGCACACACTGGAGTCATTAAATCATCCGTCAAGACACCGTCCTTTGTGTGCGGTGGGATGGCTGCCTGCCTGCCTGACTCCCTCGCTCATTATTGGCCTTCTGTGGTCCTTTTCAGCCAATTCAATGAAATATAAATAGCATTTCAGATAAATGTTCATTCTCTTCTAATACCTTTCCAATGTCTTTCTGCTCTTGCTCTGGATGCATAAAAAAAGAGCGGTAATATATTTCAGTGAGTTACTGAATCCTTTTTGAACCCTGATATATGCTCAGTACAAGGTTTATTAAATACGAGGGATATAGGCATATGCATTAGCAAAGTCTAGCCAACTAAATTGTTCAGACAAAATAAGGAGGCACTCTTCTGCCTTGCAAATCAATCTGTCTGCCACGGTTAAGTGCTCCAAGCCTGCTGATGCTGGACCCACCTCCTTTTTCTGCAAAGATATGTCCGCAACCACAAAAAAGTATGGTTCAGCCTTTCCTGACCCTTTTTTCTTTTTAGTTTTTAATAAAGCTGCTGGACAACACAGCAGGGATTCTCTTTCCTTAACCTAAATAATGTAGGGTGAATGCTGTACAACCAGCTGATGAGTAAAGACAGGAGGAGTCAGGAATGTTACCCGGGGTTTTACTGAAACGTGACACAGAGGTAGTATCTCCCCCATCTTCCTGGCTTAGAAAACAAATTAACACTGGAGTATTTGTGGATTTTGTCTCTTGGTTACTTGTTCACCACCATTCATCATTTACAGTCAGCATTTATGTATATTCAAAGCAACCAATGTAAATTAACAACAAAGCTTGAGGGTGTTAAATAATAACCTCAAATAAAACTCCTTTCCCTCATTGGAATAATTTCTCATAATGAGAATATCCGAGTCAATACCTTGGTCTAACTCTATGCCCAGAAGATAATGAAGTGGGGACTGAGTGACTTTCACCCTCTAAACTTCGTCACCCAAAGGACAGGGAGCCTCTCCATCACTTCTGGAAGGATGAGTAAGTGGAAATGCATTCTGGGGACCAAAGGGACAGACAGCCCAGCAGCAAGTCGTGTCACTCTTCACTAAATTCCCATCACATAAAGCCAAGGAAGAAAACAGGTATGTTCTGGAAAGCTCCAGACCCTGAATTGAACATAAACCAGCAGCCAATTATAGCAGCGACTGGACTCCAAGAAATGTTTTCCAGGAAGCAGAAATGATAACAATTATATAGCTGGGTATGCCCAAATCTATTCCATGCATATCAGAAACATCTCTATTTGCAGATGTTGGCACGCTTCTTTCTGTGCGGTGGTGATGCTGCAGATTCCCAGTGGGGTGTCTGAATAATCTTGCTTCCGAGTGATACAGCCATAGTGGTGTTAGTAAAAGTCCAGATAAAAGATAATGTGCAAGATAAGGAATTTCATTTCATTTTAGGAGCTGGGCAGGCAGTACACCGAAGTTTCTTTTGTGGCAGAAGTGGAGCACAGCATATAGGCAGATGTCCCATCAGCGTGGCTGTGGTTAACTCCGGGAGGGGTGAGCCTGGGGGCCCCAGCCATAATAAATAGTTATTTATGCAGCTAGCCAGTGATCTGGGTATCTAGGTCTCACCAGTGTTTTTCTTCTACCCAAGCCTTTCCCCTTTTCACCATCTGTAGTCCTCTGTAGCCAAATTCCTGCCTTGAGTCTCCTCCGGAAGGCGAATCTCCTGCCCCAAAGCTCTGATGTGGAAATCATGAAAGCTGGTTAAGAAACTTTAATGATCCCATGTTGCAAGTTCCTGGGCGCTTAGTGATGAGGAAGTGAGAAGAGGTAGGAAAGACACAGAGAGTCATGTTCCTGCCCCAAAGTGACCATCTGGGTTTGGGTGTCTCAGTGTTTGGTTCTCTGATCCTCTCCTGACAGGTAGGTTTTGGCAAATGCTTAGCACTGATGTTCTGAAAAGCAAATTTTTGATCTTGAAGCCTTTCAAGATGAGCAGCCAAAACCCAGAAGCATCGCTGTGGCAAAAGTTGTATACAGAGATTAGGAACTATTGGATGCCAAATAGGTAAAGGAAAGTTGCCCACTTTTTTTTAGGATAAACAAAGAAACTACTTCTTTTCTCTGAAGCTGGTGTCATATCCAGACCTTCAAAACTAGAGAACACTTGCCCTAGATGTATTTGGTGCATCACGCTATTTTAGGCAATAATTCATGATGCAGAATTCATAATTCATGTGCCTACATCATTCCTTTGCTTTAATCCTACATCCAGCAGTGCCTTTTGATGACTAGCAAAAATAACTACAGTCACCGCAGATGAAGGTAAGCCGTAACTTTTATCTAAACCTCTCTGCCTATATTTATCAGGCGACTGCTTGTCTTTACAGAGAAGTGACCTGATCCTGCTCCTGCCAAGAACGCCAGCTGCTCCATGGGCTCCCAAGCCCCTGCTTGCCAGGATGGCATCCTTGGCTCTCCCCTGCATCCCTGAGGAGGATCCACCTCACTAAAGGGCCTCCCTAGCACGGTGGGCTTGTTTTCTGCAGAGGATGCTGAGCACTTCTACTCAGGATGCAGGAGGGAGGATGCCCTGGACCACAGCAGCTCCTCCATGTTGAGCTGGAGCTCTCCAGAGAGCATCAGGAGACAAAGTCAGAGGTGTATTCCCTTGTCCTAGAGGTGCGGCTGGTTGGCACATCTCCTACAGACTGCTGTTGAGCTGCTGTTCAGGCTCTCTCAACAGGGTTTTCACTCCCCCCCAGTGCAGCTGGTGAGCAAGCAGGCCACAGGAAAGCACACTGATGTGCTTGGAAAACTTACCTGACGGTGGGAGGTTACAGTACCCAGGTGAAAATGAATCATTCCCTTCCTCTCAGCAAGAAAAAGCAGAACATACTGTGAATACAGGCTGTTTGAAGTGCTGGTTTGGATTTGCAGTAAGAAGGATAGCCAGCAAGATTTCCAGCTGTATTCCCCCACCCCCCAAATTTGGCAAACTTTAAAATACTGAATTGCTGGAATACCCCAACCAAAGACCTCAGTCACTAAAATCTGACCTGCTAATTGCCACTGCTTATAAAGTAAATATGTTACAGATTCTTTCCATTCTCACCTTTGCTTTGGACTTTGCTCCCCTTGGCTTAGTGTGGTCACTCAGACGATGACGTTTGGCCTTCAGGGCATGAGTGGTGGGTCCTCAGCCTTTTCGGTGGTGGTGATTGCCTCTCCACGCTGACCATATGGGAGCACCCACGTTCAGAGCTTCTCCTTGCATCGTAGCTCACTCCTACGGTATTTCAGAGAGAGAAGATAAGCCCTCCAACAGAAGCCTCTTATATATTTGCCCAAATGGTTCATTTTCCCTGTACACAGGTGGCCAAGGCTTTCATTAATCCTTAAAGCTGCTCACTTCTGGTGTTTGGGACATGTGCGACATATCATAGAGGAACACTGCCGTGACATAAATACATGCTTTCAGCATTTTTAGAGAAGGGCAGTGAGACAGGCAGAATTACTGACTATTTTCGACAAAGGAAAGACCACACGTACGCATGCGTGCGTGCGCACCAGATACATCCTGGGAGAAAAGACTTCTATCTGGAAAGTAATTTCTTCTGTCACATTTACAGGGAAAGAAAAAAAAGGAAGCAAATTCTTTTTCCCCTTGACTAAAGAAAAAAGATGTTATCTGTTAGTTTATCTATCTGCAATAGTTAATTCAAGTGCTTTCAGGGTTTTTTTGGCATTTCTGCAATGTAAGGGAAGGAAAGATTCAATACGTATTCAAAAGGACAATTAATCTTGAAATGAAATGTCTTATTGTGCTTTTCAAGGAGCAAGCCTTCAATTTGAGGAGCTTGACAGGATTGGTCTTGCTCAATTTTAAAAGTTAATATTAGTGCTAATAAGTAAATGTCAGTTTTGTGGCCGTTTGTACTTCTATCTCACAAGCTACATAGACATACATAAATAAATGTGTTTATTTACTTCAGTCACTGCCCTGAGGGATGCAAAGGGCACTTGCTATCCATCCCAGAGCACTATGGTCATGGCAGAGGTGTGTGGCTCTGGATCAGGGCACCAGGCAGCGTGGGATCAGCTCCTCCGACAAATGCCTTTGCCAAGGTTTGCTGGGCTTGCTCGGGAGCTGCCTGGGCAGGATTGTGCCCCAGGGTGGAAGAGGCAGAATGCAGCCATTCCTGCAGGAAAGCCAGGCATGCAGGGGTGGAGGTACCCTGCCTGGATGTGGGCTCATCCCCGCCAGCAGCAGAGAAGTTAACCAGCAGAACAAGCCCGGGAGCTGCAATCTCAGCAGGACAAGGACTTATTGTTACCTTTCATTTTAAAATATTGCCCGATTGTTTGGGAACTTCATTCCTTCAGTGATTCAGCCACGAGTGGGAAAGGTGCCGTGACCCACTGAATGGCCTATCCATCACACCTACCAGTCTTGCTGTCCTGGGAGGGCTGGGACCGCCGATCCTCGGCTGCTGGGCCCACTTGGGTTTCCAACACTTGGCTTCTCAGCTTCTCAGGTGTGACCCAGCACCGGGGTACTGCCTGAGGGAGAGGAACGAGACCACGGCATCAGCTCCCGTCCATGGCGTGAGCACGCACGCACTGGGTAGGACCGTCCCTGGGATGAATTGTTTCCCAAGTTGGAAGCAGGCTGGTCACGGCAGCAAGTCTGGGGACAGGGCACAGCAAGCTGAAAGAGCGGATGGTGGGGACCAGCCCAGGCCCTTGCTGAAAGGCCACATCTCTGCCTCCCCTGGTGAGAAGGATGCTTCATCCTTTCCATCCTCGAGCAGCAAAATCCCCTGCTCCTTCTAACACTGTTTTCTCCCATCTTCTTCCAGACTGTGCTGGTGTATCAGCCCTAAAATGTGCTGTCACCCATGGATGAAACCAAACAGGCAGCCATCCCTAGAAGGTGAATTTTGGCTGAGCTGAATCTGCGGCACTGATGAGCAACAAATGCCCTCTATGACCTCCACTGGGAAAAACCCCAGGGTTTTTTTGTGAAATACAGGTTTCCCAAATACCCTTGCTGCTTATTTTGCAGCACAAGATCCAGTAGCTCCTCTCTGCTGGGGATTTGGAAAGCTGTGCGCCTCGCGAAAGTTAGCTCATGCCCTGCAGGATCAGGCCCCAGGCTGCATATAAATCAGTTACAGGTGCTTGAATTAAGAGAATTAATTAATAAGACCTTCCCATCCCCTGGACGTTTAGACCACAATGAGGCAGGTAGGGTACAGGCCAACACGAAACACTATTAATCCTGCATTTGTCCCAAGTGTGACAGACTGCTGGGAGCTATTCTTTGTGCTCATACCGGGGGGAATTGCCGGGACAGAACAGACCTTATTCTCTCTCTTTGCAGGGAACAGTTCATGCAAGACATTAAATTTCCTGATGCCATCACTAAATCCCAGGATCCTCCTCATGAGTTATTCAGCACCTGTCACTCCGGTCTCGCACACCTGTTTTATCATCCTCACATCCATGTCTGTCTTTCAGAGATGAATATTTATTATCTTCATTGCAACAGTAGAATCAAATCCTCTGTTACTTTACTAATGCAGTTCCTTTCTTGAAGATAAGCATACCTGTCTCCCCAAAAGATTAACTTCTCTTTTTCATTCCAGGCTATTTCAGGAGTAAATTACAGCCTGACTCAAACCCTCACCACATCAGTAAGAGAAACAACTTTTAATGTCTTCAGCTGGGCTGTGGCCACCTGAATACATGCTAGACCAAATGATAGCCGGTGCTGCGCTTCTGGCTCGAGTTAGACAACACTGCCATAGGGCTACAGCTTCGTCCAAGCGCCAAATGGGGGGTTATCCTTGCGTTTACTGTTCAGGGTGTGCTGGAAGAAGACATGGTGCATTACCAAACTGGCTGGGAGACAGGGATGGCTGCCCATGGAAGGGCACTTTCCAAAGCTGGGAAAGTGTATAGAAGGCTCATGGAAATGGGCTTTCACTAACACGTTCAAGAGCCTGGAAAATGCCTTTTTAATGCGCTAATGTGTCAGCAAGAGAATTATGAGTCCATTAACAAATGGGGAGCACCTATGAGTTCTCATCTCACTGTATTGTAATTTTTTTCTTTTCCAGTACATGCTATAAAATCATGCTCCTACAGCATCTTGGGTGCTCTGATATGCCATCAGAAAGCCAAGACAATCTCAGCAGCCCTAAGGTACTAACTTCCATCAGGAACTTGGCCAACTAGGCAGTTAGGGACATGCCTTCCCTCCCTTTACAGCCCATGAAGCACAGCCCCATCCAGCAATGCCAGGGCCCAAAGGAGCCACCTTTGGGCTCCCGGAACCGGCACGGCGTGTGTGGGATGCTGATGGCAGCAGGAACCACTTGCTCCCCCAAAATGACTTTCCTAGACAGCAGCTCCACTCAAGCAGCACGAGCGAGGAGCCATCGGGCGCCTGGGGATGGCTCCTGCAAGGCAAAGCCACTTTTTTCAGCGCTCGTGGAGGAATTAGCGCACGGGGCAGATGGTGCAGCCACTCAAACTGCCTCCTCTGGAGCAACCCTCCAGCAAGGCGCTGTGCTAAAACATCTGTCAGTGCCTCCGCTCAGGGGGGATCAGTTTTAAAAGTCCCTGCAGTGTTGCAGTACTGGTACCCCGCTCAGTCCCTCCAAAACTCAGAGTCAAGGGTCTATCAAGCCTCATCAAAAAAGAAAGGATGCAATTCCTCACCTCCCCTACAACTCCTGCCTGCTTGATGGGCTTGCTCCTTGTTGTATAAACGTCTGGGAAACCACACTCTGGAAAGCACTAGAAAATTGTAGGCAGGGCTCGCCTGGCACGGTGGGTGCTTGATGCCTGTCCCAGGGTAGACGGGACACCTTGCAGGGCTGCCGAGCGTGAGTTAGTGCTCAGGTCCAGGCTGACCACCGTGCTGCTGCTGGCAGTGCTTCATTTCTTTGCTCTGCATGAACAAAGTTATTAAATCCACACCACTTTCCTTTTTTTCCAGTCAGGGTGATCTGAATGAATACTTGCCAGTCACTTGACTAATTAGCTTAATTCAGGAACCTGTCTTCAGAAGCCCATCGCTGAGAAGCCTCCTGAAGTCAGGGAAATTAAAAGTGACTCGGGTTTGATTAAAACCGAACCATACCAATGAAAGCAACTGCTGCTTGCTTTTCTTTTTCTTCTTCCCCATGAGCACAATTTCAACTCATGGCTGCAGCCAGTCCCCCAAGCTGGGGGCTTGGACTGCTTTTTTCATCAAATCAGCTTGTCAGAAATGTATTTGGGTGAAAATACCACAATTCATTCTGCCTGAGTTACTGTTGGTAGACTTGTTATGCGTACCTTTTTACTGCAAGTCTGCTATACAGGCAGGCAGGATGGTTCTCCTCAGGCGATGCAGGTTTGGTGATGGAGGTTCTGGGCCAGAATTTCTGATCGGGTGGGACGGTATCCAGACTGCTGCAATTTGGCTTCTTTTCTTGGGGGGGGGGTGGGGGTGGTGAAGCCACACAGTTTCTAGAAAGTGAAAAATTAAAAAAAAAAAAGTCACATTTTCTTTCAGCTACAACTTTCTATGGTACTTCAGATCTTAGAACTAAAAAGAAGCCCTGAAATACTAATTCTTTACAGAAGGAGAACTGTGACCTATGGCAGTCCAAAAGCTGTCTGAGCAGCAAGTTTCAGCCACTTTAACTTCTCAGTTTCCCTTCTTCAAATCAATGTTTTGGCTGAATTCACAGATTCTGTGTGCACATTAGTTTTTCCTTCAGTGGCGTTTGCTGATGGGAGATGGTTCCACCACTCCTTCACTGGCCAGCTCAGGGTCACACCAGCACTCCCCTCCCTCTGCTGCTTCTTGCAGCAGGTTCAAGGTGATGAAAACACAGCGATGGTGCACACCCATGCCAGTGGGGCACTTCCACAAGGCATAATAGCCATCATAAAAATAATAATAAAAAATTTAAAATAAGGCCTTAGAAAGGCTGCTTTGTCTTGCACAATACTTTTTTTTTTATGTTCCCCGATGCACAGCTCAGCAATTTGGTGGTGTCAGCTGCTCTTAGCTGTTACCCTCACTTCATCGTTGTGTCGGAGCATGGCTGCAGGTGTAAGGTATTTTTGATGGTGAGGTTCGTGTTGCCCCAACCTCCCCTCCCCACGTCCCCTCCCATGCAGCCCCGCCAACCTGCCAGCCTCTGTCAGGATGCTCCCAGCTCTGATTTCCTCCATCCCTTCTCATCAGGATGCTGCCCACTGGAGCATCCGACATTGCCCAGCTGTAAAAGTGCCATTTTCAGCCTGGTTTTCGGGGGGAATGGAGCTGAGGCGCCTGTACCCTGTGTACCCTCTGAGGAAGGTCAGAGACTGACAGAGGGGATCGTGAGTCAAGCAACATGTGCAGAGGGACCAGCGCTGGTGAAAACCAGCTGAAATAATCCCACTGGCACTTTTAAAATGTCATACTCCTGGCAGAGAAACCTGTCACGTGTTTCCCTGCTCACAGCTCCAAGCTTTTCAAATGCACAAGGCTTCTGCTCCTTGGGGGGAAGGGGAAAACCCTCTGGATGAGCCATTTTCCTCTGGGAAAGATGCAAGCAGTCCCCAACTCTGCACAATGTACTGTGCCCTCGGTGTCCTCATTTTAAGCATTTAAGGAAAACTTATTTTTTTCAAGCCTGGCAGATTCCTACGTTACTTTTCCTGACTTCTTCAAAAACTACCCCAACACAACAGACTCCCTGCTAATTGGCAGGGAATGAAGTCCCGCAGGCTCAGCTTCCCACCTGCGCATGGCCTGCTCGTGGGACGGCAAAGATCTCCAGGGTGCCTTGGTCCCTTGGGGAAGGTGGGTGGGAAGGAGATATTAAATCTGAGGCATTTCAAGAGAAACTGAGAAGCTACAGACACACCTCATAAAAAAATGCTGCTTCTTATTAAACAAAACCCAACCAGCCTCCCTCCCCCTCACGACAACCCAGAGGAGTCCCAAAACATAATCAGTTTAGGCTGAACACCATGTTGTCTACAAGATTAAAATTAGACTCACGAGGTTTCATCAAGGGAGAGTTTAACTGTGGTGCTCAATCAGGCTGCAAAATCCTCTAATGACAATTGAATTAAAGTCATTCAAGACACATCCTTAAGTGTCACAGGAAAGAAAGCCTGTCCTTGGCTGCATCCCTTGGCAAAATTATATTATATTAGGTGTCTCTTCTCCCTCCCACCCTCTACATGCACTGGTCTCTTGCGGCCATACCCTCCCCAGGCTGAAACTCAAAGCCAGCATCCAGTTTGGCACAGGCAGCACTGGGTCCCCCAGCTTTGTGACTGTCCCGTAGGTCACGTCTTATAGGAAATGGTCTATAAATAAGAGGCAAATAGGACAAGAGAGGGTTTGAGTGAGCCTCCCAACATGAAGAGGCTTGTTTGGCTCTTCCAAGACAGTATGAAACCACAACAGCATGTCCAGCGAGGTAGCTATGGTAAAACTGAGAAATTCTCTGTTGAAAAACACGTCAGCTCAGAAAACTCTTACTTCCAATAGCAACCTCTCCACCTGGAGAAAAATGGCTAATGAAATGTTTCCTTTGCCTTATGTGTGTCTCTGCAAGCCAAGCATCACCAGATCAGCTCTGCTCTTCAGAGACCTTCAAGGCCTCCCAGCCAGAAGTAAAAATAAAATCTAAAGATATGTTACTAAATGAGTTTAAAAGTGTCTCCAGTTCTTTTTAACCTTGCTCCCGTGAGGCTGCCGCAGGACAGTGCTCCCTCAATCAGCACTTTGAAATCACCTTGCTATAAAAATTCATGGTTCTTCCAACATCCATTTTACACCTGGTCCTGCCCTAACAAATTCATGCTTTTGACACCACTCTGCTCTCAAATTTCAGCCTGATTTCCTACAGAAAGAGTTCCCATTTCAATCCTTTTACCTCTGTGTAAGTCCCAAAGATGCATGAAGCAGCTGGAGTGATGTTGAATAATCAGGTGGCACCTTTTTCAGTTTCCTGAAGTAATCAGTGGTACCCAATCCAATTACACATCAGACAGAGAAGTCATTACTTGCATCGCCTCCAAGGATGTAGCGAAAATTCAGTAACAGGTAAAATTAGCTTTCTGCTCACAGAGGCCCTGATCCAGCGAGGTCCACAAGCACCCACTTAAATTTAGGTGCCTGTTTATCAAACTGAAATCAAGCCTCTTTTGCTGCATGGCTAAGTGCTTTGTTAATCAGCGAACTTACGTAAGCTATGTGGCTGTTTAATATTCAAATATAATTATCATCTAGAGACGGAGGGAGCACTGAGTGAGTCTCATGCTGATTTAGCAAGCTCTGGGGAAGGCAATAACAGCCCAGCCAGTGGTAAGTGACAGAAACTCTGTCCTACAAATGCCTTCCAGAGTTTTCAGGGATTTTACCCTCAGCAGCACGCAGAGGTTGTGTAACTTCCGAATCATAGAATAGAATCATAGAATGGTTTGGGTTGGAAGGGACCTTAAAGATCATCTAGTTCCAACACCTTCCACCAGACCAGGCTGCTCCAAGCCCCATCCAACCTGGCCTTGGACACTGCCAGGGATGGGGCATCCACAGCTTCTCTGGGCAACCTGGGCCAGTGTCTCACCACCCTCACAAGGAAGAACTTCCTCCTTACATCTAATCTAAATCTCCCCTTTTCTAGTTTAAAGCCATCACCCCTTGTCCCATCACTACATGTCCTTGTCAAAAGTCCCTCCCCAGCTTTCCCGTAGGCCCCTTTAGGCACTGGCAGGCTGCTATAGGGTCTCCCTGGAGCCTCTTCTCCAGGCTGAACAACCCCAACTCTCCCAGCCTGTCCTCACAGGAGAGGTGCTCCAGCCCTCGGATCATCTTCGTGGCCGCCTCTGGACTCGCTCCAACAGGTGCATGTCCTTCTTATGTTGGGAGCCCCAGAACTGAACGCTGTACTGCAGGTGGGGTCTCACCAGAGCAGAGTAGAGGGGGAGAATCCCCTCCCTCGACCTGCTGGTCATAATCCTTTCGATGCAGCCCAGGCTGCGGTTGACTTTCTGGGCTGCAAGCGCACATTGCCAGGTCAGGGTGAGCTTCTTGTCAACCAACACCCCTAAGTCCTTCTCCTCAAGGCTGCACTCAGTCCATTCTCCTCCCAGCCTCTATCCATGTTTGGGATTGCCCTGACCCACGTGCAGGATCTCACACTTGGCCTTGTTCAACTTCATGAGGTCCGCACAGGCCCACCTCTCCAGCCTGTCAAGTTCCCTCTGGATGGCATCCCTTCTCTCCAGGGTGTCAACTGCACCACACAGCTTGGTGTCATTAGCAAACTCACTGAGGGTGCACTCAATCTCACTGTCCATGTTGCCGACAAAGATGTCAAACAGCGCTGGTCCCAATATTGACCCCTGAGGAACCCCACTTGTCACTAAGACATTGAGCTGTTGACTGCAACTCTTTGAGTGCAACCGTCCAGCCAATTCCTCATCCACTGAGTGATCCACCCATCAAATCCACGTCTCTCTAATTTAGAGACAAGGATGTCATGCAGGACACTGTCAAATGCTTTGCACAAGTCCAGGTAGCTGACGTCAGCTGCTCTTCCTTTATCCACCAACACTGTAACTCTGTTATAGAAGGCCACTAAATTGGTCAGGCACAATTTGCCCTTAGTGAAGCCATCTTGGCTTTTGCCAATCACCCCTTTATTTTCCATGTGCCTTAGCATGGTTTCCAGGAGGATCTGCTCCATGATCTTGCCAGGCACAGAGGGGAAACTGATTGGCCTGTAGTTCCCCAGGTCTTCCTTTTTTCCCTTTTTAAAAATGGGGGTTATTCTTCCTCTTTCCCAGTCAGTGGGAACTTCCCCAAACTGCCACAACTTCTCAAATTTGACAGATAGCGGCTTAGCTGCTTCATCCCCCAGTTCCCTCAGGACCCGCAGATGCATCTCGTCAGCTCCCATGGACTTGTGCACCTTCAGGTTCCTTGGATGGTCACACACTGGATCTTCTCCTACAGTGGGCAGTTCTTCATTCTCCCAGTCCCTGCCTTTGCCTTCTGCAACTTGGGCGGTGCAGCTGGAGCACTTGCCAGTGAAGACTGAGGCCAAAACGTCGTTGAGTCCCTCAGCCTTCTCCATACGCCAGGTAACCAGGTCTCCCATTTCCTTCCAGAGAAGGCCCACATTTTCCCTAGTCTTCCTTTTATCACTGATGCACCTACAGAAGCTTTTCTTGTTGCCCTGGATGTCCCTGGACAGATTTAGTTCTATCAGGGCTTTAACTTTCCTAACCTGATCCCTGGTTGCTCAGACAATTTCTCTGTATTCCTCCCAGGCTACTTGTCCTTGTTTCCACCCTCTGTAGGCTTCCTTTTTGTGTGTGAGTTTGTCCAGGGTCTCCTTGTTCATCCACGCAGGCCTCCTGGCATTTTTGCCTGACTCACTCTTTGTTGGGATGCATCGCTTCTGAGCTTGGAGGAGGTGGTCCTTCAGCTTCACCTTCCCCACCAGCCCCTCCTTGTTGGTGAGACAAGGTCCAGCACAGCACCTTTCCTCATTGGCTGCTCTATCACTTGGAGAAGGAATTCATCATCAACACATTCCAGGAACCTCCTGGATTGCTTATGCTCTGCTGTGTTGTCCCTCCAACAGATATTGGGGTGCCTGAAGTCCCTCATGAGGATCAGGGCTTGTGAACGTGAGGCTGCTCCTATCTGTCTATAGAGGCCTCATCCGCTCAGTCTTCTTGGTCGGGTGGCCTGGAGCAGACCCCCACTGCAACGTCACCTGTCCCTGCCCTCCCTTTAATCCTGGACCATAAACTCTCGGTCGGCTCCCGATCCATCCGCAGGCAGAGCTCCATACACTCCAGCTTTAGGCACCACCCCCTCCTCATGTCCCCAGCCTGTCCTTCCTAGAGTCTGTATCCTTCCATTCCAACAGGGGAAAACCCTGAAGAGAAAACCTTTTCACTTCCAGCTCCTTGATGCTGCTGTAAGGGGAAGGGCTCTTTTCTTATGTCAGATGCTTGGTATTCCAGGCTTACTTCTGACAGCTAAGATATCCTGAGGTCAGTAAGGGCTAGACTTTTTCTTTTTTTTGAATTTTTTTTAAACTCTCAAGAATGAAACAAGAAGGTGGTAAAATCTTACATTCATCTTACTACGCTTCTTAGATATAAGACTTCCACATGACAGTGAAGCTAACGGCATTCACTTCTCAGTGCAGCAGCAGCCACAAAAGAAAAGGGGGAATATGACAGCACAAGAATGTCCTCCTACTCCCAACATCTTCCACTGCTGGTTATTGCTCAGGGTTAACAGCTTGCACCAACACAGCTGGATGCATCAGAGCCACCCTCTGATCGCTGCACTCCAATGCAACGATGAACCCAAAAGCAGACTGACATTTTGGTGTTTCATGCCCATGCTCCTCTCTCCATCTTTCCCTGCCAGGAAGGGGTTTCATGTCTCCTCCCTTTCATTCCTCCCTCTTCTAAGAGCTGTTCAGTGGCTGGAGCCTGTATGATCACAGTCGGTGGGTGACACGGCTGCAGCGGGCATGCAGGGCTCCCTTGCCCCTCAGCTGCCTGCCAGAGAAGACAGGGATTTGTTCTGGGCAGCAGATCCCACCAGATTTCCAGAGGAGCCTTCACATTCCCATACACGTGACACGCCTGGCATTACCGGGGTCAACCGACGGGAGAGAAATGTCAGTAAAAAGCACCCGGGGCAAGTAAAACCCAATCCTGGGTAGGGCATGAAGACACAACAAGATTTCTCAAATAAAGTAATCAGGATCTTGCATGGTCATTTTGCAACCCAAAAGAGTCATCACTTACCTGCCTCTTTGCAAGAGAATGTTATTTTTCCTTGCAAGTTGTAAGGTTTAATGAGAGAGTTCTCCATACTGAAAATGGAATTGCTTCTGAAAAGCAGTAATGAAAGCCCAGAGAGTGCAAGCTCTTTGACTCATAGCTTGCTTTTGTGCGGGATTACTTAGCATTGCTGCTCTTCTACTTGTCCTTACAAGCAGGGCAAGCAGTTGACTTTAGAAGATACATATTTTTCTTGATTCAAGTTTTCTGGTAAAAGAAAATATTCACTTTCAAAAGCAAAGTCATTTCAAAAACAGGAACTAAAATTACACTGATTATTTTTTTTTGTTCTCTCTCCCCTTTATGGCTTTTACAAGCAATTACCCACTTAATGTTTTGAAATTATACAAGAAACTTCAACAGCAATTTTTTTTCCTGCTGCGGCTCCTTAAATGTGAAGCCTTAAAAGCTTTTCCGGAACACACAACAGCGTGAGCAAATGAATTTGCCATTTTCATTCTCATTTTTTTTTAAATGAATGGGAAGCAGCGGGGTACTTGTTCATCATTAAACCTTTTTTTTTTAAATTTCATAATGGTGAAGTAAGCCTGTATGACAGCTCTAGAAACCGAAGGCAGGCTTCTTGTTTGCACCACAGCCCTTCGCGTTGCCGTGGGAGCGCTTTTAAAATAGCTGCACGGGCTATTACGCCAACGCATCTCTCCAGCCTCTTCTTTCTTATGGCAGGGTGGGACACGTCGGGGGAGACAAATTTAGCAAAGCTGCTCATGTGACCGTCCCACACAACGCATAACCCATACAAAGAGCCCCGGCCCAGCTGTGCCCACCCTGCAGAGTGGAGGCAGGCTGCTGGGTGATGCTGCTGGGTGATGCTGCCAGCTTGCAGGAGGCCAGAGGGGTAAGGAGAGAGCCAACCGCCAGCGATTCACGCTCAAGAGCCCCACCATGCCCGAGTGGTGTCGACGTGCCTTGGTGTAAAGCGGGTGGGCACGAGGTGTTGGTAGAAACAGAGAGCTGGGTGGGCAGCTCTTCTCCCACCACCTCCGCTGGGCTCTTGGGGTGCAAATTGGGGCACTCACCTTAGTGGGAGAGGCAAGTCTAACCTTTCCCTCCTGCTCGAGTTGTCCCCCGGAGGAAGGGTTTTGTTTGCTCCTTTCAGATCGTCGCCTGCTCAGATCAGGGCATGGGGGTTGCCGCTGAGCTGGCAGTCTTTGGCTCTTACCAGTTAGGAGCGAAAGGTGTTTCTTTTGACAGTGAGCAATACCCATGTGAAGCACAAGCTCTGCAGACTGTAAATAAAAAGCAAAGGTTATGCACAGCCAAGCCATCCAGCTGGGTCAGGGAGATTAACAAAACGACTCAGATTCTCTGTTCTGCTCCAAGTCTTGTCTTCAGGCAGACAAGAGGCAGCATCAGTGTCTTGCAAAGAAATGTTTTCCTACCTCCGTCCCCCTCCCCCAGGAACCCTCCAAAATCCCCTGGGGCAGGCAGTGCCTTTGCTTCCACTCATTCCTGACTATGACTACCTTTCCTACGGTCTGAGGTGGCTCTGGAGAATAAAACATCTGAAACTCCCACATCTCACGTTGCACATCCCTGTTCTCACTCAGACTGAATCTTCTCTCAGGCCACAGTCCACTCTAGCTTCCTACTCCAGCGTGTAACTTGGAGGCTCTTTTTTCCTTCTACTTTACCATCCATTACCACCTAAGCCGACTTACGTCTCCTGTTAGATCAAGGCATTCATAAAATACTGCAAACACAGCTTCAGGAAGGGCCCTTCCTTAGGACCGTCATGCTTGAACTCATACAACGTTCTCCTCATCCTCCTTTTCGTTGCGCCTGCAGGACGTCATTTCTCTCCTCACCTGGTGGGAGGTCGGTCAAGATGTTCACCCCAAAGCCAGCTGGATGGAGCAAAGTTCACCTCAGTTGAGGTCTTCTGCATCCTTCTAAACTGGAACCACCCTCTAGGTCTCTCACTAGCATAAGCCCCGATAAAACCCCTTCACACCTTTTTTTTTTAAAACCCCTTTTTCAGCTGGGTCTGAGTAGGAGAGGAACTCACAGAGATAAATGTCTGTCTTCAGCATGGGAGGTGGGAGGGAAAGGGCTGGTGGTTCCTCGAGATCTAGACCCAGCACTTTTGGAGTAAGAGATACTGAACTTGGTGAAATATGTAGAAGAACATGGGGGGGAGGGAATCCATCCTGCAAAGCCCAAACTTCCCCAGTACCAATCTGCTGCAGCCAGAAACGCTCTCAATGGAGGAGATGAAAATACAGGAAGACAGATACTCCATCAAACATGGTAAAGGCAGCAGCCTTAAACTGACCACGAGCACATTGGTCTGCTGTGATTTCGGATTTCACAAAGGGTCCTTCTCACAGGAAGGCTTATGTATTCATGGCAATGGAGATCTCTGGATGCAGCTCATCCTTGTCACCACAAACAAACAAACAAATAAGTAAATTAAATCAGATACAGGTAAAAAAGGTTCCACCTTTCCCTTTCCTCTTTGTACCAAACACTTCAGAATTGCTAGGAACCATGAAGAATAAAAGACAACTTCAGAAGAAAAACAAATTCCAAGAATCATCACAACTCAAGATTTTTATTCAACAGTGAAGTTGAAGGGAAATATTATTTTTTCCCTTCAGGGCAAATGTTCCAAATGGAAATTAAGTAAAAATATTGTTTCCCAAAAGTACTCACAATGAAATTAGTTTTCATTAAATATATTTGTTTGGCAAAATAAAATAAAAAAATTAGAACCCGTACAAAAAAAATCCCTTGCAAATTTCTAACACTGTAGCAATGACAACAATGTAAACCTGGATGTTTGGCAGTTGTAATTAATTTGTGGAAATTACTGTTGAACTTTGGACCAAGAAAAAAAAATCACTTCGAATAGCAACAAGCCAATTTCAGAGGCAACTGAGGCTTAGGGAATGCTATAGGGATGGGACACACTAGTGGCTTCATACACGGTTTGTGCGAGTGATTTGCTAGTGTGGGGCTATTTAAGAGCTGGGAGGAAAAGAAGTTAAAAGCTGTTGCAGCATTGCAGCATATGGTACAGCAAAAACCTGCAGACTTTCCATTCTGGGAGCCGATCAGTTGGGTGAAGGCTGGTGGCAAGAGTTGAGATGACAGTGGAAAGAATAATGACAGTGATGAATGGAGCAAGCACTGGGAAGCAGTTAACGATTTTCGTCATCGCATTGGATTCAGTTGTGAGCAGATTCTTGGGAGTGTCTGGGGTAATTTTCTGCTTACAGTAGCTGCTTCTGCTCCCTACCTCCCTCCTCCTTCCAGTTAAAGCCTCTGCCCTGCCAAGTGGGTTTCACAGGCATGCAGTTTGAAAACAACGTCCTTTAGTTAAGAATGTCTATTCCAGTATTAAAAATGTAAAAAAAGTCCTCAGGAGGGTGCTTCTTAGTGGCAGTCTTTGCCTTAAGCAAGGCCAACGGCCTGCAATTACAAGTTAATTAAAGCAATGTGGATTTGAATGAGCAATGGGGACGATGGGAATGGGGAAGGAAGGGATGCAGGGAACAGGGAGGAATGCAAGTGTTTCAACACCCCTCCCCAAAGCCAAAATCCAAGGTGCACACGTGGGTTTCTTTTTTTCCTCACACTCTTCTTTTTGTTTTTTTTTAATATCTCTCCAGTTATAATATTTCCAGTTTCGAAGCAAGTTTCGGTGGCAGCCTCAGTTACAGTCATAAACAAAGTCGTAGTTGCTGGGCTCCTTTGGGATAGGTGGGGGAGCATCTGGGATCTGTATGTTTTCCAAGTCAAGGAGACGTAGCTTTATCTCCATGCTGAGCAGCGTGTCTAGGTCATTCCGCGTTAGATCACTCAACATATCCTTCCCAAGGAGGGCGTTCAGCCCATCGGTCCATACACAATACTGCACAGGAAAAAGATAAAACCGATAATTAACGGACTTCCCATATGCAAACTGCTTGCCTGGTGTGGTCCTCTACAGTTACTGCCCCCATGGGGACTTACAGAGGGACCTAAAATAAGGTTGATTCGTTTTATTAGCTCGTATCATGAAGAAAGCATGTTCCACTGAGCTGCTCAGAAAATTGAAAAAATTCCCTAAAAATGGGAAGAAATGACAGTATTTAGTTGTTGGACAACTTGCTATCTCCTCCAAACTTCTTGTTGAATGTTCTTCAATAGTTATAGGAGAAAAAACAACACCTAACTTAGGACAATGAACCTCTGGAGATACCTCCTTCACCCCTCTCTTTCTCTTTCCTCAGTACTTACAGAAAAAGCCTGATTATCTTACACCAAACTTCTAATTCCAAGACAGTTAAGTTTGGTGAACTGAATCCCACCCCAAATCCTTCTCGACTCTTTGTGTAAGAAATCCTGTACCAACTATCTAGCTTTATCGTGGTTTGCTTTCCAACAGATTTGAGTGGCATCAGTTGACCTACACAAAGATAGGTTCTCACGTACCTATGCCTGCAGTACCACTATTGTACACGACATGACGTATTATGAAAACTACACAGTCAGTCAATGCTGCGTCTTTCATGAAAATGAAATGCCAAGCTACCTGGTGTGATTCTAAATGCCACAAATGCTGAACTGTCCGCTAAAACCTCTTCCTTACTGTTAGCTTTTTCCTAACAGGAGATGCCATCTTTCCCAACAGCTGACAGCTTGTGATAAACATGGGTCAAATAACCATTTTAAATAAGCAATAAACCCAAGGGAGACTGGTGATCTAGGGTCAACTTCTATCAAATAAGTCACTTCCATTTATTACTACAAGCCATTTATTCAACTATGAACAGAAGTACTCAAATGATATAATCTAAAAATAAAGATTTCAATCATGAACTTGTGTCCTAGTTTGCAGGGGAAAATTAAATCAACTGTAACTGCATCTTTATCTTACAAATACTTCTGCTAGATTTCATGCCAAAAAATGGATTTTAAATTTAGCTGACCATTTGCTACATGATACAACCAAGTTTAAAGATAGCCATGGTTGACTTCATCCTACAGCAGAAATGAGGATTATTTTTAAGGAAGAGAGAGAAAACCCCCTTTTGGGCTATGTCTTCATCCAGAAAAAGGGCATACTTTTAAAATAGGATGGTTAACATACTTGAATATTCAAAGTGAAATCTGACCCATTTAAGTCGGTAACAAAACAGTAGCAGAGCTAGGATTTCACCCAGAGCATCGATAAGCCAAGCTGCAGCTTTAATATGAGATTAGCTATATAGAAGAGACTTTAGGGTTCAGGCTGTCCTGGTAATAAGTACTGAATAAACAACTTAGCCTGCCTATTCTAGGCTAAGTGTGTCACTGAAGACTTCTAAAGCATGCAATTCTTTTGGAGTGTACACAGAACATCAGGAAAAGAAAAAAAAATCTATCCTAGAAATGTAATTATTTTTGAACAGACTATAATTTTTTATGATCGACTTGAAATCTTTCTTTGGGAAAGTTTTCCCAGAATTGAATACGAGGAAAGGAAGAGAAAGGCAAAAGGCTCTGCTCAGGTTACGGAAGCGCAGAGCATCCAGTCAACAGATGCAGCCCCTGACATAAATTGTCCCTCACCTGCACAGTGAGTATGGCCAGCGCTTTATCTGGGGAAGAATCCCAGCAAGCCAGAAAGCAGAGCTGCAGTTCTCTCCTCTTCCAGGTATAACTCATTCAGGGCCCACAGAAACCACATTCTGGCCACGATTCAGATGAGTGCAATGGCCTGGAAAAGGGGCTTCCTCTCTAATCTCCATATTGGCAAGTGCATCTAATTAAACTCCTGTACATTTTGAGCAGAGAGAAATCCTAATGAGATGGTGGAAAAACAGAAGCGTTCATTCAGAAGCTTTTCTTTTTAATATGCAAACCAGACTAAGAGCCACTGAAAAATTAATTTACTACAGGTTCATTTTCATAAAACTCCAATGAAACCTAATTATAGCCTCCTTCATCAGTTTCTCTGTCAAAAATCAAGGATAAGATTAATCCACCTTTTTGCTATGTAGTTGAAACCAGCTATTAGTATTTAAATGAAAAACAAATACGAGGGAGTGATCTCATGGTGCTGAATCCTCTGGCTAGCAGTAAGCTCCAGTAGATGGCTAAGGATATTGCCAAACTTAAGTGTGCATGAACGAGGTCCAAATCTCAACAGTATTGGTTCAGTAATGAGATTTTATTAAAGAAATACCTTGGGAGTCAAGTCAGTGGAACCAGACAACCAGAAACGTTGCGCAGGCTCCATCCATCTGGATGCAGCCCTGAACAACCTGGTCTGGGCTCATTCATCACCGACCTGCTTTGAGCAGGACGTCAAACTGGGGACACCCCCAAGGTCCCTTACAACCCTAATCATCCTATGATCCTAATTCAATTTTTCTTTTTAGGACATACTCAATTCCCACATTCAAACCTCACTCTACAATCAGGAGGACTGTAGAAGTACTTGAAAACCCCCTGAAGGTCTGACCTGAAATTGTCATGTACTAACATAATTCCTGGCGCTTCACACAAAGCTTTCCAACTCTTGAGATGTCATCCACCAGAATCTCCCAAGCTGACAACGCTGCTCAACTAGCACTTCTACTGACAAGCACCCCAGTTACTTTGATGAAGAGTTATGGGCTTCGTAACATGCTACTTGCCTTTCCTTGTGGATGCTTCCTCTGAACACTTGTACTTTTTGCTTTAATTATAACTCACTCTTCCGTAAGCCATGGAAAAGTACAGAGGAAGTGAGATGCTGTTTTGAAAACGTTCACTTGGGAACTGTCAAGTAGCAGCAGATACTGCTGCCTCTGGCCATTTTTTTGAACATACTAATCTTGAAGAAGCTGCACAAGATCAAAAAGTGAAATAAAGATAATAGGTGCAATAACACAATCACGAGCAATTGGGTTAGTGCATCTCGCAATGCTACTGCCCCTCAGTGGGGTGCAGTAGCAGCTTTTGAACATTTAGACCATTAAAATACACTTGTAGCCATAGGCTATATATGAGATACAAGTGGCTGAAATACTTGTTGATTTTCATGACCATTTGCTTTTATGAGCTGAAACAGATTAGATTTCAGTTTCTGGAGAATTTGTATCAGAAAGCATCGAACGTATGTTCCGTTCTGAGGATGATGACAATCATGCTTAGACCTACAGCTCTGATGGCACATTATGCCTGGGATCCTATTGCTACTTTCAGATCAAAACTGACCTGCAAATATTTCTCTGCAATGAACATACTTGAAAATGACACTCAAATATTAATCCCCAGGAAAACCCAAATGAGCATAACTTCATTTCCTCTCCTAAAATTAACATTTATTTGAAGGTTTTAATCCAGAATTGCAAATGTTGAAGCTGTGTAACTAAATACACTTCACTTGTAATGCAATGTCATGCACTTTAATAACAGTACAGTATAATGCAGCTTAATGCAATCTTCTGTGTTTCATCATCTCAACACAGTGTCCTGAACTGAGATCAAATGTGATACCACAAAATAAGCGTGAAAATGGAACACCAACTTTTGTTGCTTTAGAAATAAGAAGAAAAAACTATATTCCTTCTTGTGTTTTTTAATATAGTGCATTCTCCTAAATCTTTACTTGGGAATTCATTGAGAGAAAGACATCCAGTGCTTCTCCATAATTAAGTAAATTAGTTCCATCGCCTTCCAAAAGGCAATGATGTTGTCCGTTTCCTTGTGTTTTCAAGTAAGACAAGGAAGCAGGGAGGAGGCTGTCATTCTGCTTTGCTATTGGTATTTACACTGTCTTCATACAAGTGAGACCCATTGCAAAACAACCCCCGATGCATATGCCATAGAGAGATTTTATGATCACTTGTCATGAATAGTCTTAAGCAATGGAAGCTAAGGATAAGCGGATATGCTATTCTGGAGAATACATGTTTTTGGCTGAAACTGACAACCAACAATGGTATCTCCTCCCCTCGTTAGGTTGGCATCATCAAGATCAGCTAAGGATGGCAGTGATTCTTTAAGAGCTCGCCTGTACAAATCTTCAGGGTTGAAGTTAAGTTCACTGAAGTGAACACACAGCAAAAATCCTCCAGGGTAGACCAGACCAGGAGAAACCTTTACTACACCAGGAAATGGTGAGCAAGGTCTGTGGAAACTGTGAGGTCTGCCCAGGCTCTCTTCTTCCTCTGACTTAAGAGTTCATATTTCTGTAGGGCTTAGAAATACCGATCTTGAACTTGGACCCCCATGTGCTGTATGATGTACAAATACAAAAATATGTTCCTTCTGTGGCTCCGGATATGCATGAAAATTGCGGAAGGTCTTGCTCCCATACTGATCCCTCTGCTTTTGGTTTGTTGGGAGACATGACACAGGTTTAGATGGACCTGCACTGTGTGCCAGGGTGACCATTCTTAGATTCTTATAAAGCTGATTGCTGCTACAAAGCAACTAAGAGGGCTCCAAAGAAGTTTCTGTACTTTGAACTTGACTTACCTCATGCTTGTCTGGAGCAATGAAATTCAGCTGGCCACTCGAGTCATACAATATAGAGAAAGCAAGCTCTAGCACCTCCTGGAACAATATAAAGACATATATATTAATGCTGCATGACAGAGGCACTCATATTCAGGTCTGTCTTTCCTCCCTACTAGTTATTACCCCAAACAAGTGGAAAAATAGGTTATGGTACTTTCCTTCCTGGCTAAAGCTGCAGCAGTACCAGACCATTGCAACACCCTGGCACAGCAAGAACCCCACCACCGATGCTTCGGTCAAAACAAACTCATCCCCCTCAGTGCTGAGTGTAGCTCACTTGGTCATGGATTACTTTAGCATTTGAGTTTAAATTTGAGCTAGGCAGCGGTGAGGACTAAAAGCAATATAATGCCTAATAGTACACTTGCCACAAACTCTTCAGGAAGACCCACAGTTCCTTCAATTTGTATAGATTAAACTTGCAACATTCTGCAAGGTTTGATTCCCTGTGTTGAAAATCTTGCCAGGACAGTTCATCTCCTGGTATATACTTACGCTCTTTTCACTGCTGGAAATCTATTAAATTATTTATTCGCATGAGATTTCTGTCATTTTTTTTCTATCTGAACCAGAATCAGTGGCCTCAGTCAAGCCGAACTATCTGGGTTACTTAAAGACCCCAATAAATCTCAGGAAAGGAAAAAATTATCATCTTTTCCCCCCTCAGCACTGAAGCTGGAATTTCAAAAGTGCCCAAGTGAATTCATCAGGCACTGACCTTCCCTAAAAGTCACCTGGACCTGAGTTCCTATGGGGAAACCCAACCAATCTGAATAAATAATGAACTTCCACTAGCCAGCAGTGAGCAATTAAAGCTATTGTGGTATCATGGTTACTGCACGCATCGCTACAAGTGCCATTTCAAGGATTTCATCACCTGTAGGCTGGCTGATATGGATATAACAACTCTGTGGAAAAACGACCCAGCTACCGAGGAGAGTGCTGACTTGTAACTATGATCTGTATGACGTGTCCTGTTCTTTTCGCCTCTTGGCTTCCTGAGCCCCTCAATACTGATCACTTTTGCTGACTCTGAGCTGACAACAGTCCCTACACTGCCAGCAGCGACAAGAGCACGGCTTCTTAAATTTGCTACACTAGGTTTTAAAATGGAAGAATTGACTGCAGCACATACATTGCTCTAGATTTCTCCCCCTGATCTCCTGGTCTGAAACAGATGTAGGTCTTTGGATTTCAGTAAGGGTTATTTCATTTTTGAACTTGTGTGATTAAGAGCAGAGTCTGAGTCCCCAAACTTGCAATCCTTGGGGGTAATCTTGGATGATCAGAGATCAGGCTTCTCATGGGAAATGCTCTTGGTTGCTTTGAGTTTAGTTATTAGGTCCAACTTGCTGTGCTGCCAGGCCACAGGAGACAAGTCTGTGTTAAATCCCCCCCCAGAAGCTGCAGATAGTAATAGTGCTGGTGCACTCAGCAAACAAACGGCTCATGGCTCACGTAGCCTTTCTGTGTTTTAGGTATGTCTCTCAGCCACACCTTATTAAGAGTGATATCCCTTATTACAGAAATAAATCTACCTCTGCCCACACCAACATGGCATTATCTCCTCACAGAGTGTTATAAAAAACCGACAGAACATGCCAAGTCATGCTACTGAGGTTGTGAAAATAAAATTTATCACTGAAAAAAGGGCTTGTACCGCTCTACTATGATGTTCTTGAATTTCATGAAGGTCAACAATAATCCCATAGGCCTGTCCCCAGTGTATTTGTCGTTTGGGAAATTCCAAGGGATTGAAGTTTTTATTCATCTTCAAAGAAAGGAAAAGGAGAGAAAAACCCTGTCTGAAAGAGGAATATGCCAGGGAGCCACGGGCTTGGTCATTCCCTGTCAGGCAGAGAATGAGAAAGGGCTACATTTAGGGCAGCGAGGTTCCCTTTTTTGAGGGAAAGTGGGAGTTTGGCAGCCCTGGCTCCAGTTCAGCTTCTTTGCTGGCTGCTCTGGAGACTAAAGGCTCAGGAATTACAGCTTCCAGGTGCCAGCACCTGTGTCACATCATGCACAGCAAACTGTCAAAGAAAAGGGAAGCCTAAGGAGCTGGCATTGCCACCATGCCGATGGTGGTCTCAGTGGTCAAGCTGGCTGACTTGTCAGGGCCCCTCACCTGGTTTTGTTCCGTTTCCACCAATGACAGGTGATTCTGAGGAACTGCCAATTCCTAAAGGAAAACCGGTCAGTCTCTATCAGCCATCTGTGGTTTTCTCCTCCCTTTTCTGTCCAACTTCTCAACCTTTCTCAAAGTCATCCAGCCTTTTCCACCAGTTTCTCTCTGCTCTTTTTTTCTCTCCCATTCCTTCCAACCTGCTCCTTCCCTCTTTGTTTCACCTTCCTCCGCTCCCACCTCCATCCGCTGAACTCGCTCCCTTCCCTCTTTCCACCCTTGCACATGCCAGACCTCTGCCCTTCCCTAGATGCTTGCCAAAGGTGCCAGCATTGAGACCCACGATGTGCTGCTCCTGAGCTTCACAGAAAACAGCGAACAAAAGACTCCGCACTGGCTGGCTGGGCACTTCCCACTCCTTGGTTTCAACTCCGTGGGGAAAGCTGTTGCAGGTGGAACGAGGGGAAGCTCCCTCTCCCATGCCCAGAGCTTCTCTCTCAACCCAGTCTCTGCTGGCCCCTCACGTGGGCCAGAGACAAGCTATTTTTGGTGAAAAGGCATTTTAGGTGCCTACAGTCGAGTGATCCCATGCAGCCAGAATGACCTCGCTACTCTCTGCCTACTCTGTCATCAACAGCCTCAAAACGCCCGTGTCTTTGCTGAAGGCTGAGACTACAGCTGTGTTACGTTTGCTTGCCAGCGCCAGAAGATCCTCCCCGCCCCCTGCCCCGAACTATCTATATACATGCCGTGGCAGGGAACTCGTTCAACCAACATGAAATAAAAGAGGAAAGAAGCTGCATTCAACAGAGAAGCAAGCAGAACCATTTCTGCTGATACAAAGGCACCGAGCCTGGAGCCTGCCACATCAGGAGCTAAAGGGTGATGGGAGTACGCCTCAGAATACATGGCAACATTTTTTTCCAAATTCTTCTCTCGTGCTTTGTTTTGAAGGCTGTGAAATCTAATATATTTAATTTCCTTGAAATTCATTAATATTACTTGAGAGTCATATATGAGGGCTTTAAAATTAAACCTAATTTAAAAACACAAGCAAGATGAACAACAATGATTCAGGTCTGGTCCTATCAAGTTGTTCCAGCTTCATATGCATGCAAATTCCAATCCAGTTTAACTCTTTATTCATTTCTAAATGGTCCCGCTGGAAGAATAACAGCCACGTGCCGGCAAATGAAGAGACGCTGAAGCCTTTGTTATGGACATTCTGCCGTTTCCAGCTATGTTCATAGCAGTGGCATTCTGCCATTCAATTTTCTTTTCTGCCAATGAATAAACATCAAGGCAGTCGTTCTATATGTACAAAGAAAGCACAGGATGAAAAGGCCTCTTAAAAAAAGTATCACTGATCGTGAAATTTCAGGAAGTGAAAGGTTTCATACACTAAACTCGGCAAAATTGCATTCTGTGTCTGGCGCTTTTTTTTCTTAAATTTTCATTTCATTGTCCACATTAACTCAGTACTCTGCAAACAATGATATGTTATTCCTATCATGTCAGTTAAGTAATTGCAATATTGTGCATGACAATTTGATTGGGACTACAACTAATTTCACAAATTCTATGATTCCCAGAGGAAGAAACAAGGAATCGAGGAAGGGCAAAGAAAAACAAACCATCAAAACCCCCACATCAGAGCAGAAATAATAAAACCATCAGAATTATTGCCTGGGTCACAAATGGAATACTCCAGCCGTGGATACAGCCACGCCACGTATCAACTCCTGATCTTCACATTCTCAGCCAGAAGTTTTATGCCAGTCCAAAGCAATTTTAGCTGAGGATATGGGGTGATGCCGACAGCTGAGGACAAACTGATCTGCAGCATTGCTATTTAGCATTAAATACTATCTAGACATTACTGCTCCATAAAGATGACACATTTCCATTGCTGCCACCCACTACTCTCCGTCTTTCTATCTTTCCTTTTTGTGTGGACATATGAGCGCTAAGACAAGGAAACACTAAAAATACTTTATAAGCATCATATAAATGCCCCAGCAAAATGCTGTTGATGGTTCAGCTGTAACATGAAGGAGGATTTGTACGCAATCTATTGTGTGCATGGCGTGTGTTAGTGCCTTGATTTAGATAATAAACAAGGAAAAATACTCCTGGGATTTTTTTTTTCTTTGCTTGGCTTGACTTTTTCATTTCCAACCATGTAAAGCCAATACTGAAAGATGATGGTATCCTGATAAAATTAAAGCAACTCGTGTACATGAGAAACAGATGCAAAGAATACTCGAGATGTTCTGTGTATCTGTGTACAGCTAAAGGAAGAAAAGTTGCAGCTATGGAGCTGCAACAGTTGTATGATGTACTTTTGACAGTGCCTTTTCATTTTCTATGGTTCCCATCAGAACTGTTTTTTTTCCCAGTATTTCTTTGAACACTAAATGCACGCATTTTATTTTTAAAGTGTTGAACTTTGCTATTTTGTCCATCAAAATCTTCTTCTTGTTGGACCCCTAATTTCTCAGTTTCAGGTAACTAGAAATTCTGATTCAAATCCTCTGCTCTGGTTCCGAGACCTCAGCGTGTGGCTTTAGGTCAGACTGAACATCATTAGAGTCTCACTCCTTCTCATAAGGTCAGACAGCATGACCTGATAGAAAACTTATGAATGTACCTCATACAATATGGTATGAAGACCTTCACCACTCAAGAGGTCAGACTTTGCTAATAACTCAGTTTCTTCTTGCAGTGGTGGCAATTCTTACTAACAAGAATGGCAAGATTCTGGCACTGTACAATTTGAGTCCTACTGTTAGCTTACCGTTCTCGATCTGAAACTCTGAAAGGTAGCATAAATCTAATTTAAGATGACCGTTGTCTCCTACCCATTTTTTCCCAAATGCACTGCTGAACACATCCTTACACACCTCATTAATTCCCCAGCGTTTACCTTACATCCGTTCGTTGGCAGTTGTTTTTCTACCTGACTGGACCTGAAGGTATCATCAGCTGGACATTAACTGCAATTTTGGCATGTGCCAGTGCTCACTGAACGTGAGCTCATCAGAGGATACAGCTGGAACAAACTAGTTATGTATCAGAGACAATACAGGAGTAGGTACCAAGTCATTGCTAGTCTGCTCTGTAGCAGCAGCCAAAACTGCTTTGCTTTATCGGTAGAAGACACCACTACTGAAGACTATCCTAATGTGCTCTGGGCATATCACAATATACGTCTGCCCTGAAATCTGAGCAAAGGTGGGTAGGCTGTCCCAATAATTTCACTCAAGTGGTCTGATGTGAAAACAAAGTGTGTGTGCATACACAGAAAAGTGGCAGGCTGGACTGAGAATAGCTGTATTACTTCAGGGAGGGTTGCACTGACAAGCTTTGTATTCTGCAGGGTGCACGTTCGTAACAGTTTGAGAACCATACCTTGTTTTGTTTAAGAGCCCCTTTCTCCTTCATGTGAGGGCAGTCCTTCCCAGTCACAACAGCTTTTATATCTGCCACTGGCACTGCATTTGAAAGAAATAAAAGCAAAACCCAGAAAATTAAGTTATAACCAAGGTGTGTGAAAGCCACAGAGTCTAAAAAAGAAGCAAGACTAACGTGTTAAAATTGCCACCTCCTTTGCCATTTCTAGCCTGTTGTAAGAAAGAAAATGACTAAAAATCGGAATCAGTAAGTCTTGAAAAAATTTCAGGCATCTGGATAAAAATCCGAGTATGCTTTTTCCTGCCTGTTGAGACTACTTTGGGTAAGAGTGTTTCTTATAGATGGGTACCTGTGTCTGGACACTTTTTGTGTCTACTCATGTAACTAGACAACATATGTTGTTTTCTGCCTTACTAAAGTAATATGCCTGCCCTGTTGTTGCTCTTTCCCAGGCATCCAGGTAAAGTCTCTGCTGGAGAGAGGATGCTGGGCAAGTTGGACCCTACCTCACTCAATGCTGTCGTCCTTCTGTTAATACCTGTATGAATTTTTCAAATAGTTTTTTTATTTCACTCCCATCAGCAGTTTAGTTGCTTGCTGGTACTAACAGGAATAAGGACTACTAAGGCTTATAACGACTCATTCCAAATACTTTAAAATGTGAAGTGATCAGAAATCACTGGGAAAAAAAAAAAAAAAGGTAAAAAAATATATTGGAAGCTGCTGCTATGCAGGCTAACTCACAGAGTGAGGTCACTAAAACATAAATTTCTCTGAGTTTCAAGTGGAAGTCAATTTCCTAATGGTAATTACATTATGGAGAATCTAAATGCACCACAATACAGTATGGTCAGTGAGTGACAGTTTCTACAATCTATAAATAATCCATTATCCTTGTGGCTGTGGGAAAAGCATCATAGGTATAGAACAGCATAATAATATGAAAATCTGTTACTGCCCAGTTCTTTATAAACTCTAATGGAAATACTGGAGAGGAGAGATGCATTTTCTCTTCTACTGGGTACAGCAGCACTATATACTTTATTACAGATTAGCTCAGCACTATGGTCAAATGGATAGCATGGGATATAATTGACATTTTTAAAGGACCTTCTTTGCATGGAAAACTAAAGAAATGGAAGTTATTTGGCCCTTTACTACTCAACCTCTCATGCCTTTAGTCTCAGCATTTCATGCTGTGGCCCTGCTGACTTTTTATGTCTCTGATACTATCCTACTTTTTGGTCAAGAAGAGATACTCTTTTGGAGAGGGGAGAGCAAGCTAGGACAAACTGGGAAGCAAAGGAGATATTTGACTGCAACTATGCTAGAAAGGTCTTCTTAAGAAGCAAGAGCTCCTGCCATTTGCTGACGACGCTCAGAAAAATAATTTCTCTGTTTGCATGAAGTAGAGTTTTCTCAAGTTAGATCTCTCAACCAAGAAGGCTTTTCTCCAGGTTTCATAGGCTTGATCTCTGTATTCTTGAATGCAGTTACTATTGGAACATCACAGACTGATGTGACATCCTGATCTTTATTTATCTGGAACTTGGCTTATTCCTTGCTTTGGAAAAATAGAATCAAAGACTTCAGATGGTATTAGAAGCTGACTACAAGATGCTGTAGGGTGTGAACACAGATGTGATGTGCTCACAACAGATAAAGCCCTGAGAAAGAGTGCAGCTGTTTTCGGAGTCTGCTGAGCTTGTTAACTGCCAGCCTGAAGAGAAGGGTGACATTCACAGAAGTGAAAAGGTTAAACCCACCACCATGTATTTTTGGAGACAGACACTAGTTATTTAGGCTTCACAAGGAGTAAACAGAATGCCCTATGCTGCTTCTCTTGGTCCTCCATTGTCTCACCCGCCTGTTCTCTTTCATCTCTTGACCTGCTCCCAAACGCCGACAATCTGGTCATCATATTCAGACATTAATAGTTCAAAATTCGACAACAGTACCACTTTATAATCTTGTATCTTGCAATATTCTCAACTCTGTTTAATTAACTCTACTGTGGGTGGCACTGCGATAAATCTTGTATCCTTCATAGCCTGAAAACCTGAGATATTGATGAAATAACCGTATCTTTCTCAAATTGCATCAGTATCTGCTCTGCCAGCAGGCATGCACACACAGGGACCGTGTGGGTCTGGCCCAGTGGTTTCTGAAGTAGGAGCCTTCTGCCCTCATGGAATCCTGACATTCCTGAGTAGGCTCAAGAGCCTGTGGAAAACGCAAATGCAAGATGAAGCTTGCACTCAGGGTCAGGGGTTTGAGTATGGAAGCGTGCTCAGAGCAAACAAATCTGGGAACTGCTGGTCTCATAACGGTGCCTGCAGTTCAAGTGTGACCTTCGCTCTTCTTCTGTCATTCTGATGCTACTGTAACATTCAAGGGCTATTTCTCTAAGCCTCATCCAGAAAAACAGCCTCTTCCAGTGCCAATGCAGCAATGTGAGCCCCTGTCCTACATTCTGCCAAGACTGCAGTAAAAGCGTGAAACATCCTTGAGGCAATCTGTAAGGCAATGAAAACAAGAGAACGTGACTGCGAACTGCCAGTGCTCCAGCATCAGACAGGCTCTCCCTCCTTCCCTCCCAGCCGGTGTTTGGGAGCACTTAGAAATTTTAAAAGGTGCTGTCTGGAGACAGGTTGGGGGAGCAGAAAGAGAAATAATTCTTTGTTTTACTAAAATACAGGAGAGTTTAAATCACTAGTTTTCTCCTTTCTCAATTTTCAGGCTGGAAAAACTTCCAACTTCTGAAAAAATAGTCTTTCTGCCATTCCATGAAAGAAGTAAAGGTACCACCTGAAATACTTGTACAAGCGTGTCTAATTTGACAATGCAAAGAATGGCATTTATTACTAATGGAGTTTCAGAAAAGAACAAAAGGAAATGATTCCTTATTCAGCACTTGAAATCACTTTCTGGTGACAGAACTACTTTGGTCATTATTTCCATTATTATAAAATCTTTCCTAGGACTGCAGATTAAACCTCTACAACTTGTGTTGAAGGACAGAGAAGAAATTATCATGAGAGTACAATCCTTCTGAAGGGCTCCAAAATTACTTTTATCCATAAAAAAAATCCTGACAAATCCCCTGGTAGGAGTTGTCACAGAGGCATGTCCTCTCCCAGTTGGGTACACAGGAAAGGTGAGGTCCCCTCAATACTGTTCACAGCAGCACGTCATCTTTAAGTCTGCTCCTCACGATAATGAAAAAGACCTCTGCTTGTCATGGATTTCTCCTCCAGTCACTAGCCTGTTTACCACAGAAGAAACATCTGTCTCCGTGGACAGGAATTGCTTCTGAATATGCCCAAGTATTTTTATTTGACATCTGCAGTTAGATGAGCAATGAAAATAAACCGTGTTCCTCCCCATGAAAGGCATGACGTTTCCAAGCTCAGTGAAATTAGAAACTCATTGGAGAGCTGAGCTCAGTCCTAATACACACTTGCCAAACCCAGGAGAGCAGTGACTGAACGCAGGAGGAAATGTCCTCTGCTCTCTATCTCCATAAGCAGAACTGTTGATGATGATGTCCTGCATTAAGAGAAATCTACTACACCTTATAAAGAGGAACTAGCATAAAAGAAGCAAAAGTAGCAAAATCTTGTGCATGACTTACATTTATCTTGCAAGGAATCATGGGGGACTTCTCCCTGGGGACTTTCTTCCAAGTCTCCGTAGTGCAAGACCTTGTGGTTAGGTGAAAGTCGACAATACCAAAATTTGTCTGTTAAAGCAAACGCATTGAACAAAGTCACTAACATGTCTTCATCAGCATAGGAGAAAGCTTACTCAAGTGAGGAACTCCAGGGAAGGACTGCCTTTTTTCTTTCAGAAAGAGGAGTGTGTGGGGTGTATGGGAAGTAGGGCTCAGTAATTTTATTCGATTCAATGAAGCTGGCATTAATCTACCATTTTTTAATTGACTTAGTCACTGCCTCCAAAACCAAATACTAGCAAGAAACAATTGACTTAGTTTTACGCGATATTATATACCCTCATGGACAGAAGACTGGCAAAGTAACCACTGCTTTGAATGGATAACTTTAATGTACCCATAAATGCTTCATTTTTAGCACCCACTATGTGAAAATTAAGCCCTGCCAGCTGTCTTGTGTGGGACACCCAAAACCTGATACATTTGAAATATCCCATACTTTATGAAAATTATGACTCACATCTTTTTATAGACATGGGAGAACACCCCCATATTTGTGGAGGGACTGGACAGAACAAACATGCAAAGATTTAAAAAGCAGATGTTCACTCCCTTGTCCTGCAGATAACTCAGTGCTTTGCATGGTCACAAATATACGTGTGACCATGCAAGTCACACTCCAGTTTACATTCTAGCCCTTCCTAGGAGATGTATATTTATATTTACCTCTCCTGCCAGCTCCTGCTTTGCAGGAGTTAATTCCCCTTAACATTATTTCTTGAAATCTGCTCCCACCAAGAACACCAGCTTTGCAGAGCCAGGCCACCACACTGCCTAGCGTGCAAGGGTGGTGATTGCCAACTCCCCTTCTGAAAGGGCAAGAACAAGGTTAGCCTCTCTTGTCAGAGCACTTTCTATTTAATAAATAGACCGCATAATGTTAAGCTGTCAAAAATACAATCTTGTTACATCCAAGCTATCAATCTCCAAAAGCTCAGGGCAAGGCTGGGTGTTAAAGTGCTGGGGGGGCCGGGGAGGGACCGGATGGACGCGGACACAGGGCTTCTCTGGCTCTGTGCTTCTCTTGCTGCTGGCAGCGCTGATGCTGTGCCTAGCAGCAGCCTAAGGGACAATTTAGAGGAAATGCTAGCACTGACACAGCCCCGCGGTGCTGCAATCTCAATCTCTCAATCCACTGTTCGGATAAGAGGTCAGAGGAGCTGTAGAACCACCACTGAGCATACGTGAGCTCGTTTGGGGTGTTAGCAAAGGAAGGACTTTCTGGGCTCTGCTAGTAAAATACTGGCTTCATGGACCCAACTCCTTTCTACAGGATACTTTCTGGTCCCTTGGCCAGCCATTTAAAATGAAATGCAATAAAACATAGAGAAAGGCAATTCAGCTCTGAATGGCAAGAGTGGGCTTCAGCACAGCTTTTTAAATTTCTTTGTCATGGTGGGTAAAAATGTGTCAGGGGGAAAAAAACCCCAAACTTCAAACCACTTTCTGAGTGTGAAGCCCCGTCTACAGAAACGTTTCAAAAGACCTTGCAAAACCACTGGCAAAGGCTCAAAACGGCAATGGGAGAGATTCTGGTTAATTACTTCACAGGCATGTGCAATACTGAAAGATTTATGGTAGAGAGCCTGAGATGATGATTTTGTGATGCATACAAAATGAGCTGCTGAAATATAAGCATCCCTGGACTGTAAGCAGTACAGACGATGTTGCACAGTACAGGGTCAAGAGGAAAACCCCACTTAAAAAGCTTTTGTAGGGATTTGAAACTAGAGCAAGCAGGAACCTTCCTTCAGGAGACTCTCACCTGAAAAGCACACACACAGTCAACTCCTTGGACAGTTCATGTGTTTCAGAAGGATGTGTGTGAAACTTTTCTAGATTTGTACCTTTTACAGGGAGCTCTCCCAGAACTGTATCAAAAGCTGGTGCTTAAGAAATATACCCTGTTAAAACTGATGGTAGACCATCATGCCCCTTGCCCACCTAAAGAAAAGCCTCTAGTAACTGTAGCAGGAGGCTTTCACGTCTAGCTTTAACTGCAACCTCACTGTTTATTAGGCTGTACAAAGGAATATACCTTTCCAACTCTTAAGATTAAAACAATCATTCTTTCTAATAAAAGCCAGCATGGCCTCACTACCTTCTCAATGACTTGGCCGGGAAGATATAGTGTTTTGGTAACCCTGGTCCTGTTACAACGCCCTGCTCCAACAATAAAAGAGGGAAAAACCCCTTAGTGAAAATGTCTTACTTTGTTTTTAGGAAGGAGTGGTTTTATGGGAAGAAACCCTAGCTCTGAAGGCTTGTGGAGTCTTTTACAGCAATTCCCCATAATCCAAGGTTAATGAAGGAACTAATAGCCGTAGACTGTATCGTGAAGCATGTCCAGCGCAATTCTCCTGCGGGCTCACTAGTAACTGCCATTGTGCCACAGCCTTGCTGTCAAGAGGAAAACCCTTAAATGAAACCTACAAATGGAACTAATGAGGTTCCCTCAGCCGCGGCCACTAAATGACTGCACCAGCCAGGCTGAGGAGGGCCATCAGGAGGTGAGCGGTGGGAAGTAACCCTGGCTTCCACAACCACTTCTGCCTCACCGGCTGGGGGGCGGGGTTCAGCTGCACATGATATTACGAACAGTTTATCAGACAATAACCCACTTAGGTGAGATCTCAGTGCCTTGGAGGGGAACAATTTTAAATGGGAGGCATGTTATTTTATCGTAGTGCAGGTGCTGAACACAATTTTATTAGAAAAGTAATGCATAAAATAATGCGGCAGTCAAAATAAAAATTATATGAAATTGCGCCCACTGACAAAAAGGGTGAAGAAATTTTAATTACAGAACAGCCCATGAGAACTGGCCAGCATTTACTTTCAGCCCTAAATTGATAAAAAAAAACCACAGAAAAAAAAGCTCTTTTCTACCATGATTAGAAAGTAGTGCCTATAAACAAAAGAAAAATTGATCTCCAAAACCTCCAGAGCTCTTAAATCCAAGTCCGCGGAGTTGAAGTGCCACAAGAGGTTTTTAAGAGGGGACAGGCGCTTCTCAGTAGACGCTGAACTCCACAGCTGGCAGATCTGTCTGTGTGTGCACACAGCTGGAGTGGGGCAACTGTCAGTTCAGGCAGGAATGGAGTTTGGTTTAGGTTTAGGCCCAGTCTTATGAATTTGCCCCAAAGCCCAAGTCCCTTCTATGAGCTACAACTCTTATTTTGTATCCAGTATTACTGCACCTGCCTCTCTAAAACTCCTCCTTGGCTTAGGGACGGCTGTCGCTAACCACAGTCTTTAGGGACGATGTGGGCTTGTGATTTCATTGCAATTTTTGGACACTACATCGCTTACACTTTCCAGTGAGTCCTTATGTCTTTTAGCTCACTGACCACTGATGCAATCAAATTAAGGTGCTAGAGATTCTTCTTTGGGAAACAGAATTAATCATTCTGGTTTTTAACCTGAAAAGGTTTCAAACAAATTGTTCTGATTTTCAGGTAATTGCTAGAGCAGCCAGTGGGCTTAATATATTGTGGCACATTGTTTAAGATTATAGATGAGGTTTAAAAAAAAAAAATCCCAAATAACAAAGTCAGCTACAATTTGGTTAGGAGAGTAATATTCAAAAGTGTGACCAAACAGTAGGGCACAGAACATTTTGCTGATGAGCTACAGAGTGCTTGGCTGTTCACATAGTGTGTTTCCAAGTGCTTTAATGGCCAATGACTCATATGCCCTTAACAACGCTACCCTAGGTAAAGAAGTGCTGTGGTTACTACAGAAGTGCTCTGTAGTTAGAGTCTGGGGAGAAAATAGCTCAGATATGCATGGACAAAAGTCTGGGAGTATACATTTTATCCCAAGATATATTCCAGATCACGAAAGCAGTTTTTTGTTCAAAGAAAATCTTCCTCACGTATTTAGCAACAGGAACACACTTTCAAATAAATCTGTGAAAACATATGTATTTGTGTAGATTTTAGAAATATGTACGTGGACTCACCCTTGTTCTTTCCTTTGTTGCCTTTTTCTAATACAACTGTAGTGACACATTTTCATTCTAACTGGTCTTAACTGCTTAGATGAAAGCCAGCAAGCCCTGCAAATGACTGGCGAATAATTCACCTGTGGCAATGCTGGAGGCATATTTGGTTAACTGGGTCCTCCCGGCAAGTCACACACTCACAGAATATTATTTTTTACAGGACTACAGAGGGTGGGATGGGGTAGCAAAGCAAAGAGACTTGTCAGAAAAAAGACCAAGTGTGTGTTCTTGTTTAGGAGACTGAGTTAGTTATCCCAGCAAGAGAGGGAACACCTGTTTTCACTTGATTTTTTGTTTTAATTTTAGCTGACTTTTTCCAGGTTACTTCCAGGGTGCCTTGTGTTTTTAATTTAATGGTATGTATCACCAGGCTTTCCTTCCCTTCCAAAAATTACTGTTCAAGAAACCTCATCTTTGGCTGCAAAACCACTTCAATAACACACAATTTCTCTATAATCTTTATAAAGCTAAAAAGGGAATTTATTTCCAAGAGTGCACCCAGCAACATAAACTACAAATGTACTGGATGACAGCATCAGAAGTATCTATTATCCTCAATAAAATGCCTTTATCTGCTACTTAGCTCTACTGGAAATAATAACTTTTGGGATTGTAAAGTGCTTTGCAGGCTTTCACTTCAGTCTTCTCCCCTTTCTTTTCGGAATTAACTAAGGAAGGAGAAAGCTGTAAGAGGTCTATCTGCCAGCTGATGTCTGTGGTCAAGGAACAAAGTGGGGATTTGCTGTTTCATTTCCAACTGATTAGGAAAGCTTAATAAAAACAGGAGTTAGTGCTGCAGTTCTCCTATGAAACCTTGCAAGGGAAAGGCCATATATCCTTTGAAAGTGCTAAGGATCCTGCTGGGACAACAATGATATTTCTCAATTTTGGCCACAGATAGATCCTGCTGATAGGATAATCCTGTGCCGAAACACAGAAGGCAGAGATCTGACTACAAACACCTATCAGTTTAATCTTCAGCATCCCCCCAATGAATCACTTGTTGGATTAGAGGCTTCCAAGGCCAAGTACGTATGAAAGTGTTTCACCTGTTCTCATAGGGCCTAAGAGGCTCTGTAAACTCCCTGCTCTTTTTTTCTTTTTAAGTCAATTTTTTCAACTTACTGTGACTAACCATGTGTGTCCTACCACATGTTCAAACAACAGTCTTAACAGAAGTTTGCTCTGGAGTCTTTATCAGGAGATAATGCCTGTTAATTATTTTTTAAATGGGCAATTTACTGCTTTCAGCTTCTCCTGTATAGGGCACATTCAGGTTCTTCTTGTACAATCTGCAGATTTGCGACATTTGTTCCAGGATTGTCTCAAGGGAAAAAAAGAATCCTAGGAAAGGCAAAACAAGCAGCATACATACTAAAGTAAAACTCCTACCTGATCATACTGCTCGTGCAAGTAGGTTGCCACACACCAGGCAAATCGTGATGCCTCACAGCACTCCCCATTCCTGTTTCAGGTCCGTATCAACCTGGATGGACCTTGGCCCTTTGACGGCCTTGGTAACGCTCTGTGGCAAGTGAATTCAGCTGGAGCAGCGGGTGGATGATGGGGCTCCTAACACCCCAGGTAGCCCAGGGCACACGGGTTGGGGGAGAGGAAACGGGGAGGTGGGGTAAGGGTAACAGAAGACACAGGAATTTGGGACGTGTACTATTTTTATCAGAATGTTCAGAGGAATTGTCTGAAAGCTTGACTGTCCCCACATCCAGTATCACTAGCTAAAACTCTCTTCCTCCGTTCACTCTACTTCATCTCCTAGCTCTTGACATCACGACAGCCCCGGTCTTATGGCTTGCTCTGCCTGGGCTACAGGAGACCCTGAAGGATAAAGGCTGATGTCAAGAGAGCTGCTTCTGCTTTGTGCCAGCTGCCACTATTTGCTATTTGGACTGTGCCAGGCACTGTACATCCCTAAAAAAAGGATCCCAACTGAATGGCTTATACACCAAACATATTTGTGTTTACAAACCATGCTTTGCTTCTTCATTAGACTGCACAGCGTTAGAGCTTACTGAGTTTAGTCCTGGTGGCCTCATGCATCGTTATCTTCTGCAACAGTTGTCCTCTCTCTCCCTCCAAGGGTATAATTTACACTTCTGTTTCAGGGAATACAGGGAATCTAAGGTAAAGCGCGCACAACTCTTAAGGGCATATGGAAATGTCCTTCTAAATGGGCTTGTATCTGACAAAACCCAATGTATTTTAGAGAAGGTCAAGTTCTTTGAGGCACGGTCGCACGTTTTATTTGTTTCCAAAGAACTGTGAACTTTTTTTGGCCCTTTATAAATATGACATCAAAGCAATTAATCTGGTGGCCTATACAATTCTCTCCAAGGCGTGATACATAGAAACCTTCTCAATTGTGGACCAGAAGATTAGGTTGATTTTTTTTTCTTTTAGTGGTTTTTTTTTTTTTAACTTCAACTCCACTCATATAATTTGAACCAATTTATATCCCTTAAAGCTTTGGATCCTATAAATCATGAACTAACAACAGTTTAAGATAAAATAAACAGTCTCTCTTCCTCTTGGAGATCTGCCAAAAGAAGAATGTTTGCCACAAACGCTGCTCCTTCCCTAGAATTTCAGTCACTCGGATTAAGTTTCTGAGAGGAACAAAATAAACAACCCTCACTACTGACAGCCAAACCAGACTATGCATTACTTTAGCTACTTTCACTCCGTGAATATGCTGCTGAAGGGAAAACAAGTATCATGCCTCCCTATGAAATCGGTATAGAAAATCACAGTGGAATATTAATGCTCTTCCCCTAAACTCTGTGCAGTGGGCTTCACAGGTCTTTATATCCTTTCTGTCAAACCTACAAAGCTGCAACACGTTTTTCTGCAACTCAACCCTTTCATAACGGCTTTGAAATTTTTCAAAATAACCTCCCTACACTAAGGAAAATCGCCTCCTTGTTTCTAAGGAAGGAGGCACTGCAGGAATACTTCTCTCTGTGAAGAAAGCAGTTTTCCCTGATTGGTCTGAAGGTCTCAAATATTGATCTTTGTCAGTTCTTACTCTTAGCTTTTTTAACTTTCTAATTTATATTGTATTTACAGTGGAAAACAAATGACAATCTGCATCCTCATAAAATGAGGGGTTTAAAGGGAAATTTTTGGATACAACTTGTAATTAATCTGCTGAATTTACACTATGGCCCCGTTATGTTGTCCAGAGAAAGAAGCGTGCCTCTCCAAGGGGAAAAGAACCACAGAGAGTTTGACTGTATAAAATGAGCTGTAAATCCAATGCTGAGCAATGACTCATAGGATTGGGAAAATAATCTTCTCATGTCAATCAAGTATTCATCTGAAGGTACACAAATTACTGATGCAAGTGCTTTTAAAAAGTGTATTTAAACACCACAATATATTTAACGTACATGGTAATATAAGACAAAACCCAAGGATGGGCAGTACTAGAGGGAGGGGTGCAGAATGAGCTCATCACATATATAAAGGTGGTCCAAGTCTGAGAGATTAAAATTCTGACTACACCAACTTTCATGTGCTATTCCTGCAGAGGTAGAGATTTTGTTTTGAGGTGAACAAGAAGCCTGGATACGCAGGCAGAAGTCAAAATCCTCAGGTCAGAGTGCAAGACTGCTGCTTGAGATTTTGGTCCACCTTGTTCCAGATGATCTGGTGGTGAAGCCAAAAGCAGTTCCAGGGAAACACAGGAAATCCTACAACAACTGTTACTAGGAGATGCTTTCAGATGCCCCCTGGTAAAAGCAGTCAAGACAGCACTACAGCCAAGGATCTTTCCAGTAAAAGTAGTATTCTTCATCTCAACTTTTAGACAAAAGAGACAAAAAAAAGCCAGAGTAGGCAGTCTGAGCTGTACCTTGCCGACGCCGACTGTTGAGTTTCCTAAAGCAGGTCCCCTCCACAAGTCGATTGAGACGTTGCTGCTTTATCAGTTCTAAGATCTCAGGCTGAATCTTCTCTTTTAGTTCCCTTGGGAAGACAGAAAGCAGGCACTTGTCAAATTCAATCAAAGACCATCCTCTTTCCTCTGAGACAGAGTCTCACAAGACATTTCTGCAAGGAGTTTGAAGGGGACAACAGTCACAGCATGCCCAGGTCAGAACATAGTCTGCTCCAGTAAAAAGCCCTTTTTCTTCTAACAAAGAATGGGAGTCAGGATATCTCAGTTGTAGACATCTCCCTGCTACGACATCAGTGTATGACTCAGGCAAGTCACTTACTCGTTTCTTACTTTACTCATCTAAAAATAACACTTGCTATAATGCACCAACAAGGTTTTTCTGCGGCAAGTAATGCTCTTTCATCGTAGGAGCACTGTGAAGCTTACTTGAGGGTCTGTCACCTTTTGTTGCACAATCATCTGCTGGTATACTCTACTAGCGCTATTATTTAGGACAACACAAGAAGGCTAAAACACATTTTGAAACAACGATGAAACCCAGCGAGCAAGGCCAATGAGCTAAAATAATGACCAGTGCTATATGCTTGTTCTTAATTCCAAGCCATTCAATTAATTCATTATTATAAGAATTTTGTGGAAGACTAACCCATGACTAGGGATTGCTCAAGGGTCAAACTTCACCCTTGCCCAGGAGTGCAGAAACCTGCAGCACATTTAGAAATAATATTATATATCCTTCAGAAAATCCATTTTCTACATCATACTTTGATAAGAGTTCAACATGTCAAGAACTAGGCAGAAAACGTATGCACATAGCATTTAAAGTTTGATTTCATACACCATCACATGGATTCACAGATGTCTGAATTCATCAGTTATATCCTCACTCAGGTTCATTAAGAATACATAAAAGACAGGTTTAAACATCAACTCGACAGCAAGCCTAGTAAGATTAAAAAATAACTGAATGTGTAGAGGATTTATAAAATATGAAGTGTGTCAGAACCGTAATTTTGCATTGCTGTGCAAATTAGGTAATACCAAAAATCATTCTGTCTGGCAGTATGTTCCAGCAGTCATCATCAAAAGGAAGCAAAACTGTGGCATCCCATAGAGACAACAAAAATTTCTCCTCTTGAAAACTTAGGGAACCCAGTCTCTGCTGATTTCCACATTCATTTGGATCCTATACCTTTGATCTGCCAGACCCCCACTGAAATCACTGGAAATCCTCTCTAGAAAGATCAGAGACAAAACAAAAAAACCACCTTTACAAAACAAAAAACCTTTAAACAAGACTGCCACCTTTCTCCTGGGTATTAACCAAATGGTTTGGGTTCTTGATGCATAACCCACTACATATTTACAAGCTGTGAAAATCTAGCTGGTCAAAAATCAAGAAAGCATTGTAACTATAGAAACGGGCCACCTTTTGGAAATATATTATTAGTCCTTTAGGAAAATTTTCAAGCACTGTTGTCTTCTCAGTGGGAACTAAGGTATGAATATGCTGAATGGTTAAATACTCTGATTAGAAGAATATTGCACTTGAATAAATGTCTTGCCTTTACTGAGCTGATGATCTTCCCCATTCCTTAGGTAAAAGCTGGGAAGAGGGGCTGAGGAGAACAGTCTTAAAATACAGTGTGGATTACTCAGCAGTCCAGGCTGCAGACTCAATCTCCAGCTGGACTGATTTCAAGATTGGTATAAACATCAGTTTGATATTTTGGTAGTTGAATTCAGAAACTGGATGGTTATAATTAAATAGGTGTTAAAGATGTCATAACATCACAGTTGTAAGGCACTACTGAAAAAAACCAAAACTGAATGGGTCACCCAGCACTTTAACATCTGACTGTTCGCTCGTAGCACTCCCTCTTCTGTCCTCTAAAGCCCCACCTGCCCTTTACAAACCAGAGGAAGAGAAGGATTTTTAACCAATCCAAAGATAAACCGGTAATCCTCTCTGAAGTGCTTCACTAAGGCAGACCTTCCACAGGAGGGAGGGAGGGAGGAAAGAAGGGACACCTTCCGCCTCCTTGCTGAGGTGCTGGAGTCCTTCTACACACCTGTGTACACTTGCTCTCACAGCCGTGAAGCTCAGAGCTGGTACTCCCTTCTGGTTTACAGCCCCCAAACTTGAACATACAGAGGTTGTAGAGATGGCCCGTTACTCCACTGAGAAAGAGTCTTCACTGACTTTGGACCTCAGTGACACCCTAAAAGTCCATCCATCCTTTGCCACGGTCACCTGCACTTACTGTCCTCAGCAGCTCGCGCCAACACACAGTTACTCTGACTTTTCTGGTTTCAGCTATTTTTCAGATACCATGACTCCAGATACACTTTTGCAAGGTGATCCTGCCACATAGTGCTCCTCACTGTCAGGGTTTCAGTTCCACCACTTCAAGGTGAGAGAAATGGGGCAGAACAATCCAACCCCAGCGCACAGTTAAACAAAACATGTCCTGCTCTGAATCTTTGTATTTCCTTCAGAAAGCCATCCGAAGGCAAGGGAGTTCAGTTCCTCAGGGTCAGTGTCTAAAGACAGGAGGCTTAGGAAAAAAAATCTCTGTATAAGAAATAGGTCCTCCTGACTAATTTTAAAGTCAAACAGGAACAATGAGCTAAAGGAAGAACATAAATGCAAATACGTTTTGTGAAAATTGTATTTATTGTCCTTCAGATGACATTGGCTTAACAGTTTGTGCCTTGCGAAGAGAGAGAGAACAAACACAGAAAGTCTAAGGAGACAGCAGCTTTAAAAATTGCTGTTAGTTCCCTGCTGTGTTCCTGTCATGTAAGAATGGCCAAAGTTAGTGGGCAGCTAAGACAGAAGGGTTGAAGGAACCACACAGTAATATATACAATCGCTAATTTTCTGATCTCACTGCTCTTGGCGCTATAGGCCATACTGACATCAGTTACTTGCTTTTACAGTAACAGACCTGAACTGTCAGCAAATCTGAAAATGATTAGAAATTCTTTTTAAATTATTCAAATCATATTAGTTCTTCTTCAGCACCAGTTATATCTGTCCCAAGCTTTTACCTTCGCAGCTTATAGTTAGGACTGTTTCTTCTTAACTGTTTTCCTTCCAGGATGGGGCATGTTACAGACATTTAAATCTTTACAACACAACAGACACGTTATCCCAGAACTGCCTTCATGTGCTTGGTCCTTCTATCTTTCTGGCTTGTAGCTATGCCCTCTCCTAATCATTTCACACATTCAGAGCAGGCATTAGTGACTCCTTCTAACACTGCAGAGAACTCTGTACGATAAAAAGGCAAAAAGCATTCACATCCTTCCCTCTATTTCCCTGTACGTTGCTGATTTTCACGCAGATGTTACTTAGCAATGGCTCCCTAGCTGACAGTAACTCTCCTTTAACCAGCAAGCCTCCGCTTGGACTTCAGATCTTTACGCAGTATTAACCCCCCTCTATTGCCATTTAATGTGTCAAGGAGACCTCTGGTCCTCTCCAGGCCCACAGGATTCCTAGACACCTTCTACAGCCATTCAAAATGAACCAGTGATACCTTATCATTTTGTGGTGGAACGGCAGTTTGGATGATCAGTAATGATCCCAGAATCTTAAATGGATTCTGTTATGAAATTGAAAAAACTTAATCTCATGTGATACAACAATGCTCATATAAAAGAAACGATCTGTGCTAAACAAGGCTGTTGTAGTTCCAAGGATCTAAGGCAAAACTTTCCAGCTTACATTCAAATCCAACTCAACTGAAGCTTCTCTCATCCAGCAGCTTGAAATCTTAAAACTTCAGTGCTTTATAGAATGAAGAGCAGAAGAAAGACTTCTATCACATTCAAGGCAGGAAAACCCATCATCTGATTGCCATATTCTCATGCAGAATTAAACAAGGCCTGCCGACTTTACATTCACCATTGCGCGCAATTTCTTTTAGCGTATCTGCAAGGCTTTAAAATATACAGCACAGCCACGATTGCTCTCTTCATTCACAGTCTCTTTCCCTACAATGAGGCCATGATTCTGTACTTCTATCAATTGTGCCATCTATGCAATTTGAGAGAGTTCAGTACAGGGAATTGAATCAAAGGGGAAAATGAAAGAACCGTTTCTTTTCACAGTCAAGAATAAGTGATCATGGGTGCAATCAAAATGCAAATGCACAGAGCTAAATCTCTGCAAATGCAGTTGTGATTGCTTAAACACCTTATCGATTTACTTAGCCTTTATAGCCTTTAGACTTAGCCTTTGTCCTGAATCCAAAATGAGACTCTGGTAACACTTCAGTTGCTTTTCACTGTGTTGGCTGTTTCACTCATTCCACGATGGGGAAGAAGACTCTGCGCTGTGGCAGCAACTGTAAAACTCTCCAGAGTGAGACTGGAAATAAGGAGCTTGCAGAGGGCACCGGCAAGTTTCACCAGACTAGGTGACAGTGCAAGAGAATATGAATAGTTGGCCCGGATCATACTTCAACAGTTGACTCATAGGGAAAGCAGGGAAAATGAGCAGCTTTGGTGACAAGCTTAGCAGTACTGAGCGGCTTTAAACCACTAAACGTTGCGGGAGATTGGCAGGGGATTTCTGAGCGATGTAATGATGCAAAACTGACTGGAACCATTTGTAGCTTTTTAATTGATGCATTACTATGAGTGACATCAGTTCTAATTGGGCATTAGGTACTATCTTCTAATACACTGAAAACATAAAAGAAGCATTCCCCCTTTCATCCACATTGGTATGATCAAAATTTAAGTGTGTAATTCTACTTAACTGACGCTTCCGCTGTTGCCCTGCTGCCCCTGGAACGTGTCCCCGGAGCTTGTACTTAGGAATCTGTAGTCTTTAGAAACAAATCAAAATAAACATCCTGTTTCTGAATCCTGAAACGCTCTGGTCCAAACCCTTCTCTATACCTTTGCTTTGAAAAGGAGATTTGGAGAATCACAAGCCATTCCACTTGAAACGTGATCAGGATTTCATGACATTTCAGCTGATGCTTCTGGAGTCCTCACTATTCCTCTGCTGATCTCAAAATGTTCCTGCTATTCTCAGCACATCATTTGTGCACCACGGAGTCTGCATCTGTCCTGTGCCATCAGTTCAGCCACAAGCCCAGATGTGGTCCAGAGCCAAGCACAGCCTCCATTTTTCTTAGAACAGAACAAGGGGTTTTCCAAGAAACGGGAAGGAGCTACGGTGGCAATATTAGCATTTGATACTTTGCATTAAACAACAAAGAAATGAGAATCCCATTGGCTAGCTGCCAGAATGTTATCATATACATGGAACTGCTTGTCATTAACACCAAACATAATGACATAAAGAGTGATACACAACACCACTCTTTGGTGGAGCCTGGCTCCTCTTTTGGGCTTCTCCCTGTCTCGCTCAGAGAAGTAACATTTGGAATTTTTAAAGGCCCTTGGACAGAAGACAAAGTTGTGGTGGTTCTTTTTTTTTTCTCTTTTAAAAAAGCCACTACCAGCACCAAACCCAGACTCACAATCATGCAAAGTTAGGAAATGTCAAAGCATTGTTTCATACAAATAAGCCATGTGAGACCCTGTAGGGATTTGCTGAATCTGGTTTAACTGAGCTCAAAGAAAAAGTTATGATTCCCTGCAGAAGAAAACATAATGCACTTCAAGCAGATGCCGCACTACTGCTTTTGAGCACGGCTCCCTGGACAGCTTTCCTCCTTAGGTTGCCCCAGAAGAGCTCAGAAATGTCATTCACATTTGTTAATCCTTCCGTGCAAAAACGAGTGGGGAGAGAAGACAGTACTTACAGAATCGGACGAGACTGGAAATCTTCCTGGTTCATTCTTTCCGACTGGCGTATTTTCAGTATTTCTGTGTAACTGAGATTCTGCAGTTTGCTCTTGAACTGATCCAGAGAGCTAGGCTTGGTAGTGAGCGCTCTCATTATCTGTTCTTTCACTACCTGCATTACCTGCGGTTGACAAGGAACGAAAAAGAAAACCTGTGTTAACACTTTTTGCGGTTTTGTTTCAGATCTTATTCTGGGTCACAGTAAGGTTTCTAGGTATAGAAGATGATTAGTACTATGTGGTCTCACGACAATTTTTCAGTAGTATAACCAGAAAATAAGCCAACTTCTGACAGGGCATCACAGCTTACAGCAAAAGCTCATTTGCTCTGTAACAAGAAAATTATTTTTGGGGGGCGCTGGTGGGGAGGGTGTCATTTATTGCTTTGCTGTCTCCCTAGACAGCTCAATTACAATTGCTGGTTACAGGATTTTAAGTGCCGCTCTGTCCGCAGTTTTTGTGTCCGTGGCAGCAGTAGCGTGACTCTTCCCCGTTCTGAGCCGAGATGATGCTCCTGTCGTATCGGGGACAGGCACACACGTACCACCAGACTTGTAACAGCAGAAAAAAGCTGTGAAGTCCTTAGAAGCCGACTGAGGGCACAGATGCACATCCCGACTTCTGCCCGCTCAACCCCGGTGAAGCACGCAAGCTGCAGGGCCCAGTCTAACTGCTCACTAGGGAGATGGTGGAGAGTTTTTCAGGTCTTAGTCCTCTCCGGCTGGGTCTTAGAGCTGCTCTCCTGACCAGAAGGCAGTGGCACAAAGCTGCAAACTGTGGCCTGTTACTTCCCTTATTCCTTATGCCCAGAGGCGATGGGCACACGCTGAAACACAGGAGGTTCCCTCTGAACACCAGGAAAGGCTTTTTCACCGTGAGGGTGACCGGGCTCTGGCACAAGTTGCCCAGGGAGGTTGTGGAGTCTCCATCCTTGGAGATACTCAAAAGCCACCCGGACCTGGTC
>JANZLQ010000009.1:12969967-13034103 GCA_026212715.1 Elanus axillaris | reverse complement strand
TCCTTGGAGATACTCAAAAGCCACCCGGACCTGGTCCTGGGCAACTGGCTCTGGGTGGCCCTGCTTGAGCAGGGGGGGCTGGACCAGATGACCTTCAGAGGTCCCCACCAACCTCAACCGTGCTGTGATTTTGTGAGAGCCTTACACGGCTGGCACGTTATGGCCATACACAGTGAAGGAAAGAGAACTTGGTAAAAGAGACCATTATTCAGGGGAGAGAGATCAATTTGCCAAGGATATTAGAGGATTGCTTTTGAAGCAAGGCCATAAAGAATGCAAACCAAAAAATGAGAGTGAAGGATAGCTGGGCAACAGCTATCTATTCTGCATATTAATTATTTTATCAGGAGAAAACTGCTGAGGCACAGTTAACTAAGGGGAATTGCTTGGCTCTAGTTCAAATAAATACGTATCACAGATTACTGTCTGTCTCTCCGCACTCATTTCCTTGGTGCTGGTGCAAATCACACGCTTTGAAATATTTATCTGATGCTGTGCTTAAGTTGGCTGAAAAAACAATTTCTTGGACTTAGAAAGGCCCATCCCACCCAAATCCAACAGCTAAAAACCAGTAGGAAATGGCAACACCCCCCTGGTATCAAAGTGGGTGTGAAAGAAATTAACAGCTACACAAACAGAGGTCAAAAGCGTTTTCTGCACTGTTAGTTTTCCTTTATTCTTTCATCTTCACCATGTTTCTTAAAACAGAAACTCAGCCCCTCAGAGGTTCCCTAATCATTCTGAAAATTTCTCTTTTCACATGAATATTTTATTGCTTCACATGTGTTGCCTCAGTCTTCTAACTCATTTTCTGCACTATGTTTTCTATTTTTGCTTCCTGAGATGTAACTTCATTCTCAGATATGAATTAAGCATTCATTTTAGCTGTGTCCAGCAGGTGAAACTAAGCAATTAAAGAACTGAAGATAATCTCCCTCCTTACTACAGGGACTACATCCACCCCAGAGATCTACTTCAAGAGGAGCAAGATGCTTCTCTCAAAGGTGTTGGCTTGGGTGGGCAACAAATGCCCTTGCCACATTTCCACCCCCCTGGATGAGGCAGCGTACCTATGCTCGCTTGGCTGGGGCTTTGCTTCGAATGCATCCTTGCAGCTACGATCCTGCTCTTGGTACATCTTGCAAACCTGGGCCAGCAAAGCTGAATTCCACTCCATCCACTCCTACAGATCCAATAGGTACGTTGCTATGTATTTGAAGAAGTCTTCTAAAATTTAGATTGATGGTAAAAAGCAACGTTGAATTCTGTACTCTACACCTGCATACTCTTCATTTCTTATAGAGAAGTATTTGTTTTGAGACAGTAGCCACGTGCAGCTAAATCCCTCTGAAGAGTTACTTAGCTGGTCTGCCACTGGGAATTGGCTATGTCCCCACCTGAAAGACGAACTCCTGACTGCTACCCGAGAGCTTAGAGGGATTAACGCCTCCTCGACTGCATTCAGGGCGCGCTCACTAGACCGCACCAGTCCAAATAAGAAGCGTGCTGTCAGACCTTGGAAACGACAAACTGGAAGGTCAAACAACCGTAACACCTGAAAGTCAAAGGATCGTGCCCAACAAGGCAAGTGCCATACTCTTGCTGTCTTCGCTGGGTCTTGGTTTAACACCTAAAAGGGCTTAGGAAATGTAATGATGGAAATGTCCTCAAAGGAATAGTGGGAAAAAATGGAGTACACAATCCCAGTGACAAGCTGGATGTTTAAAAATATCTTCTGTCTTCCTCCTTCTGCCTTCTTGATAAAGAGCACTTATTGCTGCTAATTAATTTTTTTTATATATCTATATATTATTAACTAGGACTAATTATTATTACCTACCAGGAATGGAGAAGAGGGAAGAGACTGGAAACTAACCTTGCCCACTGAAAATGTCTTTGGCTATTGGTGCATCCTAATGTTACTGTCCAGGCTCCCAACGAACTGGGCTTAACTTCTCACCCTCACAGGGAACGTGACCTTCAGCCGCTGGCTTCACTTCTGCTTTCTCAGGCCTGCTGAAGAGTTGTGCCAGACTACTTTGTTACACGTGGTTTTACAGCCAGCCCGCAGTCATCATTTCTGCGGTACCGTGCAAAAGAAGTATGCAAAACCAGGTAGCTTAATGCAAACATGTAAGCCCCATTGCCACTCATGGGATCATATTCCCTGGCCATTAGAAAGCCACAAATTACTGCAATTGCAAACAGACACATATAGTATAACTGCTAAATTAACCATACTACACTGCTGTATTAACTATCACTACCATATCACCTTGATTTTTCAGCACTGAACTGGATCTGCAAGCAAATATAGTCCTGCAATTGCTTATGCATGCATACAGTTCCAGTTTGATGCATTCATGCAAATGTCTATATAGATCTGGTTTTTTGTTGTTTACATATAGATTTAGTTTCCTAAATTCAGGCACTCGCACTGGGGAAACTGCCTCTATGAGTAGTTTTTCCCATAAAATAAATGGACAAACAAATAAATAAATGCTGCATTTTAGAGAGTTGCATGTATGGGGATTTTCTTTTCAGTCTGATCTCTGAACCGTGCATAGGAAGCAGCACTTATTCTTGGCTAAACAATGCAAAGGAGGTTCAAATTCAGTAGACTTGGGGTGCTGTCATTTAGACATAGTTGCAAAATCCTGTATGAACCCTTGTCTCCCTTCTCTGGTACTCACTGTTGTGGTTAACATACAAACAGTGCAAATTCCTCTTCTTTGTTATGATCTGGAAAGTTATTGGCAGGATACCATCAAAGAGCTCCTTGGTTTAGAGGCTCCCCTTGCTCCCGAGACCGAAGGTGGGAAGTGCATGCCCCAGGCCCAGTACATCAGGGGGTGATCACTTGCCTTGTAATGTTTAGAACCAACACTATTTAACTAGCTGGCCAAAATGTCAAAGCTGCTGATTGCGTTGAGTCTCCTGAGCATTTGGGAATCACTGCCAAGAACTTTTAATCTGTTCAATTTCCAACGCTGAGTTGCCAGCCGCTGATTACTGCTGTCTGAGAGACTGCATCAACCCTTCCTCCCTAAGTGTCTGACCTTACAATGAAATTAAAGGTAGTCTCTACTCAATGTGATTGTACATAAACCCTGTAGACCGTTGTTTTAATTACATTATGCTTTGCTACTCTTACTTAGAAATGAGTGTTTCAGAGGGTGCATTTGCTTTAAATCATGCGCTTTTTATCTGATGACCTCTTGTATGGTAAGAGAATCCCGAGTTCTGCATTATGACTAAGTCAGGTAAATTCACTGAACACATGAAGAGAAAAACAGTAGGGAAAAAAGAAAGGATACTTTTTTTTCATTTAATCACAGGAGCTTATTCCCTGTATTTTGTATCCACTTAATGTGTCTTACATTTCTATAGTCAGTAACGCCATACCACTAAATTATGTATTTTTTGCTAAGCTGTTTTAGTCTAGCTTTGTGTTTAGCTTGTTTGACCTCATCTCTGTCATATCACATTCTGACTACTTTGCCTTTCCAACATTTACCCCCTCTTTTATTCTTCCTTCCCTCTCTTGCCATGACAACTTTTGCCCATGCAAATTAAGTCTCTTCCTCTTAGGATGGAACAGAGGCCTGAACACTTGGGCTCTGCAACAAGGGGACAAAATAATAAAGAGGGAAGCTGTCAACGTCAGAAAGAGGAGTTTATCAGCGCCAAACTCTACAGCAGCCTTCCCACCGACCACATTTCAGTGGCTTGTTTGTAACTACAGAAGGCACAAATCTCTCTACTTACTCCATATCAATGCAAAGTTTGTCCTTGGCACTGACTGGAGAAGACAGGCTGCCAGCTCAGACACCTATCATGGCCTGCGAGCTTCTGGAAATTTAAGTCTGAGCCTTCCACTCACCAGGCACACTCCTTCTATGAACTCACAGCATCAATCTTTGCAGAAACTTCCCCCAGAACAGCCTGAAGGTCTGGATGTTCAGGACAACCTATCTGTGGAGCACCAGACAGATGAACCCTTCTCATAATTGCCCCGCAGTATCAGTATTTCTCTTGAATAAGCATGCCCTTCCACATGTAACGACCCTTTCACAGCAGCAAGAACACCTCCGGAGACCATCACAGAAGCCATTAAGTAGCACCTCTAGTCTCCTGGGGCACACGTTACACTGATTGCTGCTTCGTGACTAACTCGCAGGGTTGTGTGTGTCAGTATGTTACGCTGACTGATTGCCATTAGTCTTGACAGTCCACCTTTCTTCTGTACAAACAAGACTTAGGTATAAATTCCGAGCTCACGTTTCAATGGTGTGCTCAGCTCAGTGCTCTCCTAATTTGGCTCAACATTAGTGAGTACTGCAAGACATGGCTCCCCTACCTCGTTACAGCATATGATAAAAGAGCCGCTATATCCAGACACACCCCCTCTACAACCAGACTCGAAGCATCTGAGACGTGAGAGGTTTTAAGGCTTCATTCACCAGTTTTTCCACATGAACATTCAAAAATCAACAAGCCAACAAACAGAAAACTGGAGGAAAGACATCTCTTTGCAAATTGGTTGTCAAGAATTCATACCTAGTTTCCTCCCCATCTAAATGTTCCCCAAAAGAAGCAGCTTGGTTTATATAAGGTAAAAAAACGAAGGAGAAAACATCATCTGGTGGCTGAGATCCAGTTTGATCATTTCGGTCACAAAGGGATTTCCTTCAGTTAAATTCACAGAGCAGGCAAAAGTAAGGTTGAAGAATGAAATGGCCAAATCATTCTTAATGAACAGCATTTACTGACAAAGGAGGCCATAAAGAAAATCTAATTCTGAAGGGAAAGGAAATGACTTCAGTTTACAAGCCACCTGTCAACTCCTTTAATGAAAACTTTACATGTTTAATGTGTGCACCAGGTAATTCAAGACAATTTTTTAGACTGTTCCAAAGGATAAATTGTCTTAACTAGATCAATGGTTATATTTTCAGAGTACTCAGAAGAGTCATCCTGAGAGACTTCAAGGTCCTTTCAAGATAATTTAATGCCAGTTTTCCCCCCCTATCTCCACACATTGCAGTCTGTGAATTCACTACACTAGTCTCTCAGCGACAGGCTGTACCAAGCTTCCACTCCATATTACTTTAGAATATTAATCCAAACATGCCATGCTACACAAGCAAATTTAAACTCAGTCCTGGCACAATCTAACCATTGATGAGAGACTCCAAAATTCTAGACCATTTCTTCTATTACTGTCTGTGTACTCTGGAATTACAAACCCCCCCCAGTTTTCAATCTTCTTAACTATTCCAGAACACAAGGACAGTTACTGTAGCCGGCGATAAAGAGGCAACTCTAAGCCGTCTGGATGTACATAGCCACAGGAATAATTAAGTTGATTCATTTTCAGGCAGCAGGATGAGAAAGCAGCTGTCAGAGGATTTAGCAGGTATAAGCTCTGACACATTTTATCTCTTCATTTTCTGCAGAATTTAAAACCCATTGCAAAAAAAGTTTGTGTTGCTGGGGTTTTGGCTTTCTTCTTTCTTTCTTTTTTTTTTTAAAAACTGTCTTGCTTGTGGTTATATTTTTCCAGTATCAACCAAGAAAGCTTTCAGTCTGCAGAGAAGAGACTTGAAACACTGCAGTGGGTTTGATCAAGCTGAACAGTCTGTTTCCATGGGGTATCAGTATCGATATCATTATCCAGTTCAGCAGTGACTATCATTTGGCAGGAATACCTAGCATGGAAAAATGAACACACCTAGCAGATGCAAGAAGGAGCTGAGAGGTAGGAGATGTGACAGGAGTTTCACACAAGGTGTTTAAAAGGTCTATAGCAGGTGTCTGAAAGCTTAAACGCTGTAGTAATAGATCTCTTCAATGTGAAACCTTGCTCAGAGCCTCAGGACCCAAATAATAAATTGCCTGCCCTCTGGTGAGGAAAAGAGGGAAGAGAACCTGAAGGAGCATGACCTTGCACCGGATCCTGAGAGCCAGAAGGTCGAGCGGCTAAGAAAGAAAAGGCTGAATATGAAGTGAGGCCCACAATTGTTTTACATTTCAGAGAAATTCTTGATTTTTTTTCAGGTTTTTATGTTCCCTTGACTAACTAATCACAGGTGTGGGAAACCAGACTGGAATCGCACGCAGTTCCTGGGAGCTGATGGACTGAGACTGCCGTTAATCCAAGACTATGAGAGAGGGAATAGAAGATTCATTACATTATTGTAAGAAGGGAGGAATAACGGCCCCAAGGCCATGAGCACAAGACTGGTGAGCACCATGAAATGAGGTGTGAAGGGGAGGCTGAGAAAAAGCAAGGAAGGGGTCTGAGGAGTGACTGCATCTGAAGAAGATGATATAAAAAAGTTCAGATCCCTGCAAGATTCCTGGCTCGTCCTACTATTGGATGTGAGCATTTTGTAAATTGTGTTCAGGGGAAATGGATCACTAATTGCTGCACTCTGTTATATTCGAACCCTGGGCTACCTCTGCAGGAAGAGCCTGCGGCCACAGCTTGACTTGGCGCTTTCCCAAGAAGCTCCCAAATTCTCTTAGCTGCGCTGATTATTTTTCCCTTGGACACATAGATCCTGATGGAGAACCACTGGATACCAAGGAGGCCTCCAGTTCTTTTTTAACATGAGCATTTATCTGCTCAGTTAAAACCAGGAACAGTGGCAGAGGCTTTGGCTGGGAGCAAAAAGCAGTTTGAGCTTGATTGAGAAAAAGAGAAAAGGCTACCATAAAATTCCACCGAAGGGTAATATGGCTAAAGGGATGGGCAAGAAGATGATTTTGACAATGGATGTTAACAGACTGGAGTAGACAAAGCAAAAAGGAAGGCAGCTAGTAGGAAGGGTGTTATAAACATGGAACAGTGACCAGAGCAAGAACAGAGGTTCCAAGCAGGGAGTATCAGCATATGGAGGAAGGCATCTGGTTGATGGCTTGCAATAAAATAAATGAATGGGTGGAAAAGTTTGAAGGAGAAAAAGAGAGGCTCTGACAGACATTGTATTTCAACAGAAAACGAAGGCGGAAGGAAAAGAAGAAATTAGATTTTGTTAGAAGATCAGTTAAAAGGAAATAGTAAAAGGAAGGGCAAAATTTGGAGGTAATTATATATTGATAAAATTATGGCTCAGGAAGCAGTTGACTGAAGGGAAACAAACCTTCCTTAAGGACTGGACTGAGGAAGTTGCGCGTAAAACATAGTACTAGAAAGGGAAGTGAACAGCAGTCCTTGACAAACTTGAAATGCATATGCATTTAGAATCCCCATCAAAATACATGCAAACGCTGTCCAGAATGTCCTCCACCATTTTGGTAAAAGACAATGTGAAAGCAGTCCACTGGCTTCTGGCAGGGCTAAAATCAGATGCTACCCTCAGGTCCAAGGGTTCCATTCAAAACAATGCTAACCTAAACACACAAGTCAAATACCACTTATTTGGGTTGTACTGGGCTGAAACAGGAACGACTGATAGACAGGAAACCTCTTCTGCAATTTAATATTTGCAAATTTAATATTTGCAGAATACTATCTGCACCAGAAATATGGAATACATTTCTTTCCTGTTTGTGCTTTGTGCCTTGAGGTAAGCAAAGTAAGAAATAAGCACTGTGTGTCAAAGTGTTTCTGCCCCGGTAAAATGATGTGCAAAGTTAATATGACAGTTTTTGTAAACTTCCCTGTTAGTTAATTGAAGTCTTAGGTCAGCCAATATTACATTGTTTTCCCCCAATGTCTGACAACCTCTTTTGGCAAAATAAAACACGGAGAAAATAATTTGTGGGTGGCATTTAATCCAGGGCTTTTCACAGACAAAATGTACTGATGTTCTCAAACAAAATGTTAAGCGAGGGAGGGGAAAAATGAGGAGATATTTGTATCCTTAGTCATATACCAATGTAATAATTAACATGTCAGATAACACACTTGTGAATTCTAAAGGAAAATCATACGAGAGTTACCCATGATCAGGAACAAAAATTTGGGTGCTGCTTCCCTTAAAATACACAATTACATTAAATGGCATACACTAAAGGAAAATGAACTGTAATATATTGGCAAACAGCTGGTTCTACAGAAGAAAAGCAAGGACAAGATTCTAATAAGTAGTTTTTCCCAGCTGAAAGTGTAAAAACCAAAGAATTCAACTTCTGGGTATTAATGATGAATAAAAAAGACTCTGAATGGGCAGAAAAACAGGAAAAGTGGGGAAGTAAATTTTTTGACAAAGGGGAACAGAAGAGGCTGGAACATTGCTCCATACATCTGATAAATGGATAAAAATGCAAGAACGACACTGCATTACAGCTTCATGACTTCCCATCTCCTTTAGCTGAGATAAAACCAAAATAAAGGTGTGACAAGCTGCATTTCTGAAAAGATCTCCAGGCTCTTTTACCAGCACAAACCACCATGTTGAGGGCTGTCCATCTACTGTGTCTACAATGAACTCTACCTGTTCTGAGTAGCAAATTCTGCAGCTCTATCACCTATTTCCTTAGTTCTGACAGGCATATTAATAAGAGAGATGTACAGCCCCTGAGATCGGACGCAGGGAATGCCCTGGGGGCTGGTTAACTGCCCAGTATCGTGGGCTGTCAGCAAGGTATTGCTCTGGTGGGACACATGGAGGTTGGAGGCAAAAAGAGACAGCAAGAGTGGGTTCGGGGAGTGTCAGAACCACATGCGATTCTCAGTAACAGCTGGGTTTACTTCAATAAAGTAAGAACTTCACCTAATGGAACAGACTTTTCACCCTGAGTAACTGTTTTGATGTTTACTTTTTTCCTGATATGGAACAGAAGTTGAGATACTGAAAGCTTCTATGAAATAAATCATATAGGAATTAGCTCATTTAAACATTCTTACAGTACCCCCAAAATGTGTGTCTGTTCAGGAATCTGCGAAAGAAAACATTTCTATTTTTCCCATGTACATTTTTCACAGAGATTTGCCTATGAAAAATGTTCATCTTGATTAAACTCTGTATATGCAAAAGCTCTATAATTTTGCCAAGCTTTGCTAATACCTACGTGTTTCTCCAGCAAGTCCAAAATTTGGCCCACCACTCAAACAGTACAATTCCTTATTTGGTTGCTTAAAGTACCACCTCATTTTTTTTCTGTTTCACACGAACAAAGGAAAAGAAAATGCTAAGTAGAAGCTGGAAGCTTCAGCTTTTGTTTTTCTGGACTTTAGTTAAATGGCATTCACCGCTTCAATGCTACCTTTTTTTTTTTTTTTTTTGACATTTCATTTAATAAAAAAAGCAAAACTTCCAAAGTTTCTACCTAAAAAAAGTGACCAGAAAGACTGCAAATGTGGGTTTGGATTCAGTTCTCTGAATCAGGGAACTAGATTACACACATAAGTTTTCTGATGGATGCATAAACCAAATGTTCAGTACACTGGTGTTGGACTATTTCATTCAATTCCATTGTTTGCACACCCTTCCAGTTAAGGTAAATGATTGGGCTGAACACCTAGGAACCATGGAAAAAGGCAGTTGTGCAGACGTACTATGCCTCTGAATGAACCTATGTGTTATTATGCATCATAATTTGCAACAAATAAGCTGTACAAATTTTTAGGTAAGCCCTTGTTTTCACATTCATCTCACCGAAAAAAGCAGTGAGCTGAAAAACACATCTACAGAACAGCAGTTTTTTAGCACATCTCATATTAATAACCATTTCAAGTGATAGCTGTATTGATATCAGAGTCCAGTCAGCGCCACAAGAATAAAAATAGTTGCATGAATTAACTGAATGATTCACAAAAATACACGAAACAATGAAAAGGTTAAACCCATCGTGACTTGTTAGATGCTAGCTATAAAAATTATTCTGTAAAACTGGAGCTCACAAATTACTGACTTGACAGATCATAATAAGTGCTGTCAGGACTATTACAAACCAAGATCTGCTTGGAACTGCCAAACATACACAAAATGCCTATGTCCAAGCAAAAGGAAAAGGAAAAAAATGTTTTCATTGCCATTTTAAACTGTTCTGAAATTACTGAATAATAACTTCAGAAAATTCTGAATTTGTGCAGTGTAGTCCAATGAGATCTTTGCCTCAGGTAGTTGTATTATTACTGTGCTGGTCATATAGATAAGAACAATGCATATTGTTTTTCTCCTTGACTTGTGGCATGTAACCAAGCATATAAGGAATTCAATTAGACTATTCTTAGAAGAAGAAAAGGCACAGATGACATGTTTTGCCATGCCTCATTCTAAAAACTGCAGTGGAATGGTTTATGGCTTCAGAGACCTCTATTTCTGATTGCTGCAAAGGAGCAATCTTTTCTCCCCCAGACCAAAGGGAAGCTTTTTGGGGATCTACAGTACAGGAAAATAAACTACTCCCCAGGATAGATAGCAGTGATTTCTCTGACACCTAATACTAACATCAACAATTCAAATGCATTCAATCACCTCACTTTGATGACAAAACTGATCTGCTAGCCAGAGAAATTAGGAATGGAACAAACCAGTTAGGTTACCCAATCCTTTGCTTCAGGAACAGGACACACTTCCACAAGCCCAGGGCAAGCCATCTACAGCTGTATGAAATCTTAAATAAAGACATCACACTTGTGTAGACTGGTTCCATTGCTCCATCCCCTTCACTTGTGTATAGGAAGCACCTGAAAAATCACACTTTTTTTCCCTCCAGTGAATACTACGTCAATACCAGATTCTCACATTTGTTTTTTTCCCCTGTTCCTTTTACTCATATTACATCACAGCCACAGGAAATTTTCTCACAGAAGGATGAAGACAAGATTGCAGTATTTGGCTTTAAATTTACTTTTCACTATCAGGTCGAAACTACCAATGGCATACACAGAAACACACACATCTCCAGAAACACATCAGTCCTGCCTAGGAGGGAAATAATGTCCTAAAATAGTGTTATTTCCAATAACCAACTAGGGAGTTATGGATGGAGAAAGGCTTACGATCTTCTGGTGATGAAAGACCCTTTCTGTAGTAACTTCAATGCTATCACTGCACTTCTTTCCACACTGTCATAAATCACTGCACTTCTTTCCATATTGTCACTCATCTAGATTTCTAATCAGCCAGCAGACAACTTTCCTACAACTCCATGACTATTTACTTTGTGGTTTGGGGTAGGAGATACATTTAGAATTAAATGCAAGCTATTTGTTTTCCTTTGAAAGGTTAGCGTTGAATTCTGTGCACTCCAGATCATGACAGTCAACAAAAAACCCCTATCAGACTAATGCTGAAATTCCCCTACTGCCTCATACATTATTACACAAAGGATTTGCTTTGGTAAATTTGCTCAGGTCCAGAAAGAAGCCAAATTGGAGATGTCATGCTAGAATGAACATGGTCCAGGGGCACAGACATAGTGTATCCAGACACCCGTTTCATATGTTGGTAATGAGGAGTCTAGAACTGAGGCTAAAGGTATGAAGATGCTATTCCTCCTTCTGAATCTTCTGCTGTAATGTGTAATTAAGAGTGCAGCAAGAGGGTGTGAGGCAATAAAAGCAAAAGTTTCTGTAAAGATCTTCCACTATTTTATCCTACTGGAAGTCAGGCAGAAAGGGGGAGGAAATTCCTGTAAGGGGAAGATTGGTGGGAATGATGTAACCTGTGTTTCTGTGTATGAATTGCTCCAGAGACAGTGGGGTAGATAGAGTCAAAGGGAAACCACTGGGTAGAGGCAAGGCACAGCAGGTGGGAGTAGGCTGGTATTATCGGGGCTGTAAAGGCAGGGGAAGGTAATAAAGATTCAGGGAGATAAAGGTGATGATGGCCTAACTTGGAAATGATTGTGTAAAAGACATCTAGAATAAAATTCTTCCTGATTTTTAGGATAAAGGTTGGAAGCCTAGATGAACCTGTCACCAATACAGAGCAGGTATTTTCTGTAAAATAAGATACACCCAATATTTAAACACCAGACCCTTTTGGAAACCCCCATACACTCTCTTGCATCAAGAACACGTCAAGTCCAAAGACTGTTGAGAACAGTCAGCGACCTCTGGCATTTTCTCTAAATAGACTACCCTTATCACTGGCTTTCCACTGAAAAACTGAGATTTCCCAGTGCTTTCTGAGCACTCCCAAGTCTGCCCAGCAGAAGGAGACGCCCGTACTGTCACTGCCCAACACTGCTACACAGCCAGTTCAGTGAAAGCAATTTTCCCATACAAAACCACTTGTTTTTATTTTCTTCTAACTCCCGCTGCAGACTAGGATTTCCTTGACCTGACCTTCCTTCCCCCCCACCCCCTTTCCATTTTTTTTCTTTCTAGAATTAAGATGTGCTCCCAGGAGCATACTAAATGAACGCAAATGTCACAGCATAAGCCACATGCGGAAACATGCAACTTTCTATTGCAGAGGAGAGACAGGCTGGGGAAAGCCTCATAAGGATGCTATTATAGTGGGAGAAAGAAAAATAGCAGCTCCCCACAGCAGCTGTGAACTGGGCAAAGTGCCCAGGGGCCCAGTGGCAAGGGGCAGCGAGCGCCGGACGGCTGGTTTCCATGGAGGAGTGAGCAAGGGAAGAAGGAGAGACGGCTTGCGGGGCCGGCCGCTGGCACGAGGAGGAGAAATACCTCCTGTTATTTCACCTACCATCAGCACCTGCATCTTCAGGGGGCTTGGTTCAAATTTGCTTACAGCTTCTGCTTCTTTAGTCCCGTCTCCTCTGGGGGAGGACCATGACTCAGAACACATCGTGCTGTGCCTTTTTTGGTGGGTTTCAGTGATTTACAGGAATACAAAATGCTAGGGTTGAGCTTTAAATAAATAAATAAATAAATAAATCCAGCAAAGCAACACGAGCCCAAAGCCGAGTGACCTGTGGCTTTTGGCACCCTGAGCTCTGCATGAAGGCCCTGCAAACTTTTTTTGCACATCATTTATCTTTGCCAAACTAAACATGACCTTAGCAGCGTTGGTGTTGCAACTCACAGCCATTACCTACCAAGCAGATGCTAGTGATGGTTGCTGGAGAGACAGCCTATAGAGAGCAGGGTTCAGCCAATTACCATTAGTTTTTATACAGGTTAAAATAAGAAGCTGCTATCCTTATTCAGTACTGTTCAACATTACTGTATCTGAATCCTGCATCAACATTTAATTTGGGCACATATTTGCTACACATTAGAATATTACTGAATGAAAGTGAAATTAATTCTGAGACCACACAAGGCTCCCTTGCACCATATAAACCATTTGCTCTTGTGAAAGCAGTGTGCACCTGCTTCGTGTCACATTGTCTCTGCTGTAGAATGGGTAGAAAAGTATTTGTTGTATTTTGCTCATGGTAGGGCTACAAGACCCTTCCAACATTTATAGTGCACATCTGAGTTTATTGGATAAAAGGACTTATGTTGGTGCAAAGCACTATTATTAGCTTTGTTCCCATTTCTGAAAGCTGTCATAAGGAAACAGGGGCAAAAATGCTACTTGTTAAGAGCTCCTTGGGAAGGCAGTAAACTATTCCAATAGAAATCTGGGCTAAGTAGCATCCCTTTTAAGAGAAAAGAGATTTGAGGTGAAAGTACAAAGGTCTTAATAACAGCTAAATGGCTTGTTGCCATCTACGTAAACCCAGGCCCTCAGAATTGCTATTTGACACTGGCACCTCCACAATTAGCAGGACAGAATCCAAAGATAGGTAAATATTTCCGAATGAAAACAAAATTCTAGTTTTCTTATTGAGTGTTCACAGCAAACATGGCTCTTGATACAGATTCAGGCCTGCACAGCAACAAGGATGATTGGTGGGGGATCCTTCAGTTGCCATGTACAACGCCAAGGTCCTTCCCTTGCCCAGTGACCAGCCACCCGCCCTCCCTGAAGCGGTTCACTTCATCCGCCTGCAGTACATTGCTCATAAACCTCACAAATCCTAAGTCGGCGGCACCCACCTAAAAAACACAGATGGCAACTAAATGTCTCTCCAAACTGTCTGCTGGCATTACTGACAGAGACGATAACAGCAAGTTTGGATGTGAGCACTTCCTAATAGTTAAAATGTTAAAAATAGAACAGTTGGAGCCGGAGCTACAATCTCTATTAGCCAAGATGCCATACTTCCTGCTGAGTAAAGTTCCGAGGGGAAAACAAGGCAGTGAATTCCCTAATAGCGCCCTGCCCCTGGAGCTCCTGGGTGCTCGGCTGCTGTGTAGGCCCAGGCCCCGGTTGGCGGCCATGGGAGGTCATGGCTGCAGAGAAAATGGCCGCCCAAACCAGGGCAGCTTTGTTTTGCTGCGTGCATGATAGGCTCCCATGACTGTGAAGGAAAAAGGCAGATATTGAAGAGGCCTTGAGAGATGATAAGGGTAGTCCCGCCGCTCTCACGGGTTTTGCTCAGGCAGCAAGGCAAGCCTAACTTAACCAAGTGAGAGAAGAACAGTACAGCTCCCTATGCATGTGGAGAGTCTTCATCTGGGCCTATGTTCACGTACTTGCTCTATCAGCAAAAAGTCCCTAGTTTACACCCATTTTCAGGACTGCTTTCCACTGCTGTAGGGTGCCTATCAAACCAAGGTAACAGAAGGAGGAAACAGGGGGCCAAACCAACCCGTGGTGTTACTGTAACTGAGCTGAGTGTGACTGGGAAACACTTCAGGATCTTCAAAATTTAAGCTTTTCTGCCCCCCCCTCCACAAAGTCAGATAAAACTCAAGGAGAAAGAAACAGATCAAAGGACCGAAAAGAAGTATTTAAGTCTAGATAGAAACATCTGAGAAGTCCCACTGAACACCGGACTCTACTTGAGAAATCCCACTGAACACCAGACTCAAGAACCTGGTAACTGCTCTGTTCGAAAGTCAATATATTCCAAGAGGCAGAAGGCAGTGCCTGAAAAACCATCAATCAGCAGGGACTGCTGCATGTGAGCCTTTCTACATGTATGTCTAGGTCTAGCACACAAGAGGCTTCAATGTGGATCGTTACGGCAATAATACGTCTACCACAGGTAGATATATTCTTAAATTCATTTGGATGACTTCTGTTCGTTATCTCAAATTCTCATTCATAAAAATAGTCCAGTAAAATCTATTTTGAGGTGATTTTGTTAACATGAGCTAGTTTTTAGGGCACTTTATCTAAATAAGTTGGATATCTCACCAAAAGAAAAATAGATAAAAAATTATCATCAACAACCTCCCTCAAAGAACTTCAAAAGAAGCCTTATTTATTCTTGGATTTTTGGAAGACTGCAGCCCACATATTATTTGTCATTTTAAACTTTTTTGTCCATTTGTCATTTTAATCTTTTTTCGTGTCCTGCTTGTGCCTCCAGACCCACTTCTTAAAATAAGGGAAACCACAAACAAGGAATCATCAGTAAAAGAAGGCATCAGGAATATTTCTTCATTTGAAGACTAGAGCTACTTAGACAATCAGTAACACAATAGCAATAGAACATCACACATAGGATGACCTGGAAAAGAATTAATAATCTAAATAATCCGTTTCTAATGGGTTTTATACGCCAGTCAGCAGAGAGCTGCCAATGACAACAGTTTCATGCATATCCTATTTATTATTAATTATGGAAAGTAGTGAAAACAGTAGAAAAATCTGCGTATGGATAAGAGACTTCCTATGGTAGGAAACATCTCCAGAGTGGTGGGTGACACCCAGCAAACATCCACGATATACCAACCTGTGCAGTTAAAATGCCCTCAGCTCCCAATAGACTTTAGGGAGTAGGGAGCACTCAGGTGTTGCCTCAGACTAAACAAACACAGGAGGACCACCAAAAGACACCCTGGCAGGAAAATGGATGTGGCTCCTGGGACTGGTGACATAGGCCACTGTTCCTGCAAACTTCTCATGCCACCAAGAAGCTCCTTCTACTTTCAGCTTCCCTCTGTGTTTAGGCACCACTTGCCACCGCACACGGGTGCTGAGGAGGGAGCACAAATCAATAGCCAAATGCAGCTAAGTGAGGGGCAGGGGGTTGGGAATCTCAACAAACAGCTTGAAAATCAACCCTCCGAGCCCAGCAACCGGAGCAGCCTGCACATTGGAAGCAGCACCAGCAGCTGAAACTCTGGCAAGGAGACTCGTGTGGGAGTTGTTCTCGCGCTCGCTGAAGGGCTGTGGGCAGGTGGGAGGAACCTCGCTCTGCTCGGAGAAGGGAAGGCAACGAGAGGGAACAGGAGCCCCATTGTGATGTGCCGATGGTGGGGAATACAGAGGACGTAAATTAACATACTTTTCCCTCTATGTTCTTCGTGTCTGTTTTAAGAAGCCTGCCAATGGAGGGTGTTACTGGGTCAGACTAATCTTTGGCTCCAAGTACATACAAGTGCATTTTTATTGCCGAGGAATATTATTATGAGGGCATGGTACCTCTTCAGGAAGCAAGCCTGCGAGGGTTGTGGTGCTGCAGCTGTAGCATCCCCCCACACCCCGCCAGTCCCTGGATCATTTACATCCGAACAGGGCAGGCAGCAGCAGAGCCAGGAGCCCTCCATACATTTCTTCCCAGCGCTGCGAGTGCCAGCATTTCTAAGGGGAGACCTGACAACCACCCCCGCCTTAGTCAGAGAGAAAACCTAGGGTCAAACCTCCTCCTGCCACAATTCTCAACCTGCCTGATCAAACTGCCTCTTCTGCACTCCCAACGTGTGTGGTGTCCCCTCCTCCCATTCCCTCAACACCTTCTCCTAAATGGGAAAAGAGCAAAAAGGACTTTCTGCTGTTCACAAGGACGCTGAAGACTGGAGGGGTGAAAGGGATGGATGCCAGCTGGAGCAACGGGATTGCTGCATGTCCCCCATTGCAACGGAGGCTCTGGCTTGAAGGAACGGAAAAGCACCCATGCACTCGCAGACAGCAAGCCCTTCTTGCAGAGCAGCAGAATATGGTGGCGCTGAGGGTCAACTCTGCCAGTGGGCCAAGGCAGAGCCTTTTAATGATGGGCTCCCACAAGCAGCCCTCCCCTACCCAAGCCAGCCTAACATCACCTGTTATCTAAAGCTAGCTGTGTTTGTTGAGCCCTTTTTACTTGCCTCGTCCTCCTTTGGCACTGTGTTTTTCCAGAGGTAACTTCGCTTATCCTCAAGCAAGAGCCACGCTTGAAACATGGCACAGATATAATAACGGTGCCCCTGTAATTCTCTTTCCTGATGTTCTTTTCTCCTTCTTTAAGATCAGAAAAGGCCAGCTGCTGTTCTGAATGACTGTAGCATAAGTAGGTGTGACAAAGATGTGTATTTTTTTCCTTCTAAACATCAGGAAGCCCATTTTCAAGTGTAAAACCCAACATGCAGAGCACACACTGGTTGTACAGAACAAACCTGGCTGCGGCACTAACACATCTGATGCACACGTGGATGCCCTGCCGGGGGAACCCCTGTCCGAAAAGGAGGTTCTCTTTGGTATACAGAGAACATTCCATTCCCAAGGACTGCAAAATGTCTTATCCTACCAAATGAGCTCAACAGAGTGTTCTGCAGATTCTTCCCCTTCATTTTACATTTCCTTGGTGGAGTAAAACAAGTTTTAGGCTCCACCGGACAGAAAACAGAATGCTAGACAGGACAGACAGCTTTCCATTTCAAAGAGGTGATAAACTTGCATATCTAAAGACATTTCTTTCAGACTTACTAAATTCACTCCCTGGAAGGAACAGATGTTAAAATTTCCAGTTTCCATCTTATCAAAAGCAAGAAGGAGGGAAAGCTTTTCCACTCCTGAGATGCTCAAAGATTTGGCCAGCTGAGACCACTTCTTACATTAGACTTCTGAGTACAATGCAAATGTGTCTAAGCACAGCTGAGAGGAAAATCTGTTCTGTGCAAGCACATTTCTCTCCATATTTGTAGCTGTGCCCTACAGAAGCCAAGACGGTAGGTATGCGAGAGGCACAAGAAGAATTGGCTTTGATGATATCACTTGTCCCCTACTCAAATCTCCGTGACTTTATCCATCCCACAGGTACTGCAGCAAGCAACTCCTGTTTTACTGTATGAAGACAATTGATTAAGCAATATTCCCATAATCTTTACTGAAACAATAAACAATAATATTTTCTTTCATTTCCACTAGAAAGGAGTCACACCTCCAAACAAACAAAACGGCACCAAGCCTAAGTCCATCCCGAGAGGCAAAGACTTGGTCTTGGGCTTGTAGCAGGGTTCCCAGACAACCGAGTATCAGAGCTTTAAGGTCCCCTCTTATCTCATAGCTCCACAGGCCTGGAAACAAGGAGGTCAAGGACATCGCAAGAGTGAGATTCCTACCTTTTAAGGGCTGACAGTGCTTACCTCAAGTCACGCAGAGTCAAAAGGTGTTAAAATGACAACAGTTTCACCGTTGGGAATGTTAAGTCATTTCTGTAGCTGTTTTACATCAGTTGTTAGAATTAATCTTTCTTTCCCCATGAGCCCTGGACGTTTGGACTAAAGGTTAATCAGGCAGACTGCCTTTTAGTTGCAGGAATGTATTTTTAAACTTCCTAATTCACCGCAGAAATAAGATTTTTATAATACTCGTGCCCTTCACAGAGTGGTATCAAGATTTTAGAATGACTCCCACGAGTAGCCTGCATAATTAAGCTGTGCCTTCATCCCTCCTGGACAGTGGGGCCATTGCAAGCTCATACAGACCACTTATTTGCTGTACTGTCACTTATCTTTTATACCCACAACCCACAAACAGTAAAGGTAGAATCATGTAGAATATGTGACAAAAGAAGAGATGAAAGGAAAAGGGTAAAGTGAGTTCAGCTACCTTAAGTGCTGATCTGCTTGCTCACCTAGAGCTGCACCACTGCTACGGGGCCCGTTCAGCCACTTGTGTATCATGAGAACAAAAAGCAATAAATATAGATAGTTTTATACCTTGCATGACACAGTAATCATTTCACATGACTCCTTTTCCATGTGCTTAGGAAGTTCAGAAAATAACACATGGAAGAGCAGCTTCCATCCTCATCTGTGCTGGAGTTCCCCCAACCGCTGGGGCAACCTGCACTCTGCTGTGCTGTGACTGGGGCTCTTGTAGTTGCAGAAGGGTGATCTGAAAAGGTCCCTAAAGGGGATAATTACACTTTAAAGGTGATTAAAAGTACAGATAAACCTCAGTTAGGCAAACAGGTGAAACACAGACAACCTTGTCTACACCCAGTACTGGTACGTCTGTGCTGCTTACCCAGCTCCTACCTCGCTCATGCCCAGACACCATGCACTAGTCTCAAGTGCAAGGTATTTCTCTCTTGGCCCCTTCAGCTCCCATTTCCGTGAGGTAGCATCAGCTGTGAAATTGTTTCCCCATTCATGCATGGGGCAGAGCCTAACCCCTTTCAGCACCATTTAGTTCTGCACAAGAGCAGTCCTTAGATCAGTCCCATGGGACACTCCTTTTGACCTCCTCCCTCATAATTACCAGGGCTCCATAATCAACTTAACAATGGTCATACATCATTATTTGTGGCCATCATTTACCCCCCTTGGGCCCATCAATAGCAAATCCCTATCCTTAGGAAAGCTGGTGGCATTACCTTGGGCACAGAAGGAAGTTTGGGAAACTCAGAAAAAAAAGCCTCCATCGAGACTGTGCCACCAAGCCACACTGCTCATTGCAGCAGACAAATTACCTCCTGATTAATTCTGTCCCAACAAATGTCTGCAAGGGCTGCCAGGCAGCAGCAACATTTGTTTAATCAGAGCCTCTGGAAAATTAAATACTTTTGGTGCCTGTGATAGATATCACCTTCCTCCCCCTCTCTCACTCTGTTCCCCAACCATGGTGCCAGAGCCACTCTCCTCCTCTGCAGCACAGTGAAGAATGGAATACAGATGAACAATTCAGAGCCGATAAATCAATCTTGGTTTACTTATTCTTGCTTCCTTCTCAGCTTTCCTCCCACTGCTGTCCCCTGCCACACAAATACACATACATATAAGTACTGCCTTAGCTAGGTCAGCATGATTTTTTTTTCTCCTTTTGTCCCACAGTACATAACAAATTAACCTCATCAATATCAAGACTCCCACCATGCCTTCCACACTCTGGCTGCTACTACATCATCTCGGTTCATACTGGCCTCTTGGGAACCGAACTCCCACTCGGACGCAAAGGCTAGTTATGAATTTTATAGTATCCTCTTGCGCCCTTCTGAATAGATTTTTCTTTCTAAAACATGATGTTCAGATAAGACTAATCAAGGAGGAGGTCCTCGGGGAACAGCTAATTAAAAGGCTTTTCCCCATACTTTTTGGCAAGAGATCTGGGGAGCGTGACAACTGGCTAATTTGGTTTGCAGAATACTCCCTGCAAGGCTCTGCTACACAAAACTATCACAGTGAGTGGTTATGAATTCTGCTTGACTTCTAGCTGAAATATAAGTAATTATTTGCTGTTAGAAGAGAAACAGTCTTTTGCTCTTCACTGGCTGTTCAGAAAGTATTAGCAAAAAGAAGTAGTGTTCTCAATCCTTCCTGTAACAGAAAGAACCTGGGTCTGGGCAGAGAGGATCACAGCACACACACAGCTCAGAAATGAAAGGGGTTCGGTGCTTTTTTACTCTTTGGAGTGAGGAAGATGAGGTTGATCAGGATTCACAACTTGCTAAATAGCTGTTCACAGCCGATGATGGGAATAGAGATGCTTGTTTCTGTCAATACAGAACCCATCCTGTGGGCTTTTACAGTGGTCATCTGTCAGTTTGCTGTGCTTCTGTCTTTGCTTCTTCTTTTTTCTTTTTTTTTTTAAAAAAAGAAGTACTAAATTGCTATTAGCTTTCACACAACTATCATTTACATGAAAATGGGGTATTTTTCAAACACGTCCAGAGCACTCTAATTCAAAAAAGGTTTTACAGCCATTTTTACTGCGAGAAAGCTGTTAAAGAGTTCCTCAGGAAGGAAACAAATGCACTGATCAGTTCTTTCTGTACAGCCTCAAATGTTTCAGAGCAGTGAAATAAATTATGCTATTTCAGGCATGTCGTGTTGTATTATTTTTGGTAGTTCCCAGCAGTTTGGTAAAAGAGGAAACACAAACCACCACCGTGAAAGGTTCTGTTACGCTTTCTATAACCAGTAGCACACATGGATTTTTGCCCAGCGATGACAGTATTTATCATCTCAGGTGTTTGGTAGACATGCTTATTTTATTGCAGTCACTGGAAATATCTGCAATAGCAAACCAGTTCCATTCAAATAAGAGCTGGAACTTGGGAATGTGGCTTTGTAAATGTGACAGGGAGCTCAGAAGTCTCTGTATTTTAAAGGTCATATTAACAAACATATCAGCAGGCACCGGTAGGGATACTTAGCTCTGGTTGATTCCCTTGCTTTCATGCTCTGAAATCTCTCCTGAGTAGAGCAGACTTGCTACTGAGCTGGAAGCTCCAAAATCTGATGCTCACTAGCTATTATACACATTATATACAACGAGAATTGTGCAGTGCTCTCAACCCTAAGCAGAGAAACAGGAGTAAAAAGTAAAGGAAAATCACATTAGTAAACAAGTGCCCACAGCACAGACAGATATTCACTGGGTAAGGTGGTGCAATCTTAAAGCATGTTTTAGAGCAGGACTGCCCTAATTGCCAATGTTTTCTGCTGCAACTGCTGTCTAACATCTGGCAGAACTCTCTTTTGGGGTAAATCAGCTTAGCTCCATCGAGTACAATTAATGGCATTAATTTCTTCCAACAAAGTTGTGGCCAGCTTATATCTGGATGAGCTAAAAGCTGTACACGATCTACTTTGCAAAGGTTTTGTTACGTTATAAGCAGCCACGCTGAGGGAAAACCCTACGGATTAGGCCTCAGAACTATGTTTTATCTTTATGTTTTTAACAGGAATGCCATGTCAAATATAGCTGAAGAGTTCTATTTTTCTTGTCCTCGTCTGAACTGAGATTGTTCCCAACAGATGAATGAAGTGAGCATCTCCTTTTGCAGTTACTATTATTGTCCAGCTATGGGCAATATTGCAGAGTGCTGTGGCCAAAGGACAATTGCCCACCTCTATTACAGGACAGTGTCCACATTTTACTCTCTAGCTTGAGCAAAACAGAGTGCAATGCCTACTAAACTTTTTTTTACTTAATTTTCTTTTTTTTTAATGTATTATAACAACTGCAATAACCTCATTTAACTTTCTTCAGTCTTAGAAATTTGACACGCAAGATTCAGAGCCTTTCCGTTCAGATGGGACCATTGGATCAGCTGAATTCCTCCCCAGCAAAGGTCAGTATATTCTGCAGTTACACTTGCACTGCTCTCAGTGAGTTACCGATCTCTAAACCATCTCAGACTAGCGTCTGGCTAAGACTGGCAGACACTGAGAGGTAGGGAATCCATCTTGCATGGTGACTAATTTATCAGTCTTTATACCTCCATTCATTTGGTTTTAGAAATAACCCTTAACAACCTATAATGGGCCTTCAGCAACTGTAATCGACATAAGCAAATTGGCAAAAATGCATGAGAACTGGGGAAGTTAGAACAAAATAGAACAAACCTCACATTCTCGCTAAAGGACTGGAGCAGAGTTCTAATGCTCCTAACCAAAATTCCCTCTTTCTCTGTTTAAGATCCATCTCTCATCCATATAAATCTACATAGGGACTCATATATCCTCCACTAGACAAGGTCAAGGCAACAGCTATTCTATCTTACAGCTGGCTCCACGTCCTAAGTTGTACATGAGGCAATCTCTGAAGAATTCCCTCCTCCCTAGTCATAGCTGCCTGCAAGAAGAACAGAGTTCATCTTCTATGAGAAAAGGAGCATCATTTTGCGGCTACATACCTGCAACAGGCCTTACTTATAATATCACTTTCCTTACCATATATGCAATAGTATAACTAACCTGAAATCATCTTGAAAGTGATTATTGGGCAGAGGTTTTTTTAAAAAAGACAATTAATTCCAGGCTGTACTGTTGACTACTGAAACTCATTTATTTTTATTCTGAATGCAAGAAATGCATCCAGATAAAGATATTTGCCTACAGTACAAATTATAGTAACGATCATCAGAAAGGAGTTAATGCATACCTAGACACATGCAGTTAGAATATACAGGCCCCAATTTAGATGCTTTTAAGTCTTAGCCATAGGTGGGAGTGCATTCATGCTGAAAGTGTGGTATTACTGTGGGAACATATTCAAGATACAGATGCTGCCTTAGGCAGCCTTCCTTCCCACGCAATTCCTTCTTTGCCAACACTTGGATCAATCTGCATGGATGTAAGGTGCTGAGATAGAGTAATGCAGGCTCACACATGCTTCTTATGTCTGCTCCAAGCTTGCCCAGCAACATTCTTCTCCCTAGTCTTTGCCACCAAAGTGGCAACGTTCGTTTTCTCAGGTTAGTTGCTGGGGTTTTGGAGGATTGTAAAACGAAGTTCAAGATCCAATACTGAGCTACCTGCAATTTTTCTCTACCTGTCTGCAAATGCATTAAGTGGTGGTGTGAGCCAAGTCAGAGAATGTTAATAACATGACTGGCAGAGGACATTTGAAACTGCATATGGAAGAATGGAGGTCCTGAGCTTGATGGCATAATGATGTGCTTGGACTGTGGTGCTCTCTTTAGACAGAGCTTGAACGAATGCTGATTTCCTTCCCTGACAACTAACAAGACAACAAAACAACAAAGGCTCTTGCCAATTCCTAGCATTTGTCAAATGCTTAAAATGCCCAGAAACAAAACCAGTGCATATGTATCTGGACGTCATACCTACATTCGGGAATACAATCTGCCACACTAAAATATGCTATCTCTGCATCTACCCTTGTCATACGTACTCTCTGTCTTTTTTTCTCTTCTTTCTATTATTACTTTTGCAACATGATCTTCACTCTTCAGACATCAAACCTATCGTCTATAACCTCACCCCTTCTTCCTCTTTGAGCTTTCCAAGACTGTTTCTGGAGTTGATGGAATCCAAAAAAGAACGCCATGCTGTGCTGCCAGGTAACTCACTCCTTGACGTTGTCACTGCTGTTTTGTACCTAACAGCTCAAAGTCTATTCCACAAGCTTCCCAGGAAAATGAGTGCACGACTTCTCTTCCTGCCCCACCACTCCACAACCCTGTTTCTACCATCTAGACTGCACACATGAGAATGAGAGAACCCTCCCAGCCATCACCTTGTTGTTCATGCAGTGGTATGATGCCCTGTGTGCTGATCACCATGTAGGCGAGCAAGGTACTTCCACGCTGCAAAGGCTCGTAGTTTAGAAAAGGTAAACAATAAAGTGGAACATGCTTATGAGGAAAGAGAACTCACAAGGCTCTACAGCAGCTCCATGCAAGTTGGACTGGACTGCCGCTAAGGCACAGTCCTTGGTCCTGACCTCGTGACTATTATGCCTCTCCTTCTACACATGGGATACTACAGAAGCTGCTGTTTCTCACAGCGTAAATGGAACCCAGCAAATGCTCAACCATTCAGAAGACTGAATTCCGTGGTGTCCTTCTAGTTCTGACCATAACCTCATTACAAATATTAAAGAGAACAGGCTTCAGTTTATGAAAATATGGAAACTACATAATATCAGCTATCACAAATGTACATATTTGGGCAAGCAGGTGAGGAGAGCCCTTGAACCGCTGTTCTCACCCACACTCAGTGTAGCACACACTGCCACTCATCATCAGTCACTAGAGTACAGCTTTGCATCCAGTGAATCACCTCTCAAATAGTCACCTTCCCAAATTACTATGAAGGATTAAAATTCAGGATGAAGGGAAGATGAGACACAAAGAAATCTTTTTTTATTTATTTATCTTCTTGATGAATTCTTGCTTACTATACTTGCATTACTTTCAGTTTCACAAGGGAAGATCCCTCCTGTCACACTCCAGAAACCAACCACGCATCACTATGCTTCTTGCTACTCTTGAAGACTTTGTTGATCAAGCTTACAAATGACATGGATTGCATATGATGGCTTTCTATGGTGCTCCCAGTTCTAGGATCCCTGGGAACAGCTGTTTGACTCCTCTCCAGAGAGCACGAATGGAAAGCAAGTGCTGGTTCCGGAGCTGATAGCTGTATTTCTCTCTTAGTGACTAGGGTACAAGCGGCTTGAAAACTCTCACCTTTCTTCACAGACAATGATTCTTTTATTCAAAGTCCTTTACATAGCCTGGTACCCAATCTAGTGCTCCACACTGCCCGTCTCTTTTGGCCTATGAAGCAGATTAGCAAACACTCCTTATTTGCCAATTTGAGGCATTCTGCCCTGCAGCTGTCTGGTCTCTAAGCCACACTTACTGGCTTTGCGTCATTCCCCGCAACTGCATAGCCTACACTCAAAAATATGAACACATTTGTAAGCTGTTCACTTACAAAACCAGATCAACAGAACTTCGCAGGAACTAAACCTTTGTCCCTAAAAGCATCATCATTACAATTCACCCTATTACTACATGAACTATAACCAAGACCGGCCTGCTGGGAAATGGAGTAGTTTTCGCATCTGGGTTACTTGAGATGCTGGTCTACTTCAAATGTCACTGAACACAGACTTAACATGTCACGCTGGAGGGCAGCCTTCACATTTCGGTAAAAGACCTTCTGCTTCCTTTTTCTCCTCCCAATGAGTACTGCCAAAACCTGAAATGGGAGTAGAGGACAATGCTCCTCCTGGATCCAGCTGGCATAAAGAGCTGTCATAGAATGTAGGGAACGTGTAACCTAGAACAAGCAACTAAAGTCCATAATGAAAAAAAGGGCAAGTTTTACAAAATTCTGGTTGTAGTGAGACTATCCAGATAATTAAAGGAGTTTATTTGAATGGATTGGTGCCCAAGTGCTTTTGGCACATAAGCAGTCTGTGAGGAGAATAACTGGGAGGATGTAAACGAAAACAGGATAAAGCAACATTTCAGCTAAATATTAGAAAAATAAGGTCAGGCTGTGAAATCACCTTCCAACACAACTGGAAGAAATAGCCTAGGCCTTTTAAATATTAGTTGGACAAATCACATGGTAAGTTCCATGCTCACTGAGGACTGGACAACATGACCCAAGAAGCATTTTGTCATCCACAGCACACATAATTCTATCCTGATTACAGATGTACAACATATTAAGCTTAAGTAAAAATGTAATTCATTATATTCCACCTTGGGTGCATCGCTTATTTAATGGGATGTCTCCTAGGAAAGCAATTCGGTAGTGCAGCCAGTAACATTGTCTGCTGTTTAAATGGGACAGAATTAGCATAAATTCAACTTAATAGGGACACATTTAGCTAAGACCAAGTAATTGTGCTACATCACAGCAAAATTCTACAGTCCTGATGTTTTATAACCACTAAATGAGACTATAGGAAAAGTGCATATATGAAATACCTGGACAATAGAATGGGTGGGTTTAAGTACAGTGGTGCATTTTTCATTGCTATCATACTCTGTTGCTATTTGAGGCCTTTTTAAATCTTGTTTTTCAATGGCCTGTTCACTTAGTTGGTATGGGTACTTACCAGAACAAGGAACTTTCCAAGTACTTGTACGTATTGTTCCACTACTATATGGAAAACCACGTCTTGTTATCACCTTAGACTGGAAAAGAGGTAGTGGATGGCTGCTGCACTTCAGTGATCTCCCAGAAGCATTTAGGTTCTGACACAACTGCTTCTAGTAATCCTCACTAAATTATGGAAAATGACATTATCACTTTTTCCAGATTTTCCTGTTCCTCAGCCAGATGAAAGAACCATCCAAAAATTAATCTGTCAGCCTACAGATCTGGACAAATGCTACTATTTTCTGTAGGTAAAAGAAGAGGTCCAGGCCTCGTTAAAGGGTATGAGCAATCCGTTAAGAATAGATGATCTAGAACCCACAGAAGCATGTTACTGCAAGAATGACTCAGGCAGTAATCATCATAACATACTTATAAATAGCACAGAAAAGCATTAATTCTAGATGACTTCTCACCTCATAAAGTCACCATATAGAGCAAGCCATGTGCCAAGGAGTCTGTGTAGTCTGTTACCTGCCTCCTATGCCAATTCTTGATGGAAAAGTTCATCAAGCTCTAAGTAATTATAGGCAAGTTTTCTTCTAATCTTAGATGTGGACAGATAAATCTCTGCAGCCTGGCAGTGACAGATTCCCTACAGTTAACTTTCAGTTGTCAGCATGTCGGTTGTTAATCTCATTTTTGTACCTTTTCTTCTTCCTCAAGACTGTGACAAGCAGCAAGTCACTATGAATGACTACAGGAGACACAATCTATGATATCTCTTGAGTTTACTATTGAATAAACCCGTATTTGTCCTCCAGGGTAATCACAGGAGCAGTAGTAATAGTGCTCCAGAGATGATCTTGTTGATGATAATGCCAGGTGAGTCTGGATACTAGGTGTGCTAAGGACAGCATAAGCAAATACTCTTGTTGCCAAGAGTACATATCTCTACAGAGAAAATACACAAAATACATCATTCATCTTTTCTGCTGAACAATCCAGGAGACACTGTTAAAAGGGGTTAGGTTTCAAGAGTTTATTGGGACTCACAGAACCTGCCTGTGCCTTCCCGCTGCCACCGTGGGAGGACTGGGAGCACCTGCAGAACCTGCATCACACCTGCCAGCCCTGCGCAGAGGTTGTGGATTGCCTATGGAGCTGGACATGACGCCGGACACCAAAGTTTACGCACCTGATTAGCTCCCACAATGACTCCAACAGTACTCAGGGGGTCTAGAAAAGAGAAATCCTCTGCAATAAAAGTGGCTTCCACAGAAGCCTACCAGCCCTTTGAACGCCCAGAACCAAAGCAGAGTGCGGCACATGACACAGTACTACAAATTTCCTCATCTTATAGAAGTGTAATACAAAAACTCTCACTTGAAAGCAACCCTACAAAAAAGAATCCCACTGCACATGAGGTACCCTGCAAAAATACAAACATCTTCACAACAATCTTGGGATCATATCCCAAGAGTTGTCTTATTCTGGGATGTCTTACCTACCAGATACTATAGTATTTCAAGCACCTCCTTGCTCTAGGTGACCGAAAAGAAATTTCATCATCCACCTTAGTTACCCATAGACTAAATGGTTGGCTACCCTATTTCTGAAGAAGAAGAGGTATAATGAGTAGGTTAAGTAAGTGAGGGGGAAGGTATCCAGATATAAAGGGGATCTGTTGCAGTAATTTAACACCCTCCCACATGGGACAAGAATTTGTAGTATCAGTGTATGCCATCTAAAAGTTCAGAGTAGAAACTGGAACCATTTAACTGAATCAGTAGAAAATCACAGCGACTATATAATTAATTTGGCACAAGTGTGTACAGGCTCCATCCCAACCCAGTTTTCACTGGCTTTAATGAGCTTTTGTTAAGTACTGAACTCTGTATTCACCTGTTTCTTTCCATGCATGAAAATTATGATAACTCACAACGCACAGAAATAGGTCAGAGGCAACAGTTGTCAAGTGCCAAAGACCCTGCTCCCCAGTCTATTTTAGGAATCTACATAAAAAATAGGGCTCAGTTTACCAGAAATGCAGAGCAGCTAATTGACCACCTTTAGGCCTCCCTAGTTCCACCAAATCATTTTAATTCAAATGCCTGAGCCCACATTTAAAAACCTACCTTTATTTAAGCGTATAAACCTAGGAAACACTGAATTTTGCTTTAGCGTTACAAACTACCCTCCAAGTCTACATTTTTACCACTTAGCTTCTGACAGGTTTCCATCTGCTGAGTTTCTATTATCACTTCAACATTTTATTTTTCGTAATTATTTTCCAAAGCAAGGCGATCAATCTTTAACAGTATATTTGTATAAATATTCAATCAGCTCATGATGCTTGAGATTATGCGGCTTAGGACATAATTTCTGGTAAGCATTTAATTCTTTCAGATCTCATTAAATTTTAATCAAAGACTATGGCTAAAAAATCAGGGGTTTATCCAGATCTGGTAAAAACATTCTGAAAATGGCTGCCTTTAAAATTTTAATAATGAAATACAATTACTTTGTAAGGAGGAAGCAAAGTGTGTGTGTGCATGTCTGTATGTGTGGTCTTATTTGTGTGAGGGAATATTTAAACCCCCTGCCACGAGGACCCTGAACACATTATTTACTTCTCCCTCAAAGAAAATCACATATCCTGGTAAATAGGAAGTTAGTCACTCCAGAGAGGAACAAGAGGAACCATACTGTGAAGCATATTTAAAATAAAACAAAAATGCTGTCAACTATTTCTATTATAAACCTGTTTCCATTATAGTACTGCAGCAGCTTGGGCAAAAGTAATTTAAATGGGTGAAGCAGAACTGGAAACAGTACTTGGAATTACTATTTGAAATCAAATAATTTAACCTGCCTACTGGCTTTATCCCTGACTCTGTTATTTAAACTTCGAATAAACCCACAAAACTTTATTTTTGCTTTCAAAAATATTGTGAAGAGTTTCCTCCATCCAAGCCTCCCTTAAGCTTCAAGCAATTACGAACAACAGAGAAGTAAGGAATATCTTTGTGAAAACCCCACACTCCTTTGCCTTGAGATTCCAAGCGTGGCAAGTTCAAGCAAGAAAACTAACAGAGAACAGCGATTTCTCCATTTCCAGTTAGTTCTTCAAAAAGCAGCAGTATTAAAAAATTGGGGGGGGGGGCAGGGCTGGGGAGGAGCATCTCTGCCATTCACCAGCTGCTAACTGCAGCAGGAAGAAATGAAGATTAAAGCTGGGCACCATTCACCTGGCTTCTCAAAGAAGCCAGCAGACAAGGATCAGCTGAATTGGCTCAGCTCCTGATTTATTAAAGTTTCACCCATCTGAAATGCTGGTCCTGGTAGTTCAAGCCCTCTAGAAGCTAGGACTTCGTTTCTGAAAGACCAATCTGAAAGACCTTCCCCCGCCTCAGGAAGAGTATGATCAAGAGAGAAAACTGCGGCCAGAGAACACGGCTGGCAGTCATCCATCCGGAGAGGTTACTGAACACAGCAGGTTTTTCAGGATGTCCTAAAATTTCCTGCGTTGGCACCTCAATGCCTCGACAAAGGCTGTACTAGAAACAAAGGAGAAAAGAAAAGCTGAATGAAATGTCTGATCACCTGTTAACCTCTCCATGCTGCAGCGCAGGAAAAAGTCTTTGTGACTTATACATGGCTATATAATTTTCAGTTCAAGGAGTTTTGCAAACATTATACTGAGAACTGAAAGAAAAAATCTGAGCTGCATATTTTCCTGTGAACAAAGGGACAAAAGTTTTCTGACACCTGGGTGATAACTTACATTGGTTTCCAGTTATGCTAAAATTCCTATTAGCCGCCTCTCACCTGAAATTTTTATTAACTAACCTTTCCTGAGGCCCCATATTGCTGTCCAAACATGTATTTCCCACTGCCTTTCCTAATGTTCTCAGTCTTTAACTGAAGCCACTTTCCTCTTGTAGAGTATAAGCCTCCCTGCAAGCCTTCAAATACCACACAAACGACCCAGGATTAAAAATAAGTAGAGCTGCTGAACGTACCTATCAAATCCAGGACATGCAAATTCAAACAAACCCAAACTTAAGCAGATGAACAAATGCACACCAATCTGTGTGAAACACTCACCGGGTTGTTCAGATGGTGCCTTTACACTATGGAATATTGCCCTCTGGACTTCACACAGAAAAAAAGTAATGGTATTAAAAATTCAAAGGAAAGCTAGGTTTGGTTTTGCCAGCTTATGAATTTGTTGAAAAAGTGACCTTTTAGCTCAGTTTCCCAGAGGTGTGAACGTTTTTTTCATGCTGTTGATAGATGTGCCAATTTAGAGTAAGTTATACACAGTAGGTGTTTCTAGAAATATTAAAACCTCCGAGCTTGTTTGGACAGCCAGTTGAGAACAGATTGCTAAAGGACAAAGGGACACTGCTATTTCCTCCTCTAGGAAGGCTCTCTCTTTAAATTTTTGTTTTTTTTAATTCTGCATCACTACTGACACTGGACTTTCAAAGAAATAATGGAATTACAGTATCATTTTGGTTTCAATGCTAAATATCTTCAATAATTGACTTCTTCCACGTTGTGCTTACAGTGCCTAGACCTACCATGTAACAAACTACTTAAAAATAATCAGAAGTAAGTAATTTATTTTAGTTTAGGTAACTTTTCTCCAAAATCTGTTTACCAAGGGGGACAATGTGTAGGTTTGACAGTGCGGCTTATATTCTCCTATTGAACCAGGTAAAGGTTCAAATATCCATTGGTATTAATAGAGGCTGCATACGCACACCTCCCTCAACACACCAACACAGCACAACTCTCAGGGAAAGAAAACCCATCACGAAGGAGCACAGTGCCTGTGTTTTTGTACGTATTTCTTGGAGGTCAGTGTCTTCAGAACACTGATGGGCTGAAGACTCGTGTACACAGACTTTGCCTGACTCTCTGGAGCATCCAGAGAAAGTCAGCTTCTGAGGATGATTTGGTACCTCAGCTCGAATTTGATAAACAAACCTTTTGAAACAGATACAGACTGTAGGATGCAACTTCTATTTGCATAATCTTGTCCATAAGCATCTCTTACATAAAAAACACCAAAGACTTAAAACCAGGCTCCAGATATGGCCTTTATGTACTTTCCAAATAACTTCATGTATCAGACGTTGCGCCTAAATCTTTTCTTTAGTGTTTTTTTCTTTCGGATTTTATTAGGATTCAACTGAAGATTCCTATCTCAGTATTTCCCTTACGTATAAAAAAAAAGACCAAAAATGATGTTGAAAAGAAGTCAACCCACACCAATGTTTCTGTCATTCATTATCTAGATATAGGGCAAGAGCACATTACACACCAGAAATGTAGGTCAAAGACTCATCACCGCACATGCTAACAAAATAAACCATAATGATGTTCCATTTACATCGTTTAATCTTCTTTCTTTCAAAAAAGCAAATAAGGGACAAGAGTCAGGCCGAGATTTAAATCTGCACAATTAAGTAACTTATTATGCAGCATTCTGGAAGGATGGTGTACTTAGGGAAGGGATTAAATGTTAAATAATGGGACTCGGCAATACCCGAAGTGGGTGTTGTTCATCTTGGAGTGAAGAAAAGGATGTGATTTCTCCCTGCTGATCATATGTAGGAGACTGCACTTTGTAAAACAATCTGGTGAAGAAATGTGAGGCCCAACAAAAAAAAGAGCTTTGTCCAAACACTGCAAGTAATGAACATATAGTAAATATTATCTGCATATTGAAAAGTACATATGAAAAAATGTTTCTATAATTAAATTTTAAAGAGGCGGTGGAACATGCTTCTTTATCCTCTTATCCTAATTTGTGACTGAGCAAGTGGGTATCAAAAGTAAAAATAGGCATTTTTCAGCTCCAACCAGGCGAAAGCTCATCTCTCAGTTCTGCTATTACAGTGCCCATGGCAACATATTTACCGATACCCAGGCAGATTAGTGATTAACCCAGGAAAACATGAGCTTACTGTAATGCGTGACATGTTTTGACAGAGAGATCTGAAAACTCATTGTCCCAAGAAAATGTGACAGGATGTACAGGTCTGTTGCTAATGTATGTAAACACATGTACACTACTACACATACATGTAGACTCAGTACATGCTGCAATTTAAACCCTCATTCATGCAATACGCTTGCTTGTATTATCAATGGATAATATTTGGGGTTTTTTTAATTGGCAATTTAGACATTCTTTTTAATTGTCAGAGTTGGACTTAAAATTAATCACAATGAAAATTACCCACTTTTTTCTCTTTTAGTTATTCTGATCTCACAATCATAAACTTTAGTGACTTAAAAAAGGAACATAATGCTGAGAAAAACAATGACAATTTAAAATCTAATAACCATTCTGCACTAGCGTAGGCACATATATTGCAGACAGGCTTTTAAGATTCTTTAGGGAACTACATCCAGTGTAGAGGATCACTTTCTACCTTTTAATTTTCTTTAAAGCTCTTGCCCAACATTTCTGAGGCTCCTATCAACCTTACTGTTGGAATTCCAAATGACCTCTGATATAGCTATTGCAGTAACACTGCATCCAACGCTACTGGCTCAATATTGTTGACTAACTAGAAAACACAAACGCATCTCCAACAACAACAACAACAATAAAAAAAAAAGAAGGAAAAAAAGACCTCAGGGAAGTCTGCAATTATTCATGAATATCCTAAGACAGGTGGGAGGCTAGCCCATGTAAACAGTCCACATCATGAACCACAGAGTTATTAGAATTAATACCAGCTGAAGTTTTGACTGGCTGCTGGGAATACTTTGATGTTGCTTTCTTTGAACACATAACTCTTCCCTCTCTTCCCCCAGGTCAGGTTTAAGAAAAAAAGACTGCAATAACGGTACAATGAAAATGTCATGAACTGTACTTCAAATGGGAGAGCAAGGAAACGGTAGCTGACAGGTCACTAAAGTACAAGGTCACTAGTAAGAAGGCAGTGACAACTGACATCACGTATTGTACTCCTACAGAATGCCCCTTCTTCCCCCTCCTCCTTCTCTGAGCAGCCACAAATTGGTATTTTATTCCGGTGTTGAATCTGTGACATGAGAAATGAGATTTCAAAATAGAGAGTGAACTCTGATTTCAGGGACAGCTTGAGATCAAGTATTTATATTAAACCGACATATTTATATAACATGACAGAGAAAAATCTAACAAAACGCTTGAAATGTATTCAGCATTGAAACCTTCAGCACATCATATTCACATCAGTTTGTACTTTGCATACCTCATTACATGCATCTAGCTGTGAAAGATGAAGAACGCAGCATCTAAACTCATAAAGCTCTGGAAAAGCCGACAGGGATGGCAGTAGGACACTGCTACCTTAGTGTCAGTACGAGTTGTGTGGGGCTCAGCTACAACCACGATGGGCAACAGCACACACCCACACCCACACCCCCCTACACCCAAAGCAAGCTTATTGACCTGTCCTTGTATCTGTGAATTTATTGACCTACGACTCAGAAGCCAAGATTCTTTCTGCTTGTTGTTTCAGCACATCAAGACAAAAGTTTAGTATGGGAAAATAACAGCCTTAGATAGAACAGTGTAACTGCTTCTACAAGATACACACGAGATTCCTTATTCAATACTTGAAAATGCTTTAAAAAAAATGAAGGCAATAGATATGCAGCCTTTCCAGAAATAGCTGGCATCTAGCTCGTTCAGCCCAGCAACATTCTGCCGCTCAAACAGAAATCTTCTCTTGACAACATCTTACACCCTACTGCTTATTAATTATCTATAGTGATTAATTTGAATAATAGTTAAAGTAAGGCCAATTATCTTAAAAAATTTCTAAGGTATTTGTACGGTCCTTATCAAAGGCTTGTTTTTTCATGTTCTTCTCCCATAAAAGATTCTTGGGAAAAATCCTTTCTCATTTGGCAATCTCTCATTTTTTCCAAAATTGAGACAGGATCGCATCAAGTTTGAATTTTATGTAAGCACATAACTCTTGATTTATACTTTTCGTTGACTGAATTGTCTTTTCCCCCAACCATTTAAAACCCAGGCAGAAACAGAACAAATGAACTGATCCAGGCCTCCATCCAGGCGAGCACTTAAAGGTGCCATTAACCGCAAGCACCAGGAGGAACTCTGCTGAAAACCACTGGCCAGCATTCCTGAAAGGCGCACCCTGCGTTCAGGAGAACGGAAATCCAGCTCGCACCACCTCAAATTAAAAGTCCACAAAACAAACAAATAAATTAAAAAAAAAAACCACCCCCAGAACCAAAACCCCCACAACATAGCCACCTATTTCAACTGGTCCAGATCTCTACTTCTTATTTTTTTGCCACATTGGTTATGCAAGCTAACTGTAAAAATAAACAAAAAAACCAACCCAAACCAACAAACGCAAACCCAAACAAATGAAACAAAAAGGCCAAAAGCCACCACACAAGACAAAATGACAACCAAAAGCTGCACTAGGTAATTGTGGACAAAGCCCCCAGTGCAGACGTAGCTCTAACGGTGACAGAGGAACTTTTGTTGTCTGGGTTGATTGTGTAACTACACAGAAATTACACCGAAAACCAGCAGAAAAATGCCTTCCAATGGCATACGCTGGATCTGCCCCAGGAGATACACAGTTCTGCTACTGATGAGCCCTTGGAGTGAACCTGCACCACAGGCAAACATTTTTACAGAACTGAGATTATGAAGTCTATCTAAGATATTCCTTTAAAAAGCAATTCCAGATATTATGCCTGTAAATCATCATTTTTGTTAATGAGACAGCGGTTGCACTGGCTGACTCTACTGTCTGAAAATCGTAATCCTGATATTTAGACTGCCCTCAAATGGGTCATACAAGCCAAAAACCTAATCACGACAATTTTAAGCGTTTGCCTATTTGGCCGGCATTTATTTGTAAGTCACCTCCAGCTGCTAGGGATTTTTGGCAGAACCTCCATTTGCAAGTAAGGCCTCCCAAAAGATAGCACCAGGTTCTACTCCTCAACTCTAACCTCCGTCTGTTACTCCCCGTGACGTACAAACTCTTTGTTGTTTCCTCGTAAGCTTTCCTTGCCCTTCAAGCCCCCCATGGTCTCCCGGACCACTATAAACCACTCCTGTGAGCACTATTAAATTAGCGGATGCAGACTGAGCAAGAAAGACAGGTTCTTGCTGACTTTTGGTGTGGGGAATACATCTATACAGCATTTGCTATAGTTACTCTCTGCGCTTGTTCATTTATTTTTCATTGTTTTGGCAGGTTTTTCTTTCAAATTATTTCTTTTGGGCTTTTAATCTTCATCTCTACTTGCCAAAGAAAAATGGTGAACAAGGCACGCAGCTCTCAGCAGGAGCAGAAGCAACACTCGGAACGAGAAGAACAGCAAAGCTGACAGCTGTGCTTTTCTGCACTGAGCACAGTGGGTAAATCAATACCCCGGCAGCCCTGCTGCCATCTGTGGAGTTTCTGGAGCAGACGTGTTATTTATAGAAACTTGTTTGCACAAAGCCAATATTTACCTGTCGGTGCTGTCAAAATTTGCAATCCATCTTTGCTGTTACCCTGCTGGTTTTCATGTCAATAGTGGAATTTTCCAAAAGAAAATACTGTAATGTTTTTCTCCCCCTAAACGTTTCCTTCCTGCAAGGGTCGCTTACGTTAATTGTTGCAGCAGGAATGCATCTGGTTTCCACGGGGCCTTGGGGATCCTCCAGAACGCCGGAAAGCTAAAGGCATGTCAAACCTAAAGAGCCCATTTCTCTGTCTTGTTCCAGCAGCAGCAGCATGGCATTTCTCTGCCAAGGCCAAGCTGAGATTTAATGTTACAAAAACTCAATCATCCCCACCCCCCAAACCAACAGAAAGGTTTCCTTTTTGAAAATTTGGCTGCTGCTGTTACTGTTGTAACCATAACCATTATTTTCAAGCAGGGGAAAGGTTTTAATGTGAAATTTTAGCGTACTTGCCTTTAAAGGTGAACTCAAATTCCCCAGTGAAGTCCCAGGAATGAAATGCATGGGTGATCTCAAGCCTGGCTCCTTGCAGGCTGACATATACATCACCAAACTACAGGCATGCCCGAAGGAGACTGGGAGGAGGAACTAACCTCTGGTTTCTGTCCTAGTTTCATCAGTCAGAGGCTGGATTGCACTGCTAGGACGGCGTGAAGTAGCGGGACTGGCTTCTACCAGTACCTTGGGGTGGCTACTCCAAGGCTGTCACTCCCTAGGACTACCCTCACAGAGCTTTTGATGCCCAATTTTCTGAAAATTAAGAGTTCTTCCACAATCGGAGATAAAGTCGACTGAAACCGCCAATCGAACCCAGCATCATAAATCTGTATCGCTTTCCATTTCAACTAATGCAAGAGCGTAACTGCTGTTGGAAGTCACCGAGCAGCTCAGGGCTCAACACCAGCTCCTGCAGGAGCCTTGGGTTCAACCCTGAGCCAGCCCCCAGCAGGTCAGCACTCTGCCCCATCGCTGTCTTGCGACCCACGGACCCTGCCAGCTCACAGGACAGAGCTGGAGAAAGCAGGGCAGGGCTTAAAGCAGGAACAGCAGAAGCATTTTTCAGTAAGTGGTTTAAAGAAGAAGGATTAAATTACTCTGTCAGATGAGGAATGTATTCTGTGATCTGTACAGCAAATACCAGTGGAAGTACGACATCGCTTAAATACATGCCAGTCTGGGAGCCATCTAAACGATACAGGGAACAGGTGAATAAGGACACTGAACAGCAGCAGAAAGTCTTTTAGATTTGCTTTTGTTTGTTTTAATACTAATTACCGAGCCCTATGACTTAAACAGCTTCCTAGCCCTTGGCTAGGAAACAGAGTAAAGCCCGAAAATGGAACAGGGTTAATTTCTCTTGTTTTCTCCACTGGGACTCACAAAAAGGATCCTCTTTATATAACGTGGTTTCAGATGGTTTTTGAATATTGTTTAAAGAGCATGTCGAAACCACAACAAAGTAATTTCTCCTCTTAGATAAGGTATACAAAGTCCCCCCAGGGTAAGTATTAGCGAGCCTGCAGGAAAACTGCTTGTTAGACAAATGGAGCCACAGATGTGACTTTCATCTGGTGTGCAAAGCAGGGATGTTACATACAAGGCAGAAATAAAAATGTTACTTTTCATAATTTGGTAACACAGACATTTCTCTAAACTAAAAGGCTCCTAGATATTTAAATTTTTTTGGGGGTAGAATTTTCTGGTCTTGTCTCCCATACTAGGAGTCCATTTCTATTCTTTACAACTGACAACAAAAATCTTGAGAGCTGATAATGCTCAGGATCTCACCAGATCAATCTACTGGTGATAAAGGCTCCTGTCGTATGTGCACTATATCCACAATGGCATAATTCTTCTTTTCCTTAACACACACATCTGGAGCATACTATGGGACCTCTAGGGCTCAAAGTTCTTCTGCACTCAGATCAGCCCATAGCCAGAGCACGGTACTTTTCATTCCACTTCATTATTAACAAAGTATTACATTTGCAATACCAATGCTTCTATTGTGCTTTGCCAGATCTGGTCTGGCTACCACTGTGCTATTGCTCCATGTTGATCAGAAAAATGTTTGTCCTCTCCTACCAACAAGCAAACAGTGGGCCCATCCCAAGCCTTTGCTGGTGAAGCCATGCCTCATTTGTTAAGCTTTGATAGAAGTCACAGCAGTAAGAACACTCCTTAAGAAGAAGAGAAACCTCATGGAAATAGTAATGAGAAAATACAGGCTGAGTTTAAGTACTAGACTGGATTTTGACATCTTCGTGGATACCTAGCAAGTCTGCTTAAGTACAGGTGGCACGACATTACCAATTCGCACTACCTGAATAAAGGTGAATTAAAAACTTGGCAAGGACCATTAATACTACTTGAAGGATCTTTTCGCACTTAAAATACAAAAAAGCAACTGAAAGAAGGTCATGTCTTTAATTTATGCACTCTGTTAATATTTAGGTTGCACAGATCTAATTATTGACCTCCACAGGTGCCTTTGTATGACCTTGGATGCATCATTTAGTCCTTCCAGGCATTCCTTCTCCTTTTGTCTTACTCCCCAGCACTGAAGACTGGCAACTACTCCATCTAGAAAGCAGAGAGGAGAAACTAATGCTACAGGTAGTATTAGTAGCTCTCGTGCTCATGGATGGGCCTCGCTCACACACTCAGGGTTTAAACCAATGCCACTTTGGGCTAGGAGAACAGGATCCAGTAGGGCAACTGAAAATGCTGGGTACTTCTGCTTTCCTCTGCATTACCTAGGAACTTCATCTAAGAAATGCAATTTTCACATATGAGACTATTTCATTTAAGGAATGAAATCCTGAGATAAGTGGTCCCCTTGATCTATACCATGGCACATTATACAGGTCACTCAGTTCTCCATGTAGATCTACATGTCTTAAAGGGCATTGGGAAATGTTGTGTCCTGAAGCGTGCAACAAGACAGATGGAAGAGAAGTTTAATGGTTTCCTCTGCTCTAATGTCTGTTGCTGAGTTCCAGGGATGCAACCTGGATGACCCAAGTGATCCTTTTCAGTTCAATGCTCATTAGTCTTTTCCTTTCTTGTGCCTGATTTAAAAGAAAAAAAGGAAAAAAGCTGATTGCAGCCTTCAGCATACTTATGTGATTAGGGTAATGAGGAAGAGACTATTTTATAAAGCACTTCACAGATTCTTTCTTTCAAATTTCAGAATGCAGCTGGTTTCAACTTCCCAGCTGGCAAAGAGGGGACTCCTCACTGTAAGTACTCTGCTTAATCTGGGGACTTCTCAATCAGACACAGCTGAAGTAGTGCCATGATTATAGGCCTTGGTCAAGTGTCGCAATACAAGATGATTTATATTAATCAGCATTCTCTGGAATCAGTGCAAAACAAATCCAACACAACTGCAGACCTTGAAAGAAGTCTTTCTTAACCCACCACTCTTTCCATTGTCCGAAAATACCCTCTTGACAGATGGTCCCCAAGAAATCAAATATTTACAGCAGCAAAAGACCAGCATGCAGCCTGTCCATCAGAAACATCCCTGGTGTGTGTTGAGCACCTCCTGTAAATTCCCTTTTGGTGCTCACAGGTTGGTTTTGACCACAAGGAAAACTTAATCTTTCTCAAATTTCAGTACAGTGGTGCTCTCAATACCTCTGGAGGGTTCCAAGTTATCAGAAACCATCCATTGTTGTCCGTGTCCTTACAAAACCTGTCTCTGCTGTTACTGGCCACTGAAATGACATGCTCTTGCTAAGACAGATGTGCCAAGTCTCCTGATTTGTGAAGGAATAAACTAATATACACAGGCTGCTTTAAATCCCGCTTAAACCTGAATTCACAGACAATTTAGAGGGTTAAAGAAGAAAAAGGGGAAGGGCAGGGCGGATTTGGCTGCCTCCACCCAGCTGTCATGGCACTGAGGTAAAGGAGCCAAATGTTTTCTTGCTCTGCTCTCCCGACAGCCGCTTCCCTCGCTCTCTTTGCCTCCCGTGCAAAGCACCAGCCTCCGCTTGGCCACTGTGGTACCCGCACACGGGTGTGATAGAAAGAAGGATGTGGGAATAAAAGATAAGTGAGGTAGAAAAGTATGTCAAAGGAAGAAGAGAAGGAGGAAAGTTACTGCAGTCAAAGTACTCAGATATAAATACAGGGTGACTGGACTAGATTCCAGTCTCTCTCACACTGGAGAAAGCCAGATTTTGGACCCAAAGCTGGTACTATTCACGGACAGTGATGTATTTAAATGTTAAGAGAAAAGCATCTGTTTTGAAACCTTTTAAACATCTAATCCGTAGGAACTGGAACAGGAATTTCAGTCTATCTACCCTAGATCAAATTCCAGGTGACCACGTAGTTTAATGGCTTGCTTTCACCTCCGGCAAACAAGGCTCTGGCAAATGGAAGCAACACCTACGGCTCCAGAAACACAAGCAAGAGCCTGTAGGAATCCAAACTGTCCCTCACATCAGAAATGTTGCCCACATCAGCTCTATCAGAATGTGAGTCTTTCTGCTCACAAACATGATCAGGGTCATTAAGTTCCCCTCATTAGCAGCGTTTTGCACTATGTCTCTGCATAGGCATGGCTAGGCTGAGAGAGGCCAGGCTGGAACCTCCTTTATTCTGCGCAGGAGAGCGTATAAGCCTGGGGAACGGAGAGGGTGCTTTTAATTAATCCAACATAAACAAAACTGCCTGAAAATGTAGTGAATAATAGAGGCTCAGCCTTCTGTAGGTCAAACCCAAGGGCTATGTTCGTACCCTGGGGCAATGTCATTATCCTCAGCTCGGCTGCACAAGGGATTAATTTAACCCTCAGAAAAGAGTCAAGAGAAACTGGGAGAAGAACAGAACAACCAATTAATAAGAGCTGTAAGGACACATGTTCACAGAGTTTAGTTCAAATTCCTCCTTTCAGTTGCTGTTTTTAGTGCAAGCGGGTGCATATAGTAACATTACCGTTTCTATTCTGCTCCCTCTGCTGTTGTCAGAGCCCTGTCTTCTATTATATATTCTCAAATGACTTTTAATTTAAATTATTTATATTCTCAAAACCCGCAAGATCTGGTTAGGTACTCTGAAGCTTGTTCACCTGTCTGCTTGAATTTTTTCTTTTGCTTTCTTTTAACAAATTCTTAAAATGTATTTGTAAGCCAGAGAACAATTTTTTTTTTTTTTTTATGAAGCTGCTTTCTGTTTTATAGCTAATTGTTTCAGCTGTGGGCTGCAAGCAGTGTTCCTATTCTAGAAAGAGAATGCTGTCAAGTTCTAAATGTGACTGTGTACCTTCGGTGTAAAATTGTGCAGTAGCCCATTATTATATCAGCTGCCACTATTAAGCTAGAAAAAGAAAAAAGGGGGTGGAGAGGCGAAGTATTAACAGCAGAAACATCCTAGGACTCAGCATTTTTTTTTTATACTCGGGGGCCCATTTTTGGTAGCTTATTCTTATATTTCCAGTCTTTTCTTCCTTTGGGATGATTGCTATTTGGCCAACACAGTGAAGACACTACACTGTCTTTTATTTGTTTTGATGAACTCAAGCATCCCAATGTAGCTGGAAGCACTGGAAAATGTAAATGATACAGAAATTACTCAAATACTTTTCCCAATCCCAGCCCTTGCAGAAACAAAGTGGAAAAGACCTCTGTAATAGACATGTAATTGAAGGTGACTTACCTACTGTCTCCAAAACAATTAATATGGCCTGTACTCTCTTCCTCCCTCTCTCTCCTTTTCTTCTTTCAGAAGCCAACCTGCCAGCCTTCCCAGGACACAGCAGTCCCACATCTTCTGAGAAAGGATATGTGCACAGGAGGACCCATCGGCTCTAGTCATGGTGCGGGACCACCCCAATCACGTACCAGTGACGCAGCCCACGACCTTGAGCTTATACTTGACCCAACATTGCTCAACCAACAACCAAACCGGTGTCACTGGTCTAGTCTAAACCTTAACAGTGACAAGCTATGGCCTATCACACATTTTCACACACATTATAAAGTATACTTATTCACATTTTAGCTCTTTCAGACCCAAATTTGGCTCTAACGCTGACCAATTTGAGTTTTGAAGAAAGACAGCCCTCATTTGGACCCAGTGAGCCAGAAATAAGTTTAACTGAACAATTTCAGGGTTAGCACTGGTTGTTCTTGCTTCTCTACAAAACTATTTTTGTTAAAGGAAATTTCACATCTCCTTTAAGAAACTAGAATTGTACTGCTTTAACTACAGACGCGTCCTTGGCTTATAAAATGGGTTTACATCCGTGAACTTTACTGCCGGCCCTTTGCAAGGAAATCTTAACGCTACGGGCTCAAGTCTGGTTTTGCTTGCTCTGAACCACAGCACTGAATCTTCAGTATATTTTACACCTGCAACATCCCATTAACTCAGGATAGTGTTATTGCTCACGCGTGTCAGAGGAGGAAAGCCAGGGAGCAAGAGTGAAGTTCTCTTGCTTGGTTCAAGGCTGCACAACAAATCTGTGGTGGATGTAGGAATTGAAGCAAACTGTGTCAGTCTGACATAGTCACCGACCGCACCACGAGACAGTGCTTTCTCCTTTGCTGCTTCTCTGAGATAGCATGCCTGCCAAATACAACAAATACCTTCTTGTTCAAGGTTGGTCTTGGTATTTCCATTCTGGATCTGGCATGAATGTTCTCTTTTCCCTTCACAACACAGACTGCCAGCTACAACAAATCTTGGCTTACAGTCCTGCTTTTCCCACTGTTCACTCTTCTTTGCCCTCAAGCACTGCAAGGACTTGCTGTACCCTGCTTCCCTCTCTTGGATTTCGCCGAGTACTTTCTGGCCATCGTTCTGCTCTGGTAACACTCAGAGCAACTTTGATTCACCTTTCCAGAGCTTTAGAGGCAAGTCCCTTTACTAGTTTTCCTGGTTTTAAGTATACTAAGGGTCTCCAGAAGAGACGACCTTCTTGCCACTCTATGTGACAGAAGAGAGCAGCAGTTACATATATTAAATGAGCATACATCTAATAGCTAGCTAGCTTGCTAGCTAGCATCACGTGTGTCTCCACAGCTTGTTCCTACAATATGCTTGGAGGGTAGCTCTGAGTGAAGATCAATCTGGCCAATACGGAATTCATGATGCCTCTGTGATAGTAAGCTGGAACAAAGCTGAGTGGCCACTGATGTCAGTGAAAACCTACTGGATAGCATCTATAAACACCTACAGCCTCATTCCTGATGCTTGCACTGTTGAAAATGGGACCACTGGTTTTATAGCATTATCCTGGTGGTTTTGCTTCTAAATTCCTCTATCTTGGGAGTTAATTTCTAAAATCAAACTGAAAGAAGTATAAGGTGCTGTGATTTAGTATTTAAAAAGAGATCCACTTAACTCTGAAGGTTCACTAACAGCAGCTGGGGAAGGAAGGGGTTGCACAGCCAGATGCCTAAGAACTGGCTCCCCTTCTCATTCTTCCTAATAGCAATCCAGAACGTGTAGGGTAGGATATCTGCTCTGGAGGTGGTGTAGCCAGACCATGCTGATAATTCAACAAAATCTTTGATGGTTACCATGAGGTATTCTCTCTTATTTACCCTGTGGCAAGGCAAGCCTTACCAAAGCAAAGCACTTGGGGAAACGGTGGACTGCCAGATCAGTGAGCAAAGTGAACAGCCTTTCCAGGAGAGCTCTTTTCATGCTGCTAACTCAAGTTTTCCCAGGTGGGATTCCCAAGCAGGCATGATTTTCATCATTACTGCAGTGAGGCCACCCTCAAAAGACCCAAAGAAAAGAATGACATCCAAGCATAACACTGAAACCAGCTACTAGACCAGCCAAACTCATTTAAAAGAAAGTCCAACAACACTGAACTGGCTGCCAGGTTGAGCCACTTTCTATTTAAAGACCAGAAAGGCCAGTGTGGCTCTTGATGAGACCAGACGAACTGACCGCAAGGTGTTTGGACTACCGCGTTTAGAAATCGGTGGTTAAGGATCCCGAATTACCACAGGATTAAGAGCAGAGCAGACAAAATCTCATGCAAGTGATCAAATGCTGCTGTCAAACACATACAGTTTAATCTTCCTATCAAACCTGAAAACACACATAAAATAGTAGAAAGCTGCTCTTTTTCTTCCTTTTCAACCTCATACCTTTTCACGAGTAAAATATTTTCAGAACTCAACTCCTCCTCAAGACTGATATCAGCGGGAAAATAACTTGAATGGTAGGTAACATTTTTAGGCTATTGTACAGCCTTGTTTCACTTATATTCTTCTTCTTACATCAGCAATGCCAAGCAACCTGGTTATCTCCTCCTATTACACAAACCTGGATTTTCTGATTATTTCTAATTGGATGCGTGCATACTAGCATCGTATTAAAAACCCCTCCTGTCGCCAAGACCAAGGGACTCAGCTTTCCTCAGAAACCTCATACAATTTTCAAAGTAGTTCAGATCATGTTTGGAGAGCACTTGCATATTGGAGTAATCCCACTGAAATCCCTGCGATGGCTCCTGTGATTAGTTCTGCTTAGCACAACAGAGAACTACAGAATTTGTTATTAAACGACCTGTTCCTAGATACAAATTAAATGCACTTTGGTTAATTATCCCCTCTTTTTCTCAGATACACAGCAAAAACTGAAGAAATAGAAAATTAAATTGAAAAATCTGTAACTAAGGCTTTTTTTTTTTTTTTTTAATATATATAATAATGTAGCAGCCTCCTTTCTGGACATTATATCAAGACTTGTCCCAGTCCACTGCAGAATTAAATTAAATGTAAAATGCTACAGCCAGAATTAAAGAGCTAAGCATTCACAGCAGGGCTTGATTATCAACCTATCATGACCTAAACCGCACACGTCTGCTTCTGCTGAGTCAATGTGGTTTTAAAAATAGTGGATTCTTTTTTTAAAAAAGATTCCCTACATCTTTAAGGCTGTTAGGGTAAGCATGGACTATTTATAGGCATCAATGAAAAGGAGGAAGGCTTACTCTGCTCTCCTACCATTCCCTGCTGGTAAGAGGAGCTTGCAGGTTTTTCAGCAAAATCTCTGCCATCTCCTGACAAAACTGGAATTATCAACAGGGAACAATTGCACAGCAGCGAGATAAATCAGTGCTATTACAGAATGACTTGGAACGATGAAACAATTTGATTGACTGTGCTGCTGGACTGTAGCAGACAACTTGGCTACAAGCACTTTCTTTCTCTTCCTTTCTCCCTGCATCCTGAGAGCAAAGCACGCAACAAGCTGTTATCCCTGGTGGAACAAACATTCTTTTTTATACATTGGTAATCGAAATTGTTGCTTGTTTTGCGATGATTCACATAGAGCTCTTTGACATCTTCCATTTTGTTCAGGAGGAGGTGCCTTTTGACCGACTTCGCAGTACAATTTGACCACTTCACTCCAGAAGGAAGACAACCCCTTGATTCTGGGGACCAGCCTGAAACTGATGGGAGTTTTAGCACTTGCTTCAACGCAGCCAAGGTTTCTCCTTTTGCACTGGTCTTCCTTTTAAGCAGCTCCTGAGTTCGCACCCTAAGCACAACGTCCATAGAAGTAATGACTACTGCTGAGGCAACTGGAATTGCAAAGCAGGGCCGCTGTGCTCTGCACCCGAATTCCCACAGAACCTACTGCATTCACTTTTCATGGGTGCTCTGTGCCGGAGATCACAATGAAATGTGCACATTTCTTTACAATCACAAGAACCACACACGGTGTTTATCCTCTGGCAGCCCACTACTGCAAACTGCAACAAACTCTGGGATTTTGGTGCAAAAAAAGCCCTTAAATCATAGCTCAGGCAAACTCCTGGAACAAGCAGCAACTGAGCTCTGGTTTAAAATCAGATAATTAGCTGCGGGGCTCTCCTGTACTTTTCACATTACAAATCTGTCATGTATCTCTTTGACTGAAAAACCCCAAGTTTCATTCAATTACCAATACCCAATAGCAGTTAACAGAATTAGAAAGGTAACTATTTCCTCCTTGGTTGAAAGCTGACAGCAAAGTGCTTTATAAACAAAAAATCTGACATGCATCCAGCAATTGTTTGTTTTACCAAATCAATGACAAACACTAATGCTCAGATCTGTATGCCTGAAACGCTTGATATTTACTCCACCAAAGAAATCCTTGGTTAGCAGTTTCTAGCTTATACCTTAAATATATAATAAAAATTGAAAGCCCTGAAATTCGCTGGGCTAGAACCTTTAGCAGTGAAAACTGTTACTGGGATTGGTGCAAAGCTCAGTGGACTAGAGGCCCGTGACTTTTGAATGAGGAAATCCTGCGTGCAAAGGCAGGCTGATCTATAATTTCATGCATGAATGAGCAGAACTTATTTTGAGATTCACTTGTACCTTTTCTGTACCATTCGAAATGATCATAATTCCACCTGCAGTTGGAAATGGGAATTAAGACATTCTAAGCATGATGCCAAAACATTGTGTTGCTGTTTGAGATAGGGTGATAAGTTGAACAGTGAATTTTAAAAGGTAAGTTCGGAAGTGAGAACAAAGGAATATGTGGAACAAGTGCGAATAGACTTTCCACTCTTCTATTAAATATTTTACTGGGTTATAATAGCATTTAAAGGCAGAAAAATTCAAGCCCAACTATTAACATATAAATATAATTCAACTTCTCATTGCAGTTACAAAGCATCAGAGATATTTCTAACTCAAGCCTTTGCCTGTTTCACATTATGCACCAAAGCAGCTAGTGCTGTAAAAATGAGAGTTTTCATGGAGACCACGTGCCTCTTTGCAGCTATAGCTGTTTCAAAGCATGACCCTGAGAGCTTGAACAGACAATAGCCTCGCATCAGGGAGGCTCCCCTTTCTGAAAGACGAGAGGACCTTCTGTCAGCCAAATGGCTTAATTCCACCCTACAAAAGGTGGGTATGGGGAGGTGGAGAGGAGAAGGTCCCTTGTGCAGGCACAGAGTCCTGAGAGAAGCCTGGTTAATCTATGGTCCTTCCCTTCCCTGAGGCTACATTTTACCCTTTGTGCTGAACGCAGAGATTGTGAATTTGTTTTCTTGCAGAGCAAGGTTCTTCCAGCCACGTTCTTCCAGCCACAACGTTCCTCAGCATCATGCTGAATTATCAGATGCAGAGGTGATAACCTTGTGGCGGTGACAAAAACTGGGAGATGCTTTCCTTGGAGGGGGTTCAAGGCAGCAGCTCCAGCATGTTGTGGCAAATCCCAGCTAGCTGAAAGCCAAGGGCTTTGCTATGGCTCGTTGTGCTGAGGCAAGGACGCACCGCAGCGAAATGCACACCTTGACTCCGCTGCGCCTTGTGCCCATGATCTCTCACCATGCAGGGCAGCCAGGCTCTGCAAAGCCACCCTGCTGCTTACACACAGGACAGCAGGAAACACAAGCAGGTGAACAGAGCTGCATTTCTCGCTCTGCAGATACTTACTGGTCACTTAACATGACTGGGACAGTCATGGCAGTCCTTCGGGAAGTATTCACCGGAGCTGGGATAAATCTAGGACAACTGACACCTTTGCCAGAGAAGAGGGGAAACTGGGAAAGACACCCACCTTGATGAGGGGCTCCAAAGGCAGCAGAAAATAACACAGTCCTTTCCAGTGGCTTCTGTTAGGCACCAGGCAGAAAACCCAGTCTAAAGTTAGAACCTTACTAACTTTCACGGCAAAGCACTCGCAGAGCTATATTTGTAGGGATCTAGAAAATCTATTTTTGTTTATGTTTTCAAGTCTGGTTAATTACCTTGGTGAGGCTAACAAATAAAGAAATGTTCTGCTGCTTCTCAACAGAAGAGCTGCAGCTAATCCTGAAAGTCTTCCCTTCATTTCCCAGATCTGTGGATGCGTGCCTTTTATAAATGTGAACTCGTTCAAATCTTTTCACCATTTCCCCCACTTTTTTTTTTTTTATACCCATTTCATTCTCACAGGTGTCAGAATACAGTGACAGCTTTGATCTTACTGCAGATAACCATATGTGGGCAGATTCTTTTTCTTGAAATGCAGACTGGGAGTGGATCCAGAGGTCAAGCCAGAAGGTTACATATATTTGAAAACCTCATTTAAAAGAAAATTCCTTTGGGTGGCTTCTAATATGCCTTTGGACGTGAATCTTGAAATATCTAGCTGTGAAAGCTGCTCTCTGTGTCACGATGTTCCAAGTCTTAAGAAACCTGAAGTTCAAAGAGAAGGGAAGACTAAGAGAGTTGGGTTTGTAGCTATGGAACAAGCGCTTTCTCTGCCACATCAAAAGCGCTGATAAAAGCAGTCCACCAATTCGGGATAAGAGTATATTATTTGATGTATTAATTTGCCAGTGTGCTAGCATTAATACGAAGATCTCCTTTTTCACCCCATTACAAGATTGATTTTGTGCATTACAGAGGAGTTTAAAATGCCCAAACTACAGCTAATCAAAGTTCTGGTTTATATGAAGGTCATACATTTCCTCTGAGGTCTGACTTTCACATGTTTTTTTGAAACCACTAAATTCTTAAGTAGTGAAACCTGCCAGAGTTTGTGTGAAGTCTACAAAAAAAGGGATCTATATGCCCCACAGACTTTTCAAAATGCTGCAGATTTACTGCAATACGTATGGATTCTGCAAGTTACTGATACCAAGGATGCCCAACTCAATTCATATTTTCATTTTCGGAGGGAATGTCCTGACCCTTACTCTATTGGAACTTCATCTAATTTGGGTGAGGTATGTATGCAAATGATGCTCCACTGGAAAGAGTAAGTATGGAAGACAAAACACTCTCCAGTTACATGGCCTCTGATTCTCGATAAAGAACTTAAAATTGAGTTTCCCTGATACCAAGCCAATCTTTCCTCCCATCATGCTTCTCCTCAGAGGGGCATGTCCCTAAGAGGGGCTGTAGTTCCTAATGGTGGGGGTGTGTGCTGCTTTTTCTTAACTGGGGGGCAAAACATCTGGAGTGAAAGAACACAGGGCAGAGCAGAAGGAATTTTGCTCCACTAGAGCAGGGGAGGACCCAGATGCTCCAAGAGAAGGATCAGCGATACCATCTCAAGAGAAAGGGATTTAATAAAAAATTCCACTTGTGGCCATTACTGCTGCTGTTCCCACCTTTCCAAAGGAGCAGTAGGTGGGGCAGGATATTAATTTATTATAGTATTCTAGTTCTCTGGAAGATGTCAAGTCAAAATGTAGAAAGACAGCTATAATTTCTTGCTTTCACATTTCTGTAATTATGAACAGTAAAAAGCAGTAGTTTGTGGCTTTGGTTTTTTTCAGAGACAAAATAAATGAGCACCATAAAAGCAGCACACTTGGATTGAGGCAGACATGCTTCTAGGGCTCTGCACTGGGCTAAATTCTAATTGCAAATGATAACATATGCAAGGTAGTGACACATGATTCCTCTTTACGAGACCACTCCTGAACTCCTGCCAAAAATCCCTCTGTGCACCACTTAGTGCTTCAAGACAATGGAAGAATAATGACAGGTCTGTAAAATCTGCTGGAATTGACAGTTCTTATTGTTCTGAAAACTTTTGTGATGCACAGGAGTTTTCAGATTAGCACTGCACAATGTTGAACAAAATGGGTGTCAAGCAAATCAGCGGGCTTTTCACGATTCACTCGTCTTTGTTTTACTGCTGTTCCATTTTTATTCTGTGCTTGGTGTTGCTTTGTTGTGTGCACTTGCCATTTGAGATGTGAGCGTGCATGTACTGAACAGGGAGTGAGAGCTTTCCGTGATTTGGCATGATGCTTTATGTAAGCCAAGTCCTAGCAGGGAGTAACTTTTCCTAAAAATGTTTTCTTCCAGACACAAAAATAAGGAACTGTTCTTATTGGAGCTGCTGGTCTCATTTGGAGTTATGACTGTCTTGCAGTTCTCATTTGGATGTAAATACATGGAGCCACCTAAAGAAGAGTATTTGGTTTGTAGTTTGTGTAAAAGTTGTACCTACTCACTTGAATAATGGGGTGAAAAAAAAAATACAACTGAGGCAAAACTGAAGACTGCTGGTTCTAGCATCTGTTTACTTAGAACATGAATGACCATAATGTTTTTACTGAAACTGAAGGAGGGTTAAGACCCAGGGGAAGAACGAAACATTCAACTTTAGTACTTCTGGATACGTATAAAGCCCCTCCCTTCTGCTCTACGCTTTCAGTATAGACAATTATATGGGAACAAGGGTCTGCAAGCAGACGAAGGGTAACCCATCAAGTTTAAAGCCCATGGAAACAAGTCAAAACCTGCGGAATGCCCATTCCATTCAGGTTTTCAATGTAACTGTTGCTGAGGCAAATGGAGAGGAAAAATAACCTGCTGCCTTTGTAAAAATCTTGCTCTTCCAAGAATAACGTAAGCATAAGAATGAAGATCAGATCAATGTCTGGTGGCTTCTCGTGTAAGTCAATGGAGGTATGCCAATTTGGTCTGGCACCAAGCGTTTTAGAAGACATATGAGCCCATCAAACCAAGTGTTTTCCAATGCAACCAATTAAAGCTACCCCAAGATAGCATTTTTCAGCTTCTGCATCCTCCCAACTGCTGCCAGCTTGCCACAGCTCTCACTGAAGCCTACTCACTCCTCTGTTGCTGGAACTCTTATAGCCTGGGAATATGAAATGCCTCTCCCACATAGATCATCCCCAAGCACTAACGACAAGAACTGTTCTCTGCACCATCGGGTCCAAAATCTAATGCAAGCATGCCTTTGACTGCAACACAAATTTCCCTACCTGAGGCACCACTGTGGTTCGAAGCCCTCAGACAGACTGATCCAATGCACTGTCCAACGCTTAGCAGTTACAGGCTGTCTCTCTCCCTCCCCATCCTCCTCCTTTTATCTGCTAATGCACAGGGATAGACAAGCAAACAAATCCCTTCCAACGAGGTTATGGGAGATATAGGAACTCTATCAGTCACACTGTATTTGCCTAATGCTAGTGACTAAACTTGAGAGGTTTATGTTGTTTGAACTATATCCCTGGAGCGCTAACAAGAACTCAAATATCATCTTAGGAGTTGCAGTGACCTGAAAAGACAACGTTCTCCTAGGCTTTCACATTATCAATCAGAAAATAAAGCAGAAGGCAGTGGGTATAGAATTAAAAACACTCAAAGGTGTATTTTGATGCATCCCAAAGGTCTCCAAAATGACCAGCCTGGAGCCAGGAACAAACCACGCCCACCAGGAATGCAAAAGTCCAAGGTCTCCCTCAGCTTTTTATGGAACATCTCAGCCTAGATCAAAGCATCCACCTCCAAGATGGGGAGTGAGCACGTCTCTTTGCCTTGACTACCGTACGTGATGGGATTTTCAGCTACATCAGTGCTAAGTAAATACAAATGAATGATACAAGCCCCGGGGGAAGGTGACATGGCAGTTAAATATCTGCTTAATTTTAAAAATTTCATTCTTGGCATTTGCATCACTGCTAAACAAACACAAGTTTTGCAATAAGAGCTAACAGTTATCTCTTTTGCACAGATTAGGAAAATGATGTTTTCAAGCCCAGTGCACAGGATGCCAGGGGAGATCACTGCAATAAAAGGTGACCCAAACACGCCTGGAAAAAACGGGGAAAAGTGACTTACATCCACGTCTTCAGAAAAGGCAATAAATCAAACTTAATGAGTGGTCCTCCTGCATTAGTGATACATTGGGTTAAACACTCAAAAGTACACAGAGAAGCTTACTATAACCTTCAACAACACACACCCTCACTGTATTGATGCACTGAATTCTGTGCTCTGTATCTTTCCAATTTATTTTGATCAAACAGGTCGTGGAAACACTGACAATTCTTTTGGGCACCAACATCTGAGGCGACGCCGATTCCTTTAACTGAAGTCATAAGCTTCACGGACACACCTTCCTGCCACAACTTGCAAGACAGTATCTCAAAAGCAAAGCTGACCAGTTAAGCCCTATCTAAAAAACAAAAAATCACACCCTCAGCCTGAGATTCCCAGGCAGCAATGTGACTTTCCAGCAGCTCCCAAAACTAGGAAAGGAAGTTGTGCATTTAGTTCTAAAATGAACGTAAGACACCAAAAATGGATCCCTAAAAAGCAGCCAGCTTCATATGATGCTTGCACCTAGTTTGGTTACTATAAAATTCCCGATACACGTGACTAGCTCAGGCACAGAGTGAAAATACAGGAAGTTTTTTCTAAATCTTTTTGTTCTTATTTCTGTCCTTCCTCCTATGTATTTTCACAAACCAGGTAAGCTGACTACAGCCTCTGAGAGGGTTAAGCAGCGAGTCATCCACAAGCTCTGTGCAGCAACGCTCCCAGTCTAACGGCAAATACCTGATAAAACATGAACAATGCTGAGCCAAATTCATGGCTGGTGTAACTCAAGTAACCCCAGAGGGTTACAGAGGGACAGATTTGTGCACACACACACACACACACATCCTCCCCCTTCTAAATATACCATTTCTGCTTTACAGAATCAAAAGCAGAGTCCTGACAGGCAAAGGAATCAACTTCTAACTCATGCCCCACAATAGTGATAAAGGAAACTCTCCACACTTTTCATGTACTCACCTGTTTCATCAACAAACAGGAAAGCTTTTGAATTAAATATGGTTTTTAAAACCCTCCTCCAAAGAAGAAATGACTTTAAAAAAAACCCCAAAAAACATAAAGAGCAGGAAAAGCAATGATTCTCTGTGCTAAACAGTGATGAATGATGAGCAACTCGTGTTTTCTTGGCTTGGGGTCTGAACTAGTGTTTGACAAACCACATTAATAACATGCCTGTTACTATTATATCGACACCACAAGTGCTGGTGACCACGTATGGGCACACTGGACTTTTGTGCCTGTGATATTCTGCTCCATGTAGTTCGCTTGCCTTTTGAAACACAGAGGCGTTCTGAAATGCCTCAGAGGATACAGCATCCTTCCACAGACTAATCTTAATTAGGCTAAACAACCACCCAAGGCAATGCAAGCAGCTAACTAGTTTGTCCGATGCCTGAAATCATTAGGAAGAACACATCGCGCTCTGTGCAAAAGAACACCGAGAAATCCTTCGCACTATTTGCAGCTGTTACTAATTTGCCTTTACCATTCCTCAACACTGCTTATTGATCTGTGCCCGGGCTGAAACAGCAGGATAAAGTCCCCAGATTTACTTACAGAGATCCCGTAGCTCCATCGTTCCCGATGACAAATTCGCCTCCCACACGACAGCGAACGAATGACTTAATGCTGCTTTTTGCGGAAGGCGCAAGGCGCGCGAGTGGCAGATGGTCTCCGACGAAGCTCTCTAAGGAGATCCGTCCTCAGCGTAGCCATGGGAGAGGAGGCAGACCCTCTCCTTCGCACACCTTTGCCTGCTCTCCGGTCCCCGTGCCGCCGGGGTGAGCGTGTAGCTTTGCTTATCTTGCGGGTACCCGACGGCCGGTCCGGCTCCCATTGGCACGGCTGGGCGACGGCAGCCAATCGCAACCCGCTCCCATTTCGGGAAAACTCCTGCCCATTTATTTAGCATCTTGGGAGACCATATTTCCGAGGAAGAGCGCCTCTCTCCTAGCATCCTTCCATCAGATGGGGAGAGAGGGGGGGAATAAATAAATCTGAGCGCCCCATTTCTGGGTCTCCCCGTCTCCGCCTGCTGTTTTTTTCCCAGGGCCCAGAGCTGGTCCGGAGGGAGGGAGGCAGCACCAGTGGGGACACGGCCCCTGCGTCCACCTTGGTGGGGGCCGCGGGGGAGCGAGCGTGCTGGAGCTCCACAATTACTTGCTCCATCGCCATGGAAACAGCCTGGATGCAGCAGGCTGGATTTGTGTAGCACATCTGCTGCCAGGCTCATAATCAACTGCAATCTCATCTTTTTTCCCTCTGCTCTCGCTGCTTATTTGATTGCGAGTTGCTTTCTCTTTTCATACACGCTGGGAAAGTACACGCAGACCGAGCTGTGCACACACTGACCTTCTCCTTGTGCAAACATACCCTGTCACCCATATGTATATGAGCGTACGTACATGAGAAGCATTCACTTGTGTGCATGCATTTGCTCAGGAGTTACACTCCCTGTGTACCCAAGTTGTATTTCAAGTTTGAGTAATGGACCAGCACAACACAAGACTACTGTACGGGCCATCAAAATACTACATTCACCTTCCAGTTCCATAAATTGCCTCTGTCCAAAATGGGGTCAAAATCTGACACAACTATTGTGAAACGTCTTAAGCAATCTGCTGTTTTGCTAGCGGGCTTCCAAAATTGTATCTGGCATCCCCAGACGGTGACCTGAGTCTTCAGGCAACTAATTCTATACTGGCTGTTCCCTATTCTGCCCAGAACCTGATGAAACATGCCACCAGGAAAACTTCATGCACAAAGGAGTTGTCACCCATGGATGTAAAACTCTGTCCTAACTTCTGACAATACAAGAAAGGTCAGAAGAGGAAAGGAAGCAACATTTGAGAAAGAGAAAAGATTCACAGGCCAGCAATGAAGTCAGCAAAGGCACTTGGCAGTTGGAGCTAATTTCTGGCTGCTCCTCAGACTTTCTGTGGGACACCTGAAAAACTCCTCCATTCTTTCCAGGCTTCTGTTACTGAAACTGCAAAATGGGGAGAATACCTAAATGCATCCATTTATATTACAAAGATAAGCCCAGAAAGACTATGAGACACTGACATACTATGATAATGGTGTTAGAGAAGAATTCCAGATGGAAAAAAGGAGGATAGGTTCCTTTTCCATGAACACTTACTTTCATTTATTTAACGAAAATAAGAATAAAGAATGAAGGCCCTTCTGAAAACCAACAACATTCCTGTATCGCTCTAGTAACAGAAATCCACTGCATTAGGCATTGTAAATAGTGGTGTTTTAAAATGCATCGTGACAGAGCTTTGCAGGTAGATTCCCAGATCTCCCTGTATAATAAAAGGCCACTCCTTGTTAAACGCCTTCTATCTGGGCCTAATCCAGAGTCCAGGAAGGTCTCTGAAGCCCATTGGTCTAGCGCTCAAGAGCAAGGCGAAAAACAGAGAGCTACACCAGGAGATCTGGCTTTTCAGGGCATCTGTCACTCAATTATCATTTCTGATAGAGACATGAGCTTTTAAGGGCACTGTATTTTTTAATGGCTCGGGATGCCATAAGGATTCACTTCTTGCAATGCTGTACTTCTCCCAGCTCTTCATTTTCCTTTAGAGCAGCATCACCTCTTACTCCCTGCACACCATCGCTATAATCATCACCCTGAGCTTGCAGGCTTTTGCGGTCACCCTTTCAGTTCTGAAACATTAAACTGTGGAAAGATGCTCAATGTCCATTTTAGGGGAAGGAGGACTGATTAAAAAGCTTAGATTTGCTGACAGGACTTGCTGGGGAAAAAAAAGCAATTTATCTAGTTCGATCCATCTCCCACCCCTCCTTCCACCTAAATCACATAGGGGGGAGGGTGGTCTGAGGGTATGGAGCATATCCCGTCATTTGCATGTGAACGATGAAGCAGTTCAGCAGTTCCAACATTCATTTTGCTAGCTGTTATTGTCATGTCTTATGGACTGGACGTGTTGTCAATATGTAGAGCTTAAAATAGTCACACAAACCACAAATAAGTATCTAAACCGCTACTGCACAATGAAAAACAACTGTCACATTCCTAGTGGGTCTCTATACTGAATAATATTTTATTTAAGCCAATATTAAATTGGAGAGTTTCCTAATCAAATAAATTGTTCCTTTCCATTGCATGATACACAGAGTTCAAAATCAGGATGCGCTTTGTTAAAGAAAGCATTGCTGCAAGCAAACATAATGATTATCAGTGCAGCTCTGAAGTATCTGGAGAAACCTTCCCTTGGCCCAGTTTCCAAAACTCTTCATCTGCATTTCCCCCACTGACAGGGAGAAGACTGTGTCCCAGATTAGGACAACAGGTCAAGAACTCAGAAGACCCATTTGTAAGGTCTTTTCCTGCCCTAGGAAAGGAACAGAAGTGACAGATATCTCTGCTTACGATGGCAGCAAGCTGGTAGATTTAACTTTAAGAAACCTCACCCTTTGTCAACTTCTTTTCTTAGTAATCTCCCCTGTAAATTGCATTTCTTTGCCTCCCCGGGCTGTGGTGTGAGAATAAACACACTAAGAATTTCGCTGCACTCTAAAACAGAACAGGGGACAAATACCTAAGAAAGCTTTTAAGGGAGATCAAAAACTCAAGCCTAGAAAAATCCAGGCAATTTCAAAGCAATGTAATAAACAAGATTTGTGAAAAATCTTCTAAGACACTGGCGTAAAATTATGTTGTTCAACCAAAAGGATTAAAGATTTCCAGGACGGCTTCACACCAAAGCTGCTACTTGCCGATCTGAGAGCAGCTCTCGGCAGTATGCCGTCACGGGCTGAGACCTGTTTGTGTGTGGGAGCTGAGAACAATCAACGGTGACGGAAGGCTTACTCATCCTTCTAGATCACGGGGTTGACTTTTTTTAGCCTAGATACCTACAAGGGGAAGATGGTTAACCTACTAACACTTCCCGAGTCACAGACCTGTCCATTGGCTCCCAGTGACTCCTCTTCTAGTGCCATAAATTACCTGCCACTTCTTGGTAAACTTTCCAGCCCTTTCAGAAGTCCATTTGTAGAAGCAGCTGATTTGCACCAGGAACAGCTAGTCCTACCCATTTATTCCATGAATACCTACAGATTTCCCTTCCACATCTGTATTCTTGAAGCTGCAATTAGGACCTAGGCTGTAGATGATACAAACAGGTATTTCAGAGACTTTCAAGGCCACATTTCACATTTAGTTTGGTTTTCCCCAAATCCTAACATCAGAAAACATTATGCCTCCTTTATCAGGAGCCCTCTACACTTTACTTCAAACAAGCAGGTTTGGGGTTTTCTGCTTGTTTGTTTTTTCTAACGTTACTGCATCCGAAAGAAGTTTTTGGATAGCAACACGAACACAAATTAAAATGAAAATGCAGGGCCACAGCATAGAGAGATCTCTATCCTTTCTGCCACCTAACACAGCCTTACTACAAACCACAAAGCTGAGTAGGAACACCAAGTGATAGATAAGCTGCTGAAATCACTGTCAGGAACACAGCTTTGCAAATCAGATTAGACATGACCTTCAGAGGTGAGCTGCCACCATAGCACCCAGGAAGGTCTGTATGAATTACGAAACCACAGAACCTTTCATTCTACAAAGCACAGATGGATTTGATTTCCACCATCCAAGAAGAACTGCACACGTTCAGTATTCACTGCCTTCTCCTGTACTTGGAGCACAAGGAGCATTCACGTCTCTTCCTGCACCACCGGGCAAGTTGCCCCCGTTCTCAGGATGCATATGTATGTTAAAAGCCTTCAAGACGCAGGGATGTGCATTAATCTCTACTCGTCTTACACAAATGAAATCAGAGCTTTATAGAGTTTAATACAACAGTCTTGGACACAGACAACAGCAGTCTAGATGATGACTGTCTAGGGGTGTTGAATTTGCAATACTTCATCTTCTCTGACAACTGAAGTTCTTCAGCTAAGCCAAAGACAGCCTACAAACAATCCTGAAATTGGCTACACGAACTGACATGAATATTTCTCAGTTTTCCTATTGCTAAATGATTACATGTAGTCTGGGTGGTGAAAGGAGACTTCCTAGTCTAGACAGCATGACTGTAGGCTCCATTTCCACCTCCGATGTTAACTGGAAGAAGATCTAAAATGCCTCATGTTTAATGCAGAACCAAAATATCCCTATCTTAAAAACACAAAAAACAAACAAAAAGAAGAAAGCCACCACAAGCAGACATAAGAAACCTGGTGTAAAAAAAAGGAAGAAAGAGAAACTGGGTTGCTTAGAGGAAGACTATTCTGTCACAGTGAATAGATTTGAAGTTGGATAGATTTTGATAAACGCACACATAAAAGGAAAATTATTTCTAACCTTGACATGGGGAACAGCAGAGCCCTATCTGACAAACAACCTCACGTGATGTTTAGGTTTGGAGGCAGTGTCATATACAATCAGTTACTTTGTCTTTGTGTAGCTATCATAAAAAAAAAAAACCTTTAGAATACACAAGCCCCTGCAGCTGCCTGCAACCTTTAAGTCTTGCCATTTCAAACATACATTGCAGTCATATTGCATGAGAGCGCACTGAAAAATTTCAAATCAATAAATCCAGACAGTAGACAGAAAAAGGTTTCACAGTATACATTATCGACTTCAAGATTCCTTACATAGCTCTCTTAAGTACAGAACTGCAAGGGCCACAGAAATCACCTTGTGAATTTTACAAATTTCAGTACATTCAGCCTATACAAGTGCTATCTGCCAAATTTATCACCTATTCATCATCCACAGTTGGGATTAGGATTTCCCTGCTCCCTCATTTGCCCACTTGGTTCAAATGCATATCATAATTTTGTATCAAAACCCCTTTGCAACATGCTAAGAGAATTTTCAGCCACGTCATCTTAATCTCAGTTCTCTCACTCACTCACTTGGTTTGGAGCAGGTGTGCCCAGGACAGAACAATTTCACATCGTTGCAGCATTTTACCTGCAATATTCTTCTACCTTTAGCTACTTCTCCAGCTCATGCTTTTCTCAGACTGCCAAAAAAGCAACACAAGCTGAATTTACCTGCAATCCAAACAGTCTGAGACTTCCCTTTAATGCTTGGTCTCCACAGGATGGGAACTGAGGAACGCACATTGTACTACTAACTGTTGAAACAGATTATGCCACGTATGTATTTGGCCCTGCCTCTCTTACACACATGCTCCCCCTCTATCTTACTCATTAGTGAACTGAGGTTTACTTCTTCTGGAAGATGCCGATTAAATCTCTACTCGATCATATGAAATGGCAACAGAATGATTTATTTTACTTTTCTGCTTTTAACAAAACCAAAGAACAACAGGAGAGACAAAATAAAGGAAAAATTAATCCACCCCAAGTATCTGAACTTACTCTGATGCTGTCATGGTTCATCATTTCAATAATGATGCATGATTTTTTTTAATATGTTAATTACATAAATAGGTACTTAGGAACTACTTAAACAGGAGATTATTTACCCCATTGACTGTAGAAGCCCATGTGTCAGCACATCTGCTGCACAGGAACATTAAATCTGTTCACACAAAACTCACGCTCTCTCTTGCTAATGGGGAAGGGGTTAGTAGTGTGAGACCTGAAGCAGGGGCTTTGGGTTTTATCCAATAGGCCCTTAAGACTGGCACATTGGCTCATGTTGGCAAACACCTCTGGATTTCTAAAAACCCTGCCTAGGCATTCTGGAAAAAGAAATGGGATTTTTATTCTGGAGTGTTTTCTACATGTGTGTTTTAATTTCAGAAGCTTCTGCCTTGTGTTCTTTAAGAGTAACAGACACCCAGCAGCCTTTAGAGGAACTGTTAGTGTGATGATGCACCTTTAAGACCAGAATGACAACACTGGCTGATGATGTTTAGCAAGACTGTACTGAAACCAGCTCAATTACAGAGTTATCTTCACCTTGGTTCACCTTCCCAGCTGCTGTTGAAGGACCTCCAGACCATTATTTTAATAGCTGTTGATGAGGGCCTGCCTATCCCCCATTTATCACACGCACTTCACGCTGCCTTCACATCACAGGCTCGCAGGGAAGGGTCAGTGTCGGAAGGCTCTGGAGGTGCAGAAAGGGATTGCTAAGACTACAGTTAATGAGGTGAACAGAAAACACGAGTCTAGTTTCCAGGCCCAGCATGCGCACAACAAACTTTCTTGAGAAGAACAAGCTCTGTCTGCTTCCACCTCACGCAGGCATGAAAGTCAAATTAATGCTCACATAAGCTGAATGAACAGTTAGGGCTCTTTTCCACGTAGTTATTTTTTTGCAAGTATACTCTAATAGGAGCAATTTACTGGGTGGACACTTAGCTTTAGCTAGAAAGGGCAATACCCTCCATACCCTCGTAAGGCAATTCAGAGCACATAAAATGAGCTATCGACACTCCTATTCCGTGTCAGCCTCCGGCTGCACGCATCTCTTCCCATGGGTTTCAGAGCCTCCCTAGCTTAAGCTGGGCTTTGCAAACATCCTCTTCTCAAAGACGTTAACAGCAACTTTTTCAATCCACATACATGGTAACGTGCAGCCAAACACATGTACCCCAAACACGTGTCGTAGGCACAACCGAGGCATGGCCACACACACCCATTCGCAGCCAAATGTAGTTTAAATAAACTCGCTATATATATAGGCTTGCTTAAATGAAGTCTCTTGCTTAAATAAGGCTGACACGAACACTCTTTCTTTTACACTGCCTGTTGCATCTCATGTTTAACTCTGGAAAGTGGCAACCATGTTGGAATGACTGGAGAAACCCCAGCAAAGCATATTAACACCCCACTCTGAAAGTCAACAGCTACAAAGGACAGGTGAGCTCAGCATCCTGATGTAATGTATCACTGGTAAAGATTTTGTGAAAAGGAGAAAAGGCAGGCAAGTTTTTTGTGTGTGTGTCTCTGTGATACCAAGATAGATAGATAAACATTAGTAAGACAGGCAATAAGAAATTGCAAACAATCAGAGGAGATCCTTGAGCACTAAAGCAGCAGCCCCCACCAAACTAAAGTTATAAAAAGAAGCCTTACATTCTCAGTTGAAAAAAAAAAAAAAAGAAGAAAAAAGTATTAGAAAAGGAAAAGTAACTTTCCCCTCTTTCTCTGCATCTTTGGGAGGACACCAGAGGACTGTCCATACTTCTCACTATGCTCACGTCTGTATTCATCAATATGGTTTCGTGGACATTTTTCTGTCTTATCCTTTTCAAAACATTTCAAGAAACTGTTAAGACTGTTTTCTCTGAAGATGGGTAGGAAGGACCGGCTGTCAGAAAGGACTCTCTGAACCTCCCTCCAGCAACCCTACTTCACATTCAGCCCACACACCAGGCCCAGCCCTATCAGTGTTCTGGCTCATTTTGTCAGGGCTGTTGCATCTGCTCAGAACTTCCTTCCCACTAATGAGTCTCTCTCTAATCGATCTGCAGAGGACATATTTCTTCAGTCTCAATCATCCATGAGCTAAAGATGCCGTCAATACTGCAGCATGGCCACACTTGCCATCTCAGGGGCAAATCCCACATTGTGCTCGCTCTCTTCATTGAACTCTCTGCACTTGGTAGGTGAAATGATTACTTCATCTTCCACGGGAAGAGATGAATTTATAAAGGTCAAGCAATGCAGAGGCAGTTGCAACAGTGGGTACAAACTCCAAGTTTTCTTCTCCCTTCATTCCCCAGCCTCTGAGGCACAAACATATGTATAGCACTCAGCCAGTAGTATTTCTACCTGTTACATTACCACTTTATTCAGGGTTGGACCATTTTCATTCCATTAATGCTTTCCTTTAAAAATATTTCAGAACTGGTTTAAAAAAAAGAGGATTAAAAAGATTTCAGTCTTCCTTAATCATGCAGGGATGTATTTTCAAAGCAGTATGCCAGGAGTATTCCACGTGACTCCCATTCATGTTAAAATTAGAGTCACCAGAATAAACCCCATATGCTGCTTTGAAAAGGTACTGCAACATGTCCAAGGAAAATTTCCGCAGCTTAATGGTGCTTGCACAATTTTTCTGCCTGCTTTTCTTCCTTGGATTCCTGAATATATTTTTAACAGTCTTTTTTTTTTTTTTAATAACACTTTGTACTATTTGGAAAAATAGAAAGAACTGATTTGCTGGTTATCTTGGCTCCTCTGCAGCCCTTTTATTTTAAAATCATCTTTTTAATCAGAATAGCTTTTCTTCGTAGTATGCAAAGCTTCCAAGATCACTCTTTTTTGATACAGTCACTGTAGACAATCTTTCTACTGGAGCTGCAGTCCGCAGGGAAGTCTGGCTGCCTTCCACACCTGAGCTGTTATTATATCTAGCAGCGCTCAGTATTTCCGTGTTAGCCTGAAACTAATCTTCACATCTGGACAGTGGGGAACTTTTTTTCGGAGATGCTGAGGCATAGTCTCTCCTTGGCAGTAACAGCACGGCTGCTTGTACCAAAGCCAGGCAACGTGAATGTACAGGTTTCTACATTCAAGATCCCAGGCTCACATGTGGATCTTCTGCCCAACACAAAGCATCTGTAACATCTGCGGCAGACGCAGAAGCCCACCCACCCAAAGCCAGCTACTGTGCTGGGCTTGCCGTGGGCACAGCTTGTCCTAGTTTGCCTTGGTAATCACAGCGAGCATTGCATATGCTGTGCTCACGTATGCACACGCTGATAAATACCAGTTCATTATTAAATTTGCCATTTATGACTACAGCCTTCCTCGTCATTTGAAAAGAGAGAGAGAGAAAAAATTATTTTCTGACAGCTCTGGTTCTTTTGTCATTGCTCTCTAATTTTTACTGCTTACTAATGCTATGCATGAGAGATCGTGCATAGAAAGACAGCGCGAATGTCGTCTCTTCATATTTTCCTCATCCTTCTCATTACTGTCCCAAACTGCAGCACATTTTCATTTCAGCCATTTACATCAAAAGTGCAGCAAACACTGCATCTAACCACTTCATTACTTTAACCTTTAATGGATGTAAACAAAGGGAAAATATTTTGCTTAAATGTGAAAGGTGCTTCCACCACAGGGAAAAAAATACATCTCGTTGCTAAGAGAATTGTGTATCAGGACACAAGAAAAGAAACTAAAATAGGGTTGTCCTGTCAGGAATGCACTAACAAGGGAGGTGTGGGCTAAGTTCCCACCTCTACCACTAATTTTCCAGGCAACATGCAGCAAGACATCATTTATGTATTCTTGCTACCCAATAAAAAATTACTTAGCATCACCTTTCCTTTCTTCTTTTTTACCCTTTGTACGTTCTGTCAATTTAAATGGTGGTCTCCTTTGGTCAAAACCCCATGCTTAAAAGAAATAACTGAAACTTCCCAGGATGGTGGAGTGACATCTTGCACACGGAGCTTTAGCTAAAGCAGAGGTTTGTGTACAAAACAAGGACTTAAAATAACCCAAACCACCAACACCTCCAAAACCAACCATAAAACACAAACCCCCGCCCGAACCAATCCACTACGAGCCAAACATCGCTCTGCAATTGCTACACACATTGCCCGCTTTAAGCATTAGGGCTCAAATATGCTTATGAGTTACTACGCTTAGACAAGTTACCGTGTCAGCTGAGCTGCACTTGTAGCCAGTGGTAAATATTTAGTAAAACATACTTACCTAAATGTTAGCAAGAAAATTTTGAGGAAATGCTTTTGACCTCACATTTCTGAAGGAGCTTGAATGCCCCTGAGTAATAACAGTTCAGCTGTCAGAGCTCAGACAAGTTAAAACTGCTTTAAAGGGGTCACTGCAGTTACTGGGGAAAGCTGGACTTCTTAAAAGTGGCTACTGCATCCATCACAGGGATCTTTTGCACTTTCTTTAACATAAAAAAAATTTATGAGATTGGTTGATGCTGCATCTGTATTTTTTCCAGTGATGATTAATGATAGGAATTACTATTTCTCCTTGTTTCACACTGGATAACAAAGCAGTTTTTACACATAAAACTACCGAATAATTCAGGTTGCCAGAAAGCTCTAAGCATCATCAAGTCCTGCAGACACAGCAGAGCTAACCTCAAGCTTAAGTCAGGTTGTTCAGGGCCTTGTCTGGGTGAATTTTGAGTTTCTCCAAGGATGAAGATTCCATATTCTCTCTATGCAACCTGTTCCAGCGCTACACCAGTATCAGTAGTTGGGAATATTTCATCTTTACATCCCACCGGTTTCCTTCCCTGCAACTTGTCTTTTCTTCTTTTGCTGTGTATTCCTGAGAAGGGCATACATCTTCTCTACAGCTTCTTGTTCAGACAGTGGAAGAAGATACAACAGGATCCACCCTCCTCCCCCCAGCCTTTCCCAGGATGAACAAATCTAGTTCCTTCACATTCCTCTTGAACACCATGTGCTCCATCCCTACTCATCTTGGTAGCCCTTTGCTGGACTAGCTCCATTTCATCAATCTCTCCCTGTTACTGGGGCACAAAACTGGACACAGTCTTCCAGCTGCTGCCTGGCAAGCACGAAGTTTTGGGGAATACTCCCTTCCTTTGACCTGCTAGCTATGCTTTAGCTAATTGTATTGGGTTTCTGTGGCAAGGTTTTGGTATTGGGGGGGTTACAGGGGTGGCTTCTGTGAGAAGCTGCTGGAAGCT
>JANZLQ010000009.1:12944055-12959466 GCA_026212715.1 Elanus axillaris | reverse complement strand
AGGTTGGATATTAGGAAAAATTTCTTTACTGAGAGGGTTGTCAGGCATTGGAACAGGCTGCCCAGGGAAGTGGTTGACTCACCATACCTGGAGGTGTTTAAAAAAGCATGTTGTCAAGGCACTCCCAAGACATGGTTTAGTGGGCATGGATGATGATTGGACTCGATGATCTTGAAGGTCTTTCCCAACCTCTATGATTCTATGATTCTTTGTATTTTCTCATCCCCATCCCACCGGGCGGGAAGAGTGAGCGAGCAGCTTTGTGGTGCTTTGTTGCCAGCTGTGCCTAAACCATGACACCCTAGCACACAGGAAAGATGCAGAGAGAATACTAACATGCCATGATCACCAAAGCCTCTTGCCACGTGAGGATTAAAAATGTTTGGTAAAGCCATCAGCACTGGCAGCTGTCACCCACCAACCAGATGGGTAAACCTTGGGTACCACTATATAACATATCATCCCCCACAAATCCAGAAGTGCTTCACAAGCCCACACAACAACACAGTTTGCTTCAGTCACAGATCCCTTTAGACATTTATCAGCTGAGTAATGCACATCACCACCACATGTCATTTGAAGTGGATAAGAGCACAAAAATCTCCTTATGACTAAAATAAAGGATTTAGATAAGCAGAACATAATTACTGAGCTGTTAGAAAAGAGAGTGACAGAGTTTTAGTATTTCCTCCCCTTTACAGTTACAAAATCAAGAGTGATTTCTGCAGGCAGAGATCCTGGGTTCATCTCTCACACACCCTAGTGAATCCCCTAGGATTACTAACAATACCCCAGCTGAAGTTGTGGGAAATTACATACATAACTTTTTCTTCTACTGAGATAGAAGGCCTGTAAATAGGCAGTTGTTAACACATCTGTTTAAAAGAACCACATATTATGAAGTAGTCTCAAAAAGGTCATTGCTTTTTAAGCCCTTGATTTTAGGTTTCTATAACATTCAGTGAATTATCTTGTTATTGCTCCTTCTGCACTCCTGGACCACTAGGTAAGAGAAGTGTGTTGGAAATTCCATGCAAGAACAAGCCCCTAGGTCACCTAGCTACAACAGCACGCATTTTGGACTTCCCTTCTCCTTGGGCTCTGGTACTGCTGGCAACTATCTTACCTAAAAGAACTCAACAAAGGTTATTCAATGCTGTGTCCTAAGGATTCACCTTCACTCTGCAGTGGAAAATGAACATTTAGGCCACTTCAATAATAGATGGTTCCAATTAGAAGTTAGGCACAGTCATTCTTACTAGCTCTCACGTAACATTTGAGTCTGGTGACTTCAGAGCACTCGTATGGCAGATGCTGACACAGTGCAACAGTCTCACTTTTTATTCTCAACCAACGGCTCTATAACCAACATCTAGTGTCAGCGAGAGACTCAAGATCCAGTCAAAGGATCCCAACAAAGATAAGGATGCCAGCTGACCACAAAAGCACACGTTTGTCGTTCTTACAGAATGCCAAAGATACTTTTCAGCCTGTTGGCAAGTTAGACAGTGGAAATAGGATGTCTAGGGACCATTAAGACAGAGAACCCTGTTTTCCATAGCTTTGCTGATAGTCAGGAGATTGGCTGCAACTTCCAGAACTCTGTCTGACAACAAAAGGTTGCAATACTGAGGGGTTTTATTGTTGGGGTTTTGTCTGCTTTAGGTTTTTTTTGTTTTCTTTGGGTTTTTTTTTTTTGTTTTAGCAGGCTAAACTGCACAGCGCTTTGTCAAGATTGTGTCCACTCTTGAATATTTTATCACTTTAGTGCTCATATGAAATGAAAAGGATGCACAGAATTATCACTGCAGTACTCTCATTGCATTATTTACAACCTTAGAGTCTGCAGCACTTTAGCATATTGGTAACATAAAAAGGCAGAATTTCTCCTCAAGCCAGATTTTTAGTTTCACAGTCTACAGTGCAACATGATGTAAAAGGTCTGTGAACCTCCCTTACACATCCCATCGCATACCCTACCCCCACTTTCTAAATGCTGGCCCTCCAATGTGCAAAGAATCTCAACACATGAATACTCCACAGCATTCAGCAGAAGCGGGATCAGTAAACCCCTGTGCCCCTAGGGAAGAATACATGGCCTTGTTTCACCATCCCGTCCACTTATTCCCACCCACCCCTCCTTTTTCTTGCCTTGTTAAAGTCCTCTGAAGTTGCCCTCATTTCCTTCCACGTCTTGTTCAAAAGCTGAATGCAGATACAGAAGAACTCCTCAAACGATCTGTCATGGGTGAAGAACATGGGATGGAAATCGTTGCAGGTCTCACTAGCTAAAAGCAGAAAAAACAAGGAGGGTGGAATAAAACACGTACAGGCAGGAGCTTCAAAAAAATAAACATAAAATACAATCAGCCATGAAGTTTAGAAAACACTGTAATCGAGAGGAATGCTACTTCTAGTAGCAAAGTATGTCAAAACATTATCCCCAAAAGCCAGCCTTGATATACAGTCTTAAAGACAATGAAAAGCCGTATACAGCCTGTCTGCAGGAGACCGGCAGCAAGAACAGGAGGAAGCAACTACCTGTTTGCCCGAATATTCTCTCAATGGGTGTTTTGTTTGTGCCAAGTTTTGTTGTTCAGGCCAGGACAGACAGAGACAGGGAAGAAGCACAAGTCTCCTCATCAAAACAACAGCCTTCCCCACAGCTAACAGCATGCACCATATTGCCTGCTGAGAACCAAGCACCAAAGCCCATCAGTCACAAAACAGTATTAGATCAACGTACACATTGAAATGTGAAGCTCTGCTCACACAGCAGATGATCTACCATATTGTACATGGATATACCACAGAGGTAACCAGAGAAATCTAGACAGATATGTAGGCAAGAATGTAACTGATTACATTTGTTCTTTGAAAATAACTGGAAACCAAAGAAATGGATCTTCTGTCACGGACCCCTTATCTGAGATGGAAAAAAAACCCAACCCAACCCAATCCCAAACTTCCTCTTTTTAATCAAATACTGGCTTTAAGGAAAGAAAAAAATAGAAGAATACTATAATGATGATCCCCAAAAGGAAAAGTACAGTTTGGCAAGACTGCTGTGAATGCCCTTGAGCAAAGAATGGATTTTCGAAAAAGCTAAGGGCTGAAGCAATGCTGACCTCCAGGCACATCCGAGCAACCTGGGAACAGAAGGGGCTTTAGCCAGGGACTGCAAAGGATCCTTAATCCTTGCTATGACTTGCAGGGCCACCTCGGTAGGTTGCATATTTATGTTCTTAAAAAACTAACTAAAAAAGTCAAGTTGACTAAGCCTTTCTTCATATACCCAGTCCCCAAATCTCTCAGCTTTGGCTTTCACCTCTGCATGACTGCTCCTTTGGACTCTTCCAGCAGTCACTCACATGCCTATGCAGCAGCATCTTCTCTTGTTTCAGGATCAAACAGCCACTGCTTATGCAAGCTTCCTCCTCTGCAAGAACAGCAGAACTATCAAGCATTGGGATAAATCACCCTTCTCCTAAGGCTGGAACACTGTCTGACATCTACTTTCTCTCAGTGGAAGTGAGGAAATTAGAATTAAAGACTCTTTGCGGGAGAATGTGAATGGCTCAGGCAGGCTCACTCCCTGCATCAGCTGCAAGCTCTTGGTCCTGGTCCCTCTTCTAGCCACAAAACCACCTTTTCAGCATGTTTAGTTACCTCTGCCACACCAGCAGCTCTGCCATAGGAACATGAGTTGTTCTTAGAATCACCTGAACTCTCAAAGAAAAAGGGTTTCAGACCTTTCCCAACATGCAGCATTCCAATTATAAAGCAAAACTCTGAAGCTTAATTGTAAATTTGAAGCTTAATTTTAACATCAGATTTACTAAGATCTAATCAATCCCTCAGCTGCGTAGCAAGGATGAGAGTTAATTTTGGAGTACAGGTTTCATTCTAATCAAGTAAACTCCATTTACTTCAAAGGATGTGCAGTCAAGGGGGAATTAGTCAAAGCACAGACCTATATTTATGAGGCACAACTCAATCCCTTTAAAAGAATAAAATGCCTCAGGCATGTTTTCATAGCACCTTCAGCTTCCATTCATTCCACTGGAGCTGCAAGGGCTCAACACTTCCAATAATCAGACCTTCAGCCTGTAATAATGTCAGAGAGACAACAGAACAGATTCTCAGAGGGCACTTGTCTTTAAGTCATGAAATACTATAATGATGAGAAGAAATAAAATAACACCAAGCAGAAGAATGCTGCCAGTACCTTCACTGTATAAATCACAGCACGAAACAAGGCAATAACCCTCAACACGCACTGGCCTTTCTGATCCTCCTCAGAGCCTGAGCTTATCATTGCTCCTGCTCATAAAAGTCAATAAATCAAAATTAATGGAAAGGCTAGGAATTCTCAGAAACTTGATCATCAGTTCTAACTCATGCTCCTTATGATAATCAGCCCCAAACCATATCTACTATGTTGACTCTTCTGCATGCAGAATCAGAGGTGCCACCTCCCCCCCACCTTTTTTTTGTAAGCAGGCAACATACTGTGGTTTATGCCTTTTCAGTCTGAACATGAAAGAGTAAAAATCACTGTTATTGATATAAAAGGAGAAAGTTAGGCCTGTTAGAAAGCAGGATCAATGTCTTAAAGCACAGAACAAATCCTAAGAAAAATTCAAAACCAAGTGATAAACAGCTTCCTCAAAATTCTCACCAGCATCCAGATACTAGAGGGAAAAAAACCAATTGGTACTCAACTTCAAAGGTAGCTTTTTGTATGTCTCGAAAATTCTATCCAAATAATACAACTCAATGGAAAAATCATACATGAAGCACACCAGTGGTGTTTACATTACAGTGTGTCTACAGGCAGCAGCTCAGGTCACGTCTGTGTTCTGCTCAGAGTGTTTAAATACCTAAAGAAAGACAACCTTTTCCCCAATACAGGTAAGATGAGGATGAAGTAAAAGGCAATACTGTGTTAGTAGTGGTTTCCAGACTAGAGTAAGACTGAGTCACAACCTGCAGTCTCGCCCCACTCTCTGCAGCCCCAAGTCAGCACCTCCCAATATCAAAGCACTGCCTGTCTCTGCGGAGTGGGCAAATTTAGAGGCTGCTCAGTTTTACTAATTAAAAACTTCCTGAATTTATTTTTTCAATGACTTGCAGTTTGACTAGTTCTAAACTGAAACAGGCTTCTAGCATTAGAATAATTTGGAGACCTTCTACATAGTAAGAGCTGCATGTGAAATTCCTGCCCTTAAGCCCAGCACTCTCTAACCTTCACTTTCATGAGCAGGGACTAACCGCATTTATAACTACACAAAAACACACACACGGCTGCAACACAGGGACACAAATCATCATGAGTATTTAAGAACATCATCAAGTTTTAATTACGCTTCTGTGAGATCACCTTTGAAAGGCAAGTCACAGATGTCTGGCCTACATAAATCAGGTGAAGATCTTGTTGATTTTCCTTTCTGTGCACAATTCTCGGAGCTGTAGATCAATGTGCCACCTCTCAGAATTCAAGTAGTCCTTCAAGCTTCTAGCTGATCTATAGCTGTGACTTTGAGGGAGAAGCTTAGTTCATTTCTCATCATAAATTGCACTAGCAAAAAAAGAGCTAATTTCTACCTGGGAGTTTATGTGGTTCTTTCAGTGTATATTTGTAGTGTATACCCAACACAATTTTGGCTGTCGGTTCATTTCCTAAATTACAACAAAGACATTCAAGCATCCCAGACTGTTCAAGCAGTAAACAGATTTGATATGTTATGTTGTTCCTCTGTGGATTAGTAGAAAACAACAGGAAAAGGAAAACAAATTGAGAAAGACAAAAAGAGTTATACCTTCATTTTTTACCCCATCTCTAAATGCCTTTTTCCACGAGAAACAACATCATCAGTGCCAAATTTCTTTTAGCTGTGTCAAGAACAGTTAGGTATTTGCATATTTGCATAAGCCTGTCTTGGAAGGGCACAGATTACATGATGATGTTTCAATAACTGTTTGACTTGAAGTACAGCAGAGATTTAAATTTCAAAGTTGCTGTGGTGAGCTGAATACAGACAATAGGTATTTCTGCATGCAAGACAGACTCCAGGAAAGGACAAGCGCACCAGACCAGACACAAAGGCTGGTGTGTCACCTCACTGTCCAAACTAGTATGAACAAAAGCCCACTAGTTCAACAGAAGCTGGCTGACAGCTGGAAGTGTTGATTACATCTTTCCTCCATCTTAATAAGCAGGCTATGTGTAGATATCTAAAACTAGTTTCCACTTGGAAACTTCCAACAATTTTTTTTAATCTTAGAATTTATTTTGTGCAATACTTGGAAGTATCAGAGATAACCTCTCTCTCCCCACAAAGCTACAACAGCAGACAGAGACACAGTAATACACCTCTGCAGGCAAGGTACTGCCCTTGATCTTAAGAAACCTCTGTTTTCTTCCTGACGCTGCTAAACTGCCACGTTGATACTAGATACTCATCCCCCACCATGCCTTTAAAATGGCATATGGTCATTCTAAACTCCCTTGGAAAGTTCTTGAATTCGAGAAAAGTAAAAGGTTGTACTGCTGTGAAAGCAAAATAATAAATAGCCATATTTATCATGAATAGGAATGTTTGAAATCGGGAACAGCCCAACCCATTATTTTCAAAATCCATTCATGATGCTATGGGGGAGGCAAGTTAAGGTGACTTAAACAGTCATTTTTCTGTAAATTTAAGGCTTGGACCCATCACACTGGGAATGCATATGAAAGATAATTTACTAATCACAAATGAGCCACCTCATTCATGGATGTCAGCCTTGTAGAACTGGTCTACAAAATACCACTAGAATAGATTTGATTAAGTAGATAATAAAAGCGTTAACATTGCTGTGTATTCTCAAATATTTCAAAAGCAGGCAGACAGCTTAAATCAATCAAATTATTCAGTCAGCCATACAAACACGGTCACTGGCATTAATGCTGTCACACAAAGGGACAGACAGACACCTGTACTGAGGAGGAAGCCTCTGTGCTGGGGGTGGTATTAACAGATCCTGTGCACCCTGAAACTCATCAAGAAAAGCATCCTGAAATTGCATCAGCACAATTTTGAGATGGGGGAAGCAGTGACGCAGAGCCCTGGGAAACTGGTTTGCAAAGTCCCAGGGAGAGAGGGGTTTGAAAACATCTCCCTGTCTGAAAGGTACCTGGGATCCACGCGATCCAGTCTTCAGAGATCTGTGTTCTCTATTACTGAGCTGCTGCTTAATTCTGGGTGAGTCATTTATACCCTCTGTTGTTTTCCCCAGTTTCACAGAATGAAGATGATAATATTTGATCAGAGAGGAGGCGGGTGGAAAGATCCATTGCACTTTCTGAAGTGCGGCAAGATCCACGAATGAAGGGTGCAATATGGACCTTGGAAATATCATCTCCACTTGACACGGCCTCCTCTGGGATTATTATTTGCCAATAACAGCAGACGACCAAAGAGCAACTAATTCTCACTAGCTCTCTCAGGAGAAGGAGGACTGTAATTTCTGCTTCTCCCTGAAGATGCGATACGGTAAAAATAACTACTGCCATGACCATTTTTATATACGCAATCAAAAATTCTCTCAGTAACAGGTAGCGTACATAAGAAAAAGTGCACCTAATACCACAGAAATACAGCAATTGCCAAGTTACCTACACCACTGATCCCTGTAGCCTGCTGGCAATAATTTGAGATAAAACCTTTGGCTACCTTTCCGGCACGACAGGGAAACAGTGTAATTTAAGGCAAAGAAGGTCACTAGCAATGGCAGTGCAGTAATGAAGTAGTAATATTGCTGCCAATCGTGTAATTTTCTTTCCAAGGGAACAGTGCTGTTTAGAAGGCTCAACTGGTATTAGAACAAAAGCCACTCGTCCTTTTTACTTTGATTGAGAGAGTAAGATACAAGCAACTAAGCTTCAAGACACAGCAAAATAATGTAAAAAGCTAAGCTGCATTTGTTAAACTCCAAATCTAGGTGAATTATGTGAGGGTTTTGTTTTGCTGGCTTTGAAACAAAAAGGGGAGAAGGAAGCATGCCACACCACCGAACTGCGCAAGGCGTGCCACTGGTTTCCCCAGGGATGTGAGTGTGCGTGTGTGTGTGTGTGTCTCAGAAAATGTCATCCAGACAAGAATATCAGAAGTGAATCCAAATCCAAATCCAAAATATCGGCACCAAAGTAGCATACACACAATTACTCAGGAAAGCAATAAGCTGGTCATGTAAAGTAGGGAAAAAAATGCCCCCTCTTTTATCGTGGTATGTAGCATTTCCAGAGCACCAAAATTACCCCGCAATACATGGCTACAAGAGACCTTCAACAACTTACCTTACCTGATTGCCTATCTAGTTGGAATAGAAACGATACGAAATTGCTAAACATGCAGCAAAACTACCAACTCAAATCCCTCATAAAAACATAACGCAACAGCATTTCTCTGAACCGACGAGACTTCTCATTAGGGGAGCTATCGAGGGAAACTAGAAGAAAAGTACACATAAAAGGCTTCCTACAGGCTGTAAGCTTTCCTTTTTCAAGGCTGAGAATAAATTTTACTATGCAATGAAAAACAAGGATTCCGCGAAGCCTCAAGCCTGAGGAGACAGGCAGGACTAGGATGTTTATGGCACACGCAGCCCCAAGCTCTTCACTAGCTTAACTCAGATTCGTTTTGAAGGTGACCACTGCTGTGTCAGAAACACACTTCCCCTTCCCAAAATATCATTAAACAAAGAGCCACTATTTACAATTTGCCTCTTTCATCATCCCAAATAAAAGTGGAGGAAGAAGAACCCTGACTATCGCAGCACAAGCCAGTAAAGCCCACGCTCATCACTACCAGCAGCTCAGAGGTGGCATCTGTGCTATGTCCATAAGGAGCTGTTGGAGAACAATATCCAGGCAGATTCACCCTGCCACATCCGAAGCTGATGGTGAACTGAAAGAAATCAATGAAGCCAGTAGTGTCCACACAAGCAGGCTGACTTTGTGAAGATAACTGCATTTGCAACTGGCAGTAAATATGGAGACTTGGCCCCACCACTCCTGCTTACAACGGACCTGAAGACTGAACACTGTGGTTTGGAAATGCAAACAGAAAGCCAAAGTGCAGAGAGGAGAGTTACTAAAAAGGCTCTTACATGCAATAAGGAAACGAAAAAGATTACAAAGAGCCAGCTTCATGCTGATAAGGGTTCCCCATCTCTTTCAAAAGCAGCCTATTTTTATTTGTGATAAAACAGGTGCCAGATATGAATAACTCTGAACTGCCTCTACAATGTGTCACAGCACACTGTTGGGCAAACAGGAAAGTACTCTGCTTCCTTCTTCACTCCTCCACTACTCCCAGTATTAAAAAAAAGCAGTGATCAATAACAGTAATAAAAGACAGTTTTAAAACCTGATGGATAAATTGGAGTATCATTTTCAGAGGTGAGGGAGCACTTCATTTGAATTAGTCATGCGCTTCCAAGAGAAAACTCTAAAGTGAAAATGGTATGAAAAAACATGGGCTTGTATTTGACATATCAAAAAGGAAATTGTTTTGTGAAAAAAAGACACAGATCTGCAAGCACAGATCTGCAGGTATGCTCTAGCATATTTACAGTATCCCTGCATAACAATATAGAATCATTTGTGTTGGAAGAGTCCTTTAAAATCATCAGAATGTTAACAGATTAACACAAGAAATTTGCTTAGGGATTACGAAGCCTTTATGGTCACTTCTAGTAAACATACAGAATAAGAAGAAATTACACATATAAAGCAGAATCTACAGAAGCTTGTTTGACAAGTAAACATACTATGCAAAACCTTCTTACAAAAGATAACGCTGCTTCTCTGGTGAGTTCCTGACACCTTGCAAAGCACAGAAGGCAACGATGGCTACACGAAAGCTTAAAAAAACATTTCTGACAATTTCTAAGCCCACACGCTGTCCACTTGAAGTCCGACTGACACGGACGGTGGCACTGACAGCAGGGCAGCTGAGCTCAGGCCTATCAAGGGAAACACCTTATCTCCCCTGTTTGCACGATGATACCCTGGTCCCTGCCCTGTTGCATCCTTTCTCCCCTAAGCCCTTAGAGAAACCAGCCCTAACCGCATCTCCAGACAAACCAGGAGGAACGACACCAGCAATGGGGGAGGCAGATATTCTCAGCATTTACAAAGAGCAGCATAAAGGCAGTCAAGTTACACTGCGCAACGACTCTTTTTAGCCCTACGACACCCATTGGCAAAGTTTATTGCTAAATGCGATGCTTTGGCACATTTTCTATTCACTGTTGCAGCACTGCAGACCCAGAACTCCGAGGGCTGGAGTCAAAAGTTCCTGGGTGCAGAAGAAGTGGGCACTTGCTCTGCCTTTGCTTCTGCACCTTGCTGATGTCCCTCCCACGAGCATCGCACCGAGAAACTGCCTTTCGTGGCAGGATTGCTGACTTTTCACTTCTTACTCTGACTGTTCTAGAGAGCACGAGCTTACTGCTTCTCCTCCCGAAGGGATTCTTGCTAAAAAGCACACTCTTACCTGTAATTGCCCATTTTCATTATTAGGAAGTTACATAGACTGCATTCCAGGTTATAGCTCGTACCTCTCCAAAGATCTTCTGCGAGATACTCCATCAAGAATATACTCTGGTTACCATTTGAAATACAGACCATGCTGTTTTGATTCATAAGAGAGGAGCTGTCACTGAAAATTAATTCTGCTTTAAATAGGCTGGCTAGGGCTCCATCTGTAAGCAAAACTTAAAGGAGCCTATGAAAACCTGCAGAAAAAACACTGCAAACAATAACCTGTGAAGCCTACATGGTTTTTATGTCTCCCTTGCTACCAAAGCAGCTCCCATTCCTCCTCCCCTCACACAGACCTCCTCAGTGAAATCAAATGTTTAAAATTATAGTGCAAAGAAATTATGTGGTCATTGTGTAACACAGCTAGTGGGAAAAAAAAAAAACCCAACCTTTTTTTTTTTGGTATTTGATCTCACAAGTGAGCAACAGCAGGAGAACTGCAAGGAAGAAAAACAAATGAGCAGATGGAGAAGCCAACAAACCAGCAGTCAAGCCACGAAGGAAAAGAATCTCCTTCCTAGTACCAAGTCATTCCCCTATTAGAAAAAAAAGGTTACAGCTGAATTCCCCATTCAGACATGGCACAGACCAGCCACCCACCCACTGTACTTCCCATTAGAGGCGTCTGCATACGAGACGCCTGCTTCGGTGCACTTCTGTGACAGGCTGTTAGGCCAACCTTCAGTGACCCCGTGGTGGGGTATGAGGCAGACTGGCTGCCGGCTACCTCTGCCGAAATAGTCAGAGATCCCGAAGTGAAAAAGCTGACAGGACAAATGACCAGTTACCTCGAAAGTGAGTAGCACAGCTAGACTTACACTAGCTCCTCTGCCGTCACAGAAAAGACAACAGAACAAAAGCACTCGGATTTCAACCACTTGCTTTGAATCAATCCTGGATATACTCAAAATGCCAACCAAGGTAACAGACTGGGACACAGGGAAAGATGACATCAATATCAATAAAAAAAATGACTGCCTGTGATTAAGGTGAGGGAATTCACTGTATCACACATCCTAGAGCGATGGCAGCTCATCTTTCATGTCAGACCTGGTTCTGAACTGCACTGAAACTACATTGCTTGCTCAAGAACGAAGAGCTCTCCTTGACCTCTTTGAAAATACGTGCTGTATCACCCCTACTACAGCTCCATTTAGGACAACCTACCTTAGCAGTAACACCTCTCCTTCCTCCCCTCCTGCATCCCTACACACTGTGTATCTCCTTTGAAATACACATATTTATACATACATGCACCAAATTGCCAAGTAACTTTTTCCCCCTTCGCGAAAGTAAAATGTGAGAAAGAAGAAACCAGCCACTGGATACAAGTCTGCACAGGCAAAAATCCTGTGCAATATACCCGAGGCTGGGAAGACTCTAGCATGTCTATAGCCCACCTGCTATTTCGTTCTTGGTCTTCTACGGGCAACCAGCGGTGCAAAGCAAGGCAGCAACAACCCAGTGATCTGTGGGGAAACGTAAATCTTCCCTCCCCTCTTGAACTTAATCCCTACTGGAACCCAGTTGGACTTGCTGAGGCAAAGGTCATTAACTCACTGTGAAAACTGCAACTAACCACAACCACCTAAATTGTTTTCTCGCCCTACAAATTGTCTTAATCTGTAAATTATGTTTTTAACTATCTGGGCTAGCATCCCAAAGTCAGACTGGCAGAACAAAAATAAAACTGCTGAAGCATACTCTTTTAACGTAGACCAAACGGAGTAATTGCTACTCACAAAAAAGGAAAACAGTGGTGTGGTAAGGTGCAAGCTGCTCAGGAGACATTGGACCTCAGTGCTTGTTAGTGCATTTATCTAAGATCATCACCATAATGCACCACGTAAGTGCCAAGCATCTTCAAATGGCTTTGTGAACATCAATCTCTAGAAGGTCATTAGTTAACATTAACTCTTCAGATGTCAAACTTAACCTCTTAAAAGGCAAGCAGAAAATCAAGTTAATTAGACCAGAGGTTTAACAAGAGAAGCTATTTAATCAACACATTTCCAAGTGGCACATTCAGCTCATAAGCTATCCTAGTGGAGCTTTTCACTTCATACACTAATACAAACTGAGCTGTTTGATACTATGGCTGCCAGAGCATAGTTTTGGATAGGTGAAACTACTATCATCAAAAGTTGTGTTTTAGAAATGTTTGATTAGTCTGTAATATTGCCCTACTTTACGTTACTGCTCTTCGTTATAGGCTGAAACATTAAAGCAGCATTTCAGTCATACCACTTTAAAAAGTAGTGCGTTAAACCATTGTATTTTAGTCTGGGAAACAGGTCTCTTGCTTAAAAGCATTTTAGAGAGTCCAATCATTTTAAAATGAATTCCTGCTCTATACCCTAGGGTATTTGCATTGTATATTAACAGACATAATTCAGTATAACCCCAAACCTTTTAGTTTATAAAGAAGCTTAGAGAATCACCTAGTTCAGGGATAAGAGAAGTAGTGCAGAGTCTCTCCTCATCTCATGATGCTTGGTGTAAGAAGCCCTTGAGTATAAATGAAGTGAACATGTGGGATGGGAGACTGGGAAAGGAAAGAGGCCCAGAAAACACTTTAAGACTTGCTGAGGTCACATCTTTGTAAACTGTCAGAATCAGGACAATAAGGAAGAAATTTGGTCTAAACTATAATGTCTCTGGTGTTAATAACTGCACAGTATTCCCTTGTAGCTTGTTCCAGTACTTATCTAGTCTCTAGCTTTGTTTTCATTGTTACTTGATATACATTTTCTGTTTCGTATTGTAAATCCATTATTTGATTTGTCCTTGTTGACTACAAGAATTGAATAAAGCAATTTTTACATCATGCCTTGAGGTTCCTGAAGACAGTTCTATCTTTTCTATCACTTTATTCCACCTTGACCATGAGTAATTGTCTTAATTTTTCCTTGAGGGTCTTATTTTTCAAGTGTATTATCACTCACTCCAGAAAGACGTCTGTATGCACAAGGACTGCAGAACAGTGACATGCAAAAAGAAAAAAACAGCAGGCAAAAACCTTCAGCTGAAATTTCTCTGTTGGACGATGGCTGTATGTGAAAAAGGAGCTAAGCTAACCTGCTTAGAAATTCTCTCCTATTACTCCCATTGTTACTCCCATTGCAGACACTTAGCAATTTCAGACAGGAAAAATGAAAGTAGTCTCATTCAAGACCTCTCTTTCCTGCTGCATTTCAGTTTAAAATTAGTTCTCGAAATTTAGGATTATTGCTTGGCTGGATTTTTACAAAGCATTATCCCAGTCATGTCTCCAGAGACACTGCATATGAGGCAAGTGTAGCAGCCTTGCTTTTGTTAAAATAAACTCGTTCATAACACAAGCTGAACAATATAAATTCATCAAAAAAAAAAAATCATCATGCCCTCAGAAAGCATTCTCCAATTCTTTCCTGACTGACGCTGATCAGCTGTGACATCTGTACGTACAGGTTATTAGCAGCTATTTAAAAATTGTGAAGTAATATATCTGGAAAAGGAAAGTGTTTCCCAATCTGCTGTGGCAAGTTAAAGAAGTAACATTTCCAAACAAACCATCAAGAAACAATTGAGTTTTCAAATGCTGTTTTGGAGAAACAGCTAAATTTCTCCATCACCAATAGGACAGATTAGAAATGTTGGTTTCAAAATTACTGAGGCAAAAGAAGCACCAGATTGGCTTTATGGGAGAAATGAACATTGTCAAACCATTCCCATTTAAACTTGAGAAAAGTAGTAGAAACTTTCCTTATGGTAGATTAAAATTAAGCAGCAAGAAATTTTTTCCCAGCAAGGAATTAAGGAGAGTCTAAACTGAAGCCATTCTAAACCTCTGTGCTTGTGTTTTTTGGGTTGGTTGGTTTTGTTTTTTTTTAAAACTGGATCCCAACCTGGTTCATTATTCAGAAATTTCTGTTGAGCCCGAACTGGCACAAACTCCGAAAGTACATTGCTCTTGACAGCTCACAGTAATGGCTCAGCTAAAAAATGGAAACCCCCCGTCCCCAGTTGGGACTCGTTGAGTGTGAGGAACTAAAACCTGGTCAATGCAAGAATTTCTACTTCTGCTGGAGATAACTTGCAGCCAAACAGCTCTATAGATTGGGCAGGGCACACAGACTTATCAAAAATGGGGTAAGAGGGCTTTACTTCTTTTTTTCTTACGAATTTCTGTCTCTTGCTGCCCAAACATAGCATTAGCACCAATCTCACTCCCACCACCACAGATTCTCCTCTGGCTCTCCCATCCCTCCAGGCGGAGCTGGGGGAGCCCAGGAGAGGCTGGGGCTCGGTGGGAGGACAGTAAATGGTCCCCTGGTCCCAGAAGAGAAGATGGCACCCGAGGCAGCACCTCTCCCACCGCTGCAGCCCCTCAGGGACCTACCTGGGGGACACCAACCGCTCCTCTTCACAACAGCCTGTGCCAAAACCAAACCAGAATGCCCCAGTCAGCAGATGAGCTCAGACTGGAACAGACTCAAAATGGACTCAGCTGATTTCTCCTCGTGTTACCTATTTATGAATTTGTTTTCAAGAAGGCCAGCGCCTCCTCACACAATACAAGGGGTCTCACTGTTCTTTAGTAGATTTAACAGGAAGCTAAAGCTTCTACAGGCTTCTTTTTCTTCTTCTCATGCCTGAAAGACGAGGGAAGTTTCTTTGAAAGTCAGATCAGCACAGTGAATGTTCTTAAGATGTAAATTCAAACTATTAGAGGTTTTTGATGGTACAAGTGGGAGCCCAGCTGAAGAATAGAATAGAATAGAATAGAATAGAATAGAATAGAATAGAATAGAATAGAATAGAATAGAATAGAATAGAAT
>JANZLQ010000009.1:12919382-12943955 GCA_026212715.1 Elanus axillaris | reverse complement strand
TAGAATAGAATAGAATAGAATAGAATAGAATAGAATAGAATAGAATAGAATAGAATAGAATAGAATAGAATAGAAGTCATTAAGTTTGGAAAAGGCCTCTAAGACCATCAAGTCCTACTGTCAACCCAACACCACCATGCCTACTAAACCATGTCCTGAAGTGCCATGTCTACCTGTTTTTTGAACACCTCCAGGGATGGTGATTCCACCACTTCCCTGGGCAGCCTGTTCCAATGCCTGACAACCCTTTCGGTAAAGAAATTTATTTTAACAGCCAATCTAAACCTCCCCTGGCACAACTTGAGGCCATTTCCACCCATCCTAAAGAGGAGTCCTAACCAAGGGGCTCTACAGCTTGAGCAGAGGAGGGATTTCTGCCACCTCCCAGAAAGAGCAATGCAGGCACCCAGTTTGGGACATAAAGCCACACGGGTAACAGTGTGTTTCTACACTGCACCCCAGCCGTGGCACCTGGCCTGGCACCCCTGGGCCCAGAGACCAGGCAGCGATGGGCCTCACTCCTGTCACGTTGACAGTTTGGCCCCAGTTGGTACTTTTGGTGTTTAAACTTGTAAATAGCCACAGTTCCGTCGTGCTTTCATATAGGCTTTAAGTCTTAAAGAAGCTTCAGTTTTCACAGCCACCCACATGAAGCCACCCCAATTGTGTGCCAAACTTGCTTCTATGAAATCTGCAAGAGAATCTACTTTATATTAAACATCCCCTTTTGAAATCATGCCCCTTCCTTCATCATAAAGGGCACTCCCTTCTCCATCTCATCAAGTCCTTCCCCTCTGTTCTCCGCGTGGCCTTGCAAGTAAGGCAGGTTTTTAATAAATGTGTAATGGGAGGAGAATACGAAAGCAAACACAAGGCTTATACTTAAAAAAGGGAGGAGGAAAAGGTGAAATTGGTTATTGTCAGGGCTGTTCTCAACCTTCAGAACAAGTCTGGAAGGAAAGTAAGTAAACACACTGAGGTGAATAGAGACCGGAATAAATATTGCACGGGCTTACCAAGAAGAGATCCAACTCTGATTTGTCCAGTCTTCTTTCACAAAATAACTATTGTTTCCCATGGGTGAAATGTGGTGGACTTTATCTGCACAGCAGACAGATCAGTGCCCCTGCACCTGACTTGTTTTAAGAAAAACATTTTGATATAACACTGTGTGCCAGACAGAAAATCAGTAATTCATCTGGAGAAAATGGGATTTGATACAAGAATCAGTGAGGTAGGTGAGATACCAGATATGGAAATGACAAAGAGGAAAGGAGAGCTCTCAAGCTACGAGTAGTACTACTGGAATTTCTCAGAAGTCACGTCTTGGACTCTGGATTTTCATTAAAGACATTGGCACAAAATCTAGGAGTACTTCCACAAAATTTGCTGGAGCCCAAAGCTGGTGGCACTGCTGATGGTATCCCTAAGGGAAGATGAGAGTGTCATAGAGGAGGGACTTTGAGACCCGGAGAAATCACAATGCATGACATTGAACAGTGTGAAAGATTTTGAGTAATGAAAAGCTCTAATCTGAGACTCATCACTTAGAAAAAAAACAGCAGAGAAAAAGACACCTTGCATACAGAGCTGTCACTGTGACAAAAGTCCAAGGAAAAGCAACAGTAATCCTAAACCACAATCAGTGATAAATTTCTAGCACGGGCCGTAAAATATCAAAACCACGATACAAGGCACTGGTAATACACAAACTGGAATAATGCCTGCAATTCTGGTCACCCATACGCAAGATACAGGGACTTAAATGAGAAGAAAGTGTAGGGAAGGAAGGGCTCCTAAAATGGTCAGCAAATGGAGAACGGTGTTGGAATGGACCACGCCAATTTAATCTAGCAGGATGAAGGCTGAAAGAAAATAATATAAAAACATGGGGGAGAGAAACAGAAAGAGGTGAGCTATTAAATAAAGAACAAAGTTGGCACAGGTTTTAAATAATTCTGATTATATTTAGGCTGGAAATTAAAAGGTTTCCAACCCTCACACGTATGAAAAGAGCAGTAATTAGTATAAGGATGTAGTTCAGTAAATCCATGAATGGGAAGATATGATGTGGCTACCTGCAGTGATCCAGTTCTAACCCCTCATGGTCAGTTCTGCAGTAGTGCTGTTTTCTGCACTTACATCATCAAGCCTAGGCCAGCTACCCTTTAGTGACCAACTATTATGGAACTGCTGCATTAATTTTTTCTACCTTAATTTGGCTAATATTGATTTACTGAATGTACAGTGAGAAAATTTACTGACCATAAAGGTATACACGAAAAAGTTCTACCTTTCAAGAAATAGAAGTTACTCGTTCGGCACAACACCAGAAATCTGTCTTATTCAAAACATTGTAATTCTTTACTGGAAACTAAACCATACTAATGACGGTGTTACATCCTCAGTCAGAGCAAGCATTAGAGAACTCGGGGACAATTCCAAGTATTTCAGCAATTATTAGTATGACATGGCTGTCAACAAATGATAATTGCCTACACTTATAAATGCACAACATGTGAAAGTAAATGAAGGAATGTGCCCTGTACTCATACAAACATTTTTTTCCAACAGTTTCATAACTATTACAAATATTGCACTGTTATTTTTTTCTCCTTTCCTGGTTTGAACTACTTTCCTCACATGCTCATCTTTGAAACTGCCACTATGTAAAGATAAACTGGTTTTAGAAATCTCTGTTGTGCTCTCAGCTGAAGTGCCTGGAATTTCAGGTAAACACTACAATACCCTTTAGCCTTTTGCAACAAAGCCCATAGCTCCTCTGCAATGCCACTACTGTAGAAATGGACCCAAAATAGCACTGTCGTCAGTGAGTTTTGCTCATCAGCTGTGGACCGGGATATATCAGCTGGGACTAAACTGATTCAAGCTCTTTTTGCTAGCGTAAGAATCATACCCACAACTCTCTTCCCTCCAGTATACAATAGGGTTAGTATTTCCTTTCTTCCTCTGAGCGTGGTTGTTTAGATGCTCTAATAGGTATCCCTTTTCACGATAAATATACCAGTATGTTAGAAACAACTTTGCCCTGGGCACCCATCACTCAGTTCAGCCTTGACGGGAGGACGAACACTTGGCTGTTCTAACAACTAGGCTCTGCATCGCTCCAGCAAGATGGTGCAAAAGTCAACTGCATCTTAGACTCCCACTGATAGAAAATGAACAAGCTTTAGAAATGAGGCACAGTGGGCTTTATTATTAAATAAATTACTCAGTGTTACTGAATAGATGACTGGTATTTTCCTAATAAAGAGATTACCTCTCTGATAAATCACCCCAGAAAGTCTTAATAGTCGCCTCATTTAGATACCAGATTCTGAAAGTCAGTGCTTTATTTTTTAAAGTAAATCTCTAAATTACATAAATACAGGGAAATGTTAACCCCAGCCATGCACCGCATAATGATGGACGCTGCCACATCTAGTGCTGAATCTACCAGAACCACGATTCTTTAATTGTGCTGTGAATACACTGTTCACTGCCTAAAACCTTCACCTTCCCCCTGCCAAATAATGGTGCTGCTGAGGTCATTACAAGTCTCCGACTGCCCTAAAACTCTTGTCAACCTAAGGGAGTTACCCAAATTTCACCTTATGGAAAGGAACCTTATAAAGCCAGAAACGGGAAACTTGTTTTTTAACACAGCATAAAACAACACCTGCTCAATCTGAACATTTCCAGAAGAGCTACGAGGCAAGCAAGCTAACTCCGATCCAAACGCAGAACTAAGCAGAGCAGCCCAATGCACGTCCCTGTGATAAATCTCCCGATTTTATTATACTCCCACAGCTCCATGAGAAGTATTTTAGCTGTGATAGTTTATTGGTCAGACCTATTTATATCACAGGAGAAGTTTATTTATTGTTTTGAAATATCCTCTAGGCCATTTTGATTACGAATGGTTCTGATGCCCATTTTGCATGAGTCATGGCAGAGATGTTCTGTTAGTAAGCCTGCAATTTGGTACACTTTGTTGATAATAATGAGCCAGGCATTAATGACTCAAGCTTCACCATTATGACGCAAAATAATGAACTTGTGTCCGTGTGTGCGCACCTTTCTCCTTATTGACTTCCCAAAGCGGCGTCTTCCAGCCTGCACTAACAGAGCTGTCGGAGCTCTAATATGCAAGCAAGGAAGAGCTGTGGGACAACCGTATCAGACCAACTGGTATTTGTCAAAGATTAACAACAAAATTCCAGGCTTAAGGAAGAGCTTATGCACTTGAGAGCATTTCCTTTCTGTTTCTGATACAATCAGAAAAACGTGGCAAGCTTTTTGCTAAAAGCTTTTCTTATTATTTTGTAAAAACTTTTTCCTCCATCATATCCGTTAGCCTAAAAAAGTTTACTTCTGCTAACAAACTTTGCCTCTTTTAGAATAACATCTAAAAAGTAGCATCTTACCTGCGGGGAATACTATAAAACCAAATAGGTGCCAATACCCTGGAATGAGCCCTTCCTGGGCTTGACCGAGAAGAGCTGGAGTCCCTTCAGTGGGAAACAGAGAACTGCCTGTGCTTGACTGACCTTCCATCAGGTTCTTCTATTTTCAAACAGATGCACATGACCAAACATTGTTCAAAAGCTAAATATTTATCAGTGCATTTTACTTAATTGTAATAACAGTGTCAGGGTGCCTAGAAAAGGACAGTAAGCTCTCAAAGGACTTACAAAGTTCGAGGGTGGCAAGAGAGGTCTTTCCCCCAGATGACAATGTAAAACAAACTGCAAAGACACGCAGAACACAAACTTGCTGCCAGACCACAACAGCTCCCTTTCAGTGAGATTAAGTGAAACTGAAGCAGTGATGCAGAATGTAATGATAATCAATACTCCCTAAGAACACCAGAAGACATAGGTAAGAGCCCAGGACGTTGCAGCGACCCTTATTTACATGATAAATCAGGCCTCGCCATCAGTACCTCTTGAGACACTGGATCTCCGCGGCACTGCGCCCACGTCCATGGGAGGAACCCGCCGGCAGGGCTCCTGACACTCATCCCAAGCTCTGCACTTGGCCTGGGACCTCCTCCTCTCCCAAGAGATGACAGCCATTCCAATTTAGCACGAACATCATCTAAAGCCAAGGGCAGAAGAACCCACAGGCTCTTGAATCGCATTAGTACTGGTACCAGCAACTTTATGAGCGCTCTGCAGGCACGGAAGGAGGAACAGGTAATGTTTTGTGACAGCGAGGGTGCCGATCACTGCCAAAATAGAAAGTCTCCTCAGTTATCCACAGGTAAAACTCCAATACATCCTACACATGCAGAGGAGGTAGCTAGCCGGTCTGGCTGAAAAATGCAGCACTGGCACAAGGGAGGGTCTTTTTTTATTAAAACAGCCCTGGTACTTCCCAAGTCACACGAGAGAGAATTTGGGCTTAGCTACTACTTAGAAGCACAAGATGCAATAGGAGGAAAAAGAAACCCGGAGAGTGCAGTGCACACACTTGGTGGTATGAATTCAGGGGGAATGGGCAGGGGAAGCAGCTCAAGGGAAGGGGTGTTTATGGGTTTGGTTGGTTTTTCTTTTTAAACTTTCTTGCTCCACTGTAGAACACGGTTATTTGCGTATTCACTGGACACAAGCCATTCTTATGGCTCAAACCCCTCTCCTTAAGAAATTGAAAAAAAAAAGTAATTACACCGCTCTTCTAGCAGGCACAGCAGAATTATTCACAGAAAAAGGCAGAGTATTGCTTGACACAGAAAGAAACACCACATGGCACGTATGGGCATTTGCGGTCAGGGACCTGAAACATCAAACCAAACCATTTTAACGATAGAACGACACAAGGCAAAGTGAAGGTGAGAAATGCTTCCTTCAGTTCTACTAGCATTAATCTATCTCACGACAGAGTATATCTTGCAAATATTTCCAGAGGACGTTTCTTCCAAGTAATCTGAAGAGCTAGTATCTGAAGCCAGAGACTATTCACACAGAAACTTTGTTCTTGTGCATATATTCAGACAGACAAGCATCCAAAAGTCTTTGGCAACAGTATTTGAAGAAGAGCATTAATGCATGGCTTTATGTACTGGCTTCCCCCCCCTCCCCCTCCCCCCCGCATACTCCGTTTTGATTAATTATCCTGTAAAGGCTAAAGAAGATGAAGCACTCTTGCACAGACAGCAGGCAGATATTTTAAGCCCTGCATTTATTATAGTACTTTTGGAGGTCTTTCTTAAATGTGCGGAACTAATTGTAGCAATCCAAGTCAAATTATACAGGCTTCGGTTTTGGGTTCACTTATTCATGATGGAAAAAGGTTCACTAAAATTAATACAAGGGAAGTTCCGTGATCCAGTCTGCAGAGAAAGCATGAAATTATATATGGACTTAGTAAGTGATATCTTAGTTAACCCAAGAAAGAGGGTTAGAGAGTAACTCCTGAGAACACCCCAGGTTATGATCTGAGCAGAACTGGTTGGGGTGCCATTTTCAGAGGAAGAATTACTTAAATTTATTTTTTAATTATCTGTGAATTATTTCTTCTATTATCAAAAAAGAGAAGATTGATCTAATTTTTCTTTTTTTCAAACTTTTTCACAACTTTGTAGATCTTTTCTGGGGAGGAGAGGGAAAGCAAAGCAGATTTCCCAAGCAAAAATCACCTCACCCTTTTCATTGGTCCGCATGACGTAGATATCGTGGTAAACTTTTGTTATGAAATGGTTAAATAAAAACAATACCATGATATTTCAGTTAAAATATCTGAACGGGGGGAAAAAGGAAGGTTGTTTTCACAGAATAAAAGCACACAAAACAAATGTTTTGAATTGCCTGTAATTACCTAATTACCATCTGCTTAAGACTACACATGTCAGTGTTGCTGGGTTGGGGGTTTTGTTTGTTGGCTGTTTTTTTGGTTGGGTTTTTTTTTCTGGTTTTGTGGTGGTGTGTTTTTTTTTAAATAGCTGAAGGGCAGATTTCCTTCTGGAAATGGGAGGTTGATGTGATGTGAGGGAGCGTCAGAAAGCCCAGCAGCACTCAGTGATGGAAGAAAGGATGCAAGAAGTCTCCGACCACTCTGCGTTAACTGAACTAGCCTGTGTCTGAGAGGAAGATAACGATACAAAAGCTGATGAGGGCAATTTGTCAATATGTAGCCGTAAGTTTAAGCTGTGTAAAGACCTTATTTATCACAGGTTGACTTGGCCGAGAAGCCTTCCAAAAGTGTATTTTCCATGTAAAAAAAAACACAACAACAACAAAACAAAAATGAAACCAAACAAAAATCCAACCAAACAAACCCCCCCAGACTGCGTATATTCAGCATCTATCATGAACACCTACATGGGTGGGCGACCTGCTCTCTAGGTCTCTTTTCCAGAAGACGTACTTCTCGCAGGAAAAGGCCTGTTGGACTTCACATCCCCTTAGAGGTTGAAGCACCTCCTGAGGGACGGCACCTCAGGAGGGCAGCTCTTTGAAGTCTAATTAGGGTTCAACTAGTACCTCACCATCAAAGGAGAGGGCCTGGCAGGGCAGTTCTTCCAGACTTGACTTCACCCAGTGTTGATCAGGCTTAATGTTGCATTTGCAAGATTTCTCATCAACCATTTTGGCAGTTCAGATTTACAAGGGTGTTGCATTCCCATGACCCTACGCTGACAGTTTTCTATGGATGCAAGTTAGGCTGGACTCTGTGCTTTTCCCAAGGGAATCCACGCTTTCCTCTGCATTGCACCAAAGGCAAGGGTGAAATCTTGTCGTTTGTTCCACTACATAGAAACAGAAGCAAAAAGGAGGAAATTCCAGAGGCACAAGTATTTCCTGCCATTGAGTGTTCCTTTTTCCTAGAATTATTACTTTAAATTTCTCCTAATAAAAATTGTGCATTTAATACCTGGCACTCCACGGTTGACTGTAATACAGAGCAGGTATAAACCCAGTGAAGTGATGATCAATGTTATATCAAGGAACTCAATAATGTTATAGCAAGCAACTGTCATTCTATTGCATCAACATCGATCAGATAAAATAACTGATAGTGCCTCAATCAATTGATATAAGGGAAATAAAGTCATTACATGCTGGTACAGTATCAGACAATCAGTACCTCCTCCAAACACAAACATCTCTGCCTGGCTCCGACATTAATTACCCACAAATGTCTCCACATTGGTATGCCAGTGGGAGACCGCTATCCTATGACAACATTTAATAACTCTGGTATTCCCCATTAACCCTGTGCTGGCCGTCCCCCTCTCGACAGCCTCCACTTCAGGACAGCTCTCAACTACATCACTTCCCACCCAAAGGACTTGCAGTCATACTTGTGTCTCAAGCACTTTCCTGTTCACCTGGTTTTTTTTGCTGAAAGCGAAGTCCATCAGACCTGAAGGCTCCTGAAATGGAGCTCATAGCCAGGCTGTATGGTAAATGCCAGGAATTACACAGGGACATCACGTTACCTGCCTTCATGCGAACTTTGTATCTACCAGGGAGTCATTCACGTCACCTACTGTCAATGTTTACATCGTAAATGCCAGCAGTGCTTTTTTGGTCCATGATGGCAGCAACTCTAAGCTTTCACCTGAAGCCCAAAATAAAAAAGTCAATAATATAAGAGAAGTAAGTATTGTGGAAGATATTATTTAGTTTTCCAGCGAACGGTAGGATCAAGGAGAATTGTCTTTTTTGTTGATTTAGGTCTCCATTTAAAACCCCAAGATCCCACAGGAATCTGTTGATGTCTAATAAAGTGCAAGATCGCTGCAAAGATGTTCCTCACACTGAAGGAAGAAACCTACTGTATTCAGAAATCTATCTTCTCTAAATTTTTCAGAACTTCCTACTCCCTTTGTTAAATTGCGTTGAAATCGACTCGTGCCCAGATTATTGGGAAGGGCAGGCAAACACAGACAATCTGATCACATCTGGTTCATTTTCTGAAGAAAACAGACTGAAAATAACAAAAAGACCTTTGTATTTCTAAGTGTGGAATGAAATTGAAAAATAGGAACTCAAAAACTATGAAAAGGCAAAAAACCTAAAGAAAAACCAAAACCTAATGCCAACATAAAGAATTATATTCAAAAATCATGGAGTTAAAGCAGCCTCATATCTTAAAGCAAACAAAACAAGTAGCATGAGACATGAGTTTGTGTTGTGTTGAGCATCTAAAATATCACCACATGGAGTGGAGTTGATTACGATATGCCAATGAAGCAGACTCAGTTGATGAAAATCATCAATCTTGGTGTTGTTTCTATGGGTTGTCAAAGAGAAGCTGGTAAATGCAACAACACCAACGAATACCCGCAATGAAAAACAGCAGAAGCATACTTTCACTGCAGAAAACAACTGCCCCACATTCTGGTTGCTTTCTTCATCTGCAAGAATCTTACTTTTCTGCATGCTGATACTCTCACAGTTCACGCCACCTCTTATCCTACGCCTTTTGTAAGGCAGTGTCTCTCTACTCTGAAAAGAAAAGGTTATTTTTAACTTGGAGATGGCAGAGAAAGCTACCACTCTGATAGGTAAAACCAGAGATGATTTGATATATATGCTCACTGAGCTATTAAAACATAATAGTTGGGAATCCCCAGTGTGTCCAAATTCTTTTTTAAATTTCATAATGTGCTTAAAATACAGTAAACCCGAGGCATGATAACATGATATAAAAACTGTTTTAAACTTTACATTGGTTAATTGCAAGTAAGATTCTTCAACAGATTAATGGAAGAAAGCAACTTAGTGTATTGCAGGTTCGTCCCTGATTTAGTACCAGCAGGCCACTCTTTTAACAGATAAACAGGAAAGAAGAGTACGCCTGGTTTTCCTTCAGAGATAAGGCACATCCAGAAACGCAGGAGTAAGCAGACTGCAATCTCCACTGAGAGAATGGAAGAACTTTACATGCAAATTCAAACAGGGAAACTATTTTTGCACCATTAAATAGGACTGTCTTCTGTGTAATTCAGATACCCCATCCCAGACATCTCAGAGACCAACACTAAATCAAACCCTAAACCAGGCAGAGAGTCCTTAAGTTTTCCAGGACTGCAACAAATGGAAGTCTGTATGGCACCTCTTTTCCCAAGCCTGTAAAATAAACCCCTGCCGTTTCTACGACATTTGTTTTCTGTCTGTAATATATGGGACAACACAAAACAGACCCCAAGACCATTTCATATACCACTGTTTTAAAAGATAGCTCATATACTATAGTATAGTTGCTTTTAAAGTATTCATTGTATTTTTCCAGAATTCCAGTTTGAGCCTTTCTAGAACCTCTGGATGTAGCCTCAACTCCATTTTATTGCTTTGTGCTGTAAAATCATTAGATACACATTTGGGTTTTGATTTGCTCGGACCCTCATACCAAAAGAGAGGAGGATAAATTCAATTAAAATGCACAGAAGTTGCCCAGAATCCCAAATAAATTACTAACACCCTACTCAGGCCTTCCATATTTGTATTCCCACTACCTACAAATTTAAACAATTCAGTTGCTGCCTTAATTTTCATTTCTGATAAGCAGACAATTAAAATCACAACAGAATTTGTGAGCAGCTCTAAAATGTCTGAGCTGACTCATTCGAACAAACCTGAAAAAGACATGAACCAGTTCTTTAATAAATATTTTAAGATAGTAATACTTATTTGGCAAAAAGTTAACACTCAAAACCACTTATCAAAAGTAGGCTGCAGACATCCACGCTTCCCTGTCAGAAGTATAAGCAATGAACTACAATTTTAATGAAGACAGAAGTTCAATGAACTAATATGCTTGTCTAGTACACTGATTATGTTCATGTCTCAATTGCTATTTCCAATCTTGCTTAGATACAGTGTTCTGAGCTAGGCATCCAGTTTTCTGCATTACTCACCCAACACAAATCCCCCAGCATTTGTAGGAAACACGGGCTGTGTCTTTACATTCTACGCTGTGTCTACATTCACGCCCTTCTCTCTCCACTTCTGTTTCCGTGCAAACGGTGATAGTCTCTGACACATGCCATTATGCATTTTATAGAGCGAACATCCTCATTCTGTGGGAAAGATGCCTAATTTTGGTAGCTCCAGGGTATATGGGGGAGTAATGCAGGATTATGTTCCACAGTCCATATGTCTAACCAAGTAGCTCCCTTCGACCCCCCACAGTTTTCTCCTAAGCCTGCATTTGGGGCACCACAGTGCCATCCAGACCGTGCTGGAGTCCCAGGGAGAGGCACTGATTCCGTGTCCAGCTGCTGCTGCTCCACAGAGAAGGATTTCAGACCAAAGACATGGTTTCCTACAGTGGCTGGAGAGCAGTGCTGCTGACTTTGCGGTTGGCAAGAGGCAGTACAGGACGGCCAAGCTCGACATCACCTTTCCTGCATACGATGTACATGCTATGTTGATTCCTTTCCCATTTAAGTGTAAGAGATTGCCCCGAACATCCTCTTCTCTCTGCATCGCTACTCGTTTTAGGCCACGATGAAGACAACACCCAACGGGTCCGCTGTGCATCAGCTGTCAGGCACACCAACAAGTGGCAGAACCTGGCCTGTAGTGGTTTCTGTCAGCTTCTGGTTTAAGAGAGATTTAATTTTTTCCCTTCTTTTTGTTCCCTTGCAACGTAAGATTTAACATAATAAAGTAGAAGGGCATTTGTTGGTGCCAGTAGTGAGCTCTGAAGACCAAACCAAAACAGTCAGTTTCTCCTAGAGTTATCTTGATCCTTGTACTAAATGAATATTAGCAACACAGGTAATTAAATTCTGTGTGTAATATATGAACATCATAGAAGAGATATTGAAGAGTAATAGCCATGCAACATAATAATAATATAGTGTGCTCTGTCGAGCTCTCCTACAAAACCCAAGATGAAGTTAAGTAACTGAAGTCAAATTTAACAAAGCAGCCCATGGGACTGCCTTACATGTGTTCCGAGTACAGAACACTCACGAGTTTGTGGCCTGTTGTTGCAGTTTAGCATTTTCTCAACAACAACAAGCAATTATCTTTGATGTAATGTTGCCTCTTAAAAGCACTTCTAATAAGAAGCTGTGAGAGCAAACTCAAGTGGACTGTGATTTCGTTGGACCTGAGGGTTACATTAGTCACCATTTTCCTCTACATTTTATAAACCATCTGGAGAACCACTAGATTTGTAACCATTTTCCCCCTGACTATGGATTCACAGACAATTTTGCACATCCCTGACTGTCAGCACTGCTCAACTTCACAACAAATCAGATCCCCTAGATAAGATTTTGATCATTAGACATGAATTAAGAGGTGCAAATTTAAAGGCATCTCCACCTGAGCTCCCTCTGCCTAGTGACTGAGTGGATGGCCCTGGCCTGGCTACTAAGACGATTTGCCTCTGCTACAGCAAGTTCAGTTGTAGTTGCACATGTCCACGCAGACCATGGCTTCATGCAAAGCAAAAGGCGTACTGCAGTGACAACTTGTTTAAGAGCAGCATTTTCCTGGAATCTTAGTGAAGACAGAAGCAGCCGTGCAAGAGAAAAGGAAGAAAAAAGAAAAACACGCTTGACAAATACCAGTGGATTAAAGTATTTAACTTCAGCGTCTGATCTGCACCTACATTTTCAGTGCTTACTAAAGCGGTCCTCCTAAAATAATTGTGTATGCTTCCCCTATGTTTAAATAAAAAGGTGAACTAACACTTTTGTTTCCTGAAGGGGGAAGCGTGTCTGCCTCAGCTTAGAGCCTGAGATAGAGGTAGAAATGCTCACTATTTAGGGTATAATAGTGAATACAGGTTAATGAAGCAATTGGAAGGTGCACGAGGTTTAGGTATCAGATAAGTGCCTAAATTTGGCATACTGTAGGTTTTATAACCCCTACAACCTTAAAAAATGTAAGCTAGCCTTGAATTAGGAAAATAGACTCTAATCCTGCTTTTGCTTAAGAAACAGTCCTCCCGAATTCAGGACAATGAGGCAAGCTGCCTTTGCTGAATCGGCGCTCTCAAGTTTCTTTTAGCAGAGATTGAGACACTTTTCACATTCATACCAGAAAGCAAACACAGAGGCTTCATGGAATTTGCCTTCCCTAACTAGTTAGGATAGTTCTTGGATCACAGAAAACAACCTCTGTAAGAAAAGGAGATGAAATTAAGCATGAACTAGCTATTTTTTTTTTAACAAAAAGGAAAATGTCCTGGTTTCAGCTAGGATGGAGTTAATTGTCTTCCTAGTAGCTGGTACAGTGCTGTGTTTTGAGTTCGGTAGAGAAGAATGTTGATAACACTCTGATGTTTTCAGTTGTTGCTGAGTAGTGCTTAGACTAAGTCAAGGATTTTTCAGCTTCTCCTGCCCAGCCAGCGAGAAGGCTGGAGGGGCACAAGGAGTTGGCACAGGACACAGCCAGGGCAGTGACCCAAACTGGCCAACGGGGTATTCCAGACCATGGGACGTCACGTCCAGTATGGAAACTGGGAGGACTGGGGGCAGGGGGATCGCCGCTCGGGGACTAACTGGGTGTCAATTGGCGGGTGGTGAGCAATTGCCCTGTGCATCACTTGTATATTCTAAACCTTTTTTTATTACTATTGTCATTTTATTAGTATTATCATTATTATTTTCTTGTTTTCTGTTTTATTAAACCGTTCTTATTTCAACCCATGAGTTTTACTTCTTTTCCCCATTTTCTCCCCCATCCCAGTGGGGGGGTGGGGGGAAGCGAGTGAGCAGCTGCGTGGTGCTTAGTTGCCAACTGGGGTTAAACCACAGGAGAAAAAAATTTCCCTCCTTTCCTGCTTTTAAAAATGCAGTGTATTTCCAATTATTTCATCTCATTTCAGGTGCAGACTCAAGTAAATTATTCAGGGTAGTATCACCAGTCAGAAAGCTCAAGTCATTATTCAGTTCTTTTCCTTGCAAGATGTCTCCAAAGAAATAAGTAGTACTCCAAACATACTTACAAAGTGTAGCCAAACAAATAATTTTCATAACAATTCATAGTTTATTTCCAAATCCTCTTATCTCGCCACTGAGCTTGATTAACCCATGGGAAAGGAAGAAAAACATAAGCAGAACATGCCGTTTTACCCATCCTTCCTCACAGCCGTGAATCTTGCTGGGCCTTTAAAGAATCTAAACTCCCCAATCTAGCTTGAGATTCTTCTCATCTTTCAATAACCTGTGCCATAGCTCATTCATTGCTTACTCTCACCAATGACCCTATCTTTAAATAATTATTGATTAGACTCCACCTTGTAGGCTTTTGTGTACTGAAATGTTCTTCCAGAATTGTTTATTCGCATGCTTTTCCCTTTTTGCCTTCTATTCTTTAAGGAAGAGGGAGGGAAGATGAAAAAACTCCCTAATTCCAAGCAAAAATCTAACATAAGATCCCCAACACATCCCCGTAATCTTTTGCACAGAGCCTCCATTCTAAGCAACCCTTGAGGAGCCAAGTGATTCTGTGTGCTGAGAACTGCTTTAATTCTAGTTACCAAAGACACACTTCCCCTGCTCAACACCCCATCTAGTCTCTACACCAGTTTTCTTCTACACCCCCGGCTCAGTTGTGCCTTTCAGACCTGGTCCCAGCACGGCAGAGCCCACCAAAAGTTGCCCAGTGCAGAGTCAGGGCACTTCCACAGACAAAGTCTTTGCCGATGAAGCCCGGTGCAATCCCTGTGTGTCGACTGTCCTTAAGAGAGGGAGGTCCACACTATCTTTTTATTCTAGTGCCCATGCCTCTGTGCCAATACTGCAATAGAACCAAGCTTCGAAGAGCAGAGGAAGGGACCTGGGACTGCTTTCCACTGCGCATCACCATAAAGTCTACGCACAACGCGATCCATTAAGGCTTTAGCTATACTGGCTGTGTTAAGAGGTTATTATTGCCTAGACGTTATTATTAGCTCTACTATGGTCAGCTGTGACCTACAAGATCATAGTAGCAATACTGACCTCTTCTTAAATAAAGCTTTGAAATGTAATGATATAAAACGCTATCCATAATGTTATAGCAGTAATAACAATGACCATTATTATACTAACTTATCTCAGTACAGCCCTGCTTATGGTAACTTGATTTATCCATCCTAAGAGCTGGATGAGAGAAGAAAATTTCACACAAAAAATTACCCAGATTTTAAACGGAAAGTAAATTAAAACCTTGAACATATTCAAGCAATATAGATGTTCACCACAAAACCACCAACTGTAAGGAAACATCACTGGTCACTTCACAGAGCCACTGACAGGGGAGCGGAAAGGAAAATGTGGGCTCTGGTTGTTTGGGATGGTGACTCTGGGCCATCAATCCACACGCAACATGAAGCAGATAGAGCCTTCTGCAGCCCAGGAACCAGACGGCACATGCCGACACCAATCTGTAACACGTGCAACTCCAGTCTCAAGCGTTTACGATGACAACATCGACACACAACAATCTGGACTAGAAGCAGGCCCCCAACCACCAAGATTTAATTAAAGGAATCTTGTGCGACACCTGCCTCGGCAACATCTGGCTCCTGCCGCCAAGTGCCAATTCCAGGCAGGCTATGAACCTGCCGATTAGAAGTCACGCACCGAAAAATTCAATTTCATTAGTGGAATGGAATTTGTGAGCTCAAGCTGGCAAATCTACATCACTTAATAAATCAGCATGAGTCTACGAGAATTCAACGTCAGGAAGACTCAACCCATTTTCACACAAAATAGCTCTTCCTGTTTTCCATTTTAGCCACATTTGCATCAGATACTGATCCAGCTGTGCCACTGCCAGACCTGCTCATCTGCTCTTCTGAGTGGCACAGGTCCATCTGACTTCTGCTCCTACCATCACAAAATCCAGCCGTTCTCGCCTTTTCTAGCCACGCACATCTATCTACTCAAATTCATTTTCATTCAACACAAAAGCTAAACTGGCTCACCAAAAAGCAATTAGCTCAAAGCCAGCTGACCAAGCCACACTGTGAAACAGGATGACTTTAAAAGTAGGAGGCAGGAAAGAAAGACAGAAGAACTTCCAAATTTTACAGAAAACTGACTTCTTTGTTTTGTTATGTGAGCAGCACCCCTTTACCCAACATCTCCCCTTCTGTTTCTGTTCTCCCTGTAATCCTTCTTCCTTATAACGCAATGCTTTTACGGTTACTTTGGATATTCCCATCTGTTCCGGGGGGCTGCATTCCCCCTAGTCAAGATGAAATGAGACACTGACAGGCTCGTGCATTTTCCTTGAAAGTGATGCCTCAGCACAAAGATTTCAATTTGGTACAACAGTGCTATTTCACCTCCAGAAGTAATGACTTCATCATATTTAATACTGCTAGGGTTACATTTTTCCTAGATGAAGAAAATTGCACTCACACTTAAATGTATTTCAAAAAGACCGTCGATTTCTCAAGAGCAGAAAAATCTCTCCCGAGTGCATTGATCTTGGCTTTCAAAAGTTAACTTCTAGGGCTTCTACCTGGGTGGTAAAGAGTAGCAAAGGCCTTGTTCTCTGACACCGTCATTCAGCACTCTGAAAATTGAGCCCCATGGATTTGGGGCTCAAAGTGCTCCAGCACTGAAGCATTCAAAGCTACTAGACGCTGCTGGACAAAGCCTCAGCCACTGCCTAATTCCCAGGGATTTTTGCTGTGATTGTACCCTTCTCTACCACACGTAAAAGGCATTCCCTAGTGAACGTAACTTTTAAGCTTCCATTTAAAAAAATAAATATAGCTTCCAGCACTTGCGACTGCAGATGAAGTCTTCTCAAGAAAGCCTAGTGTAACCCACTGCAGAGCTGCTGGAAACACAATTACACAATATCAACGTGCATCAGCTACGACAGGACCGGCAGCCATCATTCTCATTTCTGACACAGACAAGACAGAGATCTACATTTCTGGGAGAAGTAGGTCCCTTATATGCCATACTTTTTTTCTTTTCTCTTCAGAACACAGTAATACCAATGAACACATCCTTGACCTGACCTTAAAAATTCAAGGTTTAATGTACGACAGATCAAAGAGGGTTTAATAAAAAGATAACCCAGCTGCAAGAAATGCAAGTAGGCTGGTCATCAGCATTAAAGGTTTGTCACTAAATAGGTTCTTCCATATCTTAAAAACACTATCAGCTTCTTATGCATGCACCAAAATAAGACTGGATATACATTCTTGAGACCACAAGATCCAAAACACCTTCAATCTGTTCCAAGTGAATGGCACTCCTGAGATTTCCGATAGGGCTGTAATAAAAGCCTGCGGTACTTGAGAAACGCAGGTGGTAAAGGGGAAAAAGCTGCAGTCTTGCTCCTGGGAATTCTCAAATCATAGCTCACATCAGCTCTGAAATGTCTAAGTAATAAAACAGCAGTCAGAAAACAGAAGTCCTATTGCTGTATGGCTCTTTTCATTTCTCAGACAGGAGTGCAAGGAGTGAGAGACGAACAATTCCTCAGATCTCGGACGGATCTTTCCACTGCAATAAAAAGGACACTGCCACAACAGGTCCTGTAATACAGCTTGTCTGGATGGAAATACTGCAGACTACCAGAATAAGTATTTCTTTGAAACACTCCGTATGGAGAGTTTCACTCCATACTAAACAGGGTACAACCTGAGAATAGGATGAAAAAGTCTGTGATATGTATCAGCACATGACAAACAAATCTTACTTTGCTTCACATCAGGGCCCAGGTATAATCAATAAGAATCATCATGACCACAGCTTAAATGAGGAAATTCCTCATTATTCATACATGGCTGTTATTCGAGGGGGAAGGGTTAGACCGCTGCAGACGAGTTTTCAAGTGCGTGCAACTTTCTCTCTTCCTGAATCATTAATCTTTCTTCTCCTGCCCGAAGCCTAGTGGGAATCAACCCTGACTAGAACTGGAAACCTTTGTGCAGGCAGGCACAAACGCAACACACACACAAGTTAGACTGCCTTGGAAGAAATGTGAGCAGATGGGCTCCCACTAACGAGATGGCTTACAGAAGTCAAAACTTACCCTGCAAAATGAACGTTTGACAAAAAGGAAATAAAACAGGCTTGCTCTACATGCTGATTTTTCCCCAGTACAACTATACCGGGAGGAATTTTTATTTTTGTTTTTTAAAGGAATAGCTATACCAGATATGAGAAGTCACAGGGTTCCCCGGAACTGCCAGTGGGATGCCGTTCTGGCCTCCTTCTCTGCCTTCTGATGCGTTTTGAGGCTCTTGACAGGTATGTAATTATTAATTGTTACAGGAAGGCAGTATTCTGTGAGTCAGACCTGGACAGCGATACAGGGAAGCTAGACTTTCATACAGAAACCTTGGAAAGCAGCTGGGATCATGTCTCAGCTCAGTTAAGTACACAGAAAAATCTGCAAAAATTTACTGGGAACATCCCTTTTCTCAGGTAGCATCTGTGTTTTAAACGTCACTGTCTACTTCACCTGTGCTTAATCTGTAGTTCAGCTGGCAGAAAAGTAGACGAATTACCTCGCTTTTAACCTGTTTGCTAACCTGCGGTCTTTCCTGTGAAAGTGATACTGGAGGAACACACAGGACAGCAAATCTCCACACAACTGTTCTCCATCTCCAGCAAGGTGTGGAAGTTGATAGAGTTAAGGTACAAACTTTTCATTTAGCTACAAAACCTGATAATGTTACAGCCACACCTGTAAAAAGCCGTCTCTGCTGGGGGAGAAGGGCAAGAGCATTTGGACACAGAGTGGGTAGAAACAGACTCTGACCCACGTCCTAACATACCTGGTACAACCGGGGTATATGAACTCCTCATACCAAATGCAAAGGTTTCCTCCTCCGGGGCAGCTTAGCCTATTGAGAATGAGCCAATATAGTAATTTTTTTCTGCCTTCCCATGAGGAAGAAGATGCACTTTATCTTTGTCTAGATTTTCCTTTATCTTGTTCTTCAAAAAGGATACATAGGTTTTGCTTAACCATGTTGGGATCGTAAATACTTCAAGACACGTACACTGCAATTCAATTCCTTACGCAAATCGTATGACGCTGCGTCTCTTTTGTGAATGGATAAACATGGGGTTTATGAATCGGGAAGCAATCCTGGGGAAGTTTACCGCAACTTGGAATTTCATAGGGAAGTCACAACTGCTACCTGAGTAAATTAGCTGTTACGCAATGGGACATTTTATGTACGTACATGGGCTGTGCGTACCCTACCGCTGCGGAGGGTGACGTCAGACCCGTTCTCCAGCCTTTACAACTGCCTCTGTGCTCCGGCAAGGCATTTGGGGAATATTGTCCCCTGCCGTCTTAAGTGAAATCCAATCCCCACTAAAACACACCACTTGTGACGTAACTGCCCATGCATGTGAAGATTCGCCTTCCGTTAATACCTGTACAGTAATATTGGATTTTGCAGAAGTTCATTTAATGGGAAAACAAAAGGAACACACACACTGCAGAAGAAGTTTTAAACTGGAGTGAATAATAGAGGAAAATAACTGTGGCAATTTTAGCAAAGCATCTACAAAAAAACATTTAAAAATTCATAATTTAGCAGTGACAAGGAAAAACACCTTTTTTTTAAAAAATTTTTAAAATGAATAGGTATCTGAAAATACATCTAATCATTTTAAGCTGTCACCACCCACCCCTGTTTCCTGGGGGTGGAAAAGAGGAGGAAAGGAACTGCTGATGATGGAAATGCTCGGTTATTTGTTCATTGTCAGCGAGCAGGGACAGAAATAGCTCTTCCAGTGCGCTGAGATGACGCGTAAATTTATCCGTCTGAGGGTCAGCTCAGCTTTTTCAAAGCTAAGTCATGCAAGATGCTCCTGCTACTGCAGCTAACTGGGAAGTTTAAAGGACATAAATTCAATGAGATTTTAAATCCTGTCATGAAGGTCCCTGAAAATTTCAGCCTAACACATCCATGGAGCACCTAGTGCTCCTTCTACCTAATCCAGAAGTTCCAACAAATGAAGTTTTTCTTGTGTCACACCATATTTAGTGTCATCTTGAAACACCACCTACTGAGATCAAAAGAATCGCACCTTTACTGCTAATTTCTAAACTCACTCTGATAGACGCAGAGAAAGTCATCTCAAAAAACAGATGGCAAAAAGGGTCAAATAAGAGATATCTTGTGATTTTTAAGTCCATCTTGGGATGTCCATTCCTAATTTAAAAATGGAAGGAGACTACTTCTTCCCTTTGCTCTCAATTGCCTGGTAAAAAGAAAACTTTTTACATACAAAAAAATTTCTGAAGTTGCAGATGCAGAGATTGGAACAGCTTTATGCCCTCAACTTGAGTAAATAAAACCAACCTTCAAGGCAAAATATTTTTAAAAATCCAACTGTGACTTCACAAAAAATAAATCAATTCCTGGGGAACAACAAAACAAAAACCCCCAAACAAAAAACCCAAACAAAACCAAACCCAACCCCAAAAAGGTATGCCTCATTTCCACAATTTAGTGGCATTTCTGAAATGACTATATCAATTCCAAGTCATTGGTACTTAACTGTAGGGGAAAAGAAAAAATTAAACACAGTCAAATTTCATCTCCCTAGCTGATAGTAGCTTTCTACAATTACCCTTAAAGGCCATTTGATTTGATAATATATTCACCACGATATGAAATTTACATAATGTTTTTCAATGACTTATTAACATGCAAATATTAGGAAAAAGATTGAAAACACAACTCAAATGTTCCTAAACCACAATGATGCACTATTTCAAATCGGGGGGATAAAAATGAAGAGGAAGCTCGTCATCGCACAAATGAAGCCCAGCCAGAGAATACAACAGGCTGAGTTTTAGCTTGGCTGCACTGCAAAACCTGTAGATGTGCTAGGTATTCACAAAACCCAAAATGGGTAATTTTCAAATGCATGGAAAGAATTATTAGACCGACCCTCTGATATACAGAAGGGGAAGGAAATGGTGGAAGGAAAGGGTGGCTGATGGCTCCACTGTTGAAAGCTGAAGGAAGAGAAGAATTCCAGGACATGCTCCCAACCATCTCTCTGTAAAGCTCAAGAACACCTCACAAATAATCCTCAGGACTTTTACTCCCTTTAATTACAGCACATCAACAAAATACTACTGTAGATCAGTGATCCTCTAGTCCTTCCAGATGACAGGCTTATGCCAAGCCTGATCATGGATTGCTATACAAAAAGGCAGTGAACTTTCCAGACTGGAAGTATATTGGACTCTAGGACATTCATTTAGGCAAAGTCTACCACCACCTCAGCCTTCAGCTGGTGTCAGGGCCATGAGTTCTAGCAGCACGTGCAGCTGGTCACTGCAGGAATTGCTCCGGCTGACCGCACGCCCCTCGCAAAACATTATCTGCAACACAATGATACGGGGAAAAGCAGGCAATAAAACTAAAAAGCCGAGGACTACACTGTCCTTAAAGTTTGAAGTCTTTTTAGAATAAAAGACTCACTGTTTTTCACGGTAACGGTCAGCTTGCACCGTGGTTCCACATCTCTGATACCTGCAAAAGTGTCACCTCTGAAATCTCAAGCCTTTATGTTTTATAAAAAAAACAGAAGGGGAAAGAGATTGGACATTTTCCATTTTTATCTATTAGGTCTGGCCAAAGATTTTAAGATTTTTAAAAGGGTCTAAGGGTCGTTAGTTGTTTTTTTGGGGTTGGGTTTTTTTTTTTCCACGTCAAAAATAATATTTTTCTGTTGCAAAGCACAGCAATCAAATGCCTAAATTAAAAGCAATTGCAGCCTGAGTAACTAGTAAATTTGGGGCCTAGACAGACATACTCAAACCTGTTCTCCATGGAAAACCCCTCACTTCCTTACAGTCTCTCTTCATTGACACTGGCTCTGATAATTTTTTTCCTCTTCCAAAATGGTTTCATCTATTTTGGTAACACTCTCTGCCTTCAGCAAAACTAGCAGTGACACTCTGATGTTACGGCTCAGCCAAGTTTTTGCCTGTTTAAGACTTAAGGTAACTTTTCCTGCTTAGGTACATACCCTGAACATCTCTTTAACGTCTCGGGGAAGGTTTGCCATCTACTCTAAAAACCCCAGAAGAACAGCAAGGAGCTATTCGCTGTGGCACTGTGCAGCCTACAGCTTGGAAGACGAGAGCCTCCGGTCCTTCAAGCTCTGCTCCACCAAGTGGCCAGGTACTAAGGAGACAATTCACTTTTACCGCAGCCGAAAGCAGGACACAAACCTACGCCGAGTTCTGTTGGGCTCAGTCCTATTTGGTACAGCTACAAACCAGGCTGGCAGCGATGGGGATGAATAAATTGTATTCTATGCTAGATACCAAAAACTATGGACACCTGAACACATGAAGGACAAAATATATACTCAATGTTAAGACAAACGCAAGTGAAATGTACGGTTATAAGGTGATTTCCTTTGTTTTCTGTTTTGGTAAGTTTGGTGCTTAATTCTCACTGAGTGCTTGGAGAGGCCCAAAGAACAAACTATCAGAGATCTTGCCTTCAATTTTTACTCTGCAAACACCAACTTTATTTCATGCTGAGAGACTATAAACTTTAAAATTGAATACATCCAAAGAGCAATTAAAGGACTTACTATCCACCAGAAGAAAATTCATTGCAAAAAGCTTGAGAGTCAGTCTCACACCAACAAGCTCTTTCACACATGTATGTACACAACCAACCAATTATTTTTTGTGTCTCGATAACCTACTTCAGACGAACAAAGAGTCCAACACTCTTCCTTAGCTCCTTATCAGTCACTTCATACATGCCTATAGCTAACAGCATTATGCCATGGGTTTTTTAAGTGTCTGTCATCAAGTGGGTCTTTGATGTGAAGAGACAACAAATCTGGATAGAGCTGATGGATGTTTTAACTCCTTTCTTAGAGGCTCGATAGAATAATTAAACTGATGCTCTGTAGTGGTAATTAGGGGAGAAAATAGAGCCACCAGCCAGTTTCGGGGATTATTAGCAAGTAACTTAGCAAGCTGTGCACATGTAAAACACAAAGGGCCAGGAAAATAGGCAGAGAGCTTAGTGGGAACCTAGAACTGCTGGAGGCCAGAGGTCTGTTAATACACAGCATTTGAAAGTGCAAGAAAAAGAATAAAGTCTGTGTACAAATTTCAGTAATGAACAAGACTTAAGGGAAAAAAACCAGCAATATCTCTAACATGAGCCATGAATTTTTCTTTTAAAAACAACTTGGAAAGATCCAGAACAGAGTCACAGCCCTCTGTGCCAAAGGAGCATAGTTCATTAAAAGGTATTTGGGGGCAGCTAATAAGTCTTCTGTGAGAAAGCATTTACATATCTAATAATTCTTCATAGAGAGCTTCATTTTGTTCCAGTATCTCCAATACACGAAATAAAAAACTATGGGAACCTAAATTCATATGACAATCTGGCTTCAAAGACAAAGACCAGGAGCCTGTATGGGTGCACGCATGCATGCGTGCCTCCCTATTAATAAACTCCTCCTGTGACAGGCTCCTGGAGTAGGCAGCATATAATTATATTCCTCTAATGACTTATCAGCATAGATAGGCACACAACTACTGCGTACAAAGAGTGCAGCTCTAATTCGTCCAAAAACTGGTAAGCAGGAATTTCAGGAGACTCTACGATTTATAGAGGTGTCCTGAGAGCACATATGGACCTCCTGACGCAGAAGGAAAGAAATGCGACAGGAATTGTGTGCCCTCAAAAAGAACCACGGCCATCTTCTTTCAAAACTCTCACAAAACAACAAAATGGAAAGTCTAGCTATGCTAGCCAAAAAATGGGCCAGGCATGCCAACGCCTACATTCCCGATGCCCTACAGAAGGGATGCGATATCCTAAGCAAGGTTTCCTTAGGAGGTCACAGTTTCACCTCCTGACTCCACCCCATGACAATAGATCACACTTACAGTTGTTTTAATGCCATAAGCCAATTCTTCAAACTATTTGCAATTCCTCTCCCAAAATCAAGAATCCCCTTCCCTCTCCCTTACTTGCAGCTATTAAAGCTTTATATTTAAAAATTACACTGAAGTTTTTTTTCAGTTCACAAAAGATAGCCATGGATAAAACTTCAGCACAAAGAGACCAGAAACGTTATGAAACAAGACACTGAATTCCTTGTCACACATAAAGAAATAAACCATGAAAATGCGTTCATGACATTTAAATGTTTTTGCAAAGTTTCTGCTAATCCAGGAACAGAGAATGCCACAAATGGAGTAAAAGAAGTAAAGCAGAAAGGGCAGTTTCAGGAGTGGCTGTACTCACGTTTTGAACCGTTCTTCATGGAACAGAGCAAAATATAACCCGGCGGACTCCTGTTTTTATTTTACTTAACCAGCACTGTTAAAAAGCTCTTGCTGAATGTGAACGTCACTAAGGTCTGTAAAAGGCCTGAGGGTCTACAGCTTTCTCCTGTCACAGTTCCAGCTAATCTATGCTTCTTCAAGAAGGGCAAGTGAAGTCTAATTGTTAGAAGCTAATTTTCTTAAGCTTTTCATTAGCAAGCATTTCAACAGAAATAAAAAAGTGATGGATGGAAGTCAGGCAAAAATGCCAGGAGGCCTGCGTCGATGAACAAGGAGACCCTGGACAAACTCACACACAAAAAGGAAGCCTACAGAGGGTGGAAACAAGGACAAGTAGCCT
>JANZLQ010000009.1:12877280-12903564 GCA_026212715.1 Elanus axillaris | reverse complement strand
TCGAGGTGCGGCCTCACCAGTGCCCAGTACGGGGGAACGATCACCTCCCTGCTCCTGCTGACCACGGAATTTCGGATCCAGGCCAGGGTGCCGTTGGCCATCTTGGCCACCTGGGCACACTGCTGGCTCCTATTCCATCTTTCTTCAGTCCTACCTCAACTCTGGTCTGCTTGGCTACCCTTTACTTTGATATCAGGAATCTACTTCTGCCAGTTTTTCCTTTCTTCAGTTCTTGCAGAGCTACAGAATTGGGAAGGTCCAACATGGAAACGTAGCTTCTAATACGCTAGATGTTATACAGACAAAACCCAAAACCAACACATAGTACAGGACTATTAAATGCTGCAGATCCTCTTCTCTTCCTCTGCTCCTTTCATCAGTGCTGCCCACTACCACCAGGCAAAGCAGAAAACCATCATAATGTGTAACACTCAACAACAACATTTTTTTTTTCTTTAGGGAAAAGCAAAACCAAATCCAGACAAAAATCTCAAGAACGAGAAAACAAAAGGGAAAGAAAATTACCAAGAGAGGGCAGCCAGGAAAAGTTTGAGTGATGAAAAGACATCAGTAAGCAAGACAGGAGAGAGATGATTTTTTTAAAAGTAGATTGTTCTAAAAAAACCAAACCAAACCAAAAAAAAACCCAAAACACCCAATGCCCCCCCAAAGAACAACAAACCAAAACAACTGCAGCTCAGAAAAAAACAAGGAAAAAGTGAGAGAAGCATAGAATGAGAACAAAATGATATCACAAGAACAGTGAGATTAATTGACTAGCAGAAGAGGAGAAAGAAAGAGGTTTAAAAATGTTTTTAAAAATGCAAGGAGGTGAAATTTTTAGGAAACCAGCGTTATCCATTTTCTTGACATTTCTACAGATGAAACTCTGTAGCCTATTAAAGCATGGGAATTTGACAGTTTTTGTAACCAAATACAGCACTGTACAGGTTTTACTATTTTTAAGTACCTGCTATATATATTTCTCCTCTCTTATTTACAGATTCTTGCTGTAAATGGAAGATAATAATTTCTTAATTACGAAACAAAAAACAAAGAGTGTTCAGAAAGAGAAATGAAGGCTTGATGGTGTTTCCCAAGGTAGCCGCTTCAGGCAGTGTCGGTCAGCAACTGGTGAGAGCTGACTTTCTTCTGGGATTTAGCCGTACCAATTGCCTGAAGCACCCAGTTTCCCCTGAAGCAAAAAGTCTTCAAGAAGCAGAAGGCAGCCCTCCATATCCAATTGTCCAACAGAGCATTTAAAGAGATACAGGAAAGACTCATCTGCCTTAAAGAATATGTTAGATTGTTGGTTTTAACTGTAAGATCTTTTCTACTTCCCCTTGTATTATAATCAATGGTGCTTAGCATCACCCAAAGAAGGCTCACCTGCCTTTACAAGGTACTTACCAATGGCATGGATAGTAACGTAAAATAAATTCAAGTGTCATGCCAAGATCATAGAAGAATAATGCAAAATCTCCAATAGAAAAAAAAAGGGAAAAAAAGATTTTTTAATGTTACAGCAGTGTTCCTTTATGTTCTTCCATTGAATTATTCATCGAGTCCATCACTACCTCAGGAGCACAAACCAGACGCTCAGGGAGGCAAAGGACTGAATTAAGAGTTTTCCACGTTTGACTGCCATGGGCTTAAAAGTCTGCATCAGCTTCAATAACAAAGCTTATACCTGCAACTAAGAGTTAATGACTGACAAAAGGCAAAGTTTTGAAGACAGGTATATTCAAAAGCTTCCTCATCAAAATCCGGGAGGATGAAACCACCAGACAGAAATATTCTTCCCTCACTGGGAAGGAATATCAACTTTGCCAGTCCCTCAATCCCTCCCATTAAAGATTGAAACTGGCTCAAAGTACACTGCCCATAGCAACTGCAGATGTAATTCTCAGATCCCTGAACCAACTGCAGAGCTTGGCAATGGCATAGAGATTCATTATGATTCGGAAGTAAATACAGAAGTGAAAGGCTAGACCCACTATAGCTGCATCAATACTTGCAAAAGATCCAACAGCAGAGAGTTCAACAAGCATTGCTGCACTAATAAAAAGGAGCGTTTCCCCAGACCTTTTTTGCAGGAGTGCCTGAAGTGATCCTGCATTAATAGAGACACGTTTTCTAGCACTCTGCTGTAGGGTAGTATCATGAAGTTCAGAGAGCTAGTTAGTAAAGATGGTAAAAACTTCCTTAGACCCCAAATGAGAAGTCAGGCAGCATTTTAACATCCAAAACTGCAGAGATGCTCCTCCTTTCCTTGACACTGCTTTTCCTTTTCCTACGTTTCCTTATCACAGACAGTAGGCTTCACCATTCCCTTCTCATATAGATGCTTTAAGTAACTCCAGGAAGCGAGTCCTAAGGGTATGCTTTCTGAGAAGGACAAGGGAGTCTACCGCAGACAGACTCAGTTTCCATTCATCCTCTTCACTAATTTTGCTTTCTTCCTAAGGCAGCTTGTTGTTTGCCGCAACCTCAGCATCAGTGCTCTTCCGAGATCCTTCGCTCAGCGCTGTCTCCTCTGACCTGTCTTTTTATCTTCATTATTTTATTTTCAACTTCCCATGCTTCCTCTCTCCCTTATCTCAGCCTTCCTTCACATTCCTGAGGCATTACAGAAATTCCTCAGGGCAAAACTAAAATAAAGCAACAGTTAAGCCAGTTAGAATTGCAATTTAAGCCAGGATTTGAGAGAAGAGCCGAGACCTACTACAGACACTGAGGAAGGAGAAGCAAGGAGCCACTGACATGAGAAACACAGCCGCAAAGCTGTGCATTATCTGAGGGACATCTAGTTCCAGGACCACGTTAAGGATCAGACACTAAGAGTCTGATACGTGCTTTGTCGTGCACAACTAAGAACAGGCACCTGAGGGCTAACCCACCCCTTGTGCGAGGAAGCCCGCTGGAATTTCTGCTCCCGGGGAGAACTGGTAACAGCAGGCACAAAGCCCACCATGGCAAAGCAGCCAGGTGACAGTGACACGGTCACACAGGGCAGGAGGGAAAAGAAAAGCATCTGATTATGTCATTATATTACGACATACGGGTAAGAGGGGGAATTCAAACTGTCATGGTAATACTACAGCCAGTGTTTGACTCTGCAGCCATAAAACCCTTCTAACAAAGATGGCTTAAAATTTCCAATACTTGGTTTTCTTCTGGAAAATTACAGTGTGGTTTTTTCCTCCCTCTTTTAAAGAAAATCTAGTGCCAAACTATCAAAAGCTAAATTTGGATGGTTCTGCAGTTGCTCGCCTAGCAATAGATTTTGTTCCTCACACAAACACCTTTGCGTGAAGCGTGATTGTATTGTCTTTATTTTCCATCAAAAGCTAAATACGCAGTTGTTTGTCTTGAAATATTACGTATCTTCTCCTTTCTCCAGCACTCCATGCAGAATCAACCAAATCACTGTCAAGAATGGTGGTAAGACCCACGACGGGAGGCTCAGCTGCCACCTCATCTTCGGAAGCAGCACCAGCATGCCGTCTTCCCTTCCCACAGACGTAGGCAGGGAGGAGAGCGATTTGGTGTTGACCTGGTCCAGTTTAGAAACCACCCACCAGGTATTTCTTCTCCCTCCATGTCCCCCCCAAATGTAAGAAGGCAACACTTTCCCTGCAGTCCTCTCCTTGCTCACCTGTGGCAGAGGAGGAGGGCAGGAAACTGCAGTACCTGCAGAATATAGCAAGTTTTTCCATTTTCTTTTCTTTCATAATAAGAAACAGGCCCTGCTAGTGCCCTAACATTATTGTGGTACAGATAAATCAGTAAAGCATCAACCTTTATTGTACATCGATGAGACCGGCAGCTAGTAGCAGCAGCAGCACGAAAGCTCCCGGCACAGAGTACATGGGAAAATCTGTGAGACTCCAGAGCTAGTCGTCTTCTCTCCCCATGTATACACAACTCAGCTTTGCAGAGCATGCCACAACTCCCTTACAATCCTCTTCCTCCCCCAGCACCAACCTAACTCAGGGTTTATGCTGCAAACAGCCGCTCCAGGCTTTTGCCTCTTGACTGTAGAGGACCCACCTCAATTCTGCCAGCAGTGACAGGAGCAAAACCACGCAACTTTCCGGTGTGTTGTTATGGAAAGCAGAGAGACTGAGGGATGTTTGGGAAAAAAACAAAGGGCAGGAGAAAAACAGTTCACATTAACAGGCTGGGACCCACTGGGCTGAAGCAATTAGGTCCATGGAAAACTGCATTCCTTCATGAGACTCATATAAAAAGCTCACTTTTCTCTCTACTTTGAGCAGAACAGAAATTAATTACATCCCTTTTCCTATCATTTCTGGGGGGGGGGAAATGACATGGCAGAAATCAAGCTCAGTTTTATTTCAGAAAATGCTGAAATTATATGTTGGACTATTCACATCTGATCAGGTTAGAATGAGTAGGCATGAGGAGACTTTGTGAATTGGCGGAAGGATGTGTAGGCAGCCTCCTATACAATCGCATGGGTTAGAAAGTATACGGCAGACAGTCTGACTGTGACTCAACCCATTAAAGTTCTGGAAGGTCTCTGCAGGATGCCAGCAATCTTCCTGCCTGCATCACCAGCACTTGCAAACAGCACCTGCTCTTCCACTGTGACTGCTGGAAGCTTCGAAAGGAAAGGAACTCCCTCCTCCACCACCCCAAAAGCAGCAACTCAAGTAGCTGCTGGGCGAGACGTATCTCTGCATCGCAGCAGTGTGAATAACTGATTTTCCAGCTCAGCAGATGCAGGGGAAAGGGGATTTTCTACTACTGACCCTAAACCAGCACAATTTTTAATTTTCAGGCAATCAAAATAACTCTTGGCGCAACCGAGTTCCAAAAGTTGTTTTGTTTTGGAAGATTTTAAGAACTCTTAAAGTTTGTTTTAAATAGAAGAACAGAAAATTTAGGAGCATACCACTAAATATCTTACACATCATTCACAAAAATGTAGCAGCAATGGACCCATTATAAATCATACCAAGGGATTAACAAGCCCAACTTTTCAGCATGGATTCCACCACCCTGATGACAATATTTTATACTGAATGCTTTACATTCAATATCTAGCAAATATTTGTATGACATAGAGAAGATCCTTGGGAAAAGGGATGAACCTTCTCTTCTACAGATGAGAGAGTTGAATTTCAGGCTACAGTAAAATGATCTCTTTCCAAGGAACACTTATTTTTCCCTACACATATGAAGAACCTACTAACCTAATAAATGGCAAAGAACTGGGCATAAACTTGGGTAGCCAGCTGGGCAGAATCCAAACAGGTGGAGAGCCAGTGCTCAGACACAGAGCTGCTAAGTCTATCCACAGTTTCTGCCCAAAGCACCAATCTCTTGTGCTTAAACAAAACAAGGAGACACAGTATGTGTCTCCTCAAGGCAGAATCTCACCCCAAAGAAGCAGCGAGACCTGCTAGAATGCGGCTGGTCATAAGCACAGAATTAAAATATAGACAAGTCGCCAACTTGCAGTCATCAAAAGCAAATTCATTAGAATAAGAAATGCGGACACCCCACACACACCACATCCCCCCCCCCGAGACAATGTCATATGGGACCTCTTTGTGACTCCGCTGACTTACTGTGAAATACAATAACCTCTAAATAAAATCCTACACTCCCTCCCAGATGAAGGTTATTACTATAGTTACATGCCTGTGAGGAAAATGTAACATAAGGGAATATTTCAATGGGAGTGCATTAGAAGCTAAGGCGTAGCTGCTGTAAATTGAGTTTACCCAATGGCATCTGCTCTTTCTGCCTGGAAACACCATTAAATTAGCCAAGACCCAAGACAAATGGCAGTCCGCTCACAACTGCAGCAGGAGCTTTGATTTTGCTGCCTGCTATCAAGAACTCCCGAATAAACACTGACGGCACATATAGGGGTCAGCTTCCCAAAACTGCAAAGCCAGTTATTTCTACAGAAGCATCCCAGGCACAAACATGGCACATTGAAACGCAGGACAACAACTATCAAATTTCTCTTTTTGGTTTGCAAATACAAGGAGTGCTCCATTTTGTTTCCTTTAGCTTGCACTTTACACCAAATCAAGTAAATATCATTATTTTATAATCAATATTAGCAATCACTGAAATGCATGTGTACAAAAACCAAAATCCGGCAAATGAATACCCACTCACAAACACATATGCATACAAAATATTTCAGTTTCATATATTTATACCTCTCTCCTCATTGTATCTTGAAAACAAAATGGATCTGAATAGGCTTGCACCCCAAATTCCCAAACGAATCAATGGCAAAGCACCAATAAACGGAGATACTAATAGCAATGGTGGCATAATAGTATTTCTGTGGAAGGGTTTTTCCTCAGACCCTTTTTACACTGAGGAAAGTTTCGAAGGCACACTGCTACAAGTTACCAGTAAGAAAAATCTTAAGATAACTGCACTGAATAAAGTCTGCTTTCAATGATAAGTTATAATTTTATTTTTAAAATTAGTAGAATGTGAAGCTGAAGTAGTTTTGGAAAGGAACAAATTGGAACCAAGGGGGGATTTGTCTGCTCCAAAAGAACAAAAAGGAAAAAAAAAATTATCTGTCACAAAGCAAGCTTTATTCCAATCATTTTCTTCACTGTTAACTTTAATTATACACTCTGACTGTCCTATAATTATGTAGCTTGGGAAACTGCCAATTATTTCCTGTGAAAAATTTTAAAATTTCTTGCAGAGAGACTCAACATTACTTCCATCAATGCACTCAATATACTATGTCATCACCTTTTAAAAGCCAAACCTCTCACGATAGCAACTGATTATTTAAGTGGAACGTGAAAAAATACAGTGCGTATCAGTCACTGATAGCACCGGATAATTAATAAAAAGAGGAAGAAAAGCTAACTCAGCAGGAAACTAATTCAATAGGAAACTTTTTTAAAAATCCAAATGATACCTAAGGACACTACACAATCAAATAAAAGATGGGGGGTTCCCCCTCCCTTTCTTCTGGAGGCTCCAGTCATATTGTATAGTAAACAAAAAAAACCCTGAAATTCAAAACCCAGTTAACTCAAAGTCTAAATAAAGAGAAACTAAAGAGTATGTTTATCTGAAAGAAGACAGCGAGTAAAGAAAACGTATTACTGTCATTTCAGGAATAAGTATCCAACGGCAAAAAGGTGAATGAGAGAAATGGATTGTGGGGAGGTAGGTAAGAAAGAATGAAAGAGGGAAAGTTTGGTTCTTTTTGTTTCCTCCTTCACCGTGCAACACCCGCATTTTCACCTTGAAATGCCTTCTGCTTTCACGATACAGAGTTATCCGTCTGCTCCCCTGGCTCCATACCCATGTTCTTCAACACACTGCAGCTGTATTGACTCTTCCTCTGAGAACTTCTGTTCACTGCTGGTCTTCCCAGCCCCACTGCCGCCCCCACCCCACCCCACGGGCACTTCAGTTTCAGGCATCCTTCCCACCTAGCTAATCCATTTCTCATGCAAATTACTTCTAAGCAGAATCACTTATGAAAGTCTGCCTTCTCCTCTAACTTCTCCTTATCCATTTTTTTTTCAGTAATACAAGACACCTTCCTAAGGGCCATGCAGCTGGGGCGTCCTAAGAAAGCAGCAGGTCAGACTGCAGTGATTTGTGCTGCCCATCGCAATGCAGCACTGCCAATACACTCAGTGAAACCATGACAACTCCCTGATAGTGTCTTTGCTTAATATACCACATTCTGTCAGAAGAAACTTCATATTTTCCAAGTTTGTTTCGAACCAACTCTGGTTTCCAGTCTTGATTTTTAATTACTGCACAGCAGAGCTATGATCTCACTTAGGGGCTTGGGAATTAGCCCATCATACAGCAGTAAACTGTACTGCAAAGGGCCAAGCTGAAAATAACCTCTCCTCCTAGGAACCAAAATATTTTCTAGTATCAGCAATGAAAAAAAGAGCAGAGCTCCTGACAAACAAATTGTTCAGTATGCAAGTATTGTTTGTATAGCTAACAATTTCTTGTGGAAACTTAACCTTGACCACAGAGAGAATTTTTGTTACAGTACAGGAGTAGAAATATATCTGAAAAAATAAGCAAGGTCAAAAGGCTGTGCAAGTAGAGCAAACTGGTGTTGCGGGAGCTTTGGGAGCCAAAAGCCATGAAGAAAAGGTGATGTTAGATGTGAAACAGAATGAGAAATGAGAAGGAAATGGGCATGTCGGGGCCCACGGGAAACTACTGTACACCAGCTAGTAAGTCAAGGAGATGAAAAGGCAGAAGGTAGGGGATCAAAGACTAGCAACACGAGAGGAGCTGCACAACACGTTCATCTCGGAGGCGTCGGGCATGCTGCTCACGTGACAAGGTGGACCACCGCAGACGAGCGAGATGCCAGCAAGGCTGGTGTAAGCACTAAGTAGAACTGCTCAAGAAAGACGGGCAGGCTAACGCACTCCCAAGATGCGTTAATAGTTCCCAAAGCAGCTTTGGGCAAACAATTTGATCCCAGTGTGCCTCAATGTGGCATTTCTAGTGTATGTGTATTCTTTCTCAGGCAGGAAATACATGAGGCACCCAGATACTCTCCTAACAGGAATCATACAAGAATAAAAACTGGCATCTCAAAATAACAGCAAAAATTCTCAGTAATGCAGCAGCAAAAATGCCACTTTATAGAAACAAAGCTGAGCCAGCAACAGAGTCCTTTCTAAAGAGTGTCCAATTACACGCTACAATGAACCCAATTTATAAGACAGCATTTGCAACATGAAATGAAAAATAACAAATTGAGAGATGTCAATGAAAGCTCTATTTCAACAGAATTTCTGTCCTCTTTAAATTCTTTCAGGTTTCTTTAAAAAACAACTGTCTCATTTGGGAGCACTGGCTACCCCTACTTAGTATATTCCCTAAACTTAGAATTTTCAAAAGCAGCCTATCAAGTAGCAGTGGTCCAGATCTTACCAAATTTTAATGAGAAACAGTAACCTACTCTCATTTTATAAACAAACCCAAATTCAGCACAGTTTATCCAGAAAACACACTTATTGCCCAGTATGTGAAATAGCCCTTAATTTCAGAGGTTTATGGGGGCTGATAAATACTGCTGTATTGCATGCTACCACAGTGTTTTGTAACAGTTCTTGCTAGACTCAGACTGAGGAGAAAGGTGTATTTAAAGAGCAGATGTTACAATCTTGTGGTCTCCTGTTATGTCCCTGGATCATCCTGGCCTGGATATCAGAAGGCCCTTTACAAACCTATTAGAACTTTGACACTAACCTACTCTGAGCAAAAACTAGATGATAAAAGTTCACTCTTCACTTTACAGTAGAAACGCTTGGTGAGTCTACTGGCTCCTTGCTACACACAACCTTCTTAAGGCTGGTGTGCATGTGTGCTTTTGCTTGGGGAGTTAAACCATCCCTACTATCTCAAGACACTGATTTTCCAGACTATCCTCTACTCCCATCAGTGCTTGCTGGGTTTACGCTTGGCAAATATGTGATTTCAATAAAGGTCAGGAAAAGTTGTTCTATTCAGAGGCAGGTATTATTCAGCTGTGCGCCTCTTCTCGTAAGGATGCAACACAAAACTTGCTTTAACAACCCTTGAAATAACAAATGTAGGAAGTGGAGTGGGCAGGGGGCAGGAATGGGTTGTGCAAGTCCATCGTGATGCTTTTTACCTATTTTTCTCCGAGCATTACCTCACATACAGCAGTAGTTTTAGTGGGAGCATCTTAACCCTCAGGATACTGCCAACTCAGTCGCTTACCAAGGTGTTTATTTGCTCGTCAAAGCCTCCTTTCCACAGAAAACCCTGACTGGTTTTGGTCGACAGAGCAGGGCAGAGAATTCTGCACACTTACTCAGTTCTGAGCTTAAGGACCTCCACCATGCATCTGAAAAAAAGCATAAGCTCATCTCCCTCCTCTTTGCAAGCCTAAGTGAAAAGTAATATTTGCAAAAAGTAATATCTGTAATATTTGACTTGGCAATTTGACTAGACAGCTGTACAGCTTTCTCCCAAAGCTTTTACAAACTTATGTCATGTTGTAGTGTGTGAACAGGCAACCCCACAGACCTCAAGGATGAGAAGAAGCCTTACCCGTATATAAGCATCCTGGTGATGTTTAGCAAAGTACAGCATATTGTCGAGGGCTAGCATTCCTGGAGGGGTCTGTGTAAAATCCATTGCTGGGTTTACGTGATTCTGTAAAAAGATAACAAGATCCCCCAGTTAGCACCTTTACAAAAGCTGTCAGCTGCCCAGTGGAGCGCCCCATGTTAGCACGCTGTGCCAAAAAGTCCAGCAACTGAGCTCTTTTTGCTGAGCAGAAAATTCTTAACAAGGAAATGGCCCGTGCCTCAAGGAACTTTAAAGCCAAATGCAAACACTGAGGTTGGCGTGTCAGTCACTCACTTCTGTAGCTATGGAATGGAGTTTCCCAAAGACCGACTGCTTCAGAAGGACAGATTTCGAAGTCTTTCAAGGCAGAAAGACTCCTCGGTGGCACTACAGTCTAAAAGTACACTTTACAGGAAAATGAAAGCAAACAGCCAGCAAAACACCTATTTATACAACTGCTATGGAACAATTTCAAATAAACCATGAAAAAGAGAAAAAACTACTAGATTCAAAAGCTATATTAGTCTATTGGATCCTGTGGACTCCTGAACACAAAGGGCCTCGTACAAAAGTGTATGAAATTAAACAGATTCACCTTGTGGAATTCAGGTAAATTTTTTGCTACGTTCTCAATCTAAGAATTTCAACTATGGGATTAATGAATGAACATACCAAATATAACCAAAACTTGTTAGCTTCCACATGCACCTACAGATTTCAAATGCTGGGTTTCACACACTACATGAAAAACACTTGCTCAAAATATTCATTAACCCAGTCCATTTTCTGACTGGATGGAATTAGATGTACATCGGAATACGTCTCGTGTAGTTCAACATTTCGATATGAACTTTTGCCTGGCTACAGGCAACGAAACACTCAAAAACACCAGAGAAGTTGCTCAGACAAAGACCCGAAAGTATGTCTCCATCAAAAAATGCCTATCGTCTGCTATGCTCTTTTACAAGCATCACCTTTGCAATGTCTCCAGCTCCACTGATCCTTCTGACACAGAGATTTCCGTAGTCGCTTTGCAATGGCATTTCTATTTTGCAAGACCCAGCTGACACAGACTTTAAAACTGCATTTACTAGCAGAAAACTGACTGCCAAAGATCAGCACAGATTTCTTCTTCCATCAGCCTGTCTCTGCTGTGTGCTCAGGGTCTGATCCACCCACCTCACTGACAAAAGATTTACTACTTTTCCTCCTGTTGAGACTCTCAGGCCATAAAGTTGTAGAAATCTGCAATTCCACTCTCTTGCCCATCTGACCTTTAGATGTACGAAAAGTGTTTAACCCAAGCTGGCAACTCAGCCCCACGCAGCCGCTCGCTTACTCCCCACATGGTGGGATGGGGGAGAGAATCGGAAGAGTGAAAGTGAGAAAACTCATGGGCTGAGATAAAGACAGTTTAAGAGGTAAAGCAAAAGCCACAGACACGAGCAAAGCAAAACAAGGAATTCATTCACTATTTCCCATGGGCAGGCAGGTGTTCAGCCATCCCCAGGACAGCCGGGCTCCATCACGCCTAACGGTGACTTGGGAAGAGAAAACACCATCGCTCCGACTGTCCCTCCCTTCCTTCTTCTTCCCCCAGCTTTATATACTGAGCGTGACGTCCTATGGTCTGGGATACCCCTTGGATCAGTCGGGGTCGGCTGTCCCGGCTGTGTCCCATTCCAGCTTCTTGTGCCCCCCCAGCCTCCTCGCTGGTGGGGTGGGATGAGGAGCAGAAAAGCCCTTGGCTCTGTGCAAGCCCTGCTCAGCAGCAGCTAAAACATCCCTGTGCTATCAACAGTGTTTCCAGCACAAATCCAAAACATAACCCCTTACCAGCTACTATGAAGAAAATTAACTCTATCCCAGCCAAAACCAGGACAGATAGGTTGGTTTTAGCCAGTCAATAATTTGTAGTCACATGAAAGATTAGAAATATTAGAAAGCAAAAATTATACATGAACATGGCTGCTGCAACTTTAAAAGCAGACAAAGATTTTGGAGACGGCATGGACAACTTGTTCATTTTACATCTCTGGCTTATGAGAACTGGTGTATGAGCAAAACAACCATAGGCTCATCATTTTGCCACACGGAATCCTAGTTTTTATATGGAAGTATCTATGTAGTAGATGTTTCAGAAAGGTAGTAGTCTAGGGCAGGGAAACAAAGGCTTACTGAGTTGTGTTTTCCAAAAAGTCATCTTTTTTAAACTTCTTTTTTTTTTTACGTTCATCTGAATGACAAAATAAGCCCTTAACGGCTAATTCTCCAACTCAACCTTCCATCTTCCAGACATGATATATTTATCAGTCAGAACATTTAAAATCAGTACAAGACTGCTTCACACACGTCACAAGCCCAACAGACTTCAGCTTCTGGGAGAAGAAAACTTCCCTTCCTACAACTTTCAGGCATCCCAAAAAGTGCATTTTAAGAGAGGCTGAGTCTGGCAGACACACAAAAGCCCCCCACACCCACCCGAAAGCCAGCATGAGTATCTTAGCAGGACCTTCTATGCATCTGGAACCACCTTCATTTTGGGCAGATGTCCTGGGGAACACCACTTGATCCTTAGCCTCACCATGAGGTCCATTTTCTTGGGAAGCTGCCTATAAGGAACCATACAGCACTGGTTTTACAACACCTTTTGCAAGGAGAACTTCATCATAGGGTGCACACACTCTCTTGACCCCCATGCTATAGCATAGCACCGGAGGAATATACTTGGACAAATACCTGGCAAGCAGAGAGAGTATCAAGACCCATCTACCTTCCTCCAGCTATTACAATACTAGCACTCATTTTGCTGGTGTTTACAAAGAATCTTAAAATAAAAGCAGGACACTGAACTAAAAAAGCTGACCTACTGTTGCTTGAATAGTTCTTTCCTTCATCCCATTCTACATCTCAAGTTATATATACAAGTCAACAGAAAACAGCAAGGGCATGAGAAATCTCACCACGTTTAGTAAGGATAATTCATTTTCTCTCTTACCATCACTACTAGTTCCAGGTTCAATCAGAAAAGCCACCTCTCCATCACTTACTACTTTTTCTCCAAGTCAAGCCTACAAACCCAGCTATTTTCAGTTGTTTGTTTCAAAAGTTGCTGCCACTTTGGGTGCCAGGATAACTAGGGCTTGATCTTCAGCTCCGTTAAGTCAAATAACTGGCGATCCAGCAGCTGACGGCAGCTGAGGATCCACAGGACAGTTCTGGCATGTGTGAGCAATACATTATCTTCAATTATTCTTCAAATTCAAAACGAACGCCAGCTGCTTTGTTCCCTTCCTTCTTCCTCCCTCCCCCTAAAATCATCCTTTTCTTAACACGAATGTTTGTGGTTGAAATATTAACTTACTGAGAGTGGGTTTAGAAATGAGATACAAAGGTAAATTATCTAAAACGCTGTAGTGAATAATTCAGAAGTATGCAAACACCCCCACCTACAACATATATTTAATAAATTATGGAACACAACGCTTGAGGCATATTAGTTGCATCTGTTGAGTATAACGTCTATTGCATTTTTCTCTTTCTAAAAAGCCAAGAGTAAGAAATACAAATGGAACAGCTTTGTTACCTCCATATTTTCAGATACATTTTTTTCCATTAGACTAGTATCTGTGCATCTTTCTGCTCCAATATCTGAGCAGTATTTAGCAGCTTATGCTCTTATACCAAACATATTAAGATACCAAAAGCATCAATAATTTGTTAGCCAGCTTAGTAGTGTACTGTAGAAAGGAAAATTCATTCTTCTGGATAAGATGTAAACCCCAAATCATGCCTGCTTATGCCATTAAAAACAAAAAAATTAAAAAAACCCAAAAAATCACATGGCACGTTTCACAAGATTACAGCTATTCCGGATAAATTCCAGTGCAGTAATTTTATTCGGACAACCTAGCATTCTCATGCAGTCCTAGTTGTGTAAAGCTTTCTCCTCTGAATGGCTCCACTGTCTTACTTCTGGCTTCCGAGGCAATATCTGAGGGATGTATAGATTTCAGCTGTAAGAAAGCGTGCTCGCGCTGAGATGCCTAATCACAGCAGTGGAGTTCTGCCTGCAGGTAACTGCTGATGGAATAAGCACCACTCGTTCCTTACATTGTTCCTAACCAACAGTATCTTCCACAGAGTATGATGAACATAGAAACCATGTATTTCCCCACATTCCTAGCCTATTAAGGTACAACCTTTTTATTTCTGTCTTGACAAATATTGACAGCTTATCACAGATTTTGCACCAGTGCTATGTGCAGCTATGTAAATCGGTTGCTAGATTGTCCTGAAAGCTGCTTGCAGTAGGTGCTAGACCTTGTAACAACTGTTCTACACAGAAGAGCAAACTTCTGTTCTCCCGATTCCAAAGCAGTGCAGGTGAAATGCTGTTCTGCACACGTCACTTCCGTAGGTTGGTATGACAAAAACACTGCCAAAGTTCCCAGGGAGGAATTAGGACTGTAAAAGAACTGATAATAGAAGAACTTCAGAACATCTGAAGAGGAAGAATCCTATTTCAATGGTGTCGATCTAAAATGAACCCTCTCAAAACTGGTTATATTTTTTTCCTACAAAAAAAGAACAATCTTGTCTACAAAGACAGTGCCAAGGACAGTAATCACTTTCTCCCATCTTCAATTACTTGCACTTAGTCATTTTCTTTTTTCTTTTAAATGTAAACCATGGTTCTGTGGGCTAGGAAGGAAAGCAATCACCCGGTTCTACAGCACCTACACAAAACCTTCCCTGGATCAAATGAGGAAATTGCAGTAGTACGTCTATGGATGTTTGGTCCTAAGAGCTCAAGACCAAGAGAATGGGAACTTTTGAAGTGATATTCACAGTGAATTATGAATTGATAAACTTATGTTGGAAGTATCAATGAGCACACAACCTCACCATTTACCCCTTCCCTAAATAATCCTGAGGTTTTACACACAAAATGTTCCCATCTGTTCATTAACACAAGAATTACAAATATGAAAAAAAGCTACATGAAAAAAAAAATTGTGAAGAGGTAGTCAGCTAAAATTCTTAATGAGGAAGTAATTTTGCCTTTTTTATTTAACAGCACTATGTTCAATGAGATGATGATGCATGCAACTTCCACCATCCAATTTAATGAGATGTAACAGTGACTTGGGAATTTTCAACTTCTATGTATTCAGTGAAAGCAAGAACTAACAAACAGATTTGTTTTTCTCTTGATAACTCTTTAAATATGCAAATGTGCATTTTTTTTCTTCCAAAGCCAATTTTTTTAATTTTCCAACAGAACTGTATGACAGAATGAAAATGTATCTGGAAGATCCCTGAACTTAAAAAAACAATAATAATAAAACCACTGTCTACCTCAAGACAAAAGCATCCAAAGCTCAGCAGCTGCTCTGTCTTTGAAAGAATATGCAGAAAATCTTTTAAGATACTTTCAGTGCAAGACATTTAAATCACACCCCCATTACCCCACCACGTGTAAAGAACTCCAGTATACTTCTATTGGATAGAGTTTTCATAAAGACTTACAAATTATGTTTGCATACAACAGTGGTAGTTTTTCCTTTAACTAACATATGCCTAGCTTTTTCCAGCTTTGTGTTTCAGCAAATATTTGGCCATTTCTACCTGCTTAACTTTTTCGTTTTCGTAATGATAGCTTTGCAATATGTATTAGTAGACTGCAAATGTCATCCTCCAATAATAAAACTCAGGCCAACCTACATAACGTGTTAAGCCACAGCCTTTCTGGATCAAGTTTGACCTCACCAATATAGAGCTGACCCTCTAAATAGCAAAGAAATCATAAGCACAATCTGCACAAAATTTGCCCTATAAATGATTTAAAAAAAAATAAAATTATTATTTGACTACTCTATTCCCTTAATTCACTGAGCTACTAGGTAATCTCCTGTAAAGCACCACAGAGCTCTACGTAAGTCACAACCAGAAATCTGTCCCACTCATGAATGGACGCCATGGTGGTCAGAATTACAAAAACCCTAATGTTACGCTGGCCTAACTAAATCAGTTAAAATCATCAGATGAAACACAACAGGGCACATCAAAAGACAAGTACTGTGTATTTTCAGCCATGAATAAATTATACATTGTAGAGCAAGACAAAAAGCTCTTACATAATTCTTTGTATTTTATACGTACCTATATTACAGTTTTACAGGGCCATGGAGCTAATGCTTTAGATTCCAAGATCTTAAGCCCTAAGAATTGCCAATAGATTGAAAGCCTAAAAGAATCTAAAATGAGTGCTATAACTTAAGAGTGATCACATCTTGTCCAGTGCATGACAACTATGAATGACATTTCAGGTTTTACTTTAGTTAACAAGGCCAGACTTTAATGTTGTATACGTGTTTAGCACTTGACAGATTGTTGACTTTTTATTACTGACGTAACTTTTTTTGGGCAAATGAAGTCATCAAGCAGTAACAGTTAATGTAGTCTCTCAGGGGATATTTAAAATGAATCTATGCGACATGGTCATTTCAATAGCATTTTTTTCAGCATGGGAAGATACAACCAGATACCTCCCAGTATCCACTAATTTTACAGAACAACTGAAAAAGCAGCCAAACAGCCACTAGCAGATCTAGCTAGACTAGGTCGAGAAGCTAAAAGCCACACTAGTTTATTACTACTCCACACTTGAGATTACCAGTTCATTTTAACAGCCACGTTAGCAGACCCCAACAGATTTCCCGGCCTGCGCTTTTGGGCAAAGTCAGTCCGCTTTAGATGAACCTGCTGTTGCTGGACAAGGCATGAGCTAATCCAGCAGCTCTCCAGCAGGGCAGCTGGAGGGCAACCAAGGGCTGCAGCTTTTCAGGCAGCTCCAGCTCTTCCAAATTCATGATGGAAGTCTATTATGTCCTGGCCAGAAAGCAGTTTTTGTGTTGCTTGAATTACAGCAGTCAAGAAGTACACCGGGATAAACTGGCATGGAGTACCCCCTACCTAAAAAGAGACAGTGTTAAAAATATAGGACTTTTTATGACCTTGGAACGTGTCAAGAGATCAACTTGTTTAATTCTAACAGTGTCATTAAAGCAGTTTGCCTTTTCTACATAGATAGGATCTAAGGCACGAATTCTCAGCCTGCCCAGCAGGATAATTATCAAGCTAGCAAGAAGACGGTGATGTGAGAAAACAGTGTGAACAGTGCTAGCAGGAACAGCAAGCCAAAAAAATTAATCCATAAACTTGACTATTGTAAATAAACACAGATTAAAAGTTTGCAACTAGATGGAAGTCAGACATGGCAGAATCAAAATCGACCTGAGTAATTTTATCTCTGTGCATCCCATCAGATGTGAAAATTAGTTAGACTTGGTGTTCCCAAGTCCAATTTTGGCACGAAAAGCCTCTTTCGAGTTCAGCTAAGCTTAATGTCTGTTGAGTAAGGTACACTGCGACTTCCACTCATCATTTAAGCATAATGGCTGGCACTGTTGGTATATTGGTGTACAAGCATTAACGGTCCTGACTGATGGTTCACAGACTACTTATTAAGCAGAAATTCAGAGCTCTTCAACAGGGATTTTGTATAAAAGTTAAGGAAATGGTACAAAATAGCTAACAACTGTACATAAATATGAATATCAGCATGTGGCCAAAAGACGTAAATTGTATAGCCTATCAACAAGAAATAAAACGGTCTAGAGATTCTTTTTTTAAGTAAAATGAAAGGTTTAAAGCCAAGTTATGCCAAATCTTGGGCTGCTTGAATTCGAGTCTTCTAAGCATAAGACTACTAGGAGAGCATCTTTTTGATTGTTTTAGTTACACTTCAGGCAGTTTTATCTAAACTTAACATTTCTGACATATTATTCTCTGTATTTAAGGTGCATTATTTAAAACACCTTTCAGTTGTACTTTCTTTTAGAGAAAAATTACTTCAATTATAAGCAATCTAGTAAAATTGACATGACCCAGCAATGTGCGTTTGCAGCCCAGAAAGCCAACTGTAACCTGGGTGCATCAAGAGAAGCATGACCAGCAGGTCGAGGGAGGGGATTCTCCCCCTCTACTCCACTCTGGTGAGACCCCACTGGCAGTACTGCATCCAGTACTAGATGATCTTTAAGGTCCCTTTCAACCCAAACCATTCTGTGATTCTATGAAAATCAGTGTAAAAATAACGATCAGAATTTTCCTGAGGATGTGTACCCACAGGGAACCCACATGAGCCCACTTAATTGCTGCAGTTGCCTCTCCCATACATCATCACTCAGAAGACTTGCGTGAAACTCCAAATGGGATCCTTCCTGCTGTAACAACTATCAGCTCCAGTAAAGGGTATGATGCTTACGTACAACGGTAGGCACGGCACAACCACAGAACAAGACTGGCATTCCATTTGCACAGTGAATTATACTTTCCTTGGAACTTCATTAATAACGATGACTGTGGTGGCTGGGGGCATCCCCACATCCTTACAAGCGGCGTTGCTTTGAGAATGGCAAGCTTTGCAAGGAACCTAAACCCAGTGCCAAGTATCATAACGGTATGTTGGGATAGGTCTTGCTCTCCCTTTATATATTTCTGTAGAAAGGTTTCATATTTTTCTTTTCAAAGCAAGCTACCTAAAATGGCTGTCATGTGCAAAAGGAAAGGGCCAGGCTGTGTTTAGGTCAAATGAAGAGTAGAGAGAAGTCAGCCCTGTGTCTCAGAAAACTCCACTCAGAAAACTTCCACTTCGAAATGAATCAGAATCTACTGGCTGCCCTGCAGCCAGATACAACAGCTATCAAAATTTAAAACTGAGGAACTGAGCTGAAATGTCATCTGCGGCAAGGAACACAGACTCGCAGTCCTAGGCAAAGAACCCTGCTGCACCACAGAGCTCTGAGGTTCACACACTGCTGCTTCTTTTATTACCTGTGACCTGGTCAAGCTTGCAGTAACCACAGAGGACAAGCTAAAAACCAATCTACAGTAAAGGAGCTGTCAACATCTATGATATTTTAGCTACCTTTGGACGTATGTCCCCACATGCAAAAGGACTAGCTCTATGGTCAAATCTCCCCTCCGCCTGAGGTTCAGACAGCCAAGTTTTGTAGATATCGGAGACGGGTGTGGAAAAAAGGACCGATCCCTCATAAAAAATTCCGAGTCCGTACTTCTGTCTTAAGTCAACAATAGCCTATGCCCATCCTACAGCATACCCTTACCAGCCCTCAGCAGTGAGGTAATAAAGAAAAAGGACAAAAACCCCCAGGATCCATTTACTGGGGAATTTCAGTTCACTTGACTTCCATTTTTCTTTGCCTCCCTCTACAGAAATGTGAAGTTCTTGTGACTACAGCTGTGCTCTGCAAAATGCAAATACGTTTTGCATGTCTGGGCATTGTTCCACTCTGCCTCCAGTTTCCTCCAGATAGACATCAAAAAGAGGATGGAGCTGCACCAAAATGTAGGAAGATTTAAGAAAATGAAGTAATTTTTAAAAAAACACATACCATTGCCACTTAGGTAGGGGCTGTGTAACAAGCTGACTACATCGAACAATCAAAACATTCAGAATTCAGATACAAAGGTGGTTTTAATTTGGGGAAATAATTCAGTTATTCACAAATGAGTGGCTTTTCTCCCCCTGGTCTTTTAATTCATTCACAGGCCTAAGTTAATGAAATCACATATTCAAAGAGAATGTCTTTAATTCTTTGTAACTGAAGAAAATCTAAATACTTTGTGTGCTACGCTATTTACTGTCCCTTAAATCTTACAACAGGCAAAAAAAACCCATGAGGAATGAGAGGGGGGGGAACAGAGCGATATGTACATGTAAGTAACATACGTATCTGCATGCATGCATACACTGGAAAACTGCATAGGCTTAAAAAAAAAAGCTATTTGAAGTAATTAACATTAGATTGAATTTGCATTGTTTCACAAAACTACCACCACTTCAGTATCAAGCAAGGGTTTGCATGGAATCAGCTATCCAAGTCAAGCCTTGTGAAACAGATGAAGCACCCACTACAAAAAGACGTCACGATGTCTGACCCGGTTTGGGGGGCCTTTTTCTTCATCTTTTGTTTGTTTTTTTTTTTTGTACGCAAATTCTGAGGCACATGCAGTACATAATATCCAGAGAAAGATGTCCAAGATCCATCTCTAAGAGAAGGGGTCAGAAAACAATTAGCAGTAAAAGAACTATTCTGTCATGATAACGCCTGAAGCAAACTACTCAGCCCTACTACATGCAAATCCATGGAGCTTGCCTGCCCCCATGAGTTTGTAACTGGGATACTGATAGTAAATGAGCAGCAAACAAGAAAACAATACAGTAAAATCATACATAATATATAAAAAACATATGCCAGAAATGCAGTATTCCATTGCCCCTAATCTTAAATTAGCACATTTACATTTGTTAGTGGATTTTCTTCAAAAGAGGCATACTTTTTTAAATCACAAGGAGTTTAAGATCTTAATCCTACAATTTCACAATGAAAAATACCAGAAAGGTATAAAAACATAAAAAACCTTTTATCCTTCCTCCACAACATAACCGAACTTATCCTGTCATTAAGAAACTGATTTAAAGGATGATTCCTTCAACTAATATTTATAATAAGCAAAAAATGATCAAATTAAGTATTAAAAAAAAATCAAACCACAAAATGTTTGAGATTATACAGTGTCAGTTCATTCCCACAGACACACAACCACAGATATTTCATTCTGCTTAATTTTAACTTCATCCTTAAAGTGATACTGAAAGGTCAAAAAAGGTTGGTAGCCCATCAAAATGGGAGATGTTTTAATTTTTTTCTTTCTTTCTTTTAAATCTGTTCTCCGGAAGGACTAAAACTACGAGGAATTCAGCAGTATACAGTAAAAAGGATGGTTTATTCATTCCAGCAACGTGCAAATCGTTAGATGCCCATAGCTCCTGACAAGTAAGTCATTCTCATAAGTCACATGCAGCTGCACAGTGAACAAGAACAGCAGCTTTAACATATGGATTTACTGGCCCCAGTTGTTGGCCACTGTAATGATGCATCTGACCCAGGTGCGTCAGGCTTCCTGGGTTACAACTGATCTGGTTGTGTTAGTAAAATAAACTTCCTCAGGTTTTCTCCCAGCCATTTAAAACCTTATCCCTCCAAACAGAAGTAATTCTCTTGCATCCCTGTCCTGGTTTCAGCTGGGATAGAGTTAAGTGTCTTCCTAGTAGCTGGTACAGTGCTGTGTTTTGGGATCACTATGAGAAGAATGTTGATAACACTCTGATGTTTTCAGTTGCTGCTGGGTGGTGTTTATACCAAGTCAAGGATTTTTCAGCTTCTCATGCCCAGCCAGCGAGAAGGCTGGAGGGGCACAAGGAGTTGGGAGGAAACACAGCCAGGGCAGCTGACCCAAACTGGCCAATGAGGTATTCCAGACCATGGGATGTCACATCCAGGAAATAACTGGTTGGGGTGGGAGTTGGGATCGCCATTCGGGTACTAACTGGGTGTGGATCGGCGGGTGGTGAGCAATTACTCTGTGCACCATTTGTATATGCCAGTCCTTTTACTGCTACTGTTGTAATTTTATTAGTGTTGTTATAATTACTTTCTTCTTTTCTGTTCTATTAAACTGTTCTTATCTCAATCCACAATTTTTCCTTTTTGTTTTCCCGATTTTCTCCCCCATCCCGCTTGCGGGGGGGAAGGTGCGAGTGGCTGCGTGGTGTTAGTTGCTCGCTGGCATTAAACCACAACAATCCCTCTGTTAGCACTTGGGATCAGCAGACAACAGTCTGATGATGAAGAAGGAAAAAAAAAAAACCAAACCCATTACCTTAATTTGCATTTACTGATCAGTTCACATTTTTCATCACCCATCTCCTTTTCTGTCATTCTTCAGTATTTATTCCAGACTGCATCCCACTTGGCTGAGAAGCTACGGAGTCACCTGAAAGCATCTGCCCTGTGGCCAGAGATCCCCGTTTCCCCTCAGGGGGCTGCCGTACCCCAAAGCCATCCTCCTCCTCCCCAGCCCTGGTTGTTCCCCTGCTAATCCCAGGGGCTGCCCTCCTCCGAGCGATCCCAGAGGAGATCTCTGCCACTCGTTGGCTGGAACGCATCAGCAAATCCAGATGCCCTTGTGCAGAGCAGAGCTGCAGTGTGAATTCATTCTATGCACAGCAATCCTATTTCCAACAGTCCCACCTTTCCACAACCTAGCCCCATGCACACAGCATGACATGAAACCGTGGAATGTTTTGTTTACGGCAAACAGGAACTTAAAACTATGAAACTATGCATATGGGAGAGAATGCAGTAGGCCACGTACCTATGGGCACCAAGCACAGGATGGCTGTGAGAGTAAGTTTGTGTGGCACCTCGATGATTTCTGTATTTCTGCCTCTCAGGTTTGGAGAGAGATGGATGCTTTGCTGCTATTGCTCACATTTGCAACCCAACAGAAGTTTTCCTGATTAGATCTTTAACTACATTTACAAAATCTCATCTTTTATAGATTTGCAGAGACTGTTCGGGAAAAAAAAAACTAAAAATCCAGATTGCAAGTAAGCATTCCTGTCCCAGGGTCCACACAAGGCTGAAAAACTCCCAGACGCAGGAACAAACTATTATGTTAGAGGGGAAAAATAGCTCACCAGCAAGCGTCAGACAGAAAAGAAACTCTACTTACAGTGCATTGTATAACAAACTGTAACATGCAAGCCAAATTATGTAACTTTTTATTTCCCCCAGAGGTATCATTTATCCCAAACATCAAACATCTGCTGGCATTCAACTGAGAAATGGGAATTTACAGCCCAGAACAGTTATATCTACTCTTTCTAAGACTGAAATGACTCTGCACCCATGCAAGTGAGCTGTTGAACAACTTTTGTGAACAACCTACATCTGCTATGATGCTAGTGCCCTCTGCTGCACAGTATTACAAATTAGTTAGCGGCTTTCTTTTAAAATGAGGTTCAGCTGTACTCCCAAGTAATATCAAACCATATAAATACAGTAAATCAAGGATTTCTATCTTCAGGTGAATGTTAAAGAAAAAACAATCCTGACAGACATTCAGTATTACTGTAAAGAGAAGATCGAAGTATTCACACTTAGAAAAACATTCTGTGAGACTGCCATGTGGAGCTGCGTACTGTAAAATAATCTAAAATATTAAGCTAATAATATTAAAACATTCCTATGTTTTTCAACAAGTGAAATGGAGACTTTTTTTTAATCAGAAATAAAATAAAAAATCCCTTTTCAGACTGAATTATCTCCACATAGATTCAGGAAATTTAACTGTAAAATTAACAGCTGGGCTTTCTGATTGCAACTCCTCCAAATGCCAGCGCAGACTAGTAATCCCCTTAGTTATATCTTTAGTATCATCATCAGTTCGTTTATATTTCCTTCCTCTTCCATTCTGTTTTTCTTTTCTTGCACTCCACAGATTTTGTTCACATTTCTAGTACAGGTTTCAGTACCTCTATACTTGTTCTGCCAGAGATCTATCAAGTAGCAAGCAACGTTCACAGCAACATTAGGGAAGCAAGATGTCAAAAGCAAATGGAAACCTGAGAAAGATGTTTAAATTACAAGAAAAACTGGTTGTGCCACCTGCAGTTCAGGTTGTCTGATACTTTCCATTTTTAGACTTTTGCTTCTGATACTTTGCAACTCCTAAGCAGTAGGACAGAATGCCTAGTCTCTTCTTTAGGTTCAAATGCCTTCGCAAGGTTTAGCAAATTATTTGATCATTTTTAGGCATGTTCTGTTAAGCACTGTATTTCTCTTATAAAATCATTTTTTACACTATTGTTTTGTCAAGAAACTGCAGCCCACCCATGCTGTGCAGGTAAAACATCCAGTTTTGTAAAAGACTTGTTCTGGTGTCAGTCTTGAAATTCCTTTGGAACGTAGGCTACATTTGGCCACATTATAAAAACCCCATGATGAACTGAATTTAACAAGTCTCTTTGGAGCACACACAGGTTTTTTTCTGAAGACGCTGCATGTCCTGAGCATTCCCTGGCCCCATCTTCGAGGCTTAGAGAAAAAGCAAACCAGGAATGGAGTGGAACGGGTGGCTAAATAGCAGAGCACGCAGCAAGAGAGGAAAGGGTCCAAGTCAGGCATTTGGGAGTGGGGAGGCTTAGAGGAAGAAGGCGAGCAGGGGTGTAGGGTAGAAACCAAGACAGATGGGAAGGAGAACTATAATTATCAGCCTAAGGCTGAACAAGAGAGAAAGATCATGACAAACGCAGAGCAAAGTGTAAAGGAGGAGAAAAGCAGAGGCAGACAGAAGAAATACTGCACATGCATGTAATTAAATGTGACGACGAGGGAAGGGAATTAATTAAGGCTTTAATGACTAGCTTATTTCTGCCTTTTCCTAAAAACATTCAACTTCGCTGCTTCTCTAGTACAAGGTGGTGCTGCACTTCTGGTGCACACAATATTAATAAAATACACAAGCATTTCAAACATTTACATCAGTTTAGATGTTCTCATTGGCTTAAGATGGGGTCCTGGGCTGTTATTCTCAGTGACTAGGTCTTGTTCTTGTGATATTCCTATAGACAGCAACAGGATTATACAGATAAATATTACTCTCTGAAAACAGGAATGACAGAACTGGTCCTCAAGTTCTCTTTTGTCTCAAGTACTTCCAAACAACTGTTTACAAAAGCAAATACAGCCGTATGAATCTCCAACTGTCTACTTAAAAGGAGATCAAATGCTGAAAGCAACAGTCGCTATATGACTACACTCTCATAACACCTAGAAATAAATACATATGATTAGCCTTCATCTTCCAAAACTTACCCTGATGAATAAATCAGGAATGGCTTATTTCTAAAATACCTGCTGAAAAATTTCACCCTCAAAACTGAATGACAGAATGGAGAGCGAAGCTTGCAAACAATGGAGAAAAGCAATCTCTAGTGGTCCTAAGAGTTAAAATGAGAGAATAAATGCTATATATGTTCCTGTCTTACCCCACTGGTTCAGTATTAAGGGAATTTCAGTGCCATAGAACAGATGGTGTATTTTTTTCTGGTCACACCATCTGCAAATTTAATTCTGTTAAATAAAAGGACACTCAAATCTATCAACCATGTACTACAATGAATGGTGAGAAGAAGAGTCTCCTTTCTGGTGAAGTGCTACTGGACGTGGTTTCTGCTCTGCTGCATGGTGCTTCGTTATTAGCTATCATTAATTAATGACAAAGGATTTTACTTTAGAGTGGACCATTGTTACATATAGAAATACGGCAACTAAACTAAGGGTCGGGCACTTCTGTCTCAAGGCAAAGCAGCCTCAGCCACTGCATATCTGAATAGCTCAGCAAAAGGAAATCTTCTCAAACTGTTGGGGATTTTTTCCCAGCAACAAGTGATTTCACAAGTTTTGAAATAGCAGGTAGGGAAAGAGAGGGTTGTGGGAGTAGAGAGGGTGGAGAAGGATGGAAAACTACAAACAGTTTTCAGCAGTACAGGCAATCTGTCACCTCTGCTGTTCTATCATTAAGCCAACGATCAAATCTTATCAATTTAAAATTTGAAAAAGGATCAGATCTAGATTGGCCCACATACAGTATTATTCTAAAAACGTTCCTCTGCCACTGCCAAAGCCAACAAGAAAATCTGAATGTAAGAAAGCCTTACTTTTATTACAATTAAAAAGCTTCCCCAAAGGAGAAACAATTCAACACCTCCCATTGCTGCAGAGTATCCCCAACAGAAGGAAACATCAGGGAGCTGTAAACAAAATAGCTGAAAATGACCATTCAAAACCTTTATGATGAGTTTTTCAGCATTTTACACCAGTTCCAGATTTTAGTCCCCAAATCACAAAACTTCACCTTCCTTTTGGGGGATTTGCCAGTCCTACAATTCATAAGGTTGCAAGGCTTCAAACACTCAGGCTTTCCTTTTTTAGGAAGAAAAAGGATGACCATCCTGAGGTCTTCAAGTAGACTAGCGAAGTAAATGCATCGCATGGGGTCTGCTTCTGCCCATCTCCCTCTCAACCTCCCTCCTGGGAAAGTTTTATCCGCCTGTATTGGGTTTCTGTGGCAAGGTTTTGGTAGTGGGGTGGGTCACAGGGGTGGCTTCTGTGAGAAGCTGCTGGAAGCTTCCCCTGTGTCCGACAGAGCCAATACCAGCCGGCTCCAAGAT
>JANZLQ010000009.1:12862556-12877180 GCA_026212715.1 Elanus axillaris | reverse complement strand
GGGGTGTAGGTGGAGAAGCCGGGAGTGAAGTTGTGCCCGGGAAGAAGGGAGGGGTGGAGGGAAGGTGTTGTGAGATCGGGTTTTATTTCTCACTACCCTACTCCGTTTTGATTTGTAATAGAGTTAATTTTCCCCAAGCTGAGTCTGTTTTGCCCGTGACGGTGACTGGTGAATGATCTCTCCTGTCCTTATCCCGACCCACAAGCCCTTTGTTATATTTTTCTCTCCCCTGTCCAGCAAAGGAGGGGGCAGTGATATAGCAGCTTTGGTAGGCACCTGGTATCCAGCCATGGTCAACCCACCACACCACCCCAGCCAGGCAGACTGCTACCACTAATCCAGGTGACCAGCTGGAACAAAGGGATTTCAGAGATCCTCCTGATATTAGGAACTCCAGAGAACTGAAGGACTATTAACACTCCTGGCACCCAAACCCCACCCCAGTCTTGCTCAGTTTTTTCCTTTTTAGAGCCCATCTCAATCTACTGCTTAATTGACTACCCCTAATCCACACCATGCAAATTACCTAGAATTGTGCACTGCCCTTTCACAGCCTGATTTCACTCTGACTCTTTACTTCTTTCTATCAGTCAGTAATAAAGGATGAATGATTATCATACAGCAATCTAATTAATCTACTGCCTTTCTATCAATAGAAATCTGAACTACCTTTTAATACACACACACCCTCCATCCCCACTAAACCCATGCCTCAAATCTGCGGTCCTAGTTTATCTTTAATATAAGGTTACAATAAGTCCGTTTAAGTTAAATTCTTCAAAACTAGGACATAATTATTTCACAGCCCAAAACAGTCAGCAAAAAGTAACACCGTATCTTTAGAAAAAAATTTAATCTAGCTATGGTTGAGCTATTCAAGTTAGGTGAAAAGGAAAGCATTTTGTCTACAGGTCAGTTAGAAGTCAGGCTCGTAGCGCTGACTATTATTACAGATGCCCAACGTTTCCCATCACTAGCTCCTCTTCTCAGTTAACAGCTTGGACAGGACTTATCACAGCAACCAAAATTTTCCACTCTGAGGCAAATATTAAACTTTGGAACATGCAGCTTAAACCAGTCCATCCATTTCTGAAGACAAAACACAGGAAAAATGTGCAATTTGGGTCTGTCTTTAGAAAGTCCTGACAACCTTCAGTGCAAAGGCTGGAAATGAGAGCCAGCTGATGGATCAGGCTGTATGCTGGTGGAAGAGCAAACTGGATGGAAGGAGGAGGTGGAAAAAGGGAGGCAAAGGAAAACCCAGAGCAGAACCACATCAGGAGGAGGGAGTGGGGCTGGAAAAAGAGGAAATTCAGGGCACCTGAATGAATGACGTAGTGGGGATCAGTGATCAGATGTGCTGGAAGGGAACAGATACAACCTGAGATCAGGATGGAACAAAGAGCCCGAGGGGAGTGGGAAATCAAAACCAAAGACTAGGGAAGGAAATGGAGAAAGGCCAGAGAAGATAAAGAGTCAAAAAGGAAAGTGAGATAGCATGGCAAGGAGACCACAACAGAATACAGAAAAGAGGGAGCCTCCGAGCTACCATGGCTCAGGGAGCGAGCCCAAAAGCAGCCTAAAGACGGACTTAGCAAAACACAGAACACTGGCCAGCGGCCACCCACCCACCCAGCTGCTCACCCACGCCCCTCATCAACAGAGCAGGGCGAGGAAGAGGATGAAGAAGCTTGTGGGTCGAGGTGAGGACAGGAGGCTGTTACCAGTCACCATCACGGGCAAAGCAGACTTGACTCAGGGAAAGTCAATTTAATTCATGGCCAGTTAACATAATTTGGGTACTGAGGAACAAACATGAAAACAACACCCTCCCCCCACCCTTTTCTAAATCTTAACTTTAATCCTTCATTCCCAAATCCTGGGGCTGGGGTGGAGACACAGGTGGGGCATGACATGAAAACAAAGTTGGGGGACAAGCAGCTTCCAAGGAAATTCCATGAGGAAATTGGACACACCGGAGCTCTACTAGAGAGGTTGCAGAGGACAGCAATTAAAGGCCGGAATACATCAGCACTTGCTGCAGTCATCTGAGTTTGCCCCTGTTGCAGGTAAACATTACAAAATAGTAATTATGTGATTACAAATTAGTTTCCTGATAACCTCCTCCTTTCAGTGCAGAGAAGGTACTTTCTCTGGGGAATGTATCGTGACATGGAGGAGGTTACTGTGCACAATCATTCTAATATGTTGAAAGAGATAAAAGTCATACAGAAGATAGCCTGAGAAGGGTTCCTATTTGAGACAGCTGCAGGAATAAACATACAGGAAGAAGCGAAATGGATCCAAGGGAAATAAATCCTGCTGTGTAGTTATCCAGGCAGCTGCTGACTCTGACTTAGGTAAGGTCCTGCTCAAGTACTTCCCATTTGCTGGTGGAAACTTCAGGCCAAACCTCTTCATGAAGTCAGCCACAGATTTTGCATGGTGAGAAAGCTATGTCTTGAGACAAGGAGACTTTGAGACCGACCACAAGACAGGTAAGGTACAGGACAGTTACTAACCGTACATTCTTCATTTTCCAAATGCCTGATTTGACACAGTCAGCTCTGCAGGCAGCAACACTTGCACATGGGTAACAGAAGCCATGCGCTGAGGAAAGCAGAAAGTATTCTGAAAAATAAAGTCCTGAGCATCTTTCCTTAGCTAGAAAATTCAAGGGGGAAAAACTTCCCTTCATCTCTAAATGGTCAGCACTATCCCCAGGCTTCAGCTAACGAACTATTCAAAGAGACAGTGAGAAGCACCACAGAACCACCCTTGGGAAAACGGAGTGGTTTCATCTTCAGACCACTACTTGGATACTGCGCTATGAACCAAGGGATTTTTGAAGAATAAGATCAAAAGATAAAACAAAGTAGCTGCTCATCTGGGACATGAGGAAGAGAAAAAAGAAAAAAAAACAAGTCTGAAGAAGTCTCAGAAGCTCTTCAGATCTACATTCTGCCTAAGGCATGCTTTAGTTACTCTCAACTATTTTTGAAGTTTCTTTCCAGAGACCTCTAGAAGACACTTCCTCCCAACTCTCTACTCTGGTACTGCTTCTCCTCACATTAGAAAGTTTTTGCAATATCTAACAAATCAGCTATGCTGCCATGTAAGTCATTATCCATCTAATTATTCATGTCTCCCTTCAGACATATCTAAGCAACCTTGGTTTGGTTTTTTTTCCACACAGTCCTCATGTGTTTTGCCTCCTCTATCCACCATTGTCAAACACAACATATAAGCCTTTTCATAAAGGATCGAGCTCCATCTTTAAACTAGTAACAAATTTTGTCCCCATCATTTCAATTAAAAATCTTTTCCGTATCTTGATTGCCATCACTGCTTTTTAGCTTACATATGGCTTCCTCCCTCTCACCATTTGTACGCTTGATATTTCCACAGCCTTCAGCCTGGTCGGCGAAACAAGCCAAGCTTTTTAAGTCAACTCATGTAAGATATCTCCCTCAGCGCTGCACAAGACTCACCCTCTGCGCTCATCCCGTGTTCAGTTAGCCCACGAGTCAAGTCACTGCACAGGTAACTAAAATTCTACAGCGTTCTAGATGATGTCTCAGAAATGCAGAAAACGACCTTAACAGTTTAGCTGCTCTGAAAATATCTTCCCAGATAGAGGCGACCTTAACATTTGTCTTTCTTTGTGTCTACATTGCACAGTCTCTCTTATCTTTTCCCACAGATTAGATATTTGCCTACAGAAGAAATTCTTGCCAGTGGTCCTAAATGAACACCGTTGCACTTTGTATCACTGAATAAAATTACATTTATTTCTCTCATCCAAAAGGTGATCTCATTTGTGAATGGCATGGTGATTCTTTCATTGAGGCTCCCAAATTTGTTCCACAGGAATATTTCATCAGCGTATGTTCGCTCTTTTATGTCTCCACCACTATATTTTGAAAGTTAAGCCCATGCCCGACTTTTGAAGAACATCCCACCATACTTAATTTCCCTTTTAACTGCCACCTTTTATCAGACAGTTCCTTACTGACTTTGTATCTCCTGTACTAACTCACATTTTATTTTGCTACACTAATAAATTCCAGTGTGGTGTGGCAGAATTACAAAATCACTTTCCATGCTGACTTTTTGCACTCATACAAACCATTTATATTTTATTGAAGTCAAACAAAAAAACCCAGGAAGCTCTACACACTGCAAGCTTAAGAAAAAACTGTTCTAGGATGAGATTTGTTTGGTTTTCCATTTTTTTAACCTATTTAAGTCTCTTAGAATTTGGTCAGATCTGCCTCTAGACAAACACATTGACTACAACTTCTCAAGGACAGTGATGTGTGAAGATTTATGATGAAAATATACTGGATATCAGTTTCTTGAGTTGTATCTATTGCCTGCCTCAATTATGGGAATTAAGTTTACTGAAATGCAAGAAAACTTTAGAAGTTTCACATACAATGAGCTTTACAAAACTAAACCATTTGAACAGATCAGGAATCTTAGGATGGATTTTATCATTACCAATATATGTGGCTTTATCTTTTAAACATCTCTAACACTGAACTACACTACTATTTGAAAGTTTAAAAGACTCTACTTCTACTACAAGAATTGTCAGGGATAAGCATTGGTTGGGATTTTCCTGCCAAAAGAGATTTTAAAAGGTGGGGGAAAGAAGGAATTCGGGCTATGTAATTTACAATTGACTCAGAAAATAATTCAGTAGGGTGGAATGTATCTTACATCACCTAACTGGGTCATCTTTTGTGGTATTCATCAGCGTTTTAACATATCTCCTCAAGACTGTCTCATCTGAAAATCTCTTTGCCCATAACAAACTTCACACAGGTCATCACAACCATCTGGAGAGGTCCTGTGGTTTCTTTAACTGGATGTAGGTTTCGAACTATGTAGTTTTACAAATGATATTGTAAACTTCTGAAACCATGTCTGGACTTTGTCTCTTGTTGACATTACGTTTGTAGTGGGGCAAAGCTTTTTGATGTGGCTGCAAAAAATGAACAGGATTCCTGCATTTCACATACAGAAAGAGAACAAGCAGTCCAGGAGCAACTTGATGGCTAGACATGGTTTTACTCTCCCCCTTGGAAAGAACATTTAATCAGTTCAAGAAATTAGCATCCTGACCACCAACACCAGTGGAATGAAGACAGCATCCAAAGGCAGCCTCCTGTCTGGCTGGGTTTCTTCTTGTGCCACTCAGCCAAAACAGGGGGACAAGAAACCCCCCATTATTCAGAGCAGAGATCAGTTTGCTAACGCATCCCTCTGCCTGCACTGAAGACACTTTGCTGATGGAGCGACAAGAAGCAGATGGGGTGACGGTAGGCAGGCTAACTGGAGGGCAGTCGGAGCGCAGCCTATGTGCGAGGCTGGAGATGGATCACCACTCAGATTTCCCAACGGGTCCTGCTTCCTTCCCCAGCTCCGAGGGGCAGGTCAAAGTCCTTTTCAGCTGCGAGAAAAGCTGCACATGCAGCGTCACCTGTACTCTTAGCTCAAAGTCAAACTTCTGTACAAGAGCTGAATAACTCTCCTCCCAGTTCACTACCAACATTTTTATTATTTGTACATTGCCTCATCATACTGTTAGAGCAGGACAACCTGCCTTCCACTGGGGCTTTTCCTGCGCTGCTCCTTTCACAGCTCACTTGCCCGTATTTCTTCTTATCTCCCATTATCCCATCCCCACATTTTCTTCATTGCTTTGATCCCAGTTCTCATTCCTTCCTAGGCTTCTTGCTCCCCATTCCCTTGGGGAAGGCTATCATAATTAAATAGTAAACAGTGCTGCAGTTACCCTTGACAACTTTTGTAGTGTTTTCAGTAGGCTTCCCAATAATCAGCCCAAATGACAGTAATGAAGATAATGGGTAAGTCCCTGCTACACAGGCACAGCAAGAGAGCTCCTGCAAACTCAGACAAGACAGTAACGCATTTTGATTCACACCAAGTGTTTTCCTCACAACCCTATCAGCTAAAACATGCTGCTGTTAATAATTTCAGCTCTGCAGAATGAAAATATATCCTGTGGGACAAACAAAAGCATTGGAAGAACTAGTGCCAGCCTGCACAACTAGTGATCTTTAGTGCTTGTTAAGCAGCAGAAAAATAGGACTGGAATTCAGATCTGTGCGCTAGTTCCAGTTCAGCTTCTGTTGAATGCTCTACTACACGCTCAGGGTTTTCCAGCTCCAGCTTTAAGAAAGGAAGATCAGATTTTCAGAGGTGCTAGACACTTCGGTGGCAGTGATGGCTGTGGGAGCTGAGTGCCTTCAACATCTCATAAAACTAGAGCGAGCAGCAGATACCCAAAAGTGATCAGCCTGCGTTAGAGAATGATCGTATTAAATTCGGTCTCCTCAATTCCTCCATATGACACAATCCCTATATGTACAGCCCCACCACGTCTCAGCATACTCCATCGTTCCCCTGTGTCAGTCACCATTTCTTTCTTTGCCACCAGTTACTTCTCCTCCTCCCATGACCGTGACCCCTATCTCTGTTCCCATTCACCCCAAGCTGGAGGCTCTATATCCAGCCCATTTGTCTCTATGCCTGCATTTTCTTTTAGTTTTGGCCTTGAGGGCACAAAGTCCTCTGCTTGTCTCACCATAGGAGTTACCAAACTCAGAAGCTGGTAGAGCAATGCTCTCCTATCACACAGGAACTGAGAACAGATTCACAGACGACAATAACAAAAAAACCACATCGAGCTTCAAAAGCTTCTTCAAAGCATTAGTTTTACTTACAATCCCAAAATGCCAAGTTCCTCCCTTCCTGTCTATTTACTTACGACTCCTTACAAATGCAACAGCACTGATACGGCGGTAATTTCTCCTCACTCATCAGTAATGAAAACAACTATCAGAACCCAGAAAGCCTCCTCCCAAAACCACAAGGGATCTCCAGTGTGCACCAAGAGCATTTAAAACCACCCTGTCTGTAACTGTGGCTACTCTACTATATTCAGTGGATATTTGCCAGGCCAGCGGCAAAGTAATGAATCACAAAAGATATGAAGCATACAATTTTACCTAAGGAGGAAGAAAACTGCATACTAACCTAGAGTAAACAATAAATGAAGATACTGACTGCAGCGGATTTGTGCATGCTCTGTTTCCAGAGGGGGAAAAAATACATATTAATCGTTAATATAAATGTATGCAACAGTTTCGCCAGATCACGCTCTGTTCCCCAACACAGTTTCAGGCAGGACCAAAACTCCAACTGGATGAAAGGACTTAAAGCAACCAAAGCACAAGGCCCTACAAGTAAATACCATAGGGTCCTACCTCAGATTTACTGTGCTCATCAGTCCACATTATTACTAACAGAGTATGACTTTACAGATAGGCCACAGATCCACTAGACGATGCCTGTTCATCCAAGATATCATTAAAAGTTAGATTTTAATTATGGCATTTCATGCAAAACAATGTGCTTCAGCCTCAAGTAGTTATTTCTTCCAATTAACTCCAATTTCTGCTAAAGCAGTCACTTTGGGTTAACAGGATTTGCAACACACCCAAAAAAAAGCAAGCTATTCCCTTGTAGGAAATAACCAGAAGACCAAGTAAGAGAAGTGACTGATTATAAGATGTACTACAACAGATGCACTCACCCACTTTCAGTGTACCACCACACAAAAATACTCACAATAAATCCAAGCTTTTTATAGTCTCGAGTATACATAGATTTGCGTTTCTCAATACTGCCACTACTGTTGTTAGGTTCAGATTCTGCATCAAATGCAATTCTTCGGAGTTCAAATATGATATCTCGTTGAGCCTATGTAAAAACAAGGTTAAAAAAATTGGTTAAAATAACTTACCTCTCACTTTGAAAACCAATACCACAAAAGTGGTTTCAAACCACTGTATTCCCTCCACTGCCCAGCTTTTCTTTGTCTAAATTCCCTACTCCATACTCAGAGAGACAGTCAGCAGGAATGACTTTGTGGGCCCCATTTTCCAGAGTCCTTACATTTGTGGAGTTCACATGCAGATGCTTCAGTGCTGACTTCCAGAATCTGGACCCATGTTAGCAAGACCACTAACTACACGCTTCATTTTAATCACAGGCATGAAACCACAGAAGCCAAAAGATCACACACATTTCAAATTAAGCTGATACTCAAGCACGTTGCTGGCTGAAATCAAAATGGCTCAGCACTCTGCATTCCTTCTGGTAACTGTCTATTTTTCCTAGGACGGGAATTACTGCAGTTACACATTGCTAGAAATGTCTCAAGATGGGGATAACCCCCCTATCATCACTACTAACACTGTCAGTCACTCTCTACAGAGATATACACTAGTTAACGGCGTGGACATTCCCGAGAGTCAAACTTTCCTGCCTCAAACTTAAGAAACAGGAAGGGTAAAATCCTACAGCGTGATGTTACTTCTGTTTACGACCACCTTGCTTGCCCACCTCCTCTTCTCCAAATTATCAGCAAGTCTTAACACAACTGCTTCTTAAAAATGAAAGCAGGTTCCTCCTTGTACAGGGCCTAAAAGAAGGCCGCAAAAAATAAAGAAACAAAACACATCTTCTCTGTGGCTTATTGACTCTATATTTAAACTTGAATCTCTTAGGGGAATAAGTATCTCTTTTTTGCACAATGAACAGTATTAAAGCTGGTGTTTGGCCACAGCAAGCAATAAACAAATGAACTACTATATAGGTTTCCAGTAACAAAAATGCGTTTTATTGTCACACAAATTAACTTCAACTCTAGCATGCTAGATAGTTTTCATTGAAACATTCATTTTAGCTCTACAGAAGTACTTTGAGGAAGGACCATACATCTCTTGCTTCTGAGAAGCACACAAAAGAAACAAATGCTGGACTGCTGCACGGAGTTTTACTCGGGATGACGACAAATTCAGTTCATGGAACTACACGCTAGGGAGAAAGGCCAGGCCGTTTTGTTGCACTGGTGCACAAGGAAAGCAATAGCCAGTACATCCTCTAACATCCAGAAGACATAACCCAGCTTCATGGAGAGAGAGGGAATGAATGAGTGCATGAGCGGACTGTGTAAGCATTCCTAGCAGTGTCTTCTCCTCCATAAAGAACTTCAGGCACGGCAACGAGCAGTTGCTCTCTCTCTGTTCTGACCAGATCATGCCAGAGGCTTACCTGATCCTGTGGATCCATTTTTGTCATCATTCTGTCTTCCAGAAGGTTAAAGGTGAGTACTTGCAGAACATAAAGCTGGTGTGCCATTTCATTATTGATGGCCCTCTGTGCCCTGATAACATGCTGCAAAGAAAGAGAGTCTCTGGTGAATGCCATCTTCTTAGAAAATTACATTAGGTGCAATCAGGTGTTTCCATTTCTGTAAGTAAGTCTTTGCTATGCAATAGTGTATATATACTCCAGAAAAAAAAAAAGAAAATCAAACCAGGACTAATGCTACTGATTTAGGTACTAGGTAAGTAACTTTAAGGGACAGGACTTTACTGTAACAATGCACCGAAGCTTTCTCCTTCTAGCCACTAGGTAGAGCCTGTGCATATGTTGAGAAGTGGCAATAAAAAAAAAAAAAATCAGTACTGAGAAATCACTTCCAAGAAAAATTAACTCCTTGCCAAGAGCATCAGAGCTCTGTATAAAAAAAAAAAAAAGAGAGAGAGAGAGAAAGAGTATATTAAGAAAATACCTAAGAGAGTAGCTGCCTGAGCAGAAAAGCATTCACACAACCAGGGAATACAGTGATATAGCAGGGCTGGCTACTGCTGCAGCAGTCAACATCACACCACAATCCTACCTCTACCAGACAACTTTGTTCTGAAGGAGGAAGACCACTTAGACATACAATAGCATACAATGCCCCATACGTGCAGTATTACCCCATTCAGAAAGCAGATACCAAACCGATGGACAATTTAAAAATCCCCGGTGTGCCAAAAAACACCAAGTGGTTCTATACAGGAAAGAGAACCAGGTCACTAAACACAGCAGAGCATGTGTAAGGAAAGTGTCATCAAGCAGGAGATAGATACAGCAATGGGTATTGTACAGTTCCGGAGACTAAAATAATCTGTCTGCCAAAAGGCACTGGAGCATTTTACGACAGTAAGCAAACACCTAAGAATATTACCCATATGCTTATACCAAATTTCTTAGGCACACAAGAATATATGTAATATATGTAAATATATTTACACAGATAAATATGTGTAAATATATGCCTTCTGAAACAAATTCTCTTTTATTGTATGCATAATTGGAATTATGATAACTAATGAGAAACAGTGAGGGGTTGTTTGGTTGTTGTTTGGTTTGGTTTACACTGCCTAGTATCTCCTAAGAGAGAAAGAGCACTTTCCCTTGTTCCCCTGAAGATGCAATCTACTCTAAGGTCAAAGGCAAAATCCCTCTGATTCTCCATGATAGCAGATGTAAGTCTTTTATATTATTACACTCATTAACTTCACTCTGAGCTACTTTTCACACTTCTTTTGTGCAAGTGGTGACAAATTGTGAGCAACTTTATGTAAAGACAGAATAATCTGTAAAGCTGAAAAACACAGAGGTTTGTTTTGCAAGATTTAAAGCTCTGTGCGACTTGCTCAGCTGTCATCAGCTCCAAACCTTAAACAGAGGACTTGATACAAATTCCTCTAACAACCCTTCATCTGCACAATAAAGTTCACACTCTCCATGGGGAGAAAATGCTTGAGGTATTACTCTTTTATTCAGTATTATAACTTCTTGAAGAAACCACAATTTCTTTTACTGGGAAAATACCCTTTCTGATAATCAGTTTTGAATCCATTCAACAACCAAACCTTTATCTTGTGTATTACAGGCTTTAAAACATATCAAGATACAAGTGTGATTAAAATATGTTAAGATAAAACCTATGAGCACCAAAACTGGAGTCACCTTTTCTCTCTGCTAATGAAAAATAACTTTGAAAAACTATATACTTACAGTTAAGATGATGGAGCGAAGCTGTTTTTGTGCCAAAATGTTTGCCATTTCCTGATTTCGGTTAAAAAAAAAAAAAAAGAAAAATCAGCCAGAAGCTAGGTATTTTAGTGCCATACCTAGAAGACTGACCTGGAAGGTTTTAGTATTAAGTTTCTGCAGTGTTACTTATAAATGAAATGAAGCAGCATATCAGCTATACAATTCTATGCGCTATTTGGGGGGGTCACAAACTCCGATGACTCTACTGTGAGACAAGGAACAAAGAAAGTGAAAAGTCGGTCACCAGCTGAGGACTTTGGTGATCCAAAACCAGCGATGAAAGACCTCAGAAGGGACCTCTGTGGCTTCGAGTCTTTACAGACACTCGCTCAAGCACCACGTCCCCTGCCCGCCGCACTCCACGCAAAAGGACGCACGGAACAGAAGCCAGCCAGGCCTTTAAACCAAGACGTCAAACAACATCCTCATTTACATGAATATTTTGGCTGCTTAAGTCAAGCGCTCTAACTTTCATTCAATAAATCAGCCTACAAAACTCAGTACTGTTTCATCACAGTAAATAATACTTCTCCCCTGTATTTTGGTAACACTGGTGACATTGGTCCACTATTTTGTCTTAAATTAACTTCTCTTTCCAGACCTGTCTGAAGTCGCTAGCGAGAAGAATATGCTTTTGCTGTCTTTCGTAAGCAGCTGATCCCAGCTCTCCGTGCTGTAAACTGTCCCCCCGATGCATAGGAGGGAATATCTTATACTTAGCAAGCATGAGAGCCTAATCTTAACCATACCTACAAGCGCATACCCCATTTTCATGTGGATGTATGCCAGCATATGGAAAGCATACAACTTACAGCAATTATCATCATGTAATTATTTTTAAATTCTTGTTTTCAAACTGTACTATTTAAGGATTTGGATAACATATTGCACACTGCTACTTAGACACTGTTTATATGTACACAAAGGGGTAATGTCTGGATTTAGTAGATCATTGATTGGGAATAGAGCTCATGTACCACAGCCTTACATAATGCAGCACAACAAATCACATCAATGCTGACACATGCTTAAGAATATTCTTAGGATGCACTGTGATCTTGTGCCATTGGCACCACATAAAAAAATATCGTTCAGAAGAAATAAATTGTTAAAAATTTCTGCTGATCTTTGTGAGAGTTGAAGAGTAATATAAAGTACATACCAGTTACTTTTATATAACAAACAGGAAACTAGAAAACAGGAAAACTGAAACTATTACATAAAACATACGAAAAATTGCATTGCTGAATGGCATGTAAAAAACCCATGTAAATAAAGCATTAGGGCAAGAACTTGCTCACAGAAAGAAAATAATTCCAACTGTGAGAAAAAAGGCAGTCATGGATGTTGACTGTTTTCTTTATCCGAGATGAAAGGTGCTGCAGAACACAGGAAGGATAGGGAAGGAAGAAGGGACCAAAGACAAAAGCAACTCAGCTTTAGTTTTGAAGCCTTTCCTGACTGAGCAGGTTTCATCTGCACATAACAGCAAAGGAATAAATGATACAGATGCTTCCTTCTCTTTTGGAAGTGCACAGCTGAGCTGCAGGGGGAGTGCCAGGCACATGATATACTTCATGTTACAGGGAACAGACTGGCTGGTTTTGTCAAAGTGTATTCACTGGCAAAAGATGGACAGGTAAAGAACATAAGGTAGACCTTTCTACATTCAAGGCTAAAAAAACGGGTATTATTTTATTTTATTTTTTTGAGAGGATTATCAAATTGTCACTTCTTCTTATACCTATAATTTTAAAATCCGTTATTTGGGTATTGCTTTTTGTCACTGGACCAAAAACTGATGGGAGCAACAAGTGTTCACAAGCCCAGTTACTGCATCAAAATTAACTTTGCCTCCAAGAAGGCTATATGGCTATTAGCAGCTGATGGGCTGCCTCTTCTAAAATAAGTATTGTAGTAACAGATGAGAACAAAAATTATCTGACAAAATTTGCCATCACATTTCTCATAGCAACATGTCTCTGCAAAACTGTAGACAGTTGCCAAAAAAAAGTGTTTCAAACATTTACAGTATCATTTCAAGGCTCAAACTCTCAGCTCTTTTCTGATAAAGACTTTTTTTTTTTTTTTAAATAACCGAGGTTTCTCTAGATGATTTGGTCCTTGACAGTGGCAGAGGGAAGCAAAGCAACGACAGAGTCCTCATTAAAAATGAAAAACCTTGACCCTCTTGGCTTTTTGCATTACAGAAATAGAAGGGAGAAAAAAAAAAAAAAAAAACACAGGAGGGTCAGGAATTCAGATACCAGCACCAATTTAAATCCTTTTTCTTAACTGCAGTGCAGTCACCCACGTCACGCCAGTCCCCGTAAGACAGCAGCAGCGAAGGGTCCAAAGCTACAGGAGCCACACGGGGTTTGGTGCAGTTTCTCACTCCTAACCATGCAAGTAAGCATACAAGTGGTACATGCTGAACCATAACTTCTGAGTACCCACCATCAGGTAATTACATGGGACTCCATCACCTCAGTTCATTGTCTTAGAAAGACAGAATTCAGTAAAGGTCACTGCAGCAATCCCTGTCTTGCAGCTTCTACAACGCATGGTTTTGTAATTAACCACAAGATAGATCTAAAGAGAAACCTAACAGATTCTGACTACTTATTATAGGTTATTAAAGGCTGAAGGAAACTTTCTGCAAGTGTCAGAGCCATTAGCCTTCAAGCCAAATGAGGTCGTTCCATTCTGACGATCACAAACTCCAAGACTAACAATTCTGTCACAGCAGCAGGTGCCGCAGGTGAAGGGAGGTCTGCACGGTTTTCTGCCAGCCTCACTAAAGGTGTACACTGTTGGTGAAACACAGTTTTACTTGCTGGGAATCCCCTGAGGTATTGTCATCTTCAGAAACACATGCCCCCTGATTAATATTAAAGTCTTATCTACATCTGACACTGACTCTCAGCTTCAAATATGACTAAAGCATACTTTTCACAGAAACACAAGCACTAGCGACTCTTTACAAATGTAAAAAGCAAAACCTTTGGTTTTAAAAACATAAAGTTTTTGTTCCAATTTTTGTTCATTAGGTGCCTTCTTCCCTTAATAAGTGAAGACTATTGGAGTAAGAAGGAAAAAAGGAATGGAAGAAAAAGGCTCTTTTTGTTTTTTTAATTGAACCATGGTTTTAACTTCCCCTGTTTGCGATTTTAAAAATATTTGTGAAGCAAAAAAGAAAAATTACTCATTAGTGCTTTGATGTTTGTTTAAATAATCTCCAGCATTTTAAAATGTAAACGTATCTAAGGAAAGTCCTTGTCAGAATGGATCAGCAGCTCTCAATGAACTTTTTCTGGATGTTAGCAGTACGTCACCACAAGAATCATCATCACTGTTCCTGGCGACAGAAATGTTAAATAAATAAATGACTAAATCCATTTTGACACAGGCTAATGACTCCATAAACGTATATAAAACTTCTCTGTTTTGTAACACATCGCATTCCATCCTCACTTAACATCAACTAGGAATCTTGAAATATTTTCTTTTGAGACTTCTGATCTCTGGCACTAAAGTTAATTTAAAATAGAATGCTATAAAAGTCATGAAACGCTTAGATGGCAAGATATTTCCATTTTCAAAAGGAATGCACTTTTTATTAAAAAATCGGGGGG
>JANZLQ010000009.1:12834369-12846451 GCA_026212715.1 Elanus axillaris | reverse complement strand
CAATTCCCCCCCCCCCCCCCCAAAAATATACACTGTTGTGTCTCGTCGGTAAACCAGAAGCTATGGCATCATATTACTATATTCAGGAAAGTGGAAGCCAAATATTAAGTGGGGGAGGAGGGGGGGGGGCAAATAATAAGTGCATTTGAAAGCTGTAGCCCACTAATCACAATTTGCAAGTCATCCTCCTGCTAATAACTGGCTTCAGAACTGCTGATTATGCTACTAAGCGAGCTGAAGAAAGAGACTATCAATGGGAAAAATGGTATCCAAGGTAAATAATTCTTTTTAAAACACCACTTAAACAAACAAACAAGCAAAAAATCATCTTCTACTTAACCCTTTCTGGTGTCTCCTAAATCTATTTCACAGTTTTATTTCAGAGGGTTGGCTGCAGCTCCACGCCGGGCAGACTCCTGTTCAAAAGGAGAACGAAGAGGTCCCCCCTTCCTCCCTGTCCCTTCTCTTCCCCTTTGCACTTGCTGCCGTGTCTTCAGCCCACAACAGCTCTAGCACTCCACGCTCACCAACCGCCGATTCAACTCTCTCCCAGAACTTGGCTAGATTTTTTTTTTTCCCTTTTGGTACAGCACTAACTCCTCCCTCCCACCTTGCATTTTCCATTCTGTTTATGCACAAGTAATGTTGCGCTTTCTACAGAGACTGCATGAGTCTATGTACAGAATCTTTTCAAGAAGGACCAGTCTCAGGGAAGGCAGCTTTGGGGCTGGCTTGTGCAACCGTCAGGGAAGAAAACGCAGAGTACATCGCAGGAACAGTGGTTTGAAATCCTTCATTGTTAGCTGTGAGCTGCAGTACTCATGCCTGAAGGTAATGATGGCACAGTTTACCATGTATCCAAGCACAGATTGGGCTACAGCCTACCTCAAATGAGAAAAGTGACAAGATTTTGTTCTTGGGATTTCATGGCTTCAATTCTTTTATGCTACAACAGCTATGTGCGTAGCCAGTAATAACAAGTAAACAAAAAGCACCCTGATGATCAGAACGCCTTGAAAAGGGGAGAAAATTACCCTCAACCTGCTTTTAGGGGCAGGAAACTTCAAAGCACTTCCCAAAGTAGGAGATCCCAACTTCAGCAGAATGTCATTCCTGTGCTTCTGCAAACAGAGCGCTTCCTTGCTGCAGCAGACTCTGCTAAACCCTAACAAGAACAACCACCACCACAAATGGGTTTCGTCATCTCCCAAACACGCATGGATCCAAGCAACCTTATGCAGCACATGCCAGCAAAACTTCATAGCATCCTTCTGAGCCCAGTTTTTTAAACAGCTGCTTTTCATCCAGGTGCTGGCTTTGGCTAAGCAACAAGCAAACTTGAAATTGGTGCTGTGCCTGTCTGACATCAAAAAGAAACGTGTGGTGTTTGCAAACTGGTAGCACTTCAAAGGGCAGACTCGGTTTTGTCAGAGATTTTTCACAACAGGCTAGAATCAGGTGCATTTTCTCCATGACTGAGCCCAGGGATTAACGAACAAACATCTGAGACCTAGCACAAAACATTTAGACAGCGAGTCTCTTAGCTTTTACAGAACTCTTATCCATCCTGAGTTAACCAGCAATCAGGTAACTTGAGGTCAGAAGATGTGCAATGGGCAAGAAAATGTAAATTTGGAATAATATGGAGAAATAATTGAATCATATAGGACGTTTCTGGTGAAGCAATACGAAGACAGCAAATTTTGACTTGAGAGGAAAGATAACCACTCTATTAGAATAATTTCTACTAATCTCTGTTGTTTTGGGAAGAGTGATAAGAGCAGCAATCAATCTAGGACATGCAATGTTGCAGCAACAGGGTACAGGATGATTATAGATAGACTTCTACCACTGAATAGGTGGAGGCTGTTATCTAAAGGTCTGAGTGCTATTTTCACTCCATCATCAAACCAAAAACCCAATACAGAAGGAGCTGGCATGAGCAGGAGTTCCTCTCATATTCACCCACAGACCATGCTAAAGTTACCACTGAAGAAGTAGCCAAGCTAAAACTTCCAGCAAGTCAGCCTGGAAAGGAACAAGTACTGTCTGCCGCCTTCACCAGCTTTCCTCTTTCTATAGATACATAACTGCTGTTTCTTCTAGAACGCTGACTATGTGGTAGCAACCAGACAGTTCTGTAAAATGCTTCCTGAGTGAGTTACCACAGGTATGGTCAAAAATGCTGAAAGCCTTACTGATCTAGACACTGTATATAGTGCAATTTTTATTTTTTATTTTTTTAAAGAAACCATCCCTCAATTGCACTTGCACAGGTGGGAACAAACTAATGGCCAAAACACAGTCAGTCTGAGGGTAAATTAAATAGTGTTTGTGAAAGGCTCAGATACTAGAGTGGTGAATGACAAAGACAGCAATTTTTATACAGGGAGAAATCTCCAAACAAATGCCAACATAATGCAAAATAAACAGTAACAAGTTACCGGTTTAGACATTTCACTACCATAATACATTCCCTGTTTGGCCTCAGAGAAACTCTGTGATACATTTCCAGCTGAATCCCAAGGAGCAGCAGTTCCCTTTGGGCTTCACCAAACCACACAGACTTAATACTTACTCAAACACTGCAGCATATGTCACAAGCAGCTTCCAGCGGACACCAGCTTAGCAAGGACCCGACTGGATCAATTCCTATCTGTTCATATCAAAAACTGCTGCACAAGGATAAAAGACACCCCAAATCGAATCCCCAACTGGGCCAACACCCAGTGCACGGCAAGGGCTTGTCTGCACTGGGGAGAACGACTCAAATGCCATCCCAGTGCGAAGCCAGTGGGGACCCACCAGAGCTAAAGATGCCAAGAGCTAAAGCAGTCACGCCACATACTACAACCAACTTTTCTGAGCCTGCGCCTGTTTAAACACATGTGGAGTAGGATAAAAATACCACTGAGGACAAAAGCTTTTCACGCACTGTGGCCCTGGTGAGAGCCTTTATTAGCAGAGGTGGAAGATGTTCACAAAAGCTTCCTCCTCTACAGAAAAACTGATGGGATGGTGGATGAAGGACCTGCTAACCCTGTTAAATCGGTATTTGGCTACTGCTTTTCGGGCAAATACAAGGATAACCCACATGCTGGATAACAGGCAGTGTTTAGAAATATGACAAGACAAATAAATACACAGAGGTACCTATTTCTGGCTTCTGTCTGTATCAGGTGTGGCTATCACATACAAAGGGAGTCTGGGAAACATTCTGGCCAGGAGGTCGAAATAAATTATTTGGATGAAATCTGCAAAATTACTATTAAGTTATACAGCAGCACTCCTGCTCCTCACAGCTACTACAACATCCCACACCCACCACAGTCCAGGAGATGAAAACATTCTGGAAAGTTGCAGAAGCAGAGATTTTAAGCTCTTCTCCTTCTTTCTGCTGGTTCCTCAAATACTACACTTTTGTCTGGAGTTAAAAACAAACAAAACCCCCAAAAATTAGTTTTGCCCAGCTTGGTACTCCAAAGAACATTTGGAAATGTAAACTGCTGGAATTACTCTTTTTATCACATTTTACAGAAGCAGTTCCCAAACAAAACCCAGTAATACTGTCTCCTCTCCCCTTCCCAGTTCCTGTCAACAAGGTGCTGATAGCGTCACTTAGCAGGGGTCATTTAAATGCTAATATTCTTAAGCACAGGCGATGTAAGAAAAACAACCCTGGAGAAACAGCATTTAGGATGGGGGAGTGCGAGGAGCAGCAACTCTCCCTCTCTTCCCTCCAAAGATGTGATTTTTGATGGTTCAATCTTGCACGATTAGGCTTTTATGTAAAACACACAGTGTGTGCTACGCATACATAAAGGATATACAAGAAATTGTACTTGTGTGTGCTGAGAGGGAGGGTAGAATGCAAGCCTGAAGACTTGATGGGGAAACAAACCCAAAATAAAGCAAGCAGGAGAAAAATAAACCATCAAAAAAAGCCACCCCACAAAGAAAACCTTCTCCACTTCCTTCCTTTATGGGACCTGCACTGAAAGAGGGGCTGCAGCCCTTTCTCCTTCTCCTGTCTTTACCATCTCCACACTGGTATTACAGGGTTACCTGGTTTTATATACTCTTTTGGACTTTTGCCTCATAGACAATAGTCACCCTCTCCCGACATTACAGAAGCACTAAGAAATGAAGACTGCATAAAAACCCCGTTGGACAAGAATTGATTTTGGCAGCAATGTCAGATTAAGTAATCTATGCTTTCAGGTGAAGCTTCACAGGAATGGCTGAGCCTGTCTAACAGCCCAGCGCTGTCAAAAATACAAATTATTTTCTTCCCTCCATCGGCTGGCTTATTTTCTGACAGATTAGCAAACCGAATTGGATCACTCAGGACTCAGATGAGCATTGGAGCTGACCAAGACGGAGAGCAGGTACTACACAGCCAGTAGCCAGGAAGGGTGGAAAAGGACTATTTCATTTAGTGGCAAAGACCTACTAGCTTAGCATTGTTCATATCTGCTGAAAATTCATTTTCCATTTACCCAGCGAGTTGTGCTTGCACAGCTGTTTTCTGGGGCAACACTCTTGAGCTCAGTCAGGGAACTGAACTGGGTTAAGGAATATTGTATTAAAAGTAGCCTTTACTGTCACCTTTCAAAGTCTACATCAGTTTTCCAGTCCAGCTTGCCACAGACAGTACTGGCATAACTCTTCTGATGAAGCAGGACAGGAACAAGTGGCTGTGAGCAAGGGCTGCTTAAGTGTTTTGACAGCACTACTGAAATACTCATCAGACTGGGATGGAAAAAACTATTAGCAGGTATGTGAGCAACTGTCCCAAAAAGTGTGTTAAAGTCGGAATAACTCCAAACCAATCTGTCTTCATTTTCCACTGGGCTGGTATACAGTATTATCTCTGTGAGACAAGCCAAGTGCTCGAATTTCACTGAACAATACAATTTGTCCTTAAAGCATGCACAATTGCCTCCTCAGAGACTTCCAGCTGTACAGCAGCCAACTCTGCAACTGCATGTGTTCAATAGAAGACTCCTCTTAGTCTAGAGTCAAAAAACATGCAAAATATTTAGCAGCTTATATGAACCTGATCTAGCTGCATTTATTATTTCCAATACGAAGATGACAAAATTTAAGAACCATCCCAACTGAAAGCAAGTTTTTCTTTCCGGTCAGTGCACTAAGCAATTACAACTTCCTTAAAATTTAAACCAGGCTATCTGCAACCATGTCCAAGCAGCATCAACTAGCACGCTCCTGTGCCACAGCTGTACTACAGCAAAGCTGCTCAGCACAGATATATTGATGAAGCAGACCTCTGAAGAACCTTCTCAACAGCAGCAGAAACAATTCTGGTTACTGTCAAGACAGCTAGGATTAGCATAGTCTCAGGTTTTTGGCAAAAACTGCATGTTATTTCAGCCAAATGACAGAGACCGTGATAATGCCAATAAAAAAAAAATACTGAAAATTCTGCCTAGACCTTCTCCTCCCAGTCATGAGATTATTATTATTACTGGTAATGATAAAAATAAATTTAGATTCCTTTTATTAACTCTTTGGTCTTTCAGGATTTGTGGCTTGTGACTTACATTTTCCTTTTCTTACTTTATAAGGGACTATGAGGGTTTTTTTCCTTTTCTGGAAGGCTGAGAGTCTGTCCCAGTCACATGACTCTTCTGATGCATCAAGAAAAAACCCCACCATATCTTTACCAGCTGTCTTCTACATCAGTAAGACCATCTATACAGCCGTGATCTTCTGAAATATTAATTCTGGGCTAGACTCTGGAATACAGCTCTGACTGAGCAAACTACATTATATCAAGATGGAGATGTGACAGTTTCTTCCAGTTTGGCTCCTGAACACATTTTTCTTCAGTCATTCTGCTAAGTAGGAGCTCTAGCACTGCTCTCCTCCCGCCTCACCTTAAGGTGCTGCGCTCTGGGCAGGGAGCAGGAGCAGCACGCCCTTGCGCTGCCCCTGTATGTTGTCTGTACATCCAACCAGACCATATTCAACTCCCCTTAACTAGTGCTTAGAAGTGCTACAGAAATCTCTTTCTGAAGAGTCTCTGAAAAGGAAAGTAACTCTGTGTGTGTGCGCACCCACGCCCCTCTTCGGTGATAAAGATGCAGAGTCTGAGAAATGACTGGACATCATGGATAATTATAAAATGGAATAAGCATTTACTGGTTCTTCATGACCTTACTTGTCTTGCAGTTTCTGCTATAATATATAGCTCACTCGAACCTTAAAAATAAACATAAAACCAGGGGGGGGTCTCTTTTTTTTTTTTTTACTCCAGTTAAAAAGAGACACGTAGCAAGCTCTGGAAGCAAGAATGAGCCTGAAGGAAAAACAAAGCTGAGCCTTCTCAATCAACAGGATTGAGATAAATGTGGACAGTTTCTAAGACGTGTTGCATCTCTGCCGATGTAAATATATTCACATAGACAAGATGCACTCTGTTTCACCAGGGCCCCATGCAACCTACAAACTGCCCACCACCAGCTCCTATGGCTTTGTCCCAGTACACAACACAGCTACAGTTACTTTGCTCTAAGCAGCAGGCACTCAAGGAGATCTGGCTCAAATTATGGTACCTACACATAGTATTAAAACCACTTTTGAAAACATGCAAAATAAAAAAAAAACCCTCTCTCAATTTGTTATTTTTCAAGATATATTAAGAGTAAGAAGCTGGAAAGGCTATTCTCTAATGCATTCTAATTTTCCTCAATATTCAGGAATACAACATATGGAAAATTAACTAGGAAACACTGTTAGTTCTTGTCAACTTTTTATATTACTACTTCTTTTCATCACCAGCAAAATGAAGCAGAGGTAACTAGAAACCCAGGGATTTACATTCTCTTACTCGGGTCACTGTACTTTTATAGTCATCAGCTTCACTGAAATCATAACTAGCACAATAAATAAAGCCAACTATAAATAAAGCATAGGCCTCTTCCTCAGTCAAAGTTATATAAAAAGCTAGAGTCTTGCTTTCCAGAAGCTGCCCACTAAAACTTAATTACACACTCAAATTATAACTTAAGAGCTGCCCCTAACACGAGTCCCATGTGCAAAGAAAACCTCAGAGCAACCTTACACTGAGCATGACGGTACTTTTAATGAGCACTGTCTGCCCCTTTGGGGAAAGTGGAGAATAAAGCTCGACTTAACAAAATTCAGCGATTTCTAGCCCAGCTGCGGTGCACGGTGCAGGGAGGCACCACTCAGCCGGGGCTGTCCTCAGCTACGTTAACCCACAGGCAGCTGGGAAGCACAGAGGGGCTCTGTGGGGGGGTCCCAGCCCCTCCGAATCTTAGTGCCAAGTCTCCAGGTTGCGATGCCAAGAGCAGAGACAGACACTCTCACGCTGTTTCACAACATGACTGCTCTGGGTTTGCGGCTCAGTGACGCACCTAGGCCAAAGCAATGGTTTGTAGCCACAAAAAAGGGTCTTTTCTGCATCCACACGTGCCCGTTTCCTCTCTTGCTTCTTCAAGTCCCAAACAAAGCAGAAAACTAACTGCAAAACTCTGCAACCAAGTTAACAAGCTGGATTGGCTTTATGAAGCATCTGGATGCCAAAACCAGGTCCTGGAAGGAAGCAGGACTGAGCTGGAGAGAGGGGCTTAACTCACAAGGAATGGGAGAAGAGGGTGGGAGCTGGACCTTCTCTTAGCAGCACCAAGCCATCAGGGCTCTCCCACCTGAGTGGCTGAGTCCTAGCCTCATTCAAGCAAGGCTGGCTCAACAACAGTAACTCAAAGGTGGCTAAAATAACTCCACAGTGAAGATATGTCTTAAACGTACCTTTACTAAATGTTTTCTCTTCTAAAACTGGGCCATCAAAGAAGTTTCCGCCCTCCCCTGAAATTTCTGGCTGCTCAATCCTCCTGTAATAGTGCCCCCCGCTTTGTGATGCCAATATAATTATTTGGATAGGTCCACCTATGGACACCAAAATTATCAGAGCTAAAAAATACCATTGGGGGAAAAGAAAGTGGCAGGTACTGGGGCAGGGAAAAGGACGGAGAAGAGCTTTCTGGTTTGAAGCATTTTTGGTGACCTGACCAGCAGCACAGGCCACCCTGTTGAGGGTGCCCAGCCCAGGGTGGGAGCTCACGACAAGGAGACCTTCAGCTTGCTTTGCCTGCCTAGCGAGCATCTTGCAGGACCCTCTTATTAACGGTATTGCAGAGGGTCCAAGCAAAAAACAGGAACAGAAAACATAAGAGGACAATTGACTGACTCCAGCTGCTTTTCCTTGACAGCCTAGGGTGCTCGACTGGCTGGCTGTCCTTGTCCCACTCTCTCCTCCATGTATGACCCTTCTTCACCTCCCCCAGGCACCTTGTTCACTCACAGGCCATTTTTGGAAACTGTTTTGTTGTAATAATGAAGTAAAACACCAAACCAAACCAAAAATCTTCTTTGAGGAAGTAGTTTGTCTGTTGGCTTAGTGTGCTGAAATAGCAAAGGGTTGCGGACCCTGAAGCGGGAGGACAGGATCAATAGCTTGAAGTTAGACGAGAGAGGAACGCAGCAGCACCGTGGCAGGCTTGGGCTGCTGAGTCTATGTCTATTAGGGTCTGCTCCTTTCATTAAACCCCAAGTTCTATTAAATATGCACTTATCAGCCAGCAATGCACAGCGTAAAAGCAGAAAGGAATGCACGGTGTAGCACAGGTGTCCTTGCTTTACAACGCCCTTCACAAAACCAGACCTGGAAAAACCGAACCTGCAGAGCCCCTCGGAAGCTGCGGAAGGTCCAGGCTGCTGAGCAGAGAGCAGACTGCAGTGGCTGTTGAGAGCTCATCCACATGTGAAGCTGCTGGAAACTCTTACAGGCTGAGTCTTTGTTCAATGCCTAAACTAGAAGCGTTTCTCCCCACAGGCAGAAACACTGATAAATAGATTAGACAGGCAGATTGATCAGTGCATCTTTGGTGATACACTACACAAGCTAAAAAGCAAAATCTGAAATCCCTCCAAATGCAAGCCATTAAGAAAAAAAAAAGGCAACAGACTCTGCTCCTATGTCCAGTCTACAAGCCTGCTGTGTGGTTTGAAAACTTATACCCTCAGCCAGAAATTACTACTAAGGCGTAATTTGCTGAGCAGTTCTTTCAACAGTGATGCTGGTTTAAGTAGTTTCCCTCCCAAAGAGTTATTTTTAATCCAGACCAGTCTCCTACAGCTTGGCCCATCCCACAGCTGCAAAACAGTAGTACAAACACATCTGAAGTGTGAGGAGGGCACTTGCTTTAGCCCTGATGCAGCTAAAAGAAATGCTTGTAAAAAATGGGAACGTTCCCTGTCTGTTTCAACAGCAAATAAAGTGCTTTAGTTTAAATACCTTCTGCAGCTGAGTAAGTTAAACCACTTAACTTAAACAAATCCATGACAAAATAAAGTACAGAGGCAGTGACTTGTAATTTGCTTATGTTTCTGATCTTCATAGGCACGTGTGAGCCTGCCCATTCAGCGTATTTTTTAATTAGTACAGTAACTGTGTGTGTATATGTTTACATCAACTTAAACCTGCCTTTGGTTTTAAATTTAATTTGATCCCTAAACAACAAATATTATATGAATATATGACAAGTTGACAAATTTGATAAGCAGAAGCATTTTTTTTTACTTTTTTCTTTTAAGACGCATAATATGTGCCACAGACCACATCACTGCAAAAAATAAAGACCATAACCCCAAAACACTTAAGATGAAACCATGCGCTACTGGAAATCCAGTATGTAGCTGAAGTTGGGCAAGAGGGATTCAAAGTCCAATAAACCACTGACCACAATAACAGGCAGGGATCAGTGGCAGGGTGCTTTTACATCTCCCAATCTAAGGACTACTGGATTCTAAAAAGTACTTAATTTTTCTGTGTAAAATCCCAGTATATCTTGTGCGGGGTCATCAGAGACAATTTGTGTTCCATTTCAAAGTCCACTTACTCCTTTTGCTTTACCCCCTAACACTATAAGGGAACACGAGCTCATTTGTGAGGGGATTTGGACTGATTTCAGCAATTGACTTCTGAAGTCTGATCCACAAGACTGAACACCCCCAACGAATAAGAAGCTGCTTTCAAAGCATTTTCCTCCTCTCAGGAAAGGGTGTGGATATTGTTGATTTGTTTATGCGTAGCAGAGGTTGACACTGACTGCAAAGCACTAAAACTCTTACTTGAGCAAAAGCCTACTTGAAATAGTAACTGTTAGAACATAATTTAATAGTGCAACAATCCAGTTGATACTTTTCTGTAGTACCCTCCACATTAAGCCAATGGACACTTACTCAGGACTATGATCCTGAATTTTGCAAACGGTGAAAATTGGTAAGCTGTTCTGGTAACGAGTAATTGGATTTTCAGAGGTCAGCTTTCAATTTCATGTCTAAAAGCCATTGTCATTTGAAAAACCTCAGCCAGAATGGAAACAATAAAAATGGAAATAACGCAAGCACTGGGTTTTGCTCCACACATTCTCAGTAACATGAAAATTACAATACAGTTTTCAGATGTCATTACTTAAATATCAGCCTTTAAATATACTATCAACGATTTATCTAAATTCCCATGGGTAGAGAAGAAACTAGGATCAGTCTCCCCAAAACATTATGGCACAGAAGGTACTTGTGACTTCCTACTTTGCTTACCCCCAAGCCCCATCAGCCTACTGTTAGGGGAGATTAAAAACATATTCTCACGAATAACGGATACCTAGCAGCCCGGAACTTTTCAGATGTTTGATTTTACGTAATCTTGTAAGTTGTACACAGAAATACTTCAGGCACTTGGAGAGTGAAAATGAAAGCACCCCATATGGGAGGAACTTCAGAGCTTAAGCACGATACTTACTCTGTGCCACTTTCAACCATTTGTGTTAGGAGGGAAATGCCATCTAGGTTTATAAATTCTTGGGCAAAAGTAACATCCCGCGAGTAGTTGGCTAAGTCTTTCAGTGCTTCTAACTTCGCATCCATACTAGAAGACTGGATCCTCTCATGAAGCTGCTGTGCATTTTGAGCCTAAGAGAGAAACAAAACAAAAACAAAAAAAAGCTTTTGTTCCAATAGCAATAATGAATAAAACGTTAGCACAAACAAAGTCCATGTTTAATATTAATAATCGTTAACACTTGCACACTCAGAAATAAGTTGGAACTGCTTTTGTAAAAGTGTATTACTCATTTAGTAGTCCATTATTACCTATAATTACTTGGATTGTTGCAGAATCATATAGCGGAGCAATGGACAGATATCCCATTGTCTCAGGCAAAACATAAGCATTCCAGAAGACAGCCTTTGGCTTGAGGAGCTTGTGTGTCACATCAATAAAAGTAGAAACAAAACTAAAACAAATTGCATCAGACAATCTCAGTATACTAACAGCAGCACTTTTTTCCTCTCAACACTTACTCAGTTTACGCACTTCTCATGACCTTTAACAACAAAGACCATATACTGTCCTAATCGGGTTATATATATATGTAGTGTGTGTGTGTGTGTATATATATATGTGTATATATATATAGTAGAGACCAACATCAGGCCTTCTGCTCCTTCCTCACCCCCTTCCTTTTCTTCACAATCAATTCAAACACTCGCACACTCTCTTACAGTGGAGTGTGGAGCACAGGAATAATTATTGCCCACATGACACTATGGCATTATCACTCATACATCTTTATGCAAGCTCACTATCCACATATATTAGGCTATCTGCCCATTAATGCTTCAGCTACAGGACGAGACAGGGAAACCCAAGAGGAACACCAAAGATAAAAAGCTAGAGGGATATTTAAGTAATGCATATTAAATTGTCTCTGTCTTTAGCCATACAAATACTTTAAAAGACATCTCGCATTTTCAGTGTGATGCTTTCACTTACCTGAACACAATACCCCAAAGCTTCAGTTAATAGCTAGCTAGCCATTACTTTTCTTAGAATAATAATCCTCCCCACTACACTTGCAAAATTCAGTTTCCTAAAATTCACTTCTTACCTGCTCTCCTGGTTTCAGCTGGGATAGAGTTAATTTTCTTTCTAGTAGCTGGTACAGTGCTGTGTTTTGAGTTCAGTATGAGA
>JANZLQ010000009.1:12809475-12834136 GCA_026212715.1 Elanus axillaris | reverse complement strand
GGGCATCAGTTGGCTAGTGTTAAGCAGTTGCACTGTGCATCACTTGTTTTGTATATTCCAATCCTTTTATTATTATTATTATCAGCATTATTATTTCCTTCCTTTCTGTCCTATTAAACTGTCTTTATCTCAACCCACGAGTTCAACTTTTTTTCTCAATTCTCTCCCCCATCCTCCCTGGTGGAGGGAGTGAGCGAGCAGCTGTGTGGTGCTCAGTTGCTGGCTGGGGTTAAACCACGACACCTGCGCCAAATCAAAGGTGAATGAGAAGCTATGTGTCATTGGGAAACCAAATTGATGGTAAATTCTGCTGAAAGAATAAGCATAATCTCAGATAAAAATCTCTTTCTCAGCTGGAGCAGAAAAATAGAAGAAAAGGCTGTGCTGACAAACAATTCCTTTTCTGTTCAAGTAATGAATATACTCTTCACAGAGATGGTCAACTCTGCAGAGCAAGATTCTGAAGCAGTAGACGTTTTTAGTGCAAACGAACAGGGAACACAGGAAAAACCACCACCGTGTTGTTACAGATACAGCTTCCTATCTACATAACCTTGCTTCACAAACATTAATAAATTAAATGTCCCAATATCCTCCAAGATCAGCAAGGTTTGTTTCTTCCCATTTTCACAAAGAAAAACTAACACATCATCTCCGATTGGCTTTTGGCCAGAACCTATGTGGCGAAGGGCGCGTGCGTATGGGGAGGAAGCCTCTTCTAGTTAGTATGACTGTGGTTAACATCTTCTGTTAAGACCCACTGAAAAGAAACAGAGTATCCTTAGTACTGAGCTTTTCTATGCCCTAGGTATTGGGCGGTGCAGCCATGGCAGTTACATTTTCTATAAAAAGGCAGAATCGTGTCCACCCTGGTTACCTACTCTATCAATAGGTTTGAGTTGTAATGGGGAAACAATGGTTTATACACTCTCTCTGTAATGGCAATGTCGGTCCAAATGGTACTGAAAGAACATTCTCTCAAACTTAAGCAGCTGGTAGGCTAAATCATTTGCCAAAGCCTATGAAAGAAATCAAAATAGATCCCACTAGCTTCCAACTTCCAGGATAACCACAGACTACTTCCTCCAACCCTTTTCCTTCATCAGAGAGGGTGAAGGAAGTTTTGTTAAAGTACTCCTGTGTAATCAGCTACAAAAATTCAGCGCAACCACTATTATGACCTGAACCAGCAGTTCAACAGTCAACTCCTACCTCACCAAATGACCTCCTCCATTGAGCTGTTTCTGCTCTAGACTCCCCACTATAACAGCTCAGGAAGACTCCAAGACACAAAGCATCCTCAAAACACTACTCCTTCTCAGAATACATGCAATGTCTGAATTCCTGCCCATCACAGTAAATAAACGCTTCAGAAAATCTTCGATGCCACCGTAGCAGCTGCATTCCCCCAACTCTGGAAATGGTTGCTCAAATTTAACCTTAAGCTCATTAAGATCTGTGCACATGCCTTCTTCCACCTGCTGCGGTTCTGGGAAGTTACTGACTTGCTATCTGCCTACTGAAGGACACAGGTCTTCCAGCTTTCCATGGGAAACGGGTCCTCTGAAACCTCCTGGACTGAGTGAAAATGAAACAAGTAGGAAAGATGAACGAAACACCTGGTTCAGTGTGACCGAGCTGCTCAACCAGTAAAGTCTTGAGTAGGTGGAACTCGGGCAGCAAGCACAGTGCAAGCATGGAAAGAGCCAACCCCACCTCTCGCTAAACCCAAGAACACCAGTTCGGGGACATGCGATAACGGCTCACTTATGCTGCAGAACAGCAGCGTGAGCAGGACGAACCGACTGCCAGAGATACCTTAATCCCTTTTCCTCTGAAGTCAGTGCGAGCTTTGAAATACAACACACTAAAACCAAAACATAATCTTAGATCAGAGACAGCTTGGTCCCCTCTACAGAGCACAAAAATCTAAAATGCGATGTCTTCAATACAGAAGTGGTTCAGCCCTGTTTCAAGCACATAGAAGAGAGCTTACTAACACCACAGGCTTTAGCTGACTATGCCAATGCTAATGCCCCATCAGCAAAGTTTCTACACATCTGTACTTTTTTTTTTTACATTAAACAAGTTTTGCAATACACAGCACGCAATAAACCTTGCTCCTTATACTATCGGAAAAGAACTGATAATGGCAGAGCAGATCTTGATCAAGGGGGTTAACAAATATTTGTCTCAGCAAGAGTGGTGGTACATGTCTCACAGGAAACACGACCAAAAGTAATGTTGGCTGTTGTCATCACAAGTGCCGGATGGGTGAAAACGTTGCTTCAGTGAGTACCATGCAGTTCTCACAAGCCTCCTAGTTCTTGTTGCCATAGCACTCATACGTGCTTATGGAACGTGCAGCTCACTTATGACTGCATTAAAAAATGAAACCCAGATGAAATATGCTCTGAGTGCTTACCAGGGAGCTACTTTAATGATTTACAATCCATCAGTGGATGGACAGAGGGCACAGCTCATTAACGCAACAGCAGAGCTAGCTGCCATGTCCCTGCTTTTACTGAAATATCATTCAGTAAGAATAAATAAATATATAAAACCTGCCCAACTGAGAACTGTTATGAGGGAATTAGCAGAAACACGGCTGTTCAAGTAAATGAAAGACAGCGTTAACTGCTCTCCTGTTTAGAAAGGAAGACGGGAGGCTTGCAAAATATGTGCTGTTGAAGCCCCAGCATTTCAAAAGGCTGTCAAGAGGCATAAGCTGCATGTCTAGTCTTAAATGACTTGCTCCAAGGACAGCCAGAAAGGTTGCCCTTAGGGAGCAGCAGTGCTTAAAAGGAGCAGCTTGATGAGATTGTCAGGTTAAAAAGAAAACTAATGACCTAAATCCAAGATGTGACTTGCTTAGAGACTGAAATAGCCATTTGGAGGTTAGGAATCCCAAGATCATCCTAACAAGGGATTCTACTGATCAAATTATCACTTCTTTGCCACCAAATACTTTGTGCAAACTTTGAAAGCGGCTTATAACCCAGACGTACGCAGGATTTCTGTACAGAATACAAAATGCAGCAAGCCAGGACAAGAAGGAGAGCACAGATCCCAAATGCAACCACCACCAAACGTTACTGTGCTACGGAAGAAATCTGCACCACTGATTTAAGTTGATATTTTGCCATTATGTAATCAGTCTTCCTATTTATCCTTTACAAAAAGCAAATAAAATAAAATATCAGTATTTTGGTCTTCCCTGCAGATAAGTTAACCATATTACTCAATGTTCTGCAACTACCAAATACAGTTTTGTACTAACCAAACAGGTGCATTTCTGTGGTTTAATTTAACACTGTGGTGGTTTAAACTGCTGCCTTTTTCTGGCTTGTTACTGCCACTTCACCTACAACTGCATATACATCAGAAAGCAATGGAGGAGTGAATACATTACATAATCATCATTATACGCAAACCAGATTCAACAGAGCCCGCAAGGCTGACTAGCATCTGATGCCAGGTAAGCAACGAGATTCCACTTTAATTGGTAAAGACATTGTTAACAATTTGTTAACAAATTTGTTAACAGTTAATAAATTGTTAACATTTTTACATTAATGCTCAAGCACAATTTCTACATCGAATGCCCTGTGCAAACATAATACACAGAGCAGTGCTACACAATCATTATACGCAATTAAGGAGGAAGAAACGGAGAAATGGGGAAATGGTCACACCTAGAGTCACGTACTAAATCAATGATAAAAACATTACAGATGCATAGCTGTATGTATTATGTAAATATGCCTAAAATAAGTTTATGCAATCAGTAGCCACTTATGAATGAGAAGCAGTTTTCCCTCTTGCTGCATTTGAAACAATCCTTTTTTGCTTACTATTCAAAATATGCCTTTGGAAACCTGAAAACATGAGATTAAACCTTTATCTATAAAGGCAAAAACCAACTCCACTTCACAAATCTTTCTCTTGTACTATAAACAGACAAATATAAAAGTAGCTCATTGACTTCCACAGTCAGTGCTCCTGGTATAAGGTTCAATAATAATTAATTCACCATTACATGATAAACACAATCACAATCATAGGCTATGCAAATGCAAATATTTATGCATTTACTGAACTTCAAGAACATTAAGACAGTTGAGCACATATTAAAGCAATTATAGATTAAAAATTATAGACCAGATCCCCAAACTTTACTCAAAGATAGAGGATTCAGATTCATAAGTAGAAATGGGTTAAAAAACCCTCTACACTTCCTCATCTGTGTACATCACACATAAATAAAAAAAACCCATGTTGCTCTCATCCATAACAGCATTCAGGGAAAAGGAAAACACTATGATGACTATTAAATAATCAACACCCCTGTTTACATGATTGCTCATGCTAGAAATGCTAAATACAGCTGCCTACAAACAACTTACAAGTTTGAGAACTCAACTAATCTCCAACCAGGAGATCAAAGAAAAACATGCAACAAAAGCAAATGATCGGGCACCACAAATACCACATTAGAAAAGGCTATCCTTTGACTCAGCATTTAAGGTATATAGTTCATGAGCAAGGTATGTTTTTTACATGCTCAAGAAGCTACTTTCAAATAAACAGTGAGTGCTCAAATAAACAGTTCTGTTTGAAAACCAACAAATTAAAAAGGACAACAGATCCTTCAGTATAATTTTCCCAGTATTTTAGCATCCTTTCAAACTGATTAGTCATTTGAATGAGGATTTTCAGGATCTGATTGAAGGAATCCTGCAGTTCCACACGCTAAAAGGTTGGACTCTGCTTGCTGCATTGCAGGACATGACTGTCCTTTCAGAAGAGTCTCATACTCGGGGGCAATTACAGCTCATTTATTTCTACATCTACCCACCATCCACTGCAATATGTGTATCACAAAACAGACAACAGCAATCTGGCATTTCAACTGTCAGATATGTTCAAATACAAAGAAATGTTGCATATGAAAGTTTTGATGAGTCCCTTCAGAAATGCAAATGGACAAGGGGGGAAAACAGGTCACAGAAAACTGCAAAAACACACAATAGCACAAAGAATTGCTAAGAAAGATGATAGGAGAAGTTAAAAATAAATAAGAAAGATGATATAGGAACAAAGATAATATGAGAGAAATTCAATCTGTACTCAAGTTTCCTAGGAAACAGAGTGTCTGTGTGGCGAGTGGTTTATAGAGGAAAAAAATAGCATTGTTTAGAAAAAACAGCCTTTCAGAGAATCACACAAACTTAGCAAACAGACCCACAGATACAAAGAGGCAGTTCAAATTCCCACCAGGCCTAGACTGGCGTTTGCAAAGTTTTAACTCAAGTTTAAAATAGACACATTGTAAATCTCTGAAGGCAAGCATTTATAATGGATTTAGCAGCACAGGTAACTGCAGTTTTGCCCTTGCAATATTAACAATGATTTTCAGGAAAGTCCCCTATATATGCTCACAAAAGAATTTAATTTGAGATTAAAAAAAGAGAGAGCATTTAATATTTAGTTTTGGGGAGTTAGATTTCAAATCCTAGTTTTAAAAAAGCCAACCCCAAAATGCTGGTTTACTAATTCTAGATAAAACTGCCTTTTTTCCCCCTCCCTCCTTTTAATCTTTATTTAATAGTACCTGCTCTGGGTACATGAGCAATAGGCAATCTGAGGCTAATGACAACAGAACTCAAAAAGATTGCATCTCATCCTTCTCACCCTTCTCAGTTTTCAGTGACTCACGACATGGAACTGTGAATGGGTATAGCCAGACTGCTGGCTGTCATGATAATAAGTTGCATGAAAATGAAAAACTACAAAAGCATTTTAAGTTCATGCAGCCTTCTGAACTGGTCAAAAAGATTCCTCTCAACTCTTCAAGGAAAAAAAGTTTCCTCAAAAGGCTTGTGAAGCTCAGGACAGGGTTTTTTTGCCCACAACAGCCAGAAAGTAGGCAGCTCAAGCCTCTCTGGAACTACATGGACACATCCCAGACACTGCATAATCTATACATGGCTCCTCCTAATTTCCCTCAGTCTTCCTCTCCTTCTTTTCCAATTACTCCACCTCTTCAAAAAGCATTTTTGGTTTGATTTTTTTTTTTCCTGGGGGAAAGGGGAGATCATTTCAGCTTTATACTGGTGTAGGATAGAGAAAAAAGGGAAAAAATTTCAGAATCTTAATATTTTCACAGGATGAGAAAAACATTTGCCACCCAGCTCTGGCAGCTAGGAAAGCATCTTTCCTAATTTGCAGGAGTATATAATGCAGCCTGTTCTTCACATTATCTCCTCCAACTACTGTTGCTGTTGTACACAACTTCAGAGGAAAAATGGAAACAGATGGCCTGTTAGCTTTTCAGGATAAATAACAAGCATTGTGCGGGTCACCAGTCTAAAAACCACAGCTTGGAAGTCTTTAATCTGTCTATTTTAGGTACCTTTATGATGACCACTTTGACAGTACCTTAAAAAGCAAAGATACCATTGTAGGGTGGGAATATGCAGAAGTTCATTTTATGTCTATTTAAAGAGTACAAATACTCTCTAATCTGACAAAACCCAATCTGATCCTTTGAAACCTTCTCCCAGGCTACCTCACTGATTCTGGGAAAAAAAGTTAACAAAAACTTTCTAAAAACGTCAGAAAAACTGAAAATAAGCACTGGTTCAGGGATACATATCAACACAGAAGAGTAGAAAGTACCTTGTAACAGGATGGCTGGGTCACTCGTAACTGCAGGCCAGTGCCAGAGGGGTCCACAATTTGGCAGGTAACAGGTAATAAATCCCTCAATATCCTATGGGCCCCTGTCTTGGCTGACTGACCCTGAGGCCAATGACCAACAAAACAGAACAAGCAGAAGAGAGTCTTATGCAAAGCCCCGTTTTCCTGCCCATAGGTATTAGCAGAAAGTGTTACAAATCCAAAATTTGCCTTTGGTGTTTGTAGGTCACGTTTCCAATGACACAAGGGATCATGAAGACAGACAGCCATTTCCACACATCAGTCACAGCACAGCCTCCCTTCAGTTTTGTGTGGTGCAACTGGTTATGGATTTTGGGACAGGGAAGGATTCCATGAGTCATCTCAAGCTGTCACTGCATGCTGTGGTTACACACAAGAATGATGCAGTGCGTTTGAACCACGTTGGCTCTTGATGAACCACAGATGTTGTTTTGATTGGGTGAGGTCCCAAGTCTGGGCAGTAGATAGCCCTTTTTCAGTGGAGTGGATATTTGCTCTTAAGAAGTCCCGAAGGTTAGGAGGAGCTGGTGCTGGGGCTGTGTTTCTGAGGAAGTTTCACCAAATGGGGTTTACTCCACCAGCAAGTGGTTTGCCCATGTAAATAGCTGTTCTGGTGACATATGCCAAGAGGCTCTAAAGCTACACTCCTGTAGATTAATGCTGCAGTCACAGTATTTAAAAACTTGAGGCATGTGTATGTTTCCATATTGACTTCTTCAATTTCCACTTATACACAATCCTGCGTACAAATTCAGCCACCTCCTAAGTCCAATATAAGCCACCATCAGGTTAAGCAGGCTGGGGAGGAGCGGAAACGCACACAATGCCTGGAGAACCTGGGAAGTCAGTGACAACATACACTTCTCTGTTTCTTTACCATGAGCGTAGGCCCTACTAGCTGAAAAGTGATACATCCAAAACCACATCCGTAATCTCTGTGCAGTTTCAATCTCAAAGTTTTCATGTTTTTCAGCAGTAACCAACCCCACTCTTAAGAGGTTCAACAAAAGCCAAAAGTTAAACCACTACAGCTCCACCTTACCTGTTCAAATAAGCTGCAGTACAGGGTGGTGGAGTTTGGCCATAAGAATGCTTTGAATCTGCAGAAGCTAGAACACCACTACGAAGAGGTAAACCATTTTAATGGCACACTACATTTGTCAGCAAGGAAATGGGATTGCTGCAGCCTTAGACTTCTTCTGGGACTAATACTGGCTTTCAGCATGGGGCAACAGTACTGCTCAACTCAGCAGGAAAACAGGCCATTAACAAAGCAACCGGCAACTCTGCCGTGCTTTTTGAGGAGCTGGCAAGGAGGTGGTGTTGAAAAAAAATAAAAGGAAAACAGTAAAATCTCAACATTACAGTTGCTGCTCACTCAGTAGAAACCCAGAGAGCAGGAAAGGTCTGACCTGAGGTGCCCAGCAGAGCTCTCTCTGATTCCAAATCCCAGCCCTTTCTCTTGGGCAGAAAAGGAGCAACTTGAGCGACACTGCAATGATGGCGGGGAAGCAGAGATTATCTTGGACGTGAAAGCTGTTCCCAGTGGGAGAGAAGTGAGAGACAAAAACCACCCAGTTGTGCCAACCCTATCACCAAATGTCACTGAGAGATACTACCCCTGCCCCCATAACACACACACACACAAAACAAAAAAAAAAAAAAAAAAAAAGAGAACAGCACAGTCATCTTGTGAGCAAACCATCATCCTCCTTTAGAGGAGGATTGTGGGATACAGTGTGGCTAAAGCTTAAAAATACATACACCAGTTCACAGTGATTTACTAATCAAACCTTCATTTTCAAGGAAAGAGAAGAACAGAACAGTAACTTACTGGAGATGTTGTTAATCGAAGGATGGCTCCATTTTTTATTTCATTACGATTCTGAAAGAGAAAAATCCAAAAGGTTTTATTTAAGACTCGCATAAAAAGATGAAACATGCATTGAGCAGAATGCCACACTAAACCAGGAACAGTACTTTCCCCTCTCTGCATGCAAAAGCTTCCCTCTTTCACATGTGAGCTAACATCTATACAGTGTTTTCCCCACCGAGGAATACTAACATTAGCTTCAAGAAATAGGTGGCTGTTCCCATGATATTTAACAAATCTGAACCCTTTCAAGAATCACTTCATGTTTTTCAAAGTTTAGCTTCCACTCACAACTTCTAAATACTTCTTTGAAACATACTACCCATGGTGTCTGGCTCTGGTACTGTGCTACATAGTTGAGGAGTTCGTAAGTTTGCTGAAACCTGTCATTAAACATCTGCAGGATTCAAAATTTATCCCACTGGCTCTCCATTTTCTATAACAAGAACATGCTGACTTAAACCACTGCAACCAACCCGCTGAGCTCTACCACCACGACTTTGCATTCTCCCTCAAAGTAAAAAAAGCATCGCTGTTAGCACAAGTCGAGTTCAAACATGCTGTAAGTCATTCTCTCACCCGGCTGGCAAAAAGAGGCAGCATTAAGCATTTTCTTTTGGTTAAGCTCACATCACATGTTCAATTAAAGTAAAGCTATGGGTAGATGAAAAACCTGCTATGGCGTAAGCTACGACGTACGCTTACAGTATCCTCACGACTCTGTGGTCAATGCCCACGAGCGTGGTCTTCCCCTGCGGAGAGCACAGGGGAGCTGCCCACCTTTCAACAAGTTACCTCCCCTTCGCCACGGGTTAAGAGAATACAGTATCTAGTGCAATGAACACACCAGCAGGTACTGACTGTGCACAGTGCAATGCAGAGTCACGACTTCGTTCATGGTTCGATAGCTTGTTCATGGGCCGACACCCTGATTTCTCATAGGAAATGGAGGAATCCCTAACAGTTTGAGAGAGAAGAGTTAGTTTTGTTCTGAAGACCACATTGCAGGCTTTCTGCAGACTGGTGTTTAGCCAAGAAAGCCTGAAGGTGTATTTCTTCTCAGGCAATTTTTCCCAAATTCATTTCATCCTTCTTGCTCCCATTCTGATACATCTCAAATCCAAAATGCTAAAAACAGGATAAATCTTGCCCGAAACCAGGTCAAGCAGTCCCAAAATAAAACTCCAGTACATTGTCTCCTTCTTGGTATCCAAGTTGTCTGTGGGACTTGGTTCTAGCTACCTACAAGATCACTCTCCACCCACAGAGACTTCTTCACTCTAACTGAAATAATTGAAGTGCCAGACAACACAGGGCGGGTACAAGAGAGAAGCTTTTTTACGGCATCTTTGCTTACTTATGCAGCTAACTCCTATCAGCCCCCAGCAGCCTCTGCCTGCCAGAACAGCCCCAGGGAGGCCAGCCTGGCTCTACTCAAGAGAGGGGCAAAAGAGGGTGAGCAGCTAAATACAGGGTGACTTCCCATAGCGCTAACAAAGTACCAGATTTTCTCCTCTTCTAGTAAACCAGCAGCAGACCCAGCTCTGTTTCATCACGTCTAAGGAACATGTATGAAGTAGCAATAGTTCATTTGTGTGGTTTAATCTAAATCAGTGTTGAAAAAAAAAAGCTCACTTTGCAAACAGTTGTGGTGGGTGGCTAAACTGTTACCACCTTGAGGATTTGTGGAACTGGATAAAAGTAATTGGTTTAGGACAGACAGTCAGCATAGGCTGAATCTACCTCCATCAACAGCTTAGACTAAGCCGCTGGACCTCAGCTGCATTAGGCCAGAGTATGCACATGTACACACACACACACACACACACAGAGGATTCCATCAGTTTTACTTGGAAGGCAGCAAATCACAGCATGCAACAATATTAAAAACAGTTAGGGACTCGGACAGCACTTACACAACTTACACTGTACGAATCACATTCAGAAGTGAAAGTTCACCTATATCCTTACGAAAATATTGGAGCTAAGTAAATACTGTTCTTAATCAGAAATAAGAGCACACACAGAGGCTTATTTTTTCAGCAGCACAACTTTAAGCTTAGAGTTTCTCATGTTTCCTGCTCTAATTAACATGAACTACCAAATCAGATGTACAAACGAGCTTGCGATTTAACAAGTGAAGTCACTTCATCTGGGCCACAATAAGCATCTCTGCAAATACTCAGTGCAAACCCAGGAAAGATGCTGGAACCACACCTTTGGGAGCAGGGAAGCGGTGCGGGGAAAAAGAACACGGGAAGCATGAGGAGGAATTGTACCTTCCCTTTTTAGGAGCAGCAAGCTGTCAACCACAGCCCGAATTACATTATTTCGCAGTTGCTTCAGGCTGAAACCATGCTTCAGTTTGTTCAATTACAGTAGTTTTGTCACAAGCTGAAACCCTAATCCACAAAAAGTTGGGCTTAACCCAATATACTCTCTAAAGTGTCATGTACGCAGTTCAAAAATAAACCTCTAATTAAATAAGGACACTTACAGATTACATAGGTTCCATCTACAACCAATCTAGCAAATGAAAAATATATTGTTAAAAATACACTATTTCTCTGTAGTCAGAGGAATTTAAGAACAAGTGGAAAAAGGGAAGCCGATAATGTGGTTGAAGTTCAGATACCACATATGGATAAACAACAGAAGTGCTACTCTCCAGAGTGACCATATGTCAAGCAGGTTATATATAAATAGCAGAGGAAAAAGAACACACAGAGTACGTAAAAGCATCACTGGAAGTTTTCTTTGGGGTCTTTCTGTTTATCAAACCAAGTCTGAAACACCAAAGCTCTCAGACACAAAGTTGCAACACTTGTCAGAGCCCGCAGCACACGAAGCCCAAGGACCTTTCATCACGCCTGGCTCAGAGCAAAGTGCGTAAGACTGCCCTACACTGTTACTTCAGTCACTGCTATTCCAAGAGAGCAAGCAAGCGAGCTCGTCTTCAAGTCCTGATTCAGCCAAAGGCTTACGGAAAACGGCCCATGCCTTCTCTCTGAAAGTATTCAAAGCATCAAGTCTCTAACACAGCAGGCTAGCCGAAATTTGAAAAGGGTTAGCTGTTCCCCAATAAAAAACATCCAATTTTGTTTATCCATTCTAAGTAATGACTTAAGCGCCTACCAAGAAACAGCGTGTAAGCATACAATTAAGTCAAGAGGATTTCCTACATTAACCGTGTGATGCAATAGCCAGCATGCCAGTTAATTTCAAGTACAACATTTACACACAGTTAATCTGCTTAGTATTAGGGACTGCATCCTGTGGATTTCTTTTCCAGAAAAACAGGACGTCATTACAGCAGCCTGGCTTGGCAATCATACTTGTAAGCACCCCTGCTATTCAGGACAGGGCTCCCCACCACCTGGGGGGGGGGGCAAACACAAGAACAAGACAGAAAATAAACAAAAAGACCCCTCTTCCAAGACATTTCTGATCTATTTTCTCAAGTGTACATCATGTTTGTAGGTACTGTTGATCTATATTAGGAATTATATATATTCATGTTGATCTATAGTAGGAAAGCTTATTCCTGGGTAGTGAGGGAACTAGTGAAACAGTACTATCCAAAATGTCCCTAAAAAAACTCCAGAACAAGAAAATAGATTGGTTATAATTGTTACCTACGACTAAGACAGCAGTCATATTATGGATACAAATAAGGCCCATTTGCAATATTGTACCTAGCAAGAGCCTACACTCTGAAGATGATTTCATTCTTATTGAGGAGGTAGTATTTCCAACCATCGCACTGCTGCACGACACTTTCCAAGCTGAGTTCTCAATCAGCTTGACAAGTACTACCATGAAAACACACAAACAACAAAACACAGCAGAAAGTAGAGGATACCTTCGCTTCGTGTTCACATCCGAGGGCCCTCTGACTTCCAGCTCCACCAGCTGGACCAACACAAACCTACATATCTGCCACCAGATTCTGTACCTTGTCAAAGCTCTGCCTTTGCTGTGCCATAGGCTACTTTGCCCAAAACACATGCAGGAGACTTGCATTTACTTGCACCTGAAAAGCAGGCCCCAAGCATTAAGACCCTACCAAACCAAGCAAAGGGATGAAGGTACGTGAATTTGCTTTCAAAAAATCTTATCAAAACAGTCAAGCCATTTATTCAGAGCTTTGCTGGAGACACACTTCAGAAAACTTATCAAGCAAAATTAAAGTTTATTTTGCTGTGCATTTGTCTTATCATTTTAATAATCTGTTATACCCAGCAAAATGCCTCAAGGTTCAGCTCACTGTAACTGGTTGGAATGGAATGTTTTCTTAACATATTTGAGGAAGACCTAGAAGCACTGGTTCCCATGGTTATAGCTCGCTCAGCACTATTCTTTAAGTTTGACCAAACAGCTTCCTTCAGACTTCTCTAACTGGCCTAAAGAATAACAGCCAAGAAATCTAAAATACTTCACATGTTTATACAGCTAAGTAATAGATCCTTCCCTCATTCCATACTACTATTAATTTATTACACCTTCCTCCGAATTGACACAACAACAAATTAGAGCTGAAATGAAATACACTTTAAGTTAGCGACTCCGTAACATTTTCACAAGGATGAGCTTGGGCAAGTCGTAAATAAGGACAAAATGATACATAATGGAGTTAATTTCTAAGTCAACAACTCAGGAAAGAGAAGCAAAGTTCTTGCTGGCAGTTCATGCACCCACTGTGTGCGGTTCGGACCTTCAGATCTTAAGGAGGACACGGGAGCATCCGGGGAAATGCAGAGAAAGGCAAGTGAAATGCTCAGTGCCTGACAAGGCAAAGTCTCCCCAGTTTGGAGGGACAAAGGCCACAGGAGTGAATGTAGTGGACAGGCTGAATGCAGAGCTGTCGTTATCAAATCCTGCAGTATGAAAACCAGGGGCTACTTGAAAGCAGTAAGGGATCAGTTTAAAGCACACTAAGAACATACCTCTTCACTCAGCAGGCAGCAAACTACTTGAGCTTGCTGTCACAGGCTGTGAGAGCAGGCTGTATCGGCAGCTTCAAGAAGAGATGAAAGACTTTCACAGCCTTTATATGGCATATTAAATGGACTAAGCGTAGGTGTAGCCCCCGACACGGGTCGTACAACAAATGTGAATGCTGAGGAAGCATGAAGGGAGTGAGAGCCATCATCAGATCATGACCCCGAACAGCATTTGCTACTGTTACAGATGGAGATATAGACTATGAGGTTAGATACAACATTCAGTTGACTTGGTAGGAAATCTCTTAAGTTCATGTTTAGTCACCAAAACCTTTAGTAAAATGAGAGCTAAGAGATGTAGGTAATTGTCAGTATCATATACTTGGCATGACAGGACTGTACTGTATTAGAAGAAATACTGAGGCAATTACTCTTGTGATAAAATTCCTGTCCTGGGCAGCTGCTAGAAACAGGGAGAATGTCTTCTAGTTTTTCACTTTAGAGTTTGATGATAGCCTTTTCCTTACGAAATTAAGTGTTGGATGTTTTCTGCATGCTATTTATCTACCCCTATTCAAGGATTACAGAAGCTAGTAAATAAACCAAGTTACACCAGCGGTGCAGTTTCAGGGTATACCTAATCCACTGCAACTCTACAGCCCACAAGAGGCACAATTCTGCACATATCCTTCTAGCGTGTGGGCTCCCAACACTTTCCTTACATCAGATCTATCAACATGCAGCAGCACAGTCAATCACCTAACTTTAAAAAAAGCTACCTCTTCCTCTCCATTCACAAAAAGGAGGAAAAAAATAAATTCCAGAGTTTTCTTTTGCCAGATCCGTGATGTGAACCAGCTCACCTTCCAGCAGTAGTCACTAGGATGCTAGTGAAGCAAAAAGAATGAAGCAACTGAGGGGAAAAAGAAAGCTTGGCTACCTTTTTCTCCAGCAACCCACAGTAATACCAACTTAAACACCATTTAAACCACATCCTTAGAAAAAGTCCATACTTCACATGATTTACTCATCTTCAGGTGGAGCGATCGACAAGGACAACAATATCAGGTACCACTGGCTCTGCAGAGCAGCAGTGGCATTACACTGTGGGCAGACATCCTTCTGACATGTTAAAACAAGTTACACACAAGATTTTTTTTAACCTGGCTCAGTTCCCCAATTCAAGCAACCACACAGACAGTTGTACTGGTAACACAGACACATAACCAGCAGCCCATCGTCCTCTCATCAGTTGGAACAAAGAGCTGCACCCTGCAGAATAAATGTCAGGAAATGACAGACTTAGCTGGGCTCATACTACTGGTGGTGAGATCATGTGGCAAAATCAGAACAGGGAACTGGTACGGACACCAAAAAAAAAAAAACCAAAAAAAAACCCCCTAAATAAGGACTGTCAAATCAAAGTCAGTTCTTTGATGCAGTTAGCCTGACACACTCACCCACAGCACCACTGAGGGGTCAGGGCGGAGTAGTAGCTCCTTAAGCAGATGCTGCTACTAAGAGAAATAGCTAAAGACCCAAGCCAAGAGTGGTTCACAGTCACTTCTGCCAAATCAAAGCACATTTTGCGAGCACCACATCTGGGACCACACTGAGACTTGTTCAAGGGGAAGCCTGCAGGTGCTCGTGCTTCAAGACGTACATCCTACTCCTACTCCCCTGCCTGCATCCTTCCCCTCAGACACAGAGGCACTGTCGGTAACACGTCCCTTCTCCATTTCTGACTACAGTCAGAATTTGCCAGTAAGTTCATTCCCCATCAGCCTCGGCCAGTTCCACAAGCAACTGAGGGACATGACAGCTCACAGCTGTTAAAAAGAGCAAAGGTTTGCTCCTCCTCCTACCCTTCCTTTAAATTCTTCCTTCTCTGCAGCCCATTTCTGGACATGATTCATGGGTCCTGCCTCACCTTTACATCAGATCAGGCAGACTTTTTATTAAGCAAGTTTAATGAATTAAGGTGGCACAAAATTATCCCCCCCGCCCCTTACCATGACCTCCAAAAATTGTAAAAAGAAAATATGCTATAGCCCGCAGAATTGAAGTGGCAGGATCTCTTGAGGAAAAGGAGAAGAAATTGGAACCGTCCCCTTTCAGCAGCGAGCTGTGACGTCTGTTCACTGCACCTTGTAAAACTACCCATCTAAATAGGTTGTTCTTCAAGTATTAAGATGATTTAAAGAACATTTTCCTGTCAGCCAGATCTTACACAGAACTGTATGTTATCAGCTGAACCCAAACAGTCGCACTGTGCCTGTGATATACCATACCTATCTGTAAGTGCTGTAACAGAAAGCCAAACCTTTTCAGAGCCTTTCTCTCTCATGACTACTTGCAAGGCAAAATCACGAACTAAATTCATTAAAAAAAAAAAATAGCTATACAGCTTTTTTTTTTAAAAAAAACAAACACTTGATCCATCTCATCAGCCTTGATGTGGAACTAAGGAACTACACAGAAGATATTGTCATAACAAATATTTAAAAAGGAGGCAAGCAGAAGAATCAAGCTGTTCATGCTGGGGCCAAAAAGTCTAACAGGTTGACAGGACAGAATTATTTTCTTTTGAAAATTCAGCATAAACCTGAAGTCCTACAAAATGAGTCCTAAAAACTAGGACTAATTTGCTAAGGGTGACTACTGTTCTTGAAATCAGCCTGAACAAAGCAGGATTGAAAGTGATTTACTGTATGGTTACTCAAGTTTTACTTCTGTTCACCATAGAAATATACTACTGTCCACTGGTTTTTACTGGAGCACACAGGGCAGTGTTACCAGCATCCATCAAGCAGGCAGGACCAGGGCCACTCTGATTCTGTGTCTTGCACTTGTTGTTAGGAATTTCTGCAGGGCTGTGCAGATGCCCCAAAATATCAAGATATTTGTAAATATGAGGGAAATACCACATGTTTGATCGGTGGCAGAGGAAAGGGAAAGTCAGGCGTGGTTTGGTCCAGGTCAAATCTGGACTGGAATCCGCCATTTATGTAGCCTTACTAACAAATGTATTATCAAGAGTAATGCAAATGGCAAATGAGAGGAACAGATCACTTTAATACATTTGTCTAGTTCCCAACCTTCATGCTACTTCTCATTCTCAGCTGCTTATGAAGTGCCATGTCCTTCAGTGAATCAGAAACCTTCATTATTGAGAATGTTTACTTCCAACTCACTGAAGTTCAATTAATTAGTGAAAAGAGATGAATACTAAAAATGTGAAAGAAAAAAGCCTCCAAAAAACCCCAACCCTACAAGCGGCTCATTTCTTGTCCTGTCATTTGCATACACTCCTACACAGAGAGCCTGCAATGGCATGGTGGAATTTCACATGAATATACAATTACAGGTTGTACTCGGCAAAAAATAGGTCACAAGCAAAAGCACCTTTGAGAAAGAACAAGCACCAGGGACTCTACCCAGGTTCCCAGCTTGGGGAAGGCGGGGGCAGAAGGATGTCCCACCTGCAAACAGGCAAAGAGCTGAGTAATGGCAATGAAAGTCAGGTGGGGGCAGCTCCCTTTGCAAAACAGCACTGAAAGTAATCTCAACATTAATGGAGGGAACTCAGTGTCTGCTCTCCTCCGCTTCACACAATAAGCACATAAGAATGAAAGGGAAATGTGGGAGTTGGGAAAGAAGGAAAAAAACCACAGGGAGTCTTCAGAGCCATCAGATGTAAAAAAACTGAACACAACAGAATTGTGACTGAATAAAAATGGGCTGCAGTCAATACACAGATGAATGAAATGTCCTCATATTTAAAAGATAACATAAAAAAACGGCATCGGTATCATCACTGTGTGCCAAACACAGTTCGGAGGTGGCTCACAAAGACCCTCAGCAAGAGGGAGTGAGCGTTTTATTCCTGACAGTTGCTCAGGTGCAGAATTAAGAGGCACCAATTCTGCCTCCAGCAGTGAAGCCAGCTTGAACACTCGTCTTCCCCAGCCCCACACTCCTGCAAGGCCCCCTTGCTGATAAACACCGTGGTTTATCACACCTTCAGAGGTGACCAAAAAAACCCCCTTTTTGAGGCTGCACTGTGATCTGAATAGCTGCAATGATCCAGCTCCTTCACAGTCTTTTTGGTTTTAGAGATGGAGTTTGAGCTCGCAGTGATTCTCCCCGACCCAGAGCCCATGGTGGGCAGTGCAGGTCCTCAGTTGGACGCAGAGGAGCAGACCTTGTCTGCAAGGCCAAGGGTGAGCAGCGACCAGGGACCAGACATACCCACCAACGTGCTGCAGGAGCCGCCGTTTGGATGCCTGTCCCTGGATTCCTAGTTCTGCCAGCAGAAGAATACAGCCAAGCTGTGGTTTCCAGCCCACAAAATCATACAGCTGTTTTCTACTCTTCATATAGCATTTTCTGTTCTAAACCTGAGCTCGGCCAGGCTACAGTGTTCCTGAGTTATTACGCCTGATAGGCACAAGCATCTATTCAGGTACAACCTGGACAAAGTGCAGCAACGGTGACTTTTTTTATTCCCTATAATATAGTTGTCGCGATTTAACCCCAGCCAGTAACTAAGCACCACACAGCTGCTCGCTCACGCCCCCCACCACCCAGTGGGATGGGGAAGAGAATTGGAAGGAAAAAGGTAAAACTTGTGGGTTGAGATGAAGACAGTTTAATAGAACATAAAAGAAGAAGAAAAAAAATAATGACAAGAGTAATAATTAAAGGATTGGAATATACAAAACAAGTGATGCACAGTGCAACTGCTCACCGTTTGCTGACCAATGCCCAGTTAGTTCCCCAGCAGCAATCCCTCCCAGCCCCACTGCCCCCCCCCCAGTTTATATACTGGGCATGATGTCCCATGGTTTGGAATACCCTGTTGGCCAGTTTGGGTCACTGCCCCGGCTGTGTCATGTGCCAGCTCCTTGTGCCCCTCCAGCCTTCTCGTTGGCTGGGCAGAAGCTGAAAAATCCTTGACTTTAGTCTAAGTACTACTCAGCAACAACTGAAAACAGCAGAGTGTTATCAACATTCTTCTCATACTGAATCTAAGACACAGCACTATACCAGCTACTAGAAAGAAAATTAACTCTATCTCAGCCCAAACCAGGACAACAGTATCTAGCACAAGGAAATCCTGATTCAGAAGTCAGGCTTTTAGATGTCCGACCTACCAAAGAAATGCCCCTCGATGATAAGTAAGGCTTTTAAAAAAACAAACCAACAAACAACCATACCTATTAATGTAATTAAAAATCAAATACATTGTGATCCAGAACACCAGCTAGGCTTGAGCTTAGGCAGTATGCCTGCTTGGTTTACTTGTTCACATAATCTCTTATTTTATTTCTCCTGTTTATTAAAAAAAATGACTAAAATATGTATTTAATAATTTCCACTGCACTTTCAGGGCCACAGATATAACCAAACCAGAACCCCAGAGGCAGCAGTCCAAAATGCTTCTGCTGTGATAAGCCCTGTCTCTAGTAGGAACCCTGGCTGACTCAAGATTTGTTAAAGACTGCCCTTATATTGTCTGAAGTAGTTATTGCTACTCCTGTAGAGGCATTTTTCCATATAATAGAGCCAGGGGAAAAAAAAAGGGAAAAAAAAAAAAAAAAAAAAGATACAGACAAAACTGCTTGGGTGTTTTTTTTCATTAAATAAAGTAAATAATAAGGAAAAACAGGTAAGCTACAAAAGATAAAGATTTCTGTGTATGACAACCAAAACACAGATGTGCCATTTGCCACCCAAAACCAAAAATGTAATTGTGAGCCATGTGTTGACAGTCCAGCATTTGTAATGTTTTCCCTTCAAAGTTTCTGGTTACTTTGTACAAAAAATCATTAATTGCTTTTCTTTCTGGTAACTTTAAACATGGTGGTATTTTAAAAAGGCATCTCTACCTGGAAGGCCATAAATCAGCAGTCACCCAGGTTCTGCAGAAACATGACCTATACATAATATTTTCTGCATATGTACAGACGTACAATTCATCTTTGAGAGCAATGAAAAATATTTACTTATTAGAAACTGTTACTGTCGCAAAAGAGCTCTGCTCATGTCCTATTAAGAGGCAGATTAAAGCAATGAGGGCTTTAACAATTAGTGTTGTAGCTTCATTCAAGTGTATGTGTTTGTCCTCATGCCTGGTGTTTTTCAGGTTTTAATTCAGAAAGCAACAACATCCTACTGCACACAAATGAGGGAAAGTACGTAGAAGGGGTGATGGCCTATATAACCCTCTCTTTATAGCCACTATCCAATAAGCAGTGATAAACAGTGAACAATATCTAATAAAAGTCACAGACATCTGAGTAATACTGGTGGCATTTAGAGCTCTTCTCTCTTATTTATGTGACTCAGAGTCAGACACTCTGCATATTTTCAGTAGGGAATAAACAAACTCAAAGTCCTCTCTGCAGTACAATCCAAAATGTTCTAGATGACCATCATTTTCCACCCTCGCTGTAAATTAAAGGCAGCCAAAAGCCATCAGACTTCCTTTTATGCGGAATAAAAACCAGATCTCTTCTCCAAAGCTGTGGGATCCTACCCACCAAAGGTGGAGGTAAAGCCTGGCAGATTCCTCCAATTATATCAGGACAAATTCCTTCAACAAGCCTGAGTATTCGCTCAGTCCTGGCTTCTTGGAAATACTCACTGCACAATCAGAGTGTAAATGCCAACGGGCAAGTTCAGTTGTGTCTGGCTTATTGGAAAATGTTGTGTCACAATTCAGGGCAATTAGCAAAACAGTCTCGCTATTTAATTTGGGTGGAGGCAAAACACAGCAGCCAATAATTACTTCAACAGTTTTCCTTGTGGTGGCCTTTGAAGTGTCTGTCAATTGAAACTTGAAAAGAAAGGAGAAAAAAAAAAAGAAAACCAAGAAAAAACACAATCAAAAAAGGGGAGATCCCAAAACAAACTCGTGGCACATTGAGTTAAATTAAACAACAATTAAATGAAAAATTGAAACTGGTCTGCTACCAAAAAAACCCCAAACAGAAAAAAAAAAAAAAAAAAGAAAAAGAAAAGCAGCACTATCTCATGAGCAACTAGTCTAGCTGTCCTGCTAAATTTAGTCTTCCTAAATGCTTAACTGTGGCCAAGTTCCCTTTATTTCTTGGATGGGGGTAAGAATTACAGCAAGAGAAAAGGTGGTTCATGTCTCAGCTGTATTTAGCAGATCCTGAACAACTGTAAAATGCAAAACAAACCCAAAAGACCCTTCCACTTAAGGGTAAGCCAAACTAAACTGATAACAAGGTAAGCAAGAGGTATCTACCTCTATGCAGCTAAACTCAGGTCTATTTAGCTCAAAATCCACTGAGGTTAGGGAATCTGCATGCGGACTTCAGCAGGTTTTGAATGCTGCTCTTTTCCTATTGCTTAGAAAGTATACCTCTGCAGCACTAATATGTACACTCTTCCAAACAAATTATTTTTTTTTCATAATTTCAGTAATTTCAGCAATTCTAACAGTAATGCTAGGAATCGGTCTCGTTCAGATGACCATGTCCCCGTTATTTAGACTAGACATTCCATTTTTATTACAGCTACAGCCATTTCGTTGCTCTGTGCTGATATCATTGCAGCGGTTCATGAATCACCTATTGCCATACTATCTGGGGACCAAAAAAACCAAGCCAATGTAACATACAGAATTGGAAAAGGACAAGACAGCAGGCGGGAAGGAGTAGCAAATATTACACAGTCATTGACACTTATTTCTACCTTATCAGCCAAAGAGGGAAGTGACATGCACTGAAGGTCTCCTCAGACTTCAAAGAGCGCCCTTCATGTTTTACATATTTCAATTTCCTGTACACCACTTGTCAGCAGAATACTAAACACGCAGAAATACCAAAGCTGAAGGGCTCAGTGCTGAAGTCTCAAACTCAACGGATGTTGAGGCCATGGCACATTCAAACTTCTATTTGCCTTTCCAAACAGAAATCAGTGCAAAATTATTAAGCTAGGTGTGCCAGTACCTACTCTCTCATTGGCATCACATTACGGAAAATACTCTGTTATTTTTATGTATTTGAATTTAAAATAAAGTATTGTGGCAAACATTTTGATAGGCTATGTATGAACTGTGTTGAATTATTCACTTACCTTCTCTGTGATGTAGAAATTAGAACTATCAGCGTGCTGCAGTGCAAATTGGTCATGATTTGCAAGAGACCACCTTAGAAATACAAAAATAAATTGATCACAAAATGAAATCTTAAAAACTCAAAAAGTACCCTTTACATGATTTCACTATGATCAAACAAGTGCCTGTCATTCCCATGTATTTCTCACGCTTTTCTGTAACTTTCAATGATGAGTTCCAAAGTTTAAGACAAAAGCATGCTTACAAACAGAAAATTTGAGCACAAATACATCCTATAAATGAGATTATAAATGAGATTTTCCTTTTGCATATCTGAAACAAAGCCCTAAATCTGACCATGGTTGAGAAAGAAATTACGTAACTACCACCTTCCTTCCAAGGCAAAGATAAAAAGAAGTGGGGTGGTAGAAAGAAGAGAAACTAACTTTGTCGCTACAGTAACACTTCAGTGCTCCAAAAATAAGTTGATAATGATCTGATATTCATTCTAGATCTATAAAAAACTAGCAAGCATAATTTTTGCTTGCAGTAAGCAAGATCACTAATTCACTAAAACAGACCCCCAAAAAAGTACAGTAGCAGGATTTTATGCTAGCTTATACAATATCCAACGCATGTAGTATTAAGTTGATATATTACATTATGCATAAACCACCACCTTTGTAACTCAACAGCAATTTGATGAATATAAACTAATTTCTCCTATGTGGCAGCACTTGCTTAAAACAGCATTTTCGTCCCCAAATATTAACATATCAAAAATAAAGCAAGATTTCTCTTAGCCAATTACTAGTTCATATTGCAGGAATTGCAATTAATATTTCAGTTTCACACGAGCAGTCACATCAACCGGACCAGTTTACAGTAGCCACTAGGCCCAGTGTTCAAAAATCAAAGCCACAGTCAGTGCTTTAGCTCCTTAACCCATGAACTGCAGGGACCACAAGTGTAAAGTGAGTGGGTAAAATGCACCTCTGTGCAGAAAGGCAACAAATGGTCTAAATAAGTGTCACCCTCACAATGGAGCTGCTCTGTTAGGAACCTCATCTTGCAAGTAAGTCATCCAAAATACACTGCAAATTCAAAATCTGAAGATAAAACAACTACAAGATTTAAGAAACTAATGAGTAGTTATGCAGGTTATCTAGATTTTCTTCAGGAAAAAAAAAAACACAAACAATCTCCTGAGTGGTTTAATAACTCAAAAAGTATAGTATCTAGTACGTATTATATGGTAGAACTTACCCATCGCAGACTTCTTTTATTATTGAGGACAGTGGCTTTTTCTGGTTAAGGAAAAAAGAAAGGAAAAAAAATATCACCAAACTGGAACAGCCCTGAGCTCTTAAAATATGATTCCAGAACCACTGACTGCGAAGCATAAAACAAGTTAGTAGTTCTTCATTTTTTGTTTCATGTCAAGCTTGATAGGACCCCAAACTTTTCTGCTCTTTTGGGCTGATGATCTATAAACACAGCAATTCTAGACATACACATGATGACATTATCAGCCCTTTTTGTTACCCTTAGCCCATACAGCATCAGCTCAGCTTCTCAACTCAGAAATCAAAGGGTCTTTTGTGTACACTGCATCTCATTACCCAACAGAAACAGAAGATTTAGGTATCAACATGAGCATTTTCACTGAATGACAACTGAAGCAAGAAGACATTCAATATTTTTAAACCTTCTTTTGTCCCTTTCAGATATGGTCATATGGTGACAGTAATCCTCCCTCTTAAGTACCCATATGCAGGTTCCCCTCTGATAAAACGCCAGCTGGAAGGTGTTAAGATCCCAGATGTATCAGTTCTGCTTTATTCTCTACATCTGCAAGCAGGACCATTTGGACTGACTGAAAACAGCTCTGTTGCTTCGGGTCCCAAAATAGAAGGAACAGTCTAGTTTGGTGATGTTGCAACACCCAGAACATTGTTATGAACACAGGGTGCACACCAAGTGTTTTTTACAGATTGCTGGCTAAAAGAAAATGCATTTTTATAGCTCAAAACATAGATGAAGGTGCATGGCAAAAAGAACAGATCAAATTTCACCAGTTGGGTGACTGCTGAGCCTTTTTTCTCCAATACTGGGTGCCCATGCAATGTCACACACATCTGTTGCTTCGTGAAAATTCCCCAAAACAGCATAGGCCCCCCTCTCTACTTCCTTCCAATAATCACAGACAACTGTATTCTTAAAAAGCAAACAAAACTAACAAAATACACAAAACCCACCATAAAACCACCCACAAGCCAACACTACTTTCAAAAGAAGCTGTTTCCCCTTAACTTTTATAGAAAACTGATTAGGCTAAAAATTAACTCCATAGCAGGGTGCATTATGCAGAGGAATAATTATTTTTCCCTGGGATTTGTTTTCTGAACTGCATCACTGCATAGACAGAAAGCCAGAGACAGGACTCCCTGGTCAGGTCAGGATTGGGGAAGAAGGATTTGTTATTTCAACAGTCAAGACAACTAAGCCAGTTTATAAACAGGTAAAAGCAGAGCACAAGGCCATTTTAATCAAACACTAATGAACACACCTGCTGAAAGAATCCTGTCCCCCACCATACCCCCTTGGTCCTTGGTTTCCATCCTTCCTCTTTCACTGCCCATTACTATTTTCACATGACCACCCAGATGAGCCACACTAGGGAACTTGATCAAACTAAGAACTGGTCCAGTAAAAAGGAAAGCAAGAGTTTTCATTTAGATCCCCTCATCTGACTCACTATGTGCCTAAACGACTAGAAAACACTGGCACATGGGAGAAAGGGCAAGAAGTGTGGAACTGCTCCGTGCTGCAGCAGCCAGCATGTCCTTTCTCCGCAGCAGCTTCTCCCTGTCGTGCTGGCTCGGGTGTTTGCATAGCCCCGGAGCCAGGCTGTGAAGCTGATCAGGCAGATGACATGAGGAAAAAAAAAAGTGGGGGGAAAAAAAAAAAAAAGAGGGACAAGAAAAAAAAAGAGGGGAAGAAAAAGAGGAAAAAGGGGGGAAGAAAAAGTGG
>JANZLQ010000009.1:12756980-12792556 GCA_026212715.1 Elanus axillaris | reverse complement strand
TCCCCTTGCAGGCACGTTTTCCCATGGCATTTCTTCCAGACAAACCAAGGTGAACGGAGGGAAGGTAGTAAGGCAGCCCGGAGAAGGCAAGGACGGAGCCCAGGGACCCGCGGCCAGAGGAGAGAGGCCCACGGGTCCCTCCGCCCGGGACCTTACGTAAGGATCCGCTCCTTGTCAAACCTCATCAGCTTCCTCCGCTCGCCTCCCGCCGCCCCAGCAAACAGAAGCTAAGTGGCAAGTTCAGCTGGAAGGTCCCTCAGGGACCAAGTCTGATTAACGATTTTAGAAAGATAATCCAAGGCTGGATTAATATCCCCCAAGAGAGTTATTTTTGGAGTTGAACTGCATGACTGCACAGCCGAGTCTAAGGAGCTGTAAACATGCTCCACCATCTCCGCAAGAAATAAAAACAGGGCACAGAAGCCAGGGGGCTGGATGGACACTTTGTGTACATAAAAAGGCTTTCATGCTGCCTTTTTCCCTTTTGTTAGGCGTTCGGTGCTATCCACCCCTGAACAAGACAGGAGTCGAACGGCCCGGCAGACCCATGTCAATAAAATCCACAGATGCTTCGCCACAAACAGAAGATAAAGCTCTACAGGAGCTACGAGCTATATTCTAGTAAGGGATGGAAAAGAGGGGGTGATCTTGGAGAGCAGACAACCCGGGGGGGCTGCCACCCCCTCCGCAGCAGCCACTGACGCTGCAGGAAAACCCAACCCTACTGGACAGACTTCCCCGGCTCAGAGCAGTCCATCAGCTTCCCAACAGGAATGCTCCTTTGATGCTGAACCCGCAGTCTGCTGTCCAACAATGCATCATTAGTCCAGGAATGCACCATTTAATATTATGATAAAAAGAGCTTTGGACCCTTCAGGTTTAAATACACCACTTTTCCTCTCCAAAATACCTGCAAACCTAGTATTAGAGGAGATTTTAGGAATATGGGTGTGAAGTGTACAGAACAGGACAATTTTTGCCACCAGCGAAGCCGCCCAGGAAAGATGGTGAATATCTGTGTGGTTATCACCCGTCTCGTTCTCACATACCCATAACCTTTCTTCACAATTTCATTCCAAGTATTTTACCTTTCCCACAGTCATCTTGCTGATCCTCTCCTTAAGAAGCACTTTTTGTGGTTGGGGTTTCACTATCATTGACAGGCCCGCTTTCAAAAAAGTACTCTTCAAAGCTAGAGAGAAAAATAGGCTTTAATGGGTGCTTGAAAAGAAAAGGTGGAAGAAAACACAGCAGACTGGATGTACTCAGAATACAAGCAAGCAGGCTGTCTGCTCTCGCTTCTGAAACGCATATTGAAGCATACCAGAAGAACTCAGGTACTTTTTTAACTTGAACTCCCCCGCTTCTTGGAAGATCGCTCTCCTTCTACTAAGGAACTTTTAGTTAACATGTCTATAATTCAGAAGAGAGAGGACTAAAAACTTGGGTTTGATTATTCAAGGTATCTGAACTTTTGTAGCAATTTAATTAATATTCATATACCATCCAGTCAGATAAAAATGCTCTGTTTACTAAAGATGTTAATATCTGAGCTCTTCAAACAAGAGATCAGGAAAGTACTGAACTCAAGTATTCAAAAGACTATTCCAAGAAAAGAAAAAAAAAAAAAAAGAAAAAAAAAGTAAAAAACAACAACAAAAAAAAATACACCACACCAAAACCAAAAAACCCCAAACCACCAACACACCACCAACAACCCAGCTGTCAAAGAGGTAAGGCTGCACAAAAAACCCATGATTTTTCAAAGGTACCAAGTACCTGCCTAGCATGTGGAATTTAAAAACCATAGCAGGTATCAAAAACGCTACTCTGAATAATACGTTAGAATCCACTTAAACTTTTCACAGTTTATCAGGGCTTGCCACTTCATTTGGGGTTGTTTCTTGACATTGGGCTGTACTCCAGATGTTTCTAAAGTGAAGCAAGCAGAAAAAAATACACTTTAAAATCCAGCTGAATACAATTTGCTTTTCCTACCTCTAAGGGTAGTCTCACATAACCTGAGAGGTAGGAGGGACAAAATGGGAAAAAGATGAAGCATCAATTTCAGCCAGTGGTGCTGCTATTCTTAAAGGGTTGTAAGGACAGAAGGGAAGTTTTCAGCAATAAAAAAGTTGGAGGGGAGAAGAAAGTAAAAAGGACACTGGTGCTGTGAAATAACTAAAATAAAGCAACGGTAAATATTACAACTCAAAAGGATGGATGCAATTTTTTTTTTTTTGCAGGGGTGCTTTTTAATGCTTAAGCTAAGCACACTCCAAAGGAGTCCAATGTAACTGGAAATGGTATAAGTTTATTAGAGGCTGGTTGAAAATATGCTCAAGAGAAACAGAGAAAGCTCATCAAAATCCTGTGACTCAGGAAAGCAATTTTGAATAGCATTCAACAAAGAGTAAAGAAATAACAAAAGGTCACAGTCCTCTTTTCTAGCACTAGCATGATCTGGCTGTGGTACTTGGGACTTCACTGGCATTTGGATAAATCAGAGGGCTAGAAAGGACACACAAAAGACCGTCTTGAGCCAAGATGATAACGCTTTATTGCTTCGCTTCAGCAAGGGCCAAACCAACACAATGATGACTGGCTATACCCCAAAGGAGATAACAGATACAAGAAGATAAGCTCAAGGTTGGGAGAAACCCTAAACTCCCTGCTAGAAGCAAGACGAAGCAGCAGCGTAAAAAACAAAGTATTTTTTACCCTATGATGCTTATGACATATACAGAGCAACTCGTGGTACAGTCAGGAAGTTAGCCGTCAGACGGAGGAAGAGAGGGCAACAGAGATGCATGAACGCTAAAGGAAATAATAACCAAGTTAAGAGTTGTCAGACAGGATGTCGAAGATTGAAACAAACAGAATGATTTTCTAAAGAAATCATTCTGCAAAGAAACGTTCTGTGGAAAAGAGAGACACATTGATACTCCACAGTGAATAAGCAGAGCCTGACGCTCATCATACTCAGAAGAAGTAAAAGAAACAGCAAAAGAACGACTGGATACCGTTCATGAGTCTAATGAGGACACAAAAGTTTTGAAGACACCAGCCTTTTGCTTCAGGCACTAACACTGCTGTTCAAAGATGACACAAACCAAGAGAAGGAAAAAACCCCACCTGTCAGTAATCTTGCAGCAGAAATCAGCTCCATCTACAGAGGTGTTCCTACCAGCACTGCTTCTCTGGCACTTACTGAAAACAGTGCATCAAAACACCCCACGTTTTCCTGACTTCTCAGCACTACACGGTCTCTGAATCCACCCCCATAGACTCCGAGCTCTCTGCCAGTTCACACTCTCATATTCGCAAAGGACAATCTGACCTTAACACTTGCGGACTTCCCAGTGCCAGCCCTGAAGGACGTTCAGCAAAAAGACGAGACTGCAAACGGGAAACCCAGTGATGGCTGCCCACGGCAGAAAAAAAATGCACGGCACAGTTAGTACTAGAGACCTTGTCTATCACTAAAACTTGTGGAATAGCTTGAGCTATTCTGCATTAAAGATATTGTATCTCCAAACAGTATTAGTTGTTAAGACTAATCTGAGATTTTAATGGACATTGTTAAACGCACTTTGGAAACACGAATACAGAGATGCTAAGGAAACAAACATGGACACAGTCACATCCCCCCAAAATACTTAACACTGATCCCACCCTGCTTTGCTGAGCACTCCTCAGTCAGTGTACCTGCAGGCCTGGAACCACTGTTTTGGGGACATCCCAACCGGCTACCACCCTCCCTTTCAATGCTGACACATGCCTTGGGGCCATCATTTGGAATTTTAGATCAGGAAGACCTCGCATACCAGAGTGATCTTCTAAATTATCCAGCCAGGTTAAACATAAGATCACTGTAAGGCAAAATACAAGCAAAAAGACACTGAAGAGCCCAAGAACAGGGCAAGCTCTAGGTTCATACCACCAGAATGCAGAGCGTATTTTGGAGGAACATTAGAAACCTTTCTAAAGAAACTGAACTACAAGATAACAGCAGTGCCAACACTCTGCTCACCCAGCCCATTTCCAGGGGAGCTGTGTCCTGGATGAGGCTTGGTAAACTGCATTAAGTGTGACACTTGGTAATAGGAGATCTGGGCGTTTTAACATGAGACTACCCCTTGCTCATCTCATATTGCAAAACCACGAGTAGCAGATGACTCTGCTTGAGCAGAGGGGTTGGACAAGATGACTTCCAGTAGTTCCTTCCAGCCTTAATCATTCTGTGATTTTCAAGTACACTGACATAATGACTCTAAGCACTCTTGCAGTCCCAGCCTGCCCACCTGCGTTCAAATATTGTGCCTGTTCTGTATTCAGCTGTGCGCACAAAGAGCTGCTTTTGTAGCAGGTTGCCTTCTATGCCATAACAAGGTTCTCTAAACACACTAAAACCAGCCGTTGGTTACAGCTTAGGAACAAGTCTCCACAACTTCCCAGCTGGCATCCAAAAGCACTCATTCAAAAAAGATACCAGTCTTCTGTAACTTGAACTAAGATTTTAAAGATCAAGATGAAACTTTACTTCTGACAGGAAAACTATCATAAATAGCTTTGGTGTTACAGTCTAATACATCATATTCAAGCACTCAGTACAATTTGTGGTCTCCACATGATTCTTACTACACGCCTTATTCAAGGTTAAAATCCACATGGCCCAGGGAAAGAGGAAAGAGTGATGCAGACATCATCCTTCTACTGGTTTGAGTCATAAGCTCTAGAGGGCCATGCCATTTAAGCAGCAGAGAACAGCTGAAAAGCTTACTGTGTCTCCCTTTTAGCAGGGACACAGCAGGACAGGCGATATGTTCACTCCAAAATTACAACCCTCATGTGAACTTAAAACCCCATCAAATCTAATTTATGCTATTATGCTGGGCTATTAAAAAAAAGGGGGGGGGGCAGAGCACCAATTCAGTCAGCCACTGCATTTAAAACTGAAGTGAGGTGTTATGATTGTCTCCTGGTTTACTATCAGAAAAAAAAGTGGAAATACATTCACAAAGAAACCTGACTCATGAAAAATATTAGCTAATTTAGTAAATATGTTTACTTCCTTGCTCAGGTAAAAAGTCGCTATTAATTAATAAGTCACCTTTGTAGTGTGTGTGTGTGTATATATATATATATGTATATATGACCTGCTTCTCCAAGTATCTTCTAGCTCATAAGTAACTATAATTACAAAGGTTCCCTAAAGCTCCCCAAATGGCTACAACTAACAGTCACTGTCTAAAGCTGATGACGGCACAGCTGTGTTTCCCCATCTCCACACTCCAGTTGAAGCTCCTGCTCCAGCCTCTCTGGGAACATGCATAGTTATGCCAAGAATGAGCAAAACACTCACTGTTTCCAAATTGGCTAATCAACTGAGTGCTTAACCTTCCCATAATACATGCATCCAGACAACGCAACCAGCACCGTCTGCACACTGAGGAGTGAACTGTGCCAGCCACATTATTCTGCAAGATTCATGGCAGTTTCCTTCTCAGGAGCCAAAGTATCAATTGACACCAATTGCTTCTGCAACTCAATCAGCTTCTATCAAAACACCCATTCAAAAGGAACCAGCACTTGCTGTGTGATGCTCTTCTTTATTATCCTAAAAACAGAGTGCCTCAAATATTAAATACCCTCTTGATTCCACCCAGGAGTTATTGCCAAGTACTTTACCTGCTAAGAACTTACAAATGCTAACTACAGAACAGGAAGAGGCTAGCAGCAACAGGCAAAAGGACACCATGCCTTTGCTGCATAATAATGTGCATGCCTCTAACTTGGTATACGGAGAGCAAAAAAAAATGGATCCTCATACTGGTTTATGTTAACAATATTGTAATACATACATCACCCTGAGCCACCATCTTTACATCCTCCACTAAAATGAAATCTCTATTCCAAAAAACCTCAGGCTTCTGCCATTCAAACTCCAGTTCCACAGCAGATCTGATGTCTCTGCTTCCCCCATGTCATGGCCTGGCCTCCTCCTCCCCAGTGCCAGCACTGGCACTTGTCCAGCAGGCCAGTTCAGAGGTGGACGGTCCAAAAACTACCATAAAGAGAAGAAAAAGACAAAGAAAAACAGAAGACAAATTTCCAGCTAGATTAGCCCCTTGAACACCTTCACCACTCACTCACCCGAGCATCAGGACCACTATAAGGCATGGGTAGGGACAAAGAGGAAAGCAGGAATATAACCTGCTCATCTTAAACCATCATGTGGAAACATGCCCTGAGCCAAAAAAGAGAATTTGTTTCACCTGTGCAAAGTTCATGGCACACAGCTGAGATTTAACTCCACAGAGGAGAACGATGTAAAAAATATGCAATTACTTAGTTCATTACAGTATGTTTCATTAACTCAATGAGCTCCTTTATAATTGTAACAGACATTAAAAGATTAAAGTATTTGGATAAAATCCAAGTACATTTTTAGTTCTCTGATGATTGCCAGCGTTTGTATCTTCAGAAATACAAAGTAACATCCCTCCAACAAGTCCCCTGTGAGAGTAACCACTGTTTATCCTTCTTGCTTTCAGACTTCAGTCTTCTGCAATTAAATTTTCCAATTGCACTTGGGGGTGAGGGGTGGCAAATCACTGTTCGTTTAACTGTCTAGTTCCCTTTGACATAGTCAGAAGTGTTTCCAAATAAAGCTGTCAACTGAATTTGACCATTTTGAACTTCCTAGAGGGCTAACACCTGGCTGAAAAAGCCCTTTGTGTGAAAATGGCAACACTAACACAAAGCACAACACAGTAACGCCCTGGAACTTTTCATCTGCTTTCAGTAGTAATTTAACATCAGTAGATGTCTACTGTTCAAGCTGTAAGTGCAATTTAGCTATTAATCTCTTTAAAACAGAACAGTCCTCTTTTGGCCCTTCAGTAAAGCACTTCTACTCTGCTGTGAAGACTAAAACATAGCTTTACAGGTTTGGCAGCATGGCGACAACAGTAAACACAGAGCCTTATCCACTCTCTTTTTACACTAGATTAAGCAATATTCACAGGTTGTACACTGGAAGTCTAAGCATTTTCAAAAAGCCGCAGAGCGCATCTCTACTAAAAGAATACTCAATTTTCTTCTCTTTCCGCCTGCCCCTGCCCCATCCTACAGCACGTCGATACAGTCTCCATGCTGCATTCACAGAGCCGTAGCCACAGCCCATCAGAAGATCTTAATTTAGAGTAAGGAGTATGATCAGGAAGCAGATGTCCCGTTTCCAAAGCTGGCAGACAACTTGCCCTGCAAGAAGGGGTTGCCATGTCTCTGAAGACCAGGACTTCAGTCCCATTTCCATGACAGTCCCCTCCTCCCAACGGCAGGTTCTGCTGCTCCCGGAGCTGGACGGGACTTCCTTCCACCTTGCTTGGAAGATTACTCCGGTACGTAGGGCTCACGGAGACACGTTCTCCACAACGTGCAGTTCCCAGTTGCTGCTTCTTGATCAGGGCAGGCAAAACTTAAGAGGACAGTGTACATGAGGCATGAAGGAAAAGATGCTTTTGAAGATTTTTTTCACGCTTCTTTTTCACATGTGCCCTTCTCCAAACTCTGGAACAGATTCCTTCTGGCCACAACACCTTCACAGGCTCTCATCTTGGTGTGTTAAAAGAATTAGATGGATTTCAGCAACATCTCTTACCTTGCTGGTCTCACCCACTATGCCAACAACTTTGACTGAGAGCGGGGAAAAAAATGACATTAACTCCACTTAAGGCACCTGAAGGATCTCCTGAAGCAGCAGTGCCAATAGGTAAATGTTCCGCATCAGTGCCCAGGACAAAGTCTAATGCTCCCACTTAAACAAGATAGAAAAATGTATTCTTGCATCTGCAAAACAAACCTCTTGAGACACAAGAGCCCCAGATTCTTATTTGACCTTGGTGTCACTGTGAGAATGTAATCATTAGCAGCTATTGTAAGATCCACCAGAGAAAAATAAACTAAAAAAAACCACCTGCAAATAGACCTTACATCTACCAAGGTTTTTCCCCACAGCACTGATTAAAGAGAAGAACTCCCTACCACACGTAGTAATCACACCGTTTAAATGAACAGAAAGTCTGCTTCAAAGACAAGGATGTTAAACTTGGAACCAAGAACACTTGTGTTTAATCTTCCTTTATTCAAAGGCTTTGTGTGCGGCCACGTACTTGCCCTTTGGTCCTCTGTGCCTCCAACGGCCAACTATAAAATGGGGCACCGCATTTCCTCAGAGGAACTGAGAGGCATTTGGAGGCTACAGGGGGTTGTATCTAAATCAGGCTGACAGATTACCCAGAACGGGCAGACGCCTTATTTATTCGTGTGCTTGGACAGACTACCCACCCAGTTGTTCCTGCATTTTACCCTTCCCAGCCCTCAAGGACCTGAAAGTAGAGGCTGGCTTACCTACTTCTTGCTACCATCTGTAGTTACAATACAATGCCTGCCATTAAAAGCCAGAGAGGTAGAAGCGGAGGATGCAGCTTCAAAGTCTGCTGAAAACAGTCTGTGCTTTTTTTGGCATTTCAGAGCACACTGCTGCAGTTATCCATCGGACGGGGCTTCCCACAAGAATCCCAGGTATGGACTTCAGGATGGAACAGAAAGGGGTGAACCACTTTCTGGCTATATTTATTGGCCAATGTCTTCCAATTCTCTAACTCTAGCAATTAATAGATTCATTACTGGCACAAAATGACAAACACGTTTCTAGGCAGATTACTTTAAAACAAATCAGTAAGGGAACCTAATTTCCTAGGCAAAATAAAAGCATCACCATTACATTCATTTAAGCCAAGACTGAAAAAGCACAAAGAATATGCTGTAGGGAGCGAGTCTGAAGTCTGATTGCCATTTTTCTTTACATATAAAGCTGGTTTTCCTTATGTTAAGAGTCCCTGAGACACGCACAAATGTCTGCGGAGCCAATCAAAATGCAAATACTCTGAAACAGCCCAGTGAGCAACTAAAGCTCGTCTCTTTACCATGTTCTTCCATCTACTCAGGCTTTCAACATTTAATACAGGTGATTTTGCTAAACTCTGTGTGCTTTGGTTTCAGAGCCCTGAAAGTTTAAGCTGTGGCAACTTCAAAATAACCTGTCGTCTGGCTCTTTGGTTCAGTCATTCCTAGCAACTGCCTTTTTTTCAGCACGCACGTGACAGGAAGAGACCACTGTCCTGTGACAGTTACCTCTTTCTGGCCCCAAATAATCTCTGTAGTTTTATACAGTGAAATTAATGCATGGCTGCTGGCTACCCTACCCTTCCGTCTTTGCTTTTAGTCATTTAATTGCTGAAGTGGAAATACAGATGTTAAAAGAGACAGCCACATGACAGAAAACACTTGCCTCTTGCTTTGAAGACACGGAACGCGACAGCAAGATGAAAAATCCCACAGCTACAAAGGATCCCAATTTTCTCAGGGCAAGAGACACTGAAAGCATCTTGCACGCAACCGTTTCATCTCTAACAATATCAAACTGAACTATTCCTGGTAAATTGAGGAGCTGCCTGTTTTTAACAGTTCCTTTCTTAAATCTGTACTATTTCTCCTGGTTCATTAACCAACCTCATTTAAGAAAGAAGAATCACGTCTTAAAAGGAAGAAGGCAGCAAGGTAGTTTTGTATGCCACCAGCCAAGTTAACCACAATATGTATTACTGCTTTCTGTTAAGAGAAACTCAACCATGCCAAAGGTTGGCAGTTTCTTCTAGCAGCTGAGAAGTATTAAGTCTTATTGAGCACGTTTTCCTTTTGAGCAGCTACATGTGTGAAGATGTATGCAGCACTGCTATTAGCCTGTGTGTGAGAAGGAAGGGCTACAGGTCTCTGTTGTCAGGCTGTCTCCCTCTGCATTTTCGTTTTCAAGTTTGCAAAAATGTATTAAATTTTTATATAGATGACAAAGCTAGCCATGATACCCACGATAGCTGCTTTCAAGCATTTTAGATTAAATGTCATCTAAAGCACGATGTGATGTGGATCTGCTTTTAGATTTTTTAATTATTGACTTATAATATGTGAATTAAAAGTCATTAGAGGCAAAAAATCATTTGCATTTAAGATATTATTTTTGCTTTTGTATGACTTTTAAGTGATGACAGCTTTAAGACCCACTGGAGTAAGCAGGGATTAAACTTAATGTGCTTTCCTTGCTTTTAGTATATAAAAGTTTCACAAGATCAACTCTTAGAAAGAATAGCAACTGTCAGGAGTTTTACTGCGTTCTTTTAACAAGGATGAAGTGGGGAAACACTTGTTTATTTATTTGTTTAAAAACAGGACATTTGTCCATAGAAGAAACCTAAGCACAACACTCGCCTTTAGCCTAGGCAGTACAATTCATCTCCCTCACGTTCGGCTTTCCCCCCCCCCCTTTTCTAACAGCGTTTTATTTCCCTCTATGTGACCCATTCTTCAAACCTTCTTCCACTCCCTCAAAGAGATTACATTCACACACACACGCCGACCATTTTTCCCCAGGTGGAGGTTTTGTCCCAACGGCTGCACTTTTATCCCAGCTGAAGCACATCCCGGCTAAGATGCTGCGGGGACACTTCACCCCTCCCCAGTCTCCCTCTGCACTTTTGAGGCTTTTAAAGCACAGAGAAGAAAGACCTTCACTGGCAATTTGGGAATTTCTGAAGTGCACATTGAGAATTCATTCTTCCTGTATTTTTTTTTTTAAGATGTCAGATTCAAACAATCTATGCTCTGCAGAAGCTAATTACTGTAGCTTTCATGAAGGTTAAAAGTTCAAAAGGAAAGCTGGTTTCTTCATTTAGCAGCATCTTTCAACAATTCCAATAAAAAGACGCCAAAGAATGAGCGGATGTATAGGTATGGCAACAAGGGGGATGAAGGGATGGGTCTCAAAGTTTTTAACTGTCTTATTTATGACCCCCCGTCTTCCACCAGGTTCTGACCTTGCCCTCTGTGGGGGACACTGTCCCAAATACTACCTACCAGCAGTGAGAAAAAGCTAGGAGAATCACACATTTCCTGCTGTCTTCCTTCCTCTGCGCAGGCAGAGCAAACAGTCCCCAAAGCACATTTTACCCTGAATCCTTTGGGAAAACATGTCCCAGACACACAAGGCATAATCATGAAAATTATACCTCTTTCTCAAGCTTGCAGGCTTACTACGCCTTTTCTCAAAATCCCCTTCCTGCTGACAGATATAAATCAAGCAAGCAAACTTACTCTGTGAAGTCAAAACTTCACATGGCCACAAAAGGCTTCCTTTTCTCTTTTTTTTTTTTTAAATATTAAACTTTGCACATGAGCAAAAGCACCAAAAGTAACACACTATTATCTTGCATTCATTTTTGTAATGAAAATACAGTGTAACCACAAAAGGAAATGCTTACGGATCAGTAATGAAGGGACTGATTCATATGCTCCAGAGAACAAGTGCTGAACAATGTACACTCAGTGAGATTTCAGCTTTATCCCTTATTAAAGCAAAACCACGTGCCTGATCTTTAACCCATTTTGATTTATTAATGGTTTTGTTTTTCAAGATTATGAAAGTAAGTACGAACAGAGGAGTTAGAAGAAAACAATTCAACATGAAAGCCTTATACACCAAATATTAGAATAGCCATCAACCTTACTTCCTCTCTCAAAAATGTGTATTCATAGTTTTGAAGGACTAGGAGGGAAATCCAGTTTGAAAGTCAAGAACATAGTCTGATGCAAACAATAAAATACTACATGCCAAATGTAACATAACCTCTGCTGCTGTACAAAGACATCAGTTGGGCATCTGTCTATCCCCTAAAATACTAAATACATTTAAAAGATATTAAAGTATTAACAAGAAAAAAGGAAGAGTCCTTTCAAAAAGGTCAGAGATTTACCAATTCTGAGTTGTGCATAAATAAATCCTCAAATCCAGGAAACGTCCGTGTGCTTTACACCGCAATACCTTATGTTCCAGACACCTTCCCCACCAGAATCCTCCACTGGAATGCAAATGTGTGTTAAAGTCACAATGCAGAATGAGGTTTTACCCTTTCAGTTGAGCCCTGTTCCAGAACACATTTGTTCTACCTTACAAAGCGTGTCACATTTTCCATCAGGGATTCAGGAAACTCCTAGCACAAAAACAATGAACGGGATGTTGCAGGTCAGGATAGAACTACACTCACTGAATGAGAATATTTGAGGAGGCAGGGGGGACGTTGCACATTTTTTATTACTCTGTACGTTCTTGGTTCTAGTCCTACACTTCACAGAGCTTGTATTTATGAGATAAGCAAAGTCTGCATGCAGCCCTTGCTTGGCCAGAGCTGTCCCATGGTTTTATAACAATTCAATGCCCCAGCCAACTTTATAGGACCCTGGCAACCGAGACAGCTGTGACAGCTTCAGCCAGTCCACCCAGTCCATGCTCTGGCTCTGGGAAGGTCTGTGCACCTAGCATTGGCGTGTCTGCCAGTCAACCCAAACACAGGACAACAGTCCTGTAGTTTGAGGGGTTTGAATGTTTCTGCTAATAAAACTATATCACAGCTCAGAATTATCCCTGTAAGTTAGGTCTGATCTATTACTACATTACTACCGTCCTCCGCCTGGACATACCTGGAGCATTACTATTCCCACAGCAATCGGGTAGCTCCACAGAACGCAAGAGCAATGCCCCTATGTCGAAGCTTCCCATACCCACAGGAGTTCATAGGCTGGTGCTGACCTCCTCACTGGATCCTTCCTCTGTAGGAAGGCCCTTGCACAGTACTTCAGTTGGATCAAAGCTTATGCACCTTCCTGAAACACCTTGCTCCCGACTCAATGGATCCCACGTAAGGGCAGGTGCTGTGGGACCACGGGAGAGACCACAGCTCTCACCCTCCCCCCTAAGCCATACCGGTTGTACAAGGAAAGAACCACCGAGAGCCCTCATTCTTTAAGGAAACACTAACACACAAAAAAACAGTGGGAGTACTTGAAGAACAGCAAGCTCCTGGGCACATCTCTTGCTTAGTAAAGCACTCACCTTCGTTTTACAGCAAGGAAGCCCCAACAAGCATTTGCAGCAGCACGCATTTCTAGCTTCCCTATTTCAATCTGGTTTTGTTCATCAGACTTTCCACGTGGCAGTCCTGGAAGAGCAATTCTAATGCAATACCTTCAGCATCAAATTGAGAGGCCTAATTTGTGGCCACAGCTGTGGCCTGTTATCTGTACTTCATCACTCCAGTTCAGCACAACACAAACTCTGTAAGTCTTCAAACTCCAACATGCCTCTACACCACAACAGCAATTAATTTGCCTCTTCCAGCCTATGCCATTAAAATAAAACTGTAATATACCACAATCTGAAAATAAACCAAATTCCGTCCCAGCCCTCCCCAACCTCTTCATAATTTAAAGAAAATCCCTGCAACTTCAGCATTTAAGAATTGGGACTTTTGTCAGAAATTATTTTTATTCATATGCTTACTTTTAACAGTTACTGATAAATCTGAAGCAGTAACTTCATATTAGCACCTAAATTACACCATTAGCCAAACATTTTTCATGGACTTGAAAAAAAAAATTTCTCCTATGCTCAAAACAGATAAAACTTACTGAAATGTGTTCACATTGACCTGGAAGAAAAAACAAAACCCAAAAAACCTCACCAAGTATTGCACTACAAAAAAAGAGTAAATGGCAGTTTCAAAGACAATTCAGTCTAAGAAATATCACCTTGTAAATCTGTGAATTTGATAATGCGCTCATTAGGTGAGCTGGGGCCATTAAAGCCTTTTCCTGGTAACACAGTAACTGGCTTTTCATATCAGGAAAAAAGGTTTACTTCCTTTCATTTGCAAAGAAAAGTCAATGGCCTTTGCAACTCCACCCAACAGTAAAATAACATTAATCAGATGGAATAACACTTCCTCATTACATCATAAAAAGAAACCTCACTTCAAAGTAAAAATGTTTTATACTTGAAATGAGTAAGTTTTTAATCAAAAAGAAAATTCACATTAAAGTCACTATGATTTTACTTGAACTTTTGTTCACTAAGCTCACTCAGCTTCATTCTCTCCTCTTGGAAGCAAATATAGTTCATATTAGTCGACTTACATTCCATATGGAGCACAGGACAAAACCACTTTGATACTCCCCTTAGCAATAAGACTAGCAGATCAGGCAGGAGTCTAAGAAGGAACACAACACTTCCAAAATAAAACTGCATTTCATAAAGTAATTAAACGTCCAGTGCGTGTGGCACAGCCGTTACCATTCAAGAAGCTCCGCGATTTAAGAGTGACCTCAAAATTCAAAACGTGCCTCAGGACAGAGTCTAAACATGGCACACCTCCCCTCGTAACAGGCCCACTACTTCACAAGGAATTAAGGCATGCCTTCCAAGTGCACTGGATCTCCATGAGCTTTCCTGAGGCTTAACCAAATAGTAAACGTAGCCACAGCAATCTTCAAAATGGTTCTTTTAAGTCTTCCTAGAGGCCCTTTTCAAATTAACTGTGCAAGATAGAGAGTGCTTTTCAGACTTCGTCTTTCTCTTCCCCTTCTGCTGCGACAGGTGTATTCTAAAGGCACCTAATCCTCAAGTTTGCTAGCTCCAGTACCTAAACATGAATCAAGAACCACCTTTCTCAGCTTTGAAAAAAAAAAAAAAAGATATTGTTTCATTAATATGTTTTACACAGCAATTTTAAATGAACTGTAGCTAAATGCGCACTGCTATGCACCACAGCAAACTCAAATGGGTAACCAATTAAAACAAATAACAGCTAAGAGAAACAACCATTTATTGCTGGAGATTTAAAAAAAAATAAAAATTATGATTAAAAAAACCCACAACCCCCCCCCTCAAAACCAGCCCCCACAAACTACCACCAGCCTTCCAGAAAAAAGCTTCAGATCATAGCTGTAATATGTAACAAAGATGAGATTCAGAGACAATAGTTTTATTGCACATTATAAAATATCTCCATGTTTTACAGACCATATGTTACTTGACTCACTCCTTCCCATAGACAACAGCCGCCTTTCTTCTTTTGCTTTATCATCATGCCCTTTTACTCTGCAGATACCAACAATCCTTTTCTCTCAGACTGATACAGACCTAAACAAGTTCAAAGCATGTGTTCTCTAACTTGAATTTAGCTTTCAAGTCTGCTGCTTGTACTGCATGACAGAAAACAGGTTTTTTGCAATTTAGATTGTTTACCTTCTCCAGCTACACCAATTAGACTAATGAGAGTTATTACCCCCACGAACAAACCTTTGTTTAATGCAGTCATATAGCTTCATGAGCTCAGGCTTTTAGAATAGCATCAAGAGTTGATATTTGCAATAAAACCACAGCAACTGGCTTCGCTGCTAACTTTTAGTGACCTCTAAGTCCTTCATAAGGATGTTCTGGAACTTCCCAGTTTATGTATTATTGGCATATACTATTAGGTATGCAAATATATATCACTACCCGGGTACAAACAAGTTCTGTGACTTGTCCATGGCCTTGTGTTCACTGCAGCAATTAAAGGGCCAATTTGCACAACATGCCAGCACTCCCCTCCACAAAATTACTGATCCAAGTCTGTTCACGCTATAAACTGATACCAGCTGTGCAGCTGGGGAACAGAGGTTCAGGGCACAGACTATAGCTGAGGTAAAGATGTCTCTTGGTTTTATAGCCTATCTACATTTTGATGAAACATGAAGGACCTCAAGCATCCTCCAGAGTCCTACCACATAGGAGGAGAAATACATCAAGTGCCAAACATACCATATACTTGTATGCAACTTTGCATAAACTCTGCTGTTAAGATCTTCACACCAAGGTCATGCAGAAAGTCACTGTCAGAGCTTAAAGTAGAAAACAAAAGTAAATTTCTTTGCCATTGGTTTTCATGAGGGAAGGATTTCACCACTTAGCTCCCAAACTCAAGGCTAGTGCTACAGCCACAAGAGCAACTTCTTACATGCACAGAAAGGAGTGCAGGAATGAAGAGAGATCCAAAATGAAACCAACTAACCACTGAAATGGGCAAAGTCTCTTATTTCGTTAAGATATTGCATAGATTCTGAAGATGACTAAGAGTTTTATTCATGAAAAATCAACCCCAAATAACTCAAAGAACATTCAGCGTGGGAGGTTCTTTTGCAAAAATTAAATAGCAATTGTGATGAAATAGTATCTTCTGCCGAGTTACCAAAGAATTTACATTTTGCTCATGCTCTTACCTAACTGTGTATAGCCAGGAACCATACACAAGGGATGCAAGCCAATTCGTTATCTCAAAATGTAGAGTTATTTCAAAAAGGGGGGGTGGAAGAGCAGGAAACAAAAGGAAGGTTAATTTTAAAAACAATCTCAGGGCAAAATTCTTATTTCAGAGCTATCCAGTAGATCTAACCTCCAGTTCACATCAGCTTCAGATCTGCACAGAGCCAATTTTAGCAGTATTTCAGAAAATGCTGGCTAAGTACAGAGCGTGTTGGATCTACTTGTATTCAAACTAGTCATCACTGACTTACGTGTACCCACAGCTGATGCCTCATGATTTAAAACCTGGTGTCTCAAAGGCGCTGCCAGAAGACGACAAGAAAGGCTATTAGCACAAATCAGTATTTGCTAAGTATGCTTTTTAGAATTCTTTCCTTCTCCTTCACCTGTGCTATATTTGCAAGAACATTATTTTAGTAAGTAAAGCTATGAGCTCCTTCCTATCAGGTACACCATCTAGATGTTTCATGAACACCAGCAGGTCAACAGTTAAAAATCTTCCAATACTGTCATTAGAATATTAAAGTAAGATTTTAAGGATCTTCATTTCCAACACTGTTAATAACTTTTAGAAATGAAACAAAACAAGGCCAAAAAAAAAACCACCAACCCTTAAAAGAAAACTTATTACACACACTGCATAGTTAAAATAACTGGGTTTTAAGGGGCTTAACATTACCACAGAATTTACCAGCCCTTATGCATTCAGCCTCTGCCTGAGAAAACATTATTTGTCTGTTATCATACTGCTATAAATCCAAAATGAAAAAGAAACCACAGCTATATACTGGTTTCTCTTTAAAAATGTATTAAATCAATTCTCCTATTTAGAAGGTCTTTTGCTTAGCATTAAAACAATACATTTGTTCAGTTGAAGAGATCAAACATTGTCTAACTCCATCAGTTTTGGACAATGTGCTATTATGCTTCAAAGTCACATGTAGCACATATCAAATAAAACGTCAGAGAAGCAAAGCATTTAAATGCATATTTTACATACTTTTTGCAAGTCAGTATGTTTCACTTCTCAATGGGGCTGTGGGTGGGAGAGGAAAAGGTTGGTTTCTTATGGATTTGAGTGTAAAGGCATCACTTGGCAATTCAAATCATCAGATGTTACAAATGCCCACTGCTAGATGCTGCCACGTACAGGAAAAATACATGCCAGAGATCACCATTCTGCATATTCAGAGGGAGCACTTACAATCACTGTCTGTCTCCTCGTATAGCAGCATTATACAGCCCTCACACTGTGATGCCAACATGAGTAATTTGTCATGAAACTTCCAAGCCATTCATTCTTATTTGTGCATAACAATATTTACTATTCTCAAGTACCCCATGTCACTGGACTTGTATCAAGCCTTGAACAATGAAGAAAAAGCAGTGTCTTTTGAAAGGTCCAAAGTTGCTGCTGCCATTTTGCAAACCAACTTCTACAATATTAGGTTCTGGTCAGTCAAAGCAAGGTTTCTCTCACATTTGCCTCCACTTCTGTAAAGGATAAAAAAACCCCACATTTACCATCTGCTGATTAACGTGTGTATACGTCCCTCATCTAAGAGTCTGCAAAAGACAGAGCACATTTTATCTTACACAAATATACTAAGCCAGGTGCAGCAAAAGCAGATGTGGATGCCTGAACTCTGTTACGTTAAAAACACAGTTTGTTTGTGTCTGCCATAATTTTACAGAAAAATAACTGTACTCATGGGTAAAATTCCTGTAAATCATTCATTTTCACCAACTCCACCCTCACCTTTAGACTAATGAACAAAGCCAAAGACAAACTTCAGATTTCCATTTGGACGCTAATCAAATACCACCAAATAACAGCTGTTACTTAGCATATCCCATATGGAGGGATCTTCGTCCCTTCAAGGATATCAAAATCATTACTGACAATTTGCAAATGAGGAATGTGAGAAGCAGAAGACCAAGCTGGGTAGTATCAACCTGAGAATGTTAGTGCGCAAGAAATAAAAACTATGAATTTACACCAAACTAGCTAATCTCATCTAGTGCTCATTTGAACATGCCTCCAATTTGCCTACAAGAAAATAATGAAAGTAAATGCAGATAAACTTTACTAAAAGCAGGTTAATAAGATTACATTAAACTTCCACAGGCATTTGAGTAAAATTTAAATGCCTTTGATTTGATTTAATGTACTTAACTGAGGAAGTAAAGAAACTAAAACTGAAGCCACTTAAATTCTGCTTAGAAGTCCTTGTATAGGAGTATTATGTAACTTAATCCACTTCCAAAGCATATCTTAATACAGATTAATTTTCCCAAGTGTTCCTATGTAGGCAAACCCTCAGCATACACTCAAAGCACAGGCAGCTTTCTCAAAGAAGATAAACTACCTTATACTTAGCATAATAGACTGAGACTACTGAGGAGTTGCTGGTGACCTAGAAATTCACCTTATGACACACCAATATCCCACTTACATACTCTTAAGTAACAGAATCCAGATATCCTTCATCTTGGGTTCAGTGTTTCCCACCTACTGGAAATTAAATCTTTATTTTTGAGCTTGTAGCAAATAACATTTTCAAATATGGACTTAACCAGACCTCTCAGTTTCACTGTCCCTTAAATCCAAAAGGAAGATTTCACATATGACATCTAATATTTTTATCTACCACTGTCAAGATCAATGGTTGCCTACAGATGGGTTGATAGAGCTTGTTTCATTTAATTTCATGTAGATGTCTAAACTTCAGTCAAATGAAAGGCACCTCCTTCACACTCAGAGTTTTCCGGACTTTCTTGGAGGGCATGAGAAGTAGGCTGGCTCTTCCATGTGCAAAGCTTCCTCGTATATATAAAGGCCATACGTGGAAAACCCTTCACCAAGATGACCCAGTTCTCTCTGTATGAGGCAGACACCAGCTTACAAACTCATTTGTAAAACGCAGAAGCACTCTGGCTTGTGGTTCTGAACATTTGGCAGTGCACAACCACAGCTGGAGAAGTACCTCTTCCTAAACTCACCTTCCCACAAGAGCTGCTACTCCACAGCAAAGCCATAGAAGCCGTTCCGTAGGTCAGGTCTTGCACGCAGCCCATGGGCGACCACCCCACATAACCCACCACCACCTTACAGCGAGGCAGGCCTCAGAAGAAGCCAGCACCAGCAGCCACAGGTGAAACAAGACCTGAAACCAAGCAAAGAAGTTCTACCAGGCTTCGTCGCTGGTCCCCCAAATCGGGGAAGAGAAAGCCACCCTGCCCAAGGGGGCAAATGGGTCAGCAGCCAAAGTTGGAGGGGAAGGCGAGGAGGCTCAGCGATTTAAGTGGCAGGAACGCACAGCAGGTTGGTCTCTGAAGTCTTGGACTTGCTGTGAAAAACCTACATTCCCAATATGGTCAACTAATGAAGGTAAAACACTTACAAAATTAAAGAAGCTGTGGAAGCTTGTGCAGAAGACTGTAAACTGTGTTTTCACTAAGATTTTAAATTAAGTTAGTTAAATTAAGAACCCACCCTTTTTCATAGTTAATTCAAGGATACAGATGAAACTAGAAATGCATCTCCTCCCACTCCTATCACTAACCCCCACAGAAAAATATTTAAATAGCAGAGATTTGTAATCTAGAACAGAGAGTAATATTCTATGAAGTATCATCTCATTTAAATATATCTCTCTCATTAACTTAAAGACATTCTAAAACACATCATCACCGCTTTGTTATTTACTTGGTATTTCACACTACATCTCCCAAACATTATAGAAACAAATGTGTAATCATAAATTTACCGTATTCAGCCAAATAACACATTTGAAATTCTAAATTTGTTCTGAATACTAGTAAAATATTCTGTAGCTATGTAGTTGTTTTTTTGCTACAGCTCCTTTATCCAAGTATTCTCTACTGTTTGCAAGTCACAGAATTCCTGAGTATTTTAACTGCATCATGCAAATAATCTTTTTCCAAGCTCTTATGTGGGTCATTATTACAGAACTAAATGCCTCACAGCTCTTCATGCATTTACTCTCACAGTGCCCTTCTCAGACAGCAATACTAGACAGCACTAGCTACTAAATCAATAAAAAACTAGTAGGTAATCATGTAAACCACAAGTATACAAAAAGCAGAGAATACAGGAGCAAAATTAGCATTTGAATGGAAACACGATATAAGTTTACTCAACTTTAGGAACGAGAAACAAAAGTCAGGATCTTCTCCTGTGACATAGGAGGCTGAACCTCAATCGTTCCTGTGAGAACAGCTTTGGGTTGGAAAGGTCAAGAAGATACAATTCCCCACAAAATGTGCAAGCAATATAAATGCGATGTGACACGCATTCACCCTGTGCCTATTAAACGTAACTGGGAACAAAAACTGGGGTGAAATGAGGATAAGCATATGCAACTTAACTGAAGATATATGCAAGGTGATAACCCAGAGAAACTGATTCTTTTTATCCATCATATAACTGTAGTGAAACAGAGACGAGTAACTCGCACAGCTAATGGGGCGTACACAGTATAATGCACAGCAGACACGAGCAGGGCTGTTCACCGCACAGAACACAAAGTATTTGCAAATACTTCTGTCACATCAAGAGGTACAGGAACAACTTTGGAACCTGATGAATTACAATCCCACTGCAATAACAAACCAGCCCCTCTTTCTGGATGCTATGCTTCAAGATTAAACAGGGAGCATTCACTCTCTGACCAAACAAGACGCCATTTGAAACAGAGTCCGCCTGAGTAAAAATGGTGTACGTGGTGGGGAAATACAGAAAGTTCACGTGTGATGAAAGAGCCTGACAAGTGGCCTGACGAGGCACAGATGCTTCTTAAAACTTTCGGCTAGATCTTCACTAAAGATAAATATTGTCTACCTAAGCCCCAGTCACACTGTGATTTCACCTTCAGTCTGTTAGGCACGGCCATCACTTTCTGAGGCTAAACCATTAGAAGAAAACTCACTTGTGGAGGCCAGATGGGGCCATCCCTCCACAGGCCAACTAAGATGTGGCCATCCCTCCACAGGCCAACTAAGATGTGGCCATGATATACGCTTGCCACACAACTTGGATGTAGTCGTAGCACCCTAGTAAGTTCCCAGTTCAGTGTGGACTGCCCTTTCTCCCCACAGGCTTTTTACAATGAATGCTGCTGACCCAGGCTCCAGCAGAAGACAAGAGAAGATAGCAATAGCAAATCAATTAGAAAGCAGCAGAAATGCCCAGCGCTGCCTGGATTCAGAGCTGCATGGAGGATAAGGGTAGGGAGATCAGTCGGCTCCCCAACAGCAGCTATCCTGAAGGGACCAAGTTTATCCATACTGACCAGCTGGCTTCATTGTTTCAATGAGCTACGTAATGTAAGACACAGCACCATCGAAGCAGCATTGGAACGATAACGTATCTTTAATCTCAATGGCATAACCAGTCCAAAAAAAGCATGCATGACAAAAAAAACCCATGGCACTGTAAGAAAATCTACCTGTAACTCTGATTCAAAGCATAATTTTCCAATGCTAGACTGCACTGTGTAAATGCTGCTTTGCAAAGTGGATAAAAAATAGGGATAGGTAATATAAAAGACAAGTGTGTGTGATTTGTGTAAAAACAGGCTATTACATGGATATAAATTATTTGATTTGCTATTTATTAAGTACCTGTAAAGTGCTCAGTGTTATCCAAGTTACAAAGAAAATTGCCTTCTGCTTTAAGAAACTGACAATCTAAATGACAAAAGGGAATAGACAAGGTGCAGCAAGAAGCCAGTGATGAATAAGGAATATTTTGATTGTGTTTTGAATGTGATTGCTTCCTGTCAGCACCTCTGAGCTAGAGTTCTTGCTGCAGATTTGCAGACACATGGGCAAATGTGGCAGAGCAGAGAACTGGCAAGGCATTTCAGACACAGAACCAGCACAAAAAAAGCCAAAGTCAAGACAGACAAAAAAGACAAGTTCAGAATCACTGTTAGCACAGGGAAGAGAAGCAAGAAGGATGCCTTAAGTAATCTGAAAAGAGCTTCGGATGAGGAAAGAAAACTGCAGGAACCTGATACTTAGAACATAAACTTAAGGCAGAGCCACTGTAAGAAATTGCAGCTGAAGCTGATGTAATGGTAGAAAGATACACCAGAGCAATCCGGCTTTACAGAACTGGTAGAAAAACCAACATGGCTATTCAGGAGACCCATATGATGAAGGCAGGTGATGAAGGAATCCAGTATCAGCTGTTTAGTGCAGTACAAATAGTTACACAGTTAGGAAGAAAAAAGGATGAGTAGTTTTTATGGCCAACCTCTCAGCTTTGGGAGCACATTCATTACTAGAGGTCTAACACATCGCATTTCTTCATAAAGTTTGTGAGTGAACTAGCCAAGAGTCCCTTTGGCAGTGTAAAAACACTGCTGTCACAGACGGGCCTCACACAAATGAGGGTTTGTTTTATTAATAAGTGTCCTTTTTTTTCTTTCCCCCAAAATCCTCAACTTATAGTAGCATTCAAATTTCTTTTTCCCTTTCTCATCACTTACAAACATAAAAGAGAACAAGACATTGTTTGTTTGTTTTCTTTACTTGATAGGAGACTAGTTTTCCTCCAGTTTGGTGGTACTCCAAGTAAAAAGGACAGCAGATATACTCTTGGCAACTGTACAGGGTGGTTTTTTTGTTTTTCCATAAAACACTTCACTGTGCCAGCTTTCTGAGTAACCTCAGAAATAATATACTTCTTCTGACAGATGACAGCAGAGTGTAGTTAATAAACAAATTAGACCCATATGAAAACGTGATTCATACGCAAAGCCATTATTCCAAAGAGTAAGGTGCTACATGGCTACCAAAGAGGCCATCCTTACACATAAACTTTCAAATGAAAATCCTTTCCCAGACGTCTGCAAAGCTCTTTATCCAGCTCTTCAGCAATTAACAGTTGCTGAATTCTTCTAGCAACAGAAGAATCTCTCTTACAATGAAGCACAAAGGTCCACCATGAAGCTATTCGAACAGAACTGTCTCCTCACAGCACCTTACACACAGAGTAAAAGGTATCAGATGGTTTCACTGAAATCATATGAAAGCAGAAAGGGTTTGAAAAGTTTCATATAATTAACTGGGTTTTTTGCATTAAAAAAAAAGGAAGATGCAAACAAGCATAAAAATCTATTATGGTAACAACACTTTCACTGTAGGACATGCAGATCACTGTTTCCTCCTAAATCTGGCTACAGTACAAAAGGTTAATACCATGCACACACGTGGTACCGTTGGCACTAAGGACAGAGGGATTTGATAGCTAGCCTGGTTCAAACACTAGTATAGCAAGGGGTTTAAGTCAGGCAACGGAAGTGTTCTCAGTCAGTGCATGTAAAGGATCATCCTGCTAAAGGATTTTCATCCTGAGACCTCACACGTGTGTGCTCAAACAAGTAGCTGCTGCTGGCAGCACTGGCCACAGCGAACACACGCTTGTGATTTTACGACAAATGGATGTCACGTCCAGAATGAGTGAATTTCAAGACACCACATGTGACGCACGGAATAAGCACCCTTGTTTCTTACCCCTCTCTCCCCCATGTCAGCAGCTCCAGGTCCAGCTCTAGGGGATGAAGGGGATTACTGCAGAAAGCCGAAAAGATTGGCATGGTGATGGAGCTAGGAATAGGAAGACTAAAAGACATGGGAGACCTGCCTCAGCAATTGACTCAGCTTCTGACCCACTTCATGAACTTGGCCAAACCGCTTCTTGGTGCCACTGCTCCTCACCCAGGCTCTACGGTGGCATGCAATTAGGCCAGTATCTTCAAGACAGTGACTGCCTCTCACTAATTTTGGTGAGAAATAGCCTATAGGCTTGAATAACACCTTAGTAAAAAAGGCAGCTGATTTTACTAGGATCTGCCATGCCAAGAATAAAACCATCTTTTCACTTAAATAATGAAGAATACCCACACAGTTAAACCTGTTAATATTCTTTAAAAATATGTACAGCTGGAAGAGTGGCATGTTGCTCTCATTCACAAGTTTGCTGTATCCTTACTGACGCCTACGATCTCCCCTGAAAGTCTATTTACAGAGATATTTCTCCTGGGGTCCAAGTTTTCCGTTCATGTCCTTTCTTTCCCTTCTCTCCTGCTTTATATCCCCTCTTCTAGCAGAGCCCCTCAGTCACATTAGGCAAACTTTTTGCCATGTGACGTGGGGAACTGATCCAAGCCTCAAATGAGCAGAAAAATAATCTAAAGAAAAACAAACAATTTATTTTTAACCTGGAAGGGTTCCTTGACTGATCTTATTCCCCACCACAACAGGTGTATCAACACACCTGAGGAAGAAGCAGAGCAAACCAGGCTGCAACTATTGCTGACGAACGTATCCATTGGTAGGATAGGAATGTTTTTAAAAGATTAATATTGGAGTAGGGGTTCTCACAGTGGGAAGTCTTTAAACATCATAAAATGGACTTAATACATATTCCTTATGTTGTTCACAGTTTCCTTTGCCAGTTTGGCTAATTATATGATATTTAAGTTTAAACATATGTTGCCTCCCTTGCAGTGAATCCTCTCCTCCTACATGATACAGCAGTGAAGTCATCTTGCTGACTTCAAGCCGAATCCTGTACCCTCTCAAGTAGGTGGGCATTTTTAGTTCATCTGGAAAGCGGTCCAGCCCTGCCAGCACAGTGATTCTTGCTGCAATAGGCTACCAGGAGCTTTACCACCACAAGTATCCTGAAACACACCATCCAGGTGCCATACGTTAAAGAACCAGCATAATTTCCACCATCCTGGGCATATGGTTCTTCAAACATGTAAGAGACACTTGGGATGCATCTGCATTAGTGTGAAAGGCGAACCAGCAGACCACAGGCTTTTACTCTCCTTCCTTCCATACCATCACCAACTGACTTGAAGATTTTTCTTTTTTTTTTTTTTTTTTTTAAACCAAGACACACATGAAAGAAGAAAATTCCAAATGGAATAAAGTGGCAAAAGACTAAGCCAAAAAAAGTATCTAGAAGGGCAAAAAGTCTTGCAGCCCTTTATGAACTGTCATGTGCTGCAGACAGGAAAATCTCTTCCAGTTAGTGCATTCCACATTACGAGTACCTTTAGTAAGCAGAGCAGCTATTTGCCACAATAGTGCGTTTCATTAGCTTAGCATAGCAGAGTATAGGATTTAAAGAGAAAAGACAGCAGCTGAAAATAATTGCATTAACATTAACCCACAAACCCAGAAGAGGCATATAATATCCCGGACTGCTACAAAAGCAGTAACTCAGAATTAATGTCTGTAGAGGATGAATAATCCTGCTCTGACTGGGATTCAAAATCCTAAAGGAAGAAAGTTCACCTCAAATAGTGTTCCCGGGGGGGAGGAGCAAGGGGAAGAAAGGAAAGCATGGCCTAGTTAAAAATATCAGTAGGTAGGAACACAAACTGTAAAACGATGTGGTTCCCAAAGGACTAACATTTTTTATGGTTTATACACACATTCCCACACATTCCTGCTCAAAAAGGACTTTGAAAATAAATCTAATTTTAAGAACTGTAAATGAAATAGACATCTGAGAATTTAAACACTTAAGACAGAAAAGACCAAAACCTCAGAGACTACAGCAAAAAAGGCAGCCAGGACTGAAGTGGACTAAAACACAGCCAGCAGTGACAGCTAGAATTCCATCGGTGGGTGTACATTACAACAGTCCATGAGTCTTGATGCCACAAGGGCTTAGAAAAGAACAGTATGACCAAAAAAGGGTACTTAATAAATCTAAGTGTTAGAATGGAGAGACATATGACAAACCCAAGGGAATGTGCTTTCCTCAAATCGAAGAGGGACTTTATGCTAAGCGTGGGGAGGGGAACTCATTATTTAAAAAAAATTAAAAAGATGCTGAGTTACGGGACCTATTCCTTTCATCTACGAACAGGTACCAGAAGCAATGGTACTATTGGCCCGAAGGAGTAACGAAACTCCCAAGCCCTTTCTCCCAGTTCCAGCTGGAAAAACCAGCCTGGTCAGGACCTTGGCTAGCTGCAGGTCAAGAGGAAGAACTAAGCCACCAACTGAGGTCTGAGGAAAGCCATGGTAGAACCTACTATCAGACCAGCTCTAAGAAGACTTCACCAGACCTGGTGCCTCATCAGCCACTGGCCATCTGGATTTACATAGCTCCTCCAATTGGAGACAACTAATAAATTCTACCTAACAAGCAAGCCAGCATTTGGAAATAATTAACATCCTATTTTCCTTAACCATCATGTTCAGGGAAGTTTTTACTTCCCTTCTCCACCCCTGTAGAATTTAAAATATTTATAAAGAGACAAAAAATAATCTGTGGACTTTACAGCTACAGCATAGCTAACCAGCATGGGTTCGTGCCTTAAGAAGTTTTTAAGCTCCAAAGACTCCCTATCAAACACATAAAATTAATTTGTAATCCATCCTTACTGGGCAGTAAAAAAGTTTCTTTTTAGTTGAGCTCCCCAGTAAAGCAAGGTTTTTCAACTCTTCATCCATATTTGTCTACCATCTGCACAGAACTATCCTGCACGGACACATGGCGCTCTTTTACTTTTTTGTTAAGCTTCCTTCGTTAGCAGTATTATGCCCAATTCTGCTCTTTTGTTGTATGATCAGCACAGGACTGCCTAAAAGTGAATAAAATATAGTGCTTCACTGAGAGTTTTTAATGTTTCAAGTAAGTGCTCCCAAATATTTTTATTTAAACACTTTGACAAAAATGTTAGAGCAGCCTGAATCTCACTTACAGAGAAGACCCCTCATAACTACTCCAACAGGGAGGCTTTGTGTAGAGTAAAATCACACCCTATGTGTTTCAGAGTAGACGTCAGGTAAGTTATGAGATGGCCATCTGGGTTTAGCACAAGTTTCAGCTTTCAGGCCTTTCATTTCATTTTTCCTTAGAAAAGTGAGAGATTCCTTTTCTCGTACAGTTGTCTAACCAAGCAAAGCAAAGAGCTTCCCTGTGAGAAGCAGGGCTAAGGCAAACCCATCTGAATCCCTGCTGCCGGTTTCCAGCTGCTTAGTAAGGCTCACAACAGAGTCTTTCCCTTACAGTTTCTGCTCCATCCAGTTTCCTGCTTTCACAAAACCTGTCTGAACTTTGCATCTTTGGGACCTCTGTTGCTCTGCTGACTTGGCTTGAATCAGCTGACAATTTAAAAGTTACTGTAGAGGGGAAAGGGAAAAAGAGACACAAATCCCATACATACAAGCAACAGAACCTGTTGCTGTTCCTAAGGGTACCAAGCTAAAAACTGAGAGGGTGGGGGGGATAACACAACTTTTGGAATGGAGCCCTTCTTGCTCTCTACATCTAATACAACATTTTGCCAACAGAAACCCATCCGAAAGCTTTGGCTTACAAATGCTGGAAACAGTTACACCTGAGGCTCTCCTTTACACATGATTTCAGTTAATACTTCCATTTCATTGTAGAAGAAGATCTCCTTCCAGCCCCAGTGAAACATGACATTTTTGATCAACCTTACCATTACTGAACTTTTCAAATAAATATCTGAAGTTAAACAACTCTATAGCTGGTGCGGTTCATTCTTATATTTCCATCAATTATTTGCATAGTCATTCCCACTCTGATTTAATCTTTCATGATTGCCTAAGTCTACACAGAAAATGAGAACCAGTAAATCAAACTAAGCGCTTGGCAGGCACATATCGGTGAGATCACAGCAAGATCCTGGAACAGCACAGGCCCTCTTGTATGGAAAAGGCCTGTGGAGTTCGCATGCAGTTCGAGTAACCATCATCTGACCCAATGAGCAATACTGAGACGGACACAGCCCTTCGTGGAAACCAGCTGTTAACCGGGTAAACACCCAGGGAGGTGACAGAATTGGCATCCAAAGCTTCACAACTAATGTGTCACATTATGCGATCTAGACATATTACTGCATTAATAAAACCAGCACAGACAAGAGCTTTTCAATCTAATTACATTAGAGCTCAGAGGTAAAAAGTGAGAAGTTGGGGGACAAAGTCCCCATTAAAAGGTAAACTTGAATACACAGAGAGGGTTTCATTTCTCTTATCTTCAGTTCTCTGACTAAAAAAATAAAAGGTTTTATGGCATAGAAAAATAAGGTATTGTTTAGGAAAGGTGTACTTGGCCCAAGGAGAATGACAAAAGAATTACTTAAAATGTGTTTGTGATTCATCATGGTTCAGTAACTTCTCATGAATACTAATGTGTTTCGGAGAGATAGAAAGGCTTGTGCAGGTGTGACAGAAACGATTAGTCAGTTATTAGTAAGCTGCTGGCTTCACTGGCAGCCACACTGCTGAAGCTGTAAACTATGTAAAGGGTCTGCCAGTAATTCTCCGCACACTGCTGATATTTAGAACTGCCAGAATAGTCAGGACAACTAATTATATCTGCAAACATTTATTTCTTTCTCCTCGTTTTGCCTGCCTCCATGGTAAAATTTGTGGTTAAAGCAAAATGCTACATGCTTAAGTCAGTGTGGCTCCTCTTCAGGAGCAAGTGTAAGGAAAGAATCTATGTTAATCCAAAAGCCCCTACCTAGCCTAAACAGTAACTCACTGCCGTTCCTCTCCAAGACCTTCTAAAAAGGTGCTTCTTTCAGAAGAAGTGTATCTACATGGATCTATCTACATGGAGCAGCACAGGCAGGCTGGTTTAAATTTAAACTTCATCTTGGTTTAGTGTAACTACTCCCTCCACCAGTAGCTTTACAGTGAGCAATAAAACTTTATTCTCTTTTAACGCTCTGGAGAGCCACTCATTTCCATAGGTCTTGCAACAGCATTTAGAGAAAATTTTCAGATGTGTTGCCTATTACCCTGATATCCAGCATCCTTTTCCAACACAGAAGTCAGAACAGCATGAAGGACTGTTTCATTTCATTCATTTTCAGCTTTCAAGAAAATACACTATGATCCCTTAACTACAAATAATGTTCAATCATTAAAAGGGACCCTCCAACACATACTTAGGAAACAAAGCCCAACACTCAACACTTTCCAAGAGCGACACTACAATCCAAGCAATTGGGCTCTGACAACAGCAAGCCAACGGAGTGCTTAGAGCACTGAGGAGCAGTCCAGCTTTGGCTCCACACCTCAGTACACACCCGAGACACCAAATTGCTGCAGCATAATGCTCATCCTTACTATGAGACAGCCATTGCAATTTTTGTAGCATAGTGGACTTCTGAAATTAATAGTAAATAATCCACTAGTGTCTTAATATATTAGCTATATAAAATTCTCAGGGCCAGAGGTCAGCGAAATGAGATGAAAACCATTATTAATGACTTCAGACTCTTGATAAAGAACACAGCCGTATGCCTGTGTCCTTTATCCAACCACAGGTCCCATTAAATTTGCAGAAACTCAGTTTCCATCTACAGTTTAATGACTAATTTCTTAACATTCACAACCATTAAAAAAATAAGCAAAGACCCTACTGCCCTACTGTGCTGTCATAGTGCGTGTTTGCACACATGCACATGTGCACACAGATACGTAAGTGTCAAATATTTTGATTAACAGAGTGCTTCCTGAATGCAAATTACAATGTCTCATCTCCTAAATAGCAAAAATCTTCATAGGAAGACTTTCCAAGCTGTTTAGAAAGTAGCTATTGTCAGAAGCATAGCTGCATAAGATGGGTGCTTCCCACTCAGCTGATCTGAACCATGCATTTATTTTCTCTATCATTATTCAAGCCTGTACTGCAAAAAAGAATATGGCTCATATCTGTGTTGATTTGTGCAGAATCAACAGGATTACTTACAAAAAAACAAACTTAAGCACATATTTAATTGTGATTTAATAGGAATAAGAATCCCTCCTGTCTTCACACACACACACCTTAAAAGACCCAGAATAATCTAGTATGGGCCTTAAAAGCTCAAGAGCTTCCTAGCTCAAGAGCTTCCTTACTCCCACTGCAGCCTTATGGTAGACAACCTGTAATGCTGTCTGCTAAGGACTCAAACAGGGTCTGCAACAGCAGACAGAAAGGATGAAAAGAAGAAAACAAAAAGAGAAAAGAAAAAAAAAAAAAAAGGAGAAAGCCCAGAGTGACAGTTCTGAGAGAGATGCCAGTTTGTATGGCTCCCGGTCCACAGGACAACCTGAGTTGCAATAGGTCTTCATCATTCATCCCAGAAGATGCAAACACTGTTTATGAACATGTTATGGTCCTGCCCTGCCAACAGCTAGAGATTCTGCACTCAATTGGACAATATATTATATAAAAAATAAGCATGTATTAAAGTCCTGGAGGAGTGATGTGCTACTGAGGAATGCTTACCTAATGAATGTGCCATTATATATCACTCTTCCATTTTTCAGAGTCAGTTCTAAATTATACAACAGCCCAGCAATATTCAAACTCAATTTCCATCCCCCTGACAGATTAAGCTTGTGTGGCTGAGTCGGGGGGAAAGCCCAAAATACAAATTATGTACCACATAGATTTAAATTGCTAAACTAAAAGACTAGGGATCACTAATCCCCTGTTCCAGGCTTACCTTGCAAAAAAGACGATGCCTAAATAAACTTGACAATATCCTCCCCTCCTCTTTTGGGGCCTTCTAATGCCTTCCCCTTGCCTCTTGCGTTATTTCTCTTTTCTCCTCCTTCATTTAACCTTATTCTACCACTGTCGAAAGTTTCAAGGAACATGAACAGGTTTTTTTCAGCCATTTCTTTGCGATGCCAAGTTCTGCCTTTTGCTACCAGTCTTGGTATTCCATCCCCCCTCCCCGCTTCCTAAACTATACTCCATTCTTTCAAGAGCAGCATTTTCTGTTGATAGTGCCAGAGGCCAGGAAGGCTCCTGGCAGTACAGCTCCAACAAAGAGCCTGAAACTGAACAATCTCTTTTTTTTGTGAGAGGAGATAAGGAAGTCCAAGACATGGTTTTTAAAAGGAGAACTAAAAAAAATGCCGCTGGCATTGGCAGTTTTTAAATAAAAACACACAAATTTTCCCTTCCAAAGGGGCAGGTAGCGTACAATGGCTTTCACCAGCAATGAGCACCTGCTGCTCCTACCTACATAAAAATACTCTGCAGAAAAGAAGGAAAAGACATTTTATCGTGGGTCTCATATACCCACAGATGTAAAATAACGCTTCAGTAACTCTATCCTGTTTCTGCAGAAGCAAACGGTGAGGCCAAACACTACAAATTTCTGTTGGTTCTTCCCAATACAGTCTTGCTCTTCTTTTGACAATTGTATGAGGCAAGCCATTGCAGACAACTGCAGAAAGACGCTATTTTCTGTCAGAAATTGTTTAAAAGAATTACTGCAGAAAGATGCATTATTTTATACAAATGTTTCAGCAACCCCACCTCAACGTGTACAAGGGTAACAATGGGGAAACTGCTGCTCCTAAGGCATGGTTGCTCTACTAACACAGAATCAAAGTCCTTCTCTTTTTAAGAACAATTATTCTGCTTTAGAAGTATACTAGTGAGAAAGAAGCAGACAACTTCTTCCCTTATGGTATCCAAATTGTTCTGCAAATAGCAAAAGCCTTTGCAATTACCACATGTATCATGCTCAGCTTTCACTGATCTCCTGAATTCCTCAATGGGACCAGAAGTAGCTCAAGACCAGTGTTAAACCTTAGAAAGGAAAAAGTAACTCTGAATATTTTAACAGTCTGCACTGATTTCTCATACAATTCAAGGAAGGCGCCTTCCTTTCTTTGAACTCATTTTTTCATTCAACACTGTCAAGTGCTGAACTGTTAACCCATGGACGGATTCTCTGCACAGAGAGGTTACACACTGGTCACAACTGAATTGTCAACATTTATGGCACTGAGTATCTGAGATAATTCTTTGTTCCTCTTCCAAAGGCCAAACTCTCTAGCGGTTTAACACCACTGGACTAAATGGTGTTATGTTAGCAGGAGGAACTGAGTTATGCCAGCAATTCAGGATTATTTGGTTAACATTTGTATTAGAAATACTATGTCAAATTATTACCAGCTTTCATTGTATGAGACCAAGAAAACCACCTGCACAGCCCTCTCCATTAAGCCAGAAAAAAGTTACAGATTTAGTTCTTCTTTTGGGAGAAAAAAAAAAAATACAATAAAATCACAGCTCAGATTTTTTCCAGTTCTAAGTGTAGATATCCATATATGAAATCAGTATGAATACAAGCCAGGAAATTATGGAGAATCCCAAGGATTAGTATCTTTCAACTAAATCATATCACTACTTTGTGGTTTTCATCTAAGGACAACCTTTAGTAACACACAGCAACTACTGCCCAAGAGAAGAGAGCTGTTGCCTATGGAATTACTGGAACAATCAACTCTCTCAGTGAGGAAAGACAGAGCTGATGGTCCTTCCCTTCACGAAATCTAGATGTTTCCAGAGAGTCTCTCAGTACGCTCCTGTAAGAGCTTGTGTCAGTGGTTCAGTAACACTTTAGAAGCACCTCTGGTCACATCTGTTGGCAAAGCGCCTTCTAAAAAAGCCCCCTTTTCCTTTGACTTCATGTTCATGAGGCTTTGTGCCAGCATCAGATTAAGAAATGAAAACAACTGCAGATATCTCAAACTGAATCTAACAGTTTTTTCTTTGTCTTCAGCATATACTGAAAGAGTTCCAGAATTTCTACCTATAGCTGATATGCAGATTTATTCAATACAAATACTGGACAGTCAGACCCAAACGGAGCTGCCCTGAGCTCCTCCCAGTGTTTGGTGGGAGCTCCTCTACCATTATTCAATAGATAAAGCAGTTCAATTCTACCTGTATCTGAAAAGAATTGATTGTAGAACTTCTCTGCCCAGTTAGGCTGAATCAGCTCACCGAGGCCCTATGGCTACAGCAATAACTTCATGTTACGAGCTGAAAACTGATAGGAGAGAACACAAGTCCCCACTGCTGATGCACACCATCCATGCTGTCCGCAACGAAGGCAACTCCCCAGCTTTTACTCACAGAATAGCTTGCAAATATATCCGTTTATGTCTGCATTCTGCCTACTATCTACCCTTGTATTTTTAAGTTAAAATTGAGAAGATGCTCCAAACACCCTCCAAGTCTTCCAACGGCTTCAGGTTATCTTTATCAATACAGAACATACCCATGCCTTGCTCCCACTTGTTAACTTGGCACAAAACGGGGAAAGCTCAAGTATCCATGCTGCCCATACCAGACCTACCGGTCCCTTTCAGTAAATGCTGTGGATTAAGAGATCTTGGCTGATTCAGTATGCCTACGAAATGACAACGCATGGACTACCATACTTGAAATACACAACTCTCTTTCCCTTTGGCCAATACTGATAAGTCAGTTAATTACATGCATAGCTGTTATTATACATGCATAACTAATGCCTGGGTATCTCAACCCAGATGAGGCTGCTGGAAACAGACTGGGATGAAGCAGCTAGAAGGTGCAGAAAACGTTTTATGAGCCCTTCTAACCGGGGTTATGCCTACTCATTCTTCCCAGAATTTGCACTACACGGCACACCTGAATTCTCCTCTCTTTCCTGTGGGACCACTGCTAGCACTGGAACATTGGAGACCAGCTGTCCTGAGGATGCACTCACTTCGGACACCAGTCTGTACCCGACGCAAAGATTGAAAAGCCATCCTTCCAGTGCCAAACCAGTGACTTGCAACGTCTCTTCCATCACGTTAAAACTACATAGCTGCACTATGCAATTCCATTACAATGACGTATCTCAGAAACGCAACCTGTAGCAGAACACGCTGGGCCTGCCCAGGTACCATCTGAATTCAAGCACAGGACATCAGCAGTCTGAAAACTGCACTGACTCAGGCTTACCATTTCCAAATTAAATTAAAACTGCTGGTTTCCTAAATGACTCCAAGTTGCTTCCCTGGGAGGCTACCTCTCTCTTCAATCCATATCCACAGCTGGAGCCTCTTTGTTACAGAGGAGACAGCTACCAACAGGACATTCTCTAAAGGGGGCCCTCCACTCTGAATTTCAATAGATCAAGAGAGAAAAGCCTCAAGACAGGAAAGCAAGGCTTATCCCCTTAGTCAAGCTTATGGGGACCAGTGAACACAGCAAGAACAATTAGATGGAAACAAAGGATCTGTGGGTTGACTTAGGTTTGATTTTCTAGTCTAGTTTGGTGGTTCTCTATTTACTGAGTTAGGGGAGAGAAGCCTGACTGCTTTTTCCCTTGTGCCATCACTCCTTTAATTACAGAAAAGTAGCCCATAGGCCAGCACAGTTGCTTTTTCAACCTTCATATATTAATTATACAAAATTAATTCAAAGCTAAAAGCCTCGCCATCTCTAGACTAAGGTGAGTAATTTTACAAAATTTAAGCAATTTGGAAGATAACAAAATATCTTAAAACCTACTGTTTTAATTTGAACACACACACCAGCACCACTGAATTCTGGATGTTTTGATCCCTCTGGCATATGAACCAGGAAATCAATTTAAAATTCCAGTGCAAATAGCCCAAGACCATTTTATTTATGTGTTTGTTTTAAAATAGAACTCAAATTCCTACTTGGATTTAAAATTATGTAATTATTTTCTTCCGTTCTCCCTCTGCACACATCTCTCCTTCACCATAGTGAGTTTTCTGACTCATTCACAGCTGCAGGGGGATGAAGTCTTTGAAACCTCTGCCTTCCAGAAAACCAACCCAACACAGCACAATGCTACCAGCTCTTCTTGTCACACTAACGCACACATACTCTTCCAACAAGCTAACTTCCTAAGGTAGCTGTAGGAAAAAATGGGCTAATTTTGGCAGGTCAAGAAATAAAAGCCCAGGTCACTGTATAATGGAAAAGTTTATGAAAGGTGCTTTACATGATACATCCTAAGGCTAACCCAAGAAACACAGACTGAAATCACCAGTATTTTATACAGAGGGAAGAACAGATGCAGAAGTTTCAATAAGTCAAGTCCAAAATATGTCAGAGAAGAAAGCCAGGACAGAGAAAGGCTCAGAGACTATTTTTCCCTTTCCAAATTTTACACATTGCTTTCCACAATTGCACTTTAGTAAAAATTTCACTTTTGGTTACAAATATGAGAATTAGTCTTTACAAAGAATAATAACATAAACTGACCTACCTCTAACATTAGTTACAATTTTAAAAAAAACAACTGGATATTTTTGTTCAATATGTGGGCCATTTTTCATACCCTTTTCTGGAACTGGCACTAGCTGTCAAAACTTTAATTGCCTGCCACAGATAAGGCTAAAATTGCATTAAGTGGTCCAAAGTGGAAAAAAACCTTACACTTTCTTTCAGCTTCTAGGCTTTTGGGTTGGTTGGATCTCCCCC